>JAEIGR010000024.1:1200000-1800000 GCA_018904305.1 Scaptomyza montana | reverse complement strand
AGGATATCGTCCGGGAGCTCGGATTGGAAAAGTGTGCCACGGTAACTGACTACCGGAAGCTGGTATGTACTTTTATAAGACAAGGTGGTCATACCACCGATATATGGGCCCGGTTAGCGGAATGGGAGTTGCGGTTCGCAGAGATCCCAGTGTCGCCTACCCGGACTGCCGCTTCTGGTGGAGGAAAACGACCCAGGCAGAAGTCTGAATCCGATGCGGCAATCCCATCAATGCAGACCGGTGGCACGGAACATTTGCTTCCACCCTCTAACAGTACAATTTATAATGAATTTTCCTCACAGAAAACAGCATGTACCCCCGATATACGAGTAGGGTCGCCTCTAGCATCCGGGGAAGATACCCCGGTGAGACAGGTGAATCCCCATCTTAACTCTAGCGATAGTTATAGTACCCATAGGAACGGGATGGTCGTCCCCGAACTAGTCCGGAAGTGGGGTATCAGGTTCGATGGATGCACCGATCCACTAGTTTTCCTGGAGACAATTGAGGACAGGGCGTGGTCATACGACATAGGCTTAGATCGGTTGCCGAGGGCAATGAGCGAGGCTCTAACGGGTAAGGCAGCACGGTGGCTAACTATAAGTAGGCTAAGGGACGTGACTTGGGCGGCTTTTAAAGCCGAGTTCTTGGAGTTTTTTCTACCGCCACAGTATTTCGACAGGTTAGAAGACAGTATCCGGGCACGACGGCAGCATGATAACGAGCCGTTCAAGGACTACTTGCTCGAGCTGCGGGGTATGATGTACCACACAGGGTATAGGGCAGAACAAGAATTGCATAGGGTATACGAGAATTTGGCACCAGAGTACAGGTTGTACATTCGTAGAGGGGACTTCTCCTCTCTGGCGCAGCTAACTCAAATGGCAGCCGAGTACGAGAACGTGAGTCAACAAAGCCGCGAGCGTGCAGCACGGGGTAGGACCAGGGCTAATAGGTATTCGGATGGATTAGCCGGTGAGGTAGCCCCCGCCAAACATTTTAATCCTTTCCGGACGCAACCACAGCCAGGGTCAAGCGGTAATGTGGAGAATACGCCACAGTTTGGGCATACGGGAATGATTTCAAACGGGATGATCAGCCAAGAGCAGTCGAGGGCTCTAGGCGGGAAGAGGTTATGCTACAACTGTTCGCAAGAGGGTCATTTTGCCAAGGAGTGCCCCAATCCACGGGTACAGTTTTGTCGGCAGTGCGGGACCAAGGGGGTCAATACCAGCCAGTGTTGTCAGCAGTCAAGGGCGGGAAACGATACGCGGCACCATCTGGGACGGGAACCGATGGGAGCCGACGTGAACCAGTCCCGAGCCTAGAATACCCTTTAAGAGTGGAAGACGGGCGGATAGTCGCTACTGTAAGAGTCGGGGACCAAGTAGCGACTGCAACAGTAGATACAGGGGCGACGAGGAGTTTTGTTAGTGAGGAGTTTTCCCGCAAGGTGACCAGTGGGGGCGAGATGCTGGACGCCTGCGCGAAAATTCGCCTAGCCGATGGGTCCACCTTAGAGGTAAAGAAGCTATTGAGGGTAAAAGTTGGTCTAGCGGGGACAGAGGTCACGGTGAGTATGCTCGTGATGCCCTCGATGCTAGACAACATTATACTAGGGACAGACTTTTTGTGCCGGGTGGGGACGACCATCGAGTGTGACAAGGCTAGGTTAATTTTGGAAGCTGTAGAAGTACCAGGTATAGAGGAGGATCAGGTCCTAATAGAACGTGAGCCAGTTGTGGATAAACCGGAGGGGGGCAGCAGATCATGGCAGGAGGAGGATGCCCCGGGGGCACCTCAGCCCAGTATCGCCGTGGGAACGGTTCGAGAAGACAGCGTGGACGCAACGACGGCGGCGGGAGTACAACGGTTCGGCGAGGTAGGAGGGTGCGTCATACCCGGCCCCGCAATAACACCGGTGGAAAGCGTCGAAACCAGGGAAAACGAGTGGCCAGAGGATTTGGAACCAAAGAAAATTGAAATATTGAAAGCGAAATTGGCTCTCTTTGATGAGCTGCAAGGGGTGTCCCACGTAGCTGAGCACCGGATCCTCAGGAAGGACGACAAGCCGATTAAGCAGAGGGACTATAACCTCAGGAGAAGAGAATGGCGACCAGGACTCAAAACGTTGGTGCTACTAAGAGCACACCAACTCTCTAAAGCCAGTGAAGGGTTCGCGGCGAAACTCGCTCCCAAGTTCGATGGCCCATTCCTCGTGGAAAAGTTCGTATCACCGAATATCGTGCGACTGGTAAAGGAAGGACAAAGAAAGAGCAAACTCGCCAGCATTGCGCAACTGAAGCCATTCTATCAAGAGGGAGAGGAGCACGGAGAAGATGACCAACCCGACCGAGCGCCTGACAAAGAGCAGACTTGTCACAGTTTTAATTAATCTCTTTATGTTTTTTTATTAACACTAACCAAAGTTGAATTCAGAAGGCTAAGACTAACCGATTGTTTTTATAAATCCCACAGAATACCCAAGATGAGCGACCAATTCCCTTATGTAATCAGCAGCGGCGGCGAGGATGACAGAGCCGCCAACCCAGGGGCAGGTATTACCGCCGAAAATGTGGGCGATACGCCCCGCAAATCGGGCTGTCTTCCCGGACGAGGACGAGCTGACCGACGGCGCGGTCGCGGTCATATCAGAGGCGTTGGAAAATTGTACGTCGAGAGCCCGCCGTTCCAGGTTCAACGTTGAGGTGGACGGGGAGCTACACGGCGTGACGAGGAACGCGTACGGACACGTAACTGTCACGCCACCCAAGAAAGGGGGGGGGGGTGTGAAGTAGGCCGCATCAGCCCCTTCACAAAGAGTTATATTTGTATTAGATTTATAATTGTTAAGTCGCAAGAAGCGCATCGTTTGTTTAAATTGTAGGTATAGTTTTGTTAGACACAAGGAGTGCGCAGTATGGATAGTTAATAAACGCAAGGAGCGTAAAAGATTTAGATTTATTGAATGTACATATTTTTGATTAACGCCTAACGTCTGATGATTTAAATATAACCGCCCCAGAACGCAGAGTCGCAAGATGCAGCGCGCCAGCTGCGATCACCAAATCCACCACGGTCACGAGCAAGCGTGGGGAGCAGCAAAACTACAACTTGGGCCGAAGTCAAAGCGTGGGCGAGGGAGTTGCGATGGATATATGAAAGCGAGCGGACGTGTACGCGCTTAGAATATAGTTAACGAGAAGAGACAGAGTTTAAATAAAGATAGTTCGCCATAGTTCATATATATGGGTATATATATATATATATATGCAGTTAGGTTTAGGTTTAGGATTTTGTAATGTCCGCTTGTCGACCAGTGGAATTTATAATTTATCCCCTAACTAGCTCGTGCAAAAATATTAAGTCACCGCGCAAAAGTATGCAGATTTTTTTTGGCAAATCATTTAAATGTTTGAACAAGAGAAAAATTATAAATATTGAAAAAATTATTGTTATATTTATACCTATAATAAAACTTTCAATATAGTTAGCTTAAATACTGGGAAAAGTAGAAAATCTTCGTTAATTTCTCTTAGAAATTTTGCTGGTTGATAGCCCTCTGGGAGTCAAAAAGGGAAACTATAATTGTCTTCCTTTCTGACCGTAGGCGAAGTCAGCTGGGTTGGTGAAATTCAAAATAAAACCAAAAAAGAATTTATCGGATAGGAGCCGAAAGAAAAGGTGAAACGAATTTCCGGAGACTCATGGGTTTCCCTAACCTTATAATGACTTGCAGTCGATCTTTCTGGTTGTGATCTTCAAGCAGTCAAGTTGTTCGCGTTTTTAAACTACGGCAAACGAATAAAAAAATAACCAAAAAAATATAAAAATAAGGGTTATAGTGCTCTGTGCAAGTGAATCGTAATACAAGAAGAAAAATACGAAAGCAAGTCCACGCACAAAACATTTAATTTAACATTGAAGAGGAAATCTGCTCCAGCCAGAAAGTTTAAAAAAAATTCTTTGGGTGCCCACAAAAAGGGTAAATAATAAAAAATTGTGTGAATATTAGGATTTTCGTTTAATCTTCAATTTCCTCATTAATCAGGCACCTCGTATATCCATTACACCTACGTCCCAACAGTATTATTGGGCAGCGAAGAATTTCAAAATTCAAGGTTATTTCAAATGTATTGCTGCTGCGCTGACAAGTAAAACGGCCAACAACAAAAGCTCAGGCCACGTACCAACATACATACCTACCATCACATGCTGGAGCATGTGCAAAGACTGAAACAGCTGCGCTGATTAAAGCTCAGTCACCGTCCCAATTTAGTTGGAAATCGTCGCGCCGGGACAGCTTACAACAAATGCAGATTTATTCGTCTTAAAGTATTAAATATCGCGATCAGGAAAATTTAAGTTAAATAGTGTAGCGTAGCCTTTCGTTATATAGCGCATTAGTGTTAAGTGCATCAAGTTTTCTTGTGTTCGATTTATGGATTCTGTTTTTTTTGTGTCGCAAGTGAAGTTGAGATATGCTAATGAAAGCCTAGGAATAATAACTCTCTCTTTTGTGCAAATACATTATAGTTGCTATAATGTTTAAATACCTTGGTTAAATAATTGTTCAAATATTAAAATATATTTATAAGTATTACCCTTATAACCTATAAACGCCCCAAAGAAAAAAAAAAGAAGAAGAAAAAATGTATAATCCATAAAGTGTGGGCTTAGGTCAGACAAGAACAAAAAAAAGCAAAAATAACTCCCCCATAAGTAAATATAAAAATTAAGTGAGTGTAACAAAAAAAAAAAAAAATAATGTTAAAATTAGTGATTTATTAATGGCATCAATAGACTTATAACTAAAACGCGTGTCATAGCAGCCAGCTTAGAATTTTTTTGTACGCGAGTAAAAGCTTTGTCCCAACCTAACCTTAATATTACAGCATGCCAACACCGTGAAAGATCTTTCATCGTGGGAGTATGGGTAAGTGATGCAAAAGCTTTTATATGATAACACTTAATACCTGTGCTAAAGCTGCCAAAGCTTCCCTTTTGGGCTTGTTTATGAACTCACTTAACCTTTATATAGACACAGCTGACTGTGTAATGTGGGCCTTCTGCTATCTGTTTGCCTTTAAATTTTCTTGTTTTTATTGCCAATAGTCTGTACCTAAATAAAAAGTCCCAGTGTATTTAAATATAATAAGCAACAAATATAACTGTGTACGCACAAAAATTAATTGTATAAATTAGTTATATGCACCGCATATTCCATATATTTATCACGTTTAGTTTTATTCATTTATAATAATAATGTTTCATACAGCTCTTTTCACTTACAAATGTTAGTGGATAAATCGTTAGTTAATTTTTTTGTTTATAATAATGTGCCATATATATTTCCTTAGGCAATAAAATGCATTTAAAGATGTTTGCTTAAATTCGTGTATTTCTAATGGAGCCATGCTTTGCTGTACTGGGATGAAATAGCTGTAGTCGGACCATTTGGGATCCTGAGGTCATAGGTTCATTTGGGCAATGCCAGGATCATGGAAGGGTGGGCAACCCGCACAACAACAACGGTGTGGAAACAATGGGTCCGTCTGACTTGACTGCCCTATTAGCTGTATGAGAACCTTCCCCCCTTTTTCCGCCTACTGTCGCCTTTCCCCCCCCTCAAGCTAATATTTCCCGTCTTTCTTTTTTTTCTCTCTATAAAACCATAGTACGCGATTTTTTTTAAATTAATAAACTTATACTACAGGGAGCACCGCAAGGGGAGGTTATTTTTTTTGGTATTTACACTCACGACATTGCCGACGAGCTTAGCCAATGCCAGCGCGTACTCCTACCCGTTGTCCGAATATCCGCTCCTCTGATAGCCGTACGTTATTCGTTACAGTTATTAAATAAGTTATAATAAATTTATTAATTTTTGGCGCCCAACTCTAGGGGCCAGTTTGGTGCAAGCTATAACATAAAATTTTGTGTATAGTAAGCATTTTGGTGGCCTAATATACAAAAGCTCTCACAGTCTGTAACAGCTAGGGACTAAATCTTAATTTTTGTAAATCTTTAATTCTCTTTTCTGTACCCTCGTTTTGGCTAAATAAATACTGTTGACAGATTAGATTCAACATATCTTTGATGGCCAGTATGCAATAGGTTATAGCTTACAGGTAGATGTAAGTCAACCTGGAATAAATACACGCTTCAAAATGGAAGTATAACCGGAGCCTACGAATAGGTAATCATTTTTACAAGGTGTTTAAATTTTAAGTACGGAGTTTTCGCCTGGAAAAGAGCTACATGGACAAGATCTGTGTCTCTGCCGCTTAACAAAGTACTGACAATACAAGCACTCTATCTTCACTTTCATCTTTTCTATGCAATGTGCTTAAACTTTAAGTACGGAGTTTTCGCCTGGAAAAGAGCTACATGGACAAAATCTGTGTCTCTGCCGCTTAACAAAGTACTGACAACACAAGCACTCTATCTTCCCTTCCTTTTTTTTTTGTTCTCAATGGCTGACGTTCGCAGTTAAAAGTCTAATATTTAACTGACGAAGGTTAAAAAGTAGTATGTCAGAAAAATTCAGGATATCTGAACAGGAAAGCTTGGCATGGTTTCCAGAAATAATAAAATACAAAGATAAATACAAAAGAAATAAAGATAGCTTGAATAATATTAAATAAGTAGAATCGGAGCAGTGTAAGCGATATAGGTTTACATTGCGATCTTGGAGTTGATTTGTTTTGGTTGCTGTGGATTTTCTAATATCGTCTATTATAGTTGTTTTTTGTGTTTAGTATTAGTTGATATAATTTTTATGGTTATATGAAATGCCGTTACAACGCAGCCCTAGAAGTTCAAGTTTAGATACAATCTGTTGTGTTTGCACCAAGGCGGTAGAATATTCCAACCAGTTATTCACTACTGGGTGTAATCATTTTTCCATCACTCGTGCTTCAATACCAGGGCTTCCAATAAAAAGGTCTGTCCCGTTTGCCGAACTGCTCTCAGTTTATCTTCGCAAAACTTGTACGAAGAGTTAGAGGCAGCTCAGCCCGGTTCTAGTAGGTCTATCACCAGATCCCAATCCAAAAACTCAGGGGTGGCTGCCCAAAGTAAAGTAGCGCCCAATCCTTCAGGTCAGCAGTCGGTTTCAGGACCATTAACTCAACAGTCCGAGCACTCTGAAGCGCAGGTCATGGAAAACCAATCAGAAGCGCCTCGCAAAGAAGTGCAAGCAGAAAGACAGCAAGGGGTAGCCTCAGAGCCGCCAGGATCGTTAGCCGCGAATCTTCAAACAGCAATTGGCAATGCCATAGCAAACGCCTTAATGCAGCAAACACAGGTTCTGGTTCAATCAATTGAGTCTGGCTTTCAACGTTTTGTAGCGGCCGTTTCAACAGCCAATTCGACGCCGGCACCGCCTATTGCTACACCAGTTATCCCAGAAGCACAAAGCTTTGAACAGTTGTTTGGATCGGCAAATAGAAGTATTGGGGAACAAAGACCAATTAATGGTTCACCTAGTGGTACTCAAAGCGGGGAATTCCGATCAGACCGCGTCAGCCAAATAATCGGCAACTGGAAAATACGCTTTTCAGGCCAGGCCACAATATCGATAGACGATTTTTTGTACAGAGTGGAGGCTCTTGCGATGCAAACGCTAGACGGTAATTTTGAGTTACTATCTAGGTACGCAAGTAACCTTTTTGAGGGAAAGGCTAGTGAATGGTTTTGGAGATACCATAAGAGGGTCACCGTTATAAGATGGCCAGAATTGTGTGTAGCCTTAAGATCAGAATTTCAAGATGGTCGAACGGATCTTGAAATTCGTTCAGCTATCTCCCAAAGAAAGCAGAAAAGTCACGAATCCTTTGATAATTTTTATGACGCTTTGATGACGTTAGCGGATCGGTTGGTTCAGCCAATGAGTGAGCAATCCTTATTGGAGGTGTTGAGAGTAAATTTATTGCCAGAAATTCAGCACGAAATGCTCTATGTACCCATTGCTAACATAGGCCAGCTACGGCAAATAGTTCGGGCACGAGAAAGGTTTTTACAATCTGTTAGCCTAACGAGCACCTCAGTGCAGCGTGTACCTCATAAGCGTGTGATTAGCGAAGTAGCCATCCAAGCAGAGGTTATGGACGAAGATGGGAACGAAAAATCATCAGGTTGTGAGATCGCAGCCTTTAGTCTTATTTGTTGGAATTGCGATAAAAAAGGGCATCGCTATCAAGATTGTGGGTCGGAGCGCAATGTTTTCTGCTATGGTTGCGGAGAAAAAAATGCGTATAAGCCTACTTGCCCAAGTTGCAACAACCAACCAAAAAACGACCAAGGGCGTGCACCAAGGATCAGTGCACGCAAACTGGTGACGAGGGGTACGAATACCGATTAGACCAAAGCATCCCCGATGCTTTGCCACCATTACCGGACTTTCAAAATATACCAGCCATTCCTATACACCAGCGAAGACAACATTTTGTTACTAATAGAAATGTCATAAAGCACGGAAAAGTACGCAGTATTAGGCGCAAAGTAGTTTATAGCCAGAACAAAAGAAATGCAACACAGGAAATATTAGCGTCAGTGGTAGATAACGTAAGCGATTTAAGGCCCTTTGCTCAAGTAAAGATATTAGGAAAAACTGTAAGTGGTCTGATGGACACTGGGGCGTCAATAAGTTGTATTGGCGGTAAACTAGCAGAAGACATGATCAGAGATAGGACAGGTGTTAAGTCTTTAAACTTAGTAGTAAGTACAGCCGATGGAGCCAAGCAGGCAATAGTGGGACAGGTCTCCACCGAAATTTATTTTCGGGGCGAAAGCAAACGTATTTGCTTGTATGTAGTGCCGTCATTGGCTCAAGACTTGTATCTGGGCATAGATTTTTGGAGAGCGTTTAATTTATTGCCGTTCTTTTTGTGGAATAAAGAAAGTTGTAGGAGCATAGATACCTTGGATCTAAAAGACGGTATGCATATAAAATTGACAACATCACAGCAAAAGGACTTGTCAGACGTTATACAATTGTTTCCCTCGTTCAAGGAAAAAGGCTTAGGAAAGACAACCTGGCTTTCACATGATATCGAGGTCACTGATAGTAAGCCCATAAAACAACGGTTTTATGCAGTATCTCCGGCAGTCGAGAAAATTATGTACGCAGAAATAGACAGAATGTTAGCGTTAGGGGTTATAGAGGAGTCCGATAGTCCTTGGTCATCACCTATAGTGCTAGTTCAAAAACCAGGCAAAGTTCGACTTTGTTTGGACAGTCGCAAAGTCAATGGGATAACTATTAAGAATGCATATCCGATGCCCCTTATTGACGGAATTTTAAGCCGATTGCCCAGAGCTGAGTTTATATCTAGCATAGACTTGAAAGATGCCTATTGGCAGATACCACTTACATGGCGGGCCAGAGAAAAAACTGCTTTTACCGTGCCGGGTAGGCCCCTGTATCAGTTTACGGTTATGCCCTTTGGGTTAACCAATGCGCCGCAAACAATGTCTAAACTTATGGATAAGGTAATACCTCCTCAGTTGCGCACCGAAATTTTTATTTATCTAGATGACTTGCTTGTAATATCGGAGTCGTTTGCTAAGCATTTAGCTGTGTTGAAAGAATTAGCCGAGCGCCTTAAACTGGCAGGTTTAACCATTAATGTACAAAAAGTTATTTCTGTCTGAAAGAGGTTAAATACCTAGGGCATGTTATTGGGAATGGTACTATACAGACCGACCCAGAAAAAGTTGCAGCCATTAGGGATTTTCCTGTGCCTAGATCAATAAAGCAAGTGCGCCGATTTTTAGGTACAACAGGGTGGTATCATAAATTTATTAACAACTATGCAGGCCTTGCAGCTCCCATTTCTGATACATTAAAAAGTAGGAAGAAGTTTGTATGGACCGACGAAGCAGAAAGAGCCTTTGAAAACCTGAAAGAACAAATGTGTTCAGCGCCAGTATTGCATAGTCCAGACTTCTCATTGCCGTTTGAGATTCACTGTGATGCAAGTCATACAGGAGTTGGAGGCGTGTTGATGCAGAAAGATAACAAGGGCAATGATGTACCAATAGCATTCATGTCGCGTAAATTGAATAAATGTCAACGCAATTATTCTGTTACGGAGAAGGAATGTTTGGCGGCGATGATGTGTGTAAAAAAATTCAGAGCCTACGTAGAAGGGCATGAATTTGCAATACACACAGATCACGCATCTTTAAAATGGCTTATGACCCAAACTGACTTAAGTACTAGATTGGCAAGATGGGCGCTCAAGTTGCAAGCTTTTGACTTTAAAATTTTCCATCGTAAAGGATCAAAAAATGTAGTTCCCGATGCCCTTTCACGAGTATACACTGAAGATGTATCAGCACTATGGTTAGAAAGCTTTATTGACCTTAAATCCATTCATTTTAACTCCGCCGAATATGTAGAGTTAAGAAATAAAATACAAACCCAATCGGAAAAATTACCTGACGTTAAAGTGCTGGAGAACTTTATTTATCGCAGAGCCGAACATGCAACGGGTGAACAGCTGGCTGACGATTTGTGCTGGAAGCTGTGGATACCAAAGGAAATGGTACCCGAAGTGCTGAAGCAATGTCATGAGCATCCTTTATCGGCACACAATGGCATAACCAAAACTATGGAGAGACTGCGTAGATACTATTATTGGCCCAATTTGGTAGGAGATGTAAAGGCTTATATTAACAGCTGTGCAGTTTGCAAAAGTAGTAAACACCCAAATCGTCCCTTGCGACCACCAATGAGTCAAACGACGGAGGTTCAGCGAGTCTTTCAAAAATTGTTTGTGGATTTCTTAGGACCCTATCCGCGAAGCCAATCCGGACATATTGGTATCTTTGTTGTTGTCGATCATTTGTCTAAATTTCTATTCCTAAAGCCAGTTAAGAAGTTCACGGCTGACGCAATAGTCGGATTTCTCGAAGAGCAAGTTTTTCATTGTTTTGGAGTACCGGAACTTGTAGTCTCTGATAACGGAGTGCAGTTTAAGTCCCATCGTTTCAATTTGCTGTTGCAGAAGTATAGTGTGCAACATCGGTATACGGCCGTATATGCTCCCCAAGCAAACGCATCCGAGCGAGCAAATCGTTCTATATTGGCCGCTATTAAAGCTTATGTTAACCCTAAACAGACCAATTGGGATGACCAATTAAGTCACATCGCGTGTGCGTTACGGTCCGGAGTGCATTCAGCCATTCACAGTAGCCCATATCGAGCCTTGTTTGGTCAACACATGATAACCAATGGGTCAACTTATCAGTTATTAAGGGACTTAGGGCAATTGGAAGATCGTGCTGTAAGCTTTAATAGAGAAGATTCACTGGATATAATTAGACAGGTAGCAAAAACGGGCATAGATCAGCAACATGTTCGAAACGAAAGGGTATATAATCTCCGTAGCCGAGAAGTATCTTACAGCGCTGGACAAGAAGTTTATAGGCGTAATTTTCAGTTAAGCAATTTTGCAAAAGGATTCAGCTCAAAATTAGCTCCAACCTTCATTAAAGCTAGAGTAAGAAAAAAACTTGGAACAAGTTATTATAAGCTAGAGGATTTGCAGGGTAGACTAATAGGGAAATTTCACGCGAAGGATATCAAGCAGTAAAAACTGATTTGGTCCTTCAAGCGGTGATCCCACTTTGGCCTTTTTGCTGCCAAAGTGTGATTTTGGTAGGGGGTGTGTAATGTCCGCTTGTCGACCAGTGGAATTTATAATTTATCCCCTAACTAGCTCGTGCAAAAATATTAAGTCACCGCGCAAAAGTATGCAGATTTTTTTGGCAAATCATTTAAATGTTTGAACAAGAGAAAAATTATAAATATTGAAAAAATTATTGTTATATTTATACCTATAATAAAACTTTCAATATAGTTAGCTTAAATACTGGGAAAAGTAGAAAATCTTCGTTAATTTCTCTTAGAAATTTTGCTGGTTGATAGCCCTCTGGGAGTCAAAAAAGGAAACTATAATTGTCTTCCTTTCTGACCGTAGGCGAAGTCAGCTGGGTTGGTGAAATTCAAAATAAAACCAAAAAAGAATTTATCGGATAGGAGCCGAAAGAAAAGGTGAAACGAATTTCCGGAGACTCATGGGTTTCCTAACCTTATAATGACTTGCAGTCGATCTTTCTGGTTGTGATCTTCAAGCAGTCAAGTTGTTCGCGTTTTTAAACTACGGCAAACGAATAAAAAAATAACCAAAAAATATAAAAATAAGGGTTATAGTGCTCTGTGCAAGTGAATCGTAATACAAGAAGAAAAATACGAAAGCAAGTCCACGCACAAAACATTTAATTTAACATTGAAGAGGAAATCTGCTCCAGCCAGAAAGTTTAAAAAAAAATTCTTTGGGTGCCCACAAAAAGGGTAAATAATAAAAAATTGTGTGAATATTAGGATTTTCGTTTAATCTTCAATTTCCTCATTAATCAGGCACCTCGTATATCCATTACACCTACGTCCCAACAGTATTATTGGGCAGCGAAGAATTTCAAAATTCAAGGTTATTTCAAATGTATTGCTGCTGCGCTGACAAGTAAAACGGCCAACAACAAAAGCTCAGGCCACGTACCAACATACATACCTACCATCACATGCTGGAGCATGTGCAAAGACTGAAACAGCTGCGCTGATTAAAGCTCAGTCACCGTCCCAATTTAGTTGGAAATCGTCGCGCCGGGACAGCTTACAACAAATGCAGATTTATTCGTCTTAAAGTATTAAATATCGCGATCAGGAAAATTTAAGTTAAATAGTGTAGCGTAGCCTTTCGTTATATAGCGCATTAGTGTTAAGTGCATCAAGTTTTCTTGTGTTCGATTTATGGATTCTGTTTTTTTTGTGTCGCAAGTGAAGTTGAGATATGCTAATGAAAGCCTAGGAATAATAACTCTCTCTTTTGTGCAAATACATTATAGTTGCTATAATGTTTAAATACCTTGGTTAAATAATTGTTCAAATATTAAAATATATTTATAAGTATTACCCTTATAACCTATAAACGCCCCAAAGAAAAAAAAAAAGAAGAAGAAAAAAATGTATAATCCATAAAGTGTGGGCTTAGGTCAGACAAGAAAAAAAAAAAGCAAAAATAACTCCCCCATAAGTAAATATAAAAATTAAGTGAGTGTAACAAAAAAAAAAAAAAATAATGTTAAAATTAGTGATTTATTAATGGCATCAATAGACTTATAACTAAAACGCGTGTCATAGCAGCCAGCTTAGAATTTTTTTGTACGCGAGTAAAAGCTTTGTCCCAACCTAACCTTAATATTACAGCATGCCAACACCGTGAAAGATCTTTCATCGTGGGAGTATGGGTAAGTGATGCAAAAGCTTTTATATGATAACACTTAATACCTGTGCTAAAGCTGCCAAAGCTTCCCTTTTGGGCTTGTTTATGAACTCACTTAACCTTTATATAGACACAGCTGACTGTGTACAGTGGGCCTTCTGCTATCTGTTTGCCTTTAAATTTTCTTGTTCTTATTGCCAATAGTCTGTACCTAAATAAAAAGTCCCAGTGTATTTAAATATAATAAGCAACAAATATAACTGTGTACGCACAAAAATTAATTGTATAAATTAGTTATATGCACCGCATATTCCATATATTTATCACGTTTAGTTTTATTCATTTATAATAATAATGTTTCATACAGCTCTTTTCACTTACAAATGTTAGTGGATAAATCGTTAGTTAATTTTTTTTGTTTATAATAATGTGCCATATATATTTCCTTAGGCAATAAAATGCATTTAAAGATGTTTGCTTAAATTCGTGTATTTCTAATGGAGCCATGCTTTGCTGTACTGGGATGAAATAGCTGTAGTCGGACCATTTGGGATCCTGAGGTCATAGGTTCATTTGGGCAATGCCAGGATCATGGAAGGGTGGGCAACCCGCACAACAACAACGGTGTGGAAACAATGGGTCCGTCTGACTTGACTGCCCTATTAGCTGTATGAGAACCTTCCCCCTTTTTCCGCCTACTGTCGCCTTTCCCCCCCCTCAAGCTAATATTTCCCGTCTTTCTTTTTTTTTCTCTCTATAAAACCATAGTACGCGATTTTTATTTAAATTAATAAACTTATACTACAGAGAGCACCGCAAGGGGAGGTTATTTTTTTTTGGTATTTACACTCACGACATTGCCGACGAGCTTAGCCAATGCCAGCGCGTACTCCTACCCGTTGTCCGAATATCCGCTCCTCTGATAGCCGTACGTTATTCGTTACAATTTTTGTACGTGTAATCTTTTATAGAAATTGAATAAATTGGTCGCCGGTAAGTCCGCGACCCAGTGGAGTGCAATTGCTGTGTGTTTGCTTTCTTTCTATTTCTTTGCTTTGGGTTTTGTACCCGCGCGTACGCGATTCAAGCTGAGTCGTTTTATACTCTGGCCGCCAGCCGCCGCGTTGATGCTGGCACCGGCGTTCCCCCTTTCCGACTTGTAAGCCGCGCGCGTTAGAGTCTCACCAAAAATATATAAATATTCTTGTGAGGTGTACCTGGCCAGACTGAGTTCATACCCTGGCTAAATTACTCCTTTACAAGTGGCGCCCGAGCAGGGACTTTAAAGTGCAAGGTGTGGTATAAGCTGGAATTAAAGCCCCAGAAATACCACCAACAAGTGTGGAAGTGAAGTGCATAAACGTGAAGTGCGGGTATACCCGGCGATACCCTGCTTTACAAGTGGCCAGCGAGAACGGTTTTCGAGCGTGGTTTTGTGCAAACGTCGCGGCACAACGAAAGTGACGGCGTAAGGCAAGCGCCGATAAGAATAACTGTCCGCGTTCGAGAAGTATTGCCTTAGCAACATTTGCGGCGCAACGAAATTGACGGTGGAAGAAGACTCACCGATCAAACTAGCGGTTCGCGTTCGAGGCTGTGCAGAAGTGAACACCTGCGGCGCAACGAAAGTGTCGGCAAAGTGCGTGAGCGGTCAACGAACGGCGTGATAGTAGCTGGTACAGGCCGTTGCAAAAGTCGTGGTCGCGTCGCACAGTGGGCTTCGACCGCGAAAATCAGCAAATTAAAACTGACTATTGTTCTGAGTGCGGAGTTGTCCCATCGGTTCTGGTCGAGTATCGGACTAACGTGAAGTCGCCGTACAGTGGGCCTCGACCGTATAAACGTACAGTGGGGGAAAAAAAAAAAAAGATGAAATGTTTTTTTTTGGGGAAAAAAAATAGAGCAACCGTGATAAACAGTGACCTGCTAACAGATTTTTTTTACATTGAAAAAATTCGTAATACCGTGGATCGAGAAAAAAATAAATAATTTTTTTTTATTTTCGCAATAAAATAAAACAATCGCAATAAACAGTGACCAGCTAACAGAAAAGTTTTATTAAACTGCAAAAAAAAAAAAATATTAAATTAATTTCGCAATAAAGTAAAATAACCGCAATAAACAGTGACCAGTTAACAAGGAATTTTTTTATTATTACACTGCAAAAAAAATACAGAAAATTCGTAATACCGTGAACAAAATTTTTTTTGTAATAAAAGGAATAACCGCGACAGACAGTGACAAGTTAAAAGTTTTTTTTTACACAGGAAAAAAAAATTTCGAAAAAAATTTTTTTTTTTTTTTTAATTTCGTAACAAAACGGTTACCGCGATAAACCGTGCCAGACTGACAGTGCAAATTTTTGCGAAGCGGGACATACACGGTTCGAGACGGAATTTTTTTTTGTTTTTTTTTTTGCGTTCTTTTTTTTCGGTTAAATGGAGAAACCCAAGACTATCGAGCCCGCCCGAGTGGAGGTCGTAGAAAGCAGCAACCCCGGTGTGGGTGTGCAATGGGTCTACCACTGCCATAAGGAGGATCTAGAGGGTATCACCCGGGATTTTGGATTGGAAAAGTGTGCCACGGTAACTGACTACCGGAAGCTGGTATGTACTTTTATAAGACAAGGTGGTCATACCACCGATATACGGGCCCGGTTAGCGGAATGGGAGTTGCGGTTCGCAGAGATCCCAGTGTCGCCTACCCGGACTGCCGCTTCTGGTGGAGGAATACGACCCAGGCAGAAGTCTGAATCCGATGCGGCAATCCCATCAATGCAGACCGGTGGCACGGAACATTTGCTTCCACCCTCTAACAGTACAATTTATAATGGATTTTCCTCACAGAAAACAGCATGTACCCCCGATATACGAGTAGGGTCGCCTCTGGCATCCGGGGAAGATACCCCGGTGAGACAGGTGAACCCCCATCTTAACTCTAGCGATAGTTATAGTACCCATAGGAACGGGATGGTCGTCCCCGAACTAGTCCGGAAGTGGGGTATCAGGTTCGATGGATGCACCGATCCACTAGTTTTCCTGGAGACAATTGAGGACAGGGCGTGGTCATACGACATAGGCTTAGATCGGTTGCCGAGGGCAATGAGCGAGGCTCTAACGGGTAAGGCAGCACGGTGGCTAACTATAAGTAGGCTAAGGGACGTGACTTGGGCGGCTTTTAAAGCCGAGTTCTTGGAGTTTTTTCTACCGCCACAGTATTTCGACAGGTTAGAAGACGGTATCCGGGCACGACGGCAACATGATAACGAGCCGTTCAAGGACTACTTGCTCGAGCTGCGGGGTATGATGTACCACGCGGGATACAGGGTAGAACAAGAATTGCATAGGGTATACGAGAATTTGGCGCCAGAGTACAGGTTGTACATTCGTAGAAGGGACTTCTCCTCTCTGGCGCAGCTGACTCAGATGGCAGCCGAGTACGAGAACGTGAGACAACAAAGTCGCGAGTGTGCAGTACGGGGTAGGACCGGTGGCGGTAGGTATTCGGACGGATTAGCCGGCGAGGCAACCCCCGCTAAACTTTTTAACCCTTTCCGGACGCAACCACAGTCAGGGTCAAGCGGTAACGTGGGGAGTCCGCCACCGCTCGGGCATACGGGAGTAATTTCAAACGGGATGATCAGCCAAGAGCGGGCGAAGGCTCTAGACGGGAAGAGGCTTTGCTATGACTGTTCGCAAGAGGGTCATTTTGCCAAGGAGTGCCCCAATCCACGGGTACAGTTTTGTCTGCAGTGCGGGACCAAGGGGGTCAATACCAGCCAGTGTTGTCAGCAGCCAAGGGCGGGAAACGATATGCGGCACCATCTGGGACGGGATCCGATGGGGGCCGACGTGAACCAGTCCCGAACCTAGAGTACCCTTTAAGAGTGGATGACGGGCGGATAGTCGCTACTGTAAGAGTCGGGGCCCAAGTAGTGACTGCGACAGTAGATACAGGGGCGACGAGGAGTTTTATTCGTGAGGAATTTTCCAGTAAGGTGACCAGCGGTGGTGAGATGCTGGACGCCAGTGCGAAAATTCGCCTGGCCGATGGGTCCACCTTAGAGGTAAAAAAGCTATTGAGGGTAAAGGTTGGTCTAGCGGGGACAGAGGTCACGGTGAGTATGCTCGTGATGCCCTCGATGCTAGACAACATTATACTAGGGACAGACTTTTTGTGCCGGGTGGGGACGACCATCGAGTGTGACAAGGCTAGGTTAATTTTGGAAGCTGTAGAAGTACCAGGTATAGAGGAGGATCAGGTCCTAATAGAACGTGAGCCAGTTGTGGATAAACCGGAGGGGGGCAGCATATCATGGCAGGAGGAGGATGCCCCGGGGGCACTCAGCCCAGTATCGCCGTGGGAACGGTTCGAGAAGACAGCGTGGACGCAACGACGGCGGCGGGAGTACAATGGTTCGGCGAGGTAGGAGGGTGCGTCATACCCGGCCCCGCAATAACACCGGTGGAAAGCGTCGAAACCAGGGAAAACGAGTGGCCAGAGGATTTGGAACCAAAGAAAAGGGAAATATTGAAAGCGAAATTGGCTCTCTTTGATGAGCTACAAGGGGTGTCCCACGTAGCTGAGCACCGGATCATCATGAAGGACGACAAGCCGATTAAGCAGAGGAACTATAACCTCAGGAGAAGAGAATGGCGACCAGGACTCAAAACGTTGGTGCTACTAAGAGCACACCAACTCTCTAAATCCAGTGAAGGGTTCGCGGTGAAACTCGCTCCCAAGTTCGATGGCCCATTCCTCGTGAAAAAGTTCGTATCACCGAATATCGTGCGACTGGTAAAGGAAGGACAAAGAAAGAGAAAACTCGCCAGCATTGCGCAACTGAAGCCATTCTATCACGAGGGAGAGGAGCACGGAGAAGATGACCAACCCGACCGAGCGGCTGATAAAGAGCAGACTTGTCACAGTTTTAATTTATCTCTTATTCTTTTCTTTATTAACACTAACCAAATTTGAATTCAGAAGGCCCGTTCATCAATTAAGACTAACCGATTGTGTTTATAAATCCCACAGAATACCCAAGATGAGCGACCAATTCCCTTATGTAATCAGCAGCGGCAGCGAGGATGACAGAGCCGCCAACCCAGGGGCAGGTATTACCGCCGAAAATGTGGGCGATACGCCCCGCAAATCGGGCTGTCTTCCCGGACGAGGACGAGCTGACCGACGCCGCGGTCGCGGTCATATCAGAGGCGTTGAAAAATTGTACGTCGAGAGCCCGCCGTTCCAGGTTCAAGGTGGAGGTGGACGAGGAGCTACACGGCGTGACGAGGAACGCGTACGGACACGTAACTGTCACGCTACCCAAGAAAGGGGGGGGTGTGAAGTAGGCCGCATCGGCCCCTTCACAAAGAGTTATATTTATTATATTTACAGTTTTTAAGTCGCAAGAAGCGCATCGGTTGTTTGAGTTACCTGTATTATATTTTTAATTGTTAAGTCGCAAGAAGCGCATCGTTTGTTTAAGCTATAGTTATAATTTTTGTTAGACGCAAGGAGTGCGCAGTATTTATATTTAGTAAACGCAAGGAGCGTAAGATATTTGTAGTTAGTGAACGTAAGGAGTGTAAAGTATTTATATTTAAATATAACCGCCCCAAAACGCAGAGTCGCAAGATGCAGCGCGCCAGCTGCGATCAACAAATCCACCACGGTCACGAGCAAGTGTGGGGAGTAACAAAATCTGCAACTTGGGCCGAAGCCGAAGCGTGGGCGGGGGAGTGGTGATTGGCCTCCGCAAGTGAGCAGACGCGTACGCGGCAGAGAGAAGAAAAATGGTTAGGTTATAAAAACAGAAAAGAGAGGCAGTGTGTTCGCAGCAAAGGTATAGGATTTTATAGAGATAAGGTAAGAGGGGATAGTTCGCGACAACCCATATATATAGGTATATATATATGCAATTAGGTCTTAGGTTAGGTTTGATTGTACGATTAATATTTGGTATAATCTGAATAAATTGGTCACCGGCAAATCCGTGACCCAGTGGAGTGCAATTGCTGTGTATTTTCTTTCGTTCTATTTCTTTGCTTTGGGTTTTGTACCCGCGCGTACGCGATTCAAGCTGAGTCGTTTTATACTCTGGCCGCCAGCCGCCGCGTTGATGCTGGCACCGGCGTTCCCCCTTTCCGACTTGTAAGCCGCGCGCGTTAGAGTCTCACCAAAATGTAAAGGAGTAATTTAGCCAGGGTATAAACTCAGTCTGGCCAGGTATACCTCACCAGAAAATTTATATATTTTTGGTGAGACTCGATCGCAACTCCTCGCCCACGCTTTGACTTCGGCCCAAGTTTCAGATTTTGTCGCTCCCCACACTTGCTCGCGACCGTGGTGGATTTAGTGATCGCAGCTGGCGCGCTGCATCTTGCGACTCTGCGTTCTGGGGCGGTTATATTTAAATTCTTAGACGTAAGGCGTTAATCAAAAATATGTACATTCAATAAATCTAAATCTTTTACGCTCCTTGCGTTTATTACATATTAATGCTGCGCACTCCTTGTGTCTAACAAAACTATACCTACGATTTTAACCAAACGATGCGCTTCTTGCGCCTTAACAATTATAAATATAATACCAACTTGTAAATTAACGATGCGCTTCTTGCGCCTTAACAATTATAAATATAATACCAACTTGTAAATTAAACTAACAATGCGCTCCCTTGCGACTATAAACTATAAATATAAAAATGATGAATAAAATAAATGATAAATATAATTCTTTGTGAAGGGGCCGGTGCGGCCTACTTCACACCCCCCTTTCTTGGGTAATAGGCCGCATCAGCCCCTTCACAAAGAGTTATATTTGTATTAGATTTATAATTGTTAAGTCGCAAGAAGCGCATCGTTTGTTTAAATTGTAGGTATAGTTTTGTTAGACACAAGGAGTGCGCAGTATGGATAGTTAATAAACGCAAGGAGCGTAAAAGATTTAGATTTATTGAATGTACATATTTTTGATTAACGCCTAACGTCTGATGATTTAAATATAACCGCCCCAGAACGCAGAGTCGCAAGATGCAGCGCGCCAGCTGCGATCACCAAATCCACCACGGTCACGAGCAAGCGTGGGGAGCAGCAAAACTACAACTTGGGCCGAAGTCAAAGCGATGATGCTGGCACCGGCGTTCCCCCTTTCTGACTTGTAAGCCGCGCGCGTTAGAGTCTCACCAAAAATATATAAATTTTCTTGTGAGGTATACCTGGCCAGACTGAGTTTATACCCTGGCTAAATTACTCCTTTACAAGAGAGGCAGTGTGTTCGCAGCAAAGGTATAGGATTTTATAGAGATAAGGTAAGAGGGGATAGTTCGCGACAACCTATATATATAGGTATATATATATGCAATTAGGTCTTAGGTTAGGTTTGATTGTACGAGTAATATTTGGTATAATCTGAATAAATTGGTCACCGGCAAATCCGTGACCCAGTGGAGTGCAATTGCTGTGTATTTTCTTTCGTTCTATTTCTTTGCTTTGGGTTTTGTACCCGCGCGTACGCGATTCAAGCTGAGTCGTTTTATACTCTGGCCGCCAGCCGCCGCGTTGATGCTGGCACCGGCGTTCCCCCTTTCCGACTTGTAAGCCGCGCGCGTTAGAGTCTCACCAAAAATATATAAATATTCTTGTGAGGTGTACCTGGCCAGACTGAGTTCATACCCTGGCTAAATTACTCCTTTACAAGTGGCGCCCGAGCAGGGACTTTAAAGTGCAAAGGTGTGGTATAAGCTGGAATTAAAGCCCCAGAAATATCACCAACAAGTGTGGAAGTGAAGTGCATAAAAGTGAAGTGCGGGTATACCCGGCGTTACCCTGCTTTACAAGTGGCCAGCGAGAACGGTTTTCGAGCGTGGTTTTGTGCAGTCGTCGCGGCACAACGAAAGTGGCGGCGTAAGGCAAGTGCAGATAAGAATAACTGTTCGCGTTCGAGAAGTATTGCCTTAGCAACATTTGCGGCGCAACGAAATTGACGGTGGAAGAAGACCCACCGATCAAACTAGCGGTTCGCGTTCGAGGCTGTGCATAAGTGAACACCTGCGGCGCAACGAAAGTGCCGGCAAAGTGCGTGAGCGGTCAACGAACGGCGTGACAGTAGCTGGTACAGGCAGCTGCAAAGTCGCGGTCGCGTCGCACAGTGGGCTTCGACCGCGAAAATCAAAAAAAAATAAAAATTTTTTTTAAATTGACTGTGGTGCTGAGTGCGGAGTTGTCCCATCGGTTCTGGTCGACCGTATAAGCGTACAGTGGTGGAAAATAAAGAAAAAAAAATAAATGAATTTTTTTTTTTGGAAAAAAAAAAAATATATTGAGTAACCGTGATAAACAGTGACTTGCTAACAGATTTTTTTTATACACCGGGAAAAAAAAAAAAAAATTTGTGATACCGTGGATCGAAAAAAATTTCTTTTTTATTTTCGCAATAAAATAAAACAATCGCAATAAACAGTGACCAGTTAACAGAAAAGTTTTATTACACTGCAAAAAAAAAAAAAAATATTAAATTAATTTCGCAATAAAATAAAATAACCGCAATAAACAGTGACCAGTTAACAGGAAAATTTTTTATTACACTGCAAAAAAAAAATAACAGAAAATTCGTAATACCGTGGACAAAATTTTTTTGGTAATAAAAGGAATAACCGCGACAGACAGTGACAAGTTAAAAGTTTTTTTTACACCGGAAAAAATTTTTTCAAAAAAAATAATTTTTTTTTTAATTTCGTAACAAAACGGTTACCGCGATAAACCGTGCCAGACTGACAGTGCAAATTTTTGCGAAGCAGGACATACACGGTTCGAGACGGAATTTTTTTTGTATTTTTTTTTGCGTTCTTTTTTCGGTTAAATGGAGAAACCCAAGACTATCGAGCCCGCCCGAGTGGAGGTCGTAGAAGGCAGCAACCCCGTTGTGGGTGTGCAATGGGTCTACCACTGCCATAAGGAGGATCTAGAGGATATCGTCCGGGAGCTCGGATTGGAAAAGTGTGCCACGGTAACTGACTACCGGAAGCTGGTATGTACTTTCATAAGGCAAAGTGGTCATACCACCGATATAAGGGCCCGGTTAGCGGAATGGGAGTTGCGGTTCGCAAAGATCCCAGTGTCGCCTACCCGGATTGCCACTTCCGTTGGAGGAATACGACCTAGGCAGAAATCTGAATCAGATGCGGCAGTCCCATCAATACAGACCGGTGGCACGGAACATTTGCGTCCGCCCTCCAACAGTACGATTTATAATGAATTTTCCCCACAGAATACAGCATGTATCCCCGATATACGAGTAGGGTCACCTCTGGCATCCAGGGAAGATACCCCGGTGAGACAGGTGAACCCCCATCTCAACTCTAGCGATAGTTATAGTACCCATAGGAACGGGATGGTCGTCCCCGAACTAGTCCGGAAGTGGGGTATCAGGTTCGATGGATGCACCGACCCACTAGTTTTCTTGGAGACAATTGAGGACAGGGCGTGGTCATACGACATAGGCTTAGATCGGTTGCCGAGGGCAATGAGCGAGGCTCTAACGGGTAAGGCAGCACGGTGGCTAACTATAAGTAGGCTAAGGGACGTGACTTGGGCGGCTTTTAAAGCCGAGTTCTTGGAGTTTTTTCTACCGCCACAGTATTTCGACAGGTTAGAAGACGGTATCCGGGCACGACGGCAACATGATAACGAGCCGTTCAAGGACTACTTGCTCGAGCTGCGGGGTATGATGTACCACGCGGGATACAGGGTAGAACAAGAATTGCATAGGGTATACGAGAATTTGGCGCCAGAGTACAGGTTGTACATTCGTAGAAGGGACTTCTCCTCTCTGGTGCAGCTGACTCAGATGGCAGCCGAGTACGAGAACGTGAGACAACAAAGTCGCGAGTGTGCAGTACGGGGTAGGACCGGTGGCGGTAGGTATTCGGACGGATTAGCCGGCGAGGCAACCCCCGCTAAACTTTTTAACCCTTTCCGGACGCAACCACAGTCAGGGTCAAGCGGTAACGTGGGGAGTGCGCCACCGCTCGGGCATACGGGAGTAATTTCAAACGGGATGATCAGCCAAGAGCGGGCGAAGGCTCTAGACGGGAAGAGGCTTTGCTATGACTGTTCGCAAGAGGGTCATTTTGCCAAGGAGTGCCCCAATCCACGGGTACAGTTTTGTCTGCAGTGCGGGACCAAGGGGGTCAATACCAGCCAGTGTTGTCAGCAGCCAAGGGCGGGAAACGAAAAAAAAAAAAAAAAAAAAAAAAAAAAAAACACTTGTAAAGGAGTAATTTAGCCAGGGTATGAACTCAGTCTGACCAGGTACACCTCACAAGAATATTTATATATTTTTGGTGAGACTTTACTGTGCGCGGTTTTACAAGTCGGAGGGCACACTCAGTGGCCAGGGTATTCAGCGACTCAGCTTGACTCGCGTACGCGCGTGTACAAAAAAAAACCCAAAGCGAAGAAATAGAACGAAAGAAAACACACAGCTATTGCACTCCACTGGGTCGCGGACTTACCGGCGACCAATTTATTCAATTTCTATAAAAGATTACACGTACAAAAATCCTAAACCTAAACCTAACTGCATATATATATATACCCATATATCTGAACTATGGCGAACTATCCTTATTTAAACTCTGTCTCTTCTCGTTAACTATATTCTAAGCGCGTACACGTCCGCTCGCTTTCATATATCCATCGCAACTCCCTCGCCCACGCTTTGACTTCGGCCCAAGTTGTAGTTTTGCTGCTCCCCCACGCTTGCTCGTGACCGTGGTGGATTTGGTGATCGCAGCTGGCGCGCTGCATCTTGCGACTCTGCGTTCTGGGGCGGTTATATTTAAATCATCAGACGTTAGGCGTTAATCAAAAATATGTACATTCAATAAATCTAAATCTTTTACGCTCCTTGCGTTTATTAACTATCCATACTGCGCACTCCTTGTGTCTTACAAAACTATATTTACAATTTATTTATTTATTTATTTTATCTATTTATTACTACAATTTAAACAAACGATGCGCTTCTTGCGACTTAACAATTATAAATCTAATACAAATATAACTCTTTGTGAAGGGGCTGATGCGGCCTACTTCACACCCCCCCCTTTCTTGGGTAGCGTGTCAGTTACGTGTCCGTACGCGTTCCTCGTCACGCCGTGTAGCTCCCCGTCCACCTCAACGTTGAACCTGGAACGGCGGGCTCTCGACGTACAATTTTCCAACGCCTCTGATATGACCGCGACCGCGGCGTCGGTCAGCTCGTCCTCGTCCGGGAAGACAAACCCGATTTGTGGGGCGTATCGCCCACATTTTCGGCGGTAATACCTGCCCCTGGGTTGGCGGCTCTGTCATCCTCGCCGCCGCTGCTGATTACATAAGGGAATTGGTCGCTCATCTTGGGTATTCTGTGGGATTTATAAACACAATCGGTTAGTCTTAGCCTTCTGAATTCAACTTTGGTTAGTGTAAATAAAAAAAACATAAAGAGATTAATTAAAACTGTGACAAGTCCGCTCTTTGTCAGGCGCTTGATCGGGTTGGTCCTCTTCTCCGTGCTCCTCTCCCTCTTCATAGAATGGCTTCAGTTGCGCAATGCTGGCGAGTTTGCTCCTTTTTTGCCCTTCTTTTACCAATCGCACGATAATCGGTGATACGAACTTTTTTCACGAGGAATGGGCCATCGAACTTGGGAGCGAGTTTCGCCGCGAAACCTTCACTGGCTTTAGAGAGTTGGTGTGATCTTAGTAGCACCAACGTTTTGAGTCCTGGTCGCCATTCTCTTCTCCTGAGGTTATAGTTCCTCTGCTTAATCGGCTTGTCGTCCTTCCTGATGATCCGGTGCTCAGCTACGTGGGACACCCCTTGCAGCTCATCAAAGAGAGCCAATTTCGCTTTCAATATTTCAATTTTCTTTGGTTCCAAATCCTCTGGCCACTCGTTTTCCCTGGTTTCGACGCTTTCCACCGGTGTTATTGCGGGGCCGGGTATGACGCACCCTCCTACCTCGCCGAACCGTTGTACTCCCGCCGCCGTCGTTGCGTCCACGCTGTCTTCTCGAACCGTTCCCACGGCGATACTGGGCTGAGGTGCCCCCGGGGCATCCTCCTCCTGCCATGATCTGCTGCCCCCTCCGGTTTATCCACAACTGGCTCACGTTCTATTAGGACCTGATCCTCCTCTATACCTGGTACTTCTACAGCTTCCAAAATTAACCTAGCCTTGTCACACTCGATGGTCGTCCCCACCCGGCACAAAAAGTCTGTCCCTAGTATAATGTTGTCTAGCATCGAGGGCATCACGAGCATACTCACCGTGACCTCTGTCCCCGCTAGACCAACCTTTACCCTCAATAGCTTTTTTACCTCTAAGGTGGACCCATCGGCCAGGCGAATTTTCGCACAGGCGTCCAGCATCTCACCACCGCTGGTCACCTTACTGGAAAATTCCTCACTAATAAAACTCCTCGTCGCCCCTGTATCTACTGTCGCAGTCGCTACTTGGTCCCCGACTCTTACAGTAGCGACTATCCGCCCGTCTTCCACTCTTAAAGGGTACTCTAGGTTCGGGACTGGTTCACGTCGGCCCCCATCGGATCCCGTCCCAGATGGTGCCGCATATCGTTTCCCGCCCTTGGCTGCTGACAACACTGGCTGGTATTGACCCCCTTGGTCCCGCACTGCAGACAAAACTGTACCCGTGGATTGGGGCACTCCTTGGCAAAATGACCCTCTTGCGAACAGTCATAGCAAAGCCTCTTCCCGTCTAGAGCCTTCGCCCGCTCTTGGCTGATCATCCCGTTTGAAATTACTCCCGTATGCCCGAGCGGTGGCGCACTCCCCACGTTACCACTTGACCCTGACTGTGGTTGCGTCCGGAAAGGGTTAAAAAGTTTAGCGGGGGTTGCCTCGCCGGCTAATCCGTCCGAATACCTACCGCCCCCGGTCCTACCCCGTACTGTTGTCTCACGTTCTCGTACTCGGCTGCCATCTGAGTCAGCTGCGCCAGAGAGGAGAAGTCCCTTCTACGAATGTACAACCTGTACTCTGGCGCCAAATTCTCGTATACCCTATGCAATTCTTGTTCTACCCTGTATCCCGCGTGGTACATCATACCCCGCAGCTCGAGCAAGTAGTCCTTGAACGGCTCGTTATCATGTTGCCGTCGTGCCCGGATACCGTCTTCTAACCTGTCGAAATACTGTGGCGGTAGAAAAAACTCCAAGAACTCGGCTTTAAAAGCCGCCCAAGTCACGTCCCTTAGCCTACTTATAGTTAGCCACCGTGCTGCCTTACCCGTTAGAGCCTCGCTCATTGCCCTCGGCAACCGATCTAAGCCTATGTCGTATGACCACGCCCTGTCCTCAATTGTCTCCAAGAAAACTAGTGGGTCGGTGCATCCATCGAACCTGATACCCCACTTCCGGACTAGTTCGGGGACGACCATCCCGTTCCTATGGGTACTATAACTATCGCTAGAGTTAAGATGGGGGTTCACCTGTCTCACCGGGGTATCTTCCCCGGATGCCAGAGGTGACCCTACTCGTATATCGGGGATACATGCTGTATTCTGTGGGGAAAATTCATTATAAATCGTACTGTTGGAGGGCGGACGCAAATGTTCCGTGCCACCGGTCTGTATTGATGGGACTGCCGCATCTGATTCAGATTTCTGCCTAGGTCGTATTCCTCCAACGGAAGTGGCAATCCGGGTAGGCGACACTGGGATCTTTGCGAACCGCAACTCCCATTCCGCTAACCGGGCCCATATATCGGTGGTATGACCACTTTGCCTTATGAAAGTACATACCAGCTTCCGGTAGTCAGTTACCGTGGCACACTTTTCCAATCCGAGCTCCCGGACGAAATCCTCTAGATCCTCCTTATGGCAGTGGTAGACCCATTGCACACCCACAACGGGGTTGCTGCCTTCTACGACCTCCACTCGGGCGGGCTCGATAGTCTTGGGTTTCTCCATTTAACCGAAAAAAAACGAACGCAAAAAAAAAAACAAAAAAAAATTCCGTCTCGAACCGTGTATGTCCCGCTTCGCAAAAATTTGCACTGTCAGTCTGGCACGGTTTATCGCGGTAACCGTTTTGTTACGAAATTAAAAAAAAATTTTTTTTTTGAAAAATTTTTTTCCTGTGTAAAAAAAACTTTTAACTTGTCACTGTCTGTCGCGGTTATTCCTTTTATTACCAAAAAAATTTTGTCCACGGTATTACGAATTTTCTGTTATTTTTTTTGCAGTGTAATAAAAAATTTTCCTTGTTAACTGGTCACTGTTTATTGCGGTTATTTTATTTTATTGCGAAATTAATTTAATATTTTTTTTTTTGCAGTGTAATAAAACTTTTCTGTTAACTGGTCACTGTTTATTGCGATTGTTTTATTTTATTGCGAAAATAAAAAAAGAAATTTTTTTTCGATCCACGGTATCACAAATTTTATTTTTTTTCCCGGTTTATAAAAAAAATCTGTTAGCAAGTCACTGTTTATCACGGTTACTCACTATTTTTTTTTTTATTTCATTTTATTTTTTTCCAAAAAAAAAAAAAAATCATTTAATTTCTTTTCTTTATTTTCCACCACTGTACGCTTATACGGTCGACCAGAACCGATGGGACAACTCCGCACTCAGCACCATAGTCAATTAAAAAAAAAATTTTTTTTTTTGATTTTCGCGGTCGAAGCCCACTGTGCGACGCGACCGCGACTTTGCAGCTGCCTGTACCAGCTACTGTCACTCCGTTCGTTGACCGCTCACGCACTTTGCCGGCACTTTCGTTGCGCCGCAGGTGTTCACTTATGCACAGCCTCGAACGCGAACCGCTAGTTTGATCGGTGGGTCTTCTTCCACCGTCAATTTCGTTGCGCCGCAAATGTTGCTAAGGCAATGCTTCTCGAACGCGAACAGTTATTCTTATCTGCACTTGCCTTACGCCGCCACTTTCGTTGTGCCGCGACGACTGCACAAAACCACGCTCGAAAACCGTTCTCGCTGGCCACTTGTAAAGCAGGGTAAAGCCGGGTACACCCGCACTTCACTTTTATGCACTTCACTTCCACACTTGTTGGTGATATTTCTGGGGCTTTAATTCCAGCTTATACCACACCTTTGCACTTTAAAGTCCCTGCTCGGGCGCCACTAAAAAAACAGCAACGATGGGAATACGGCGAGGCGAATCTTTGCAAATACCAAACTTTTTGCAGAAATCACATTGTTTGACGAGGTCCTATTAAATAAATTCCACCATTTATTAATAGCAATTTCGTGTGAATTTGCCATGAACACAGACAAATTTCGATGTTTATGCAACGATACATTTTTATTGTATATGCAGGCGTATCCATGGTACCCAATGTCCCCAACAGTTCACAAGATTATAGTTCACGGATCAGATATTATGGATCAGTTTGTAGTTCCTGTTGGGTGCCTGGGTGAAAATGCCTCAGAGGCACGCAACAAAATCTATAAAATGGACCGACGACGTCGCGACGTTCCCATGCTAGAAAAAATTGCAGGCTAAATAATATAACTGACTTTTTTATAGATCTATTGACTCATCCGACCCTCTAATTTCAAGCTTCAAAATACATAATACACCAAAACTGCTTAAAAAACAAGTAGAAACGTTGCAGTCGGATGCAACCGACTGCGGCATTCTCGATACCAGTATTAAAACCGGTAAAAAGAGGCCTGATTGCAAAGGGGTACACTGATAGAAAAAATCAAGTATTTCGTACTTAAAACCCCACATTTCGTACTTGATTTCTCACTAAGTACGGAATTACTAAAAGCGAGAATGTCGTACCTATTTCAAGTACGGTTTTTAAGTTCGTTTTTTTCTTGATTTAAGTTCTGTTTTAACTTGAATTAAGTTCTACCGTTCTTGATTCAAGTTCTTTCAGAACTCGATTTTAGTTTTCGAGTTCTTAAAATTTAAGTTCATAAAGTTCTTAAATTAAGTATTATGCACTTGACCCAAGTATGGCAATACTTAATTCAAGTATTTCAAAACTTGAAAATTGAGTTCGGAAAATTCTTGAAATAAGAATTTGTATTCTTGATTCAAGAATTTTGATACTTTCATCAAGTATCCAAGAAATTGATTTAAGTATTCAAATACTTGATTCAAGTATTGCAAAACTTGAAAATTGAGTACGAAAATTCTTGAAAAAAGTACTTGTATTCTTGATTCAAGAATTTGTATACTTCAATCAAGTATCCAAGTACTTGGTTCAAATACTTGGTTTAAGTTTGACAGTACTTGAATAAAGCTGTTATATTTGGAAAATAAAAGACATCATAAGTTTTTTTTTTTTAACATAACATAAAACATTTAATTTAACTCTGAAAATCATAAAATGTATAAATAAGTTTTTTTATTATTTAAGGGATACAAATGTAAAGGCGGGCTTATAAATTCTAAAATGTTTCGTATTTCCATTTCTTTTAGAGGGTGACCTACTTCGAACGCATGAAAATGACGTTCGAATAGATTTAAACAAAATTGTTGGCAAATTACATATATGTTTTCATTTTTAACAATAAACGACTTAATTTTTAACAGCTGTATATTTTTTAAATTAGCCGCAACATAAAATTGTTTTTTATATTTTGTGCCTTTATAAATAATTTCATTGCATACAAGGCAACCCTTATAATTAATATCCACTTCATGTGTATTGATTATGTTAGGAAAAAATTCTTATTTAATTAAATCCCCATTTTTTATATTTTTAAGTGTTAAATTTAAGAGATTGGGGATTTCAAAAATTGATTTAAATACAAAACTTAATGGCATAACAAAAACTTTGGATATCTTTGGACCCAACGTTGGATTTCCATTAGTAATAATATCTGAAACTTTTTCATCAATAACGTAAGCAGTGGGTTCTTTATATAAACTTAAATTTTGTAATCTAGTAAGCATTTTAAGTTACTAGCTATCATTACATTATTCTCCTTTAACTGGCATTCTATAGCAGTAGATATATCTGTCAAAAGCGTTGAAAACATATTTTGTATTTCGATAACATGACTTCTTGGCATTGAATTTTTTCATACAAATTGAGAGAGCAAATCAAAGCTTGTTGTTTGAGATCATTTGTAACAGAAGCAAAATCTTTAATTATAGGTTTATTTAAATTCACTGACAAGTTATCAGTGTCTGGCAATGATTCTTTTGATTTAAAAATATTTGTCTGCAGAAGCATTGCTGGCAAAATAGGCTTACTTAATTTCACATTATTAATTTGGCTGTGGTGCCTTTTTTCCAAATGTATTCGAAAAATTGAAAACTTAGTAAATGTTTGATTACAGTTGCTTTGCAAGCATTTAATTATTAATAATTTTGCTGTCATTAAGTGATCAACTTTAAAATGTGATATTAAGTCTTTTGGCTTGCTTAGTGCCTTGTGGCATTTAAAGCAGAAATACATTTTTTAAATTGATTTTAATTATGTAAAAACTGCAAAAGTTAAGTTAAACAAGAAGATTTTCCATCCAAAGAAGAATCAATGCCAAAAAAATATTTTTGTATTAACAGCCAAGGTGTTTGGCAAGCTTCTGGATATTTGAGCGATAAAACTTAGAAAGTATTGAAACATATGTCTAAGCTTTCAATGAACGAAGGTTACCGTCAAGATATATATAAAAACCTTTTATGTCACTTTCCGAAACTCCAACCACAATTATAAAGGGTTGGATTGTCATCCCAGAACAGTAGAATTTATTGATGACTTCATTTATTTTCCTATCGTAGTCGTTGATGCACAAAATGTGTAAGACGAAACATTCTTGTGCATCTATAGAATAAAAATAATTGTGACTAGTAAAAAATTTAACGAAAGTTTATAATAGTTACCATTGTTTTTTGTCTGTTTTGCTTTAAGTAAAAGCTGTTTGCAGTAGTCGTTACTGATATTATTTTCATAAAATTGAAACATTTTTGCTTTGAACTGATCCCATTTGAAAAGAAGCTAGTGATCTTTTAAAGGATACATCAGTTCAAAATCGATTTTAATCTGAAATTTTTTTATATTTTGTAAGTTAAAAGTACAAATAGGTAATTTTTATAGTTACCAGATCAGCAGCTCTAGCGTTAGATAGCTTTGACCAGTATTTAAAAAACTCGGTAGATTTTAAGCTCATCAAGTCCCTTTGGCGGAGATGAAAAGTTGATTTCCATTTTTGACACACCTCTCCCCAGTCAGCGCAGTCTCTATTCAAAGAAGCTTTTAATGCAGCTCCTACTGACTCATCAATTTCAGGAATAAGAGGATTTATATTTTCCCTGCTATTTTCTTCTTCACGGATTGTGATTCGGGATCTTTTGCATCGAGCATTCCTATACTTTGAATATAATTTTCCAGTTGGGCAATTTCTTCCTCTTCTTTCAATAAAATAATAATCCTAAAAATAAAAAAAATAAATAAATATTTAAAAAAATATCAACAAACTTCATATACTTCATATAGAAACCATTGAATATTTTACCTGCATCAAATTTTCGCTCGGAAAAATTTAACCAATTTCATTAAAAACAACACTAAAATCAATAACTTTTAAATTAATGTTCTTTAAAATTACCTCTTCAATAATGATATTTATGACGTCATCCCTGTGACTATTTAAGATTTATTTTGCTGCTCATACATAAGCACGGCGCGTCCTTTCGTAGACTCATTCAAAATTGTTGCTAAATCCTAGAAAAATTAGTAAATAAATTTTAAGTAAAATTAAGAAACAAAATAAAATTATAAAATCTTTTAAATAGATTACCGGAACTTTTAAAGAAAATATAAATCTCAACAGTTTTAAAAATATATACCCTATTTAAAATTGGAACTGATGAGCACTCCGATCCACGTAGAAAGGTTAAAACCTTTGAGCCAATAGATATAGTTTCGTCGTCGATTCCATTCTAAATAAACATATGTATATAATATATAAAAAATTGATATTTAAATTTTTCGCCACTGCTAAAGCAAACTTATTTTTTAATTTTTTCCACAAAAACAATTTTTCTCGGAACTGTACCCTCAAACCTAATGGCGGCACTGCCTCCTGCAAGTCCGCTTTTTCCAAATATTTTTTTTTTTTTTTAAATTGCTGGGTTTATTTATTGAATCTTTTCTAGTGAATAAGAAAACTAGCAATAAGTATACAAATCTTATTAATAAATCTTAGCTAACAGTACATTTTCTTTTTTGACTGTATTCTGAGTGTGCGTCCCTAAAAAAATCATCGCTGGGTTGGTAAGTCGTTACGACGAAGTCGGGATCGGCTGCGCAGCCTTGTGAGACCTCTCGCGAGATGATTTGTGTGCGATGAGAGCTTGCTAAAATATTTTACTTTTTGTTCCGCTATTTCCTCCTTGACTGTTAAGATGTTTAAATCTTTGTGAATGTTTTCGTTCCGAACATACCACGGTGCCCCGGTGATGGTTCTTAAGATTTTTGACTGGGCTCTCTGGACAATGTCAATGCTGCTGTTGCAAGCGTTCCCCCATAACTGGGAACCATAGGTCCAGATTGGTTTTAGAACAGAGTTGTAAAGCAGGACCTTGTAGTCCAAACTAAAGGAAGAGCGAGCATTGATGAGCCAATGGAGGCTATTGGCTTTCAGTTTGAGATGTGTTCTTTTAGCTTCAATGTGTCGCCGCCATGTAAGTCTTCTGTCTAAGTGTACGCCCAGATACGTTACGTCGTTTGCTTTTGGAAGTGTGGTGTTGTTTAACGTGAGCGGTGGACAATCTTGCCTGTTAAGGGTGAAAGTTACTTGCTTACATTTTTGTTCGTTTACCTTAATTCGCCAATCTGATAACCATTTTTCCACGTTGACCAGATGAAGGGCTAGTTGCGCTGTTGCTTGTATTGGGCATCTGGAGCGGCTGAGAATAGCTGTATCATCAGCAAAGGTAGATGTTGTCAATCGGCTGCTTATTGGGATGTCTGCTGTGAAAAGCACGTACAGTGTTGGTCCAAGTACGCTGCCCTGTGGAACACCAGCTTCGATATTGTGTTCGTCAGACATTGCAGTGTTACATCTTACTGTGAACTTCCTGTCGTAGAGGTACGACTTAAGCAGCTTATGTGTGTTGTTTGGGAGCATTGTTTTGATCTTATGCATTAGACCTTCCAACCAAACTTTGTCGAATGCCTGGGAAACATCCAGAAATATTGCAGTGCAGTATTCTCTATTTTCGAACGCGCTTCGTATCTCTGATGTTATTCTGTTAACCTGCTCAATTGTTCCGTGCTTTTCACGAAAGCCAAATTGGTGTGATGGGATTATGTTATGAAGATTCAGGAATTCATTTATCCGGGACAGCAAACATTTTTCAAAAAGTTTTGATAGACACGATAATAAGCTTATAGGTCTATAAGACGTGGGAACTGTGTGATCTTTTCCAGGCTTTGGTATCATAATGATGATTGACTTTTTCCATCTGTCTGGATAGTGGCCAAGTTTGGTGATAGCATTGAAGAGCTGGGCAATTAGGCAGATCGCACAGTAAGGAAGCTCAATAATCATCTTTGGGGTTATTTGGTCACCTCCTGGAGATTTTTTTTGGGTTCAATTGCTCTTTAACGATTCTAACGATTTCATTCGGGCGAAACTTGATTGGCTCATGTTGAAGCTGAGAGCCGTTTGAAGCAGTCGGGAGTGCAAACGTATTTGTTGCAGGGTTAGGTTGGAACACTTTTTGAAGATGAGTAGCAAATGTATTAGCTCTTTCTTCATCGCTGCGGGCCCAGCCGCCTGCGAAGTTTCTTATAGGCATTACTGTTTCTGTTGGTGAGCTTAGAGTTGGGTGAGCTCTCCACAATGAGTTTTTCGTACTGGTGGTTGATAATTGCTCGATGTAACGGCGTTGAGCGCGCTCGTCCTCGATTTTTAACGCTTTGGTGAGTTTATGTGTGGCGTCTTTTAGTTTTTGCTTTGCCGATGGCGATCTGTTCGATTGCCAGTCACGTCGTAAGCGCCGCTTTTCAAGAACGAGCTGTTCAATTTGTAGATTTGTTGTCCTTTGGTTGTGTATTGTATTTGGTGTTTGAGGCGTAGCGGTGCGAGCTGCGGCGACGAAGACCGTCTCCAGAGTGTTAACAAAACTATCAATGTCAGCTTCACCTACGAGACGTGGCTTAAGCTCAATGTGTGAGCTTATATATTTTTTGTATCTGAGCCAGTTAGTTTTATGTGAAGTTAACTTACCGGGTCGATTTATGAATTCAGGGTGTCGTAGCAGATTTATTAGGACTGGCGAGTGATCGGATGATAGATCCGAAAGGCACTCTGCACTTATCAGTATACGCGAAATGTTTTTGGTAACTGCAAAGTCAATCAGATCGGGTAGTTTTTTGGGATCTGTCGGCCAGTATGTTGGTCTGCCAGGAGAAACGTAGTCGAGCTTGTTGTTAGCTTTTATAATTGCATTGTAGAGCTGCTTTCCTTTTGGATTCACGAGACGAGATCCCCAGTGTGTGTGCTTGGCATTGTAGTCTCCTGCTGCTATAAAGCATTCTCCTAGTGAGTTAAAAAATTCCATAAATTGGTCTTCAGATATGGTATAACGCGGGGGGCAGTATACAGCGGCTAGAGTAAGCTGGTTCCCACTGTCCAAATGTATTTTAAGTGATGTGGCCTGTAGAAAGTTTTCAGCAAACTCTTTATAGTAGTGGTGCTTGAGGCGGCTTCTGATCAAAATACCAGTACCACCGTGTGCCTTACCATCGGGATGATTTGTACCGTAGAATAAGTATCCACTTATGTTAAAGTTATATTTGTTTGTAAGGTGTGTTTCAGAAAGTAGCATTACGTCGATGTGCTTATCTAGTAGGAATTGAGCTAATTCATGTTTATGCTGTGAGACGCCATTAGCGTTCCACGTAGATATTCGTATCGCAGCCATTGATTATTTTGACTGTTGTGATACAAGCATTTGTATCAAAAGATTTTGATTACGCATTAGTTCTTGCATGGTTGTTTTCATGAATGACATAAACTCGTTCATGCTCTGTTGCAGGGTACATATGAGTGCTTCGAGGTTGCTTTGCTGCTGCTCCTGTGCAGCGTTTATGCTCACTTCTCTAGGTTGTAAATACGGTGCGTTAGAGGCAGGAAGAGTCAGTCCAGATCTTAGGGCGCTTGCATAAGTTGCGTTATTGGTTGAGAATTCTGGGCCAAGTGAGGATCTGGCTGCAGAGGAAAAGAAGACGTCTGGGTTGTGTTTTGATGGAGTGAAGGTAATCGGTCCGTTTTGCGACCGTACAGTGGTAACGCGCTGATGGATACGGTTTTTAAGTTCCTTATAGACTTGGCAGCCTCTGTAGTTGGCTGTATGCTTGCCTTCGCAGTTGTTGCAAAATTTTTTGCTAGAGTCTTCTTTACTTGCTGGGCAACTTGCGGAGCTATGCAGTTCCCCACAGTAAACGCATACCGAGCGCAGTGTACAGTAAGCTTTTGTATGGCCGTACTCTTGGCAGTTCATACATTGTACCGGACCGTTTCGTTTGTGCGGTTCTTCTACGGTTACTCTTCGGTGAAGTAAAAGCTGAAGTTTGTATATTGGGTGCACCTCGTTTTTTTTAAGCGTCTTCGTTTCTGGTTCAAGTTCTATTTTAAAGAGTGGTTGCGGCATCCTGTTCCTGTTTAAGATGTTAATGACTGTTTTTGCTCGAAATCCTTTCTCCTGCAGCGCTTGCTTTATTTCTCCTGGTGTTACATCAGGTTCTATGCCTTTTATTACGACTTGCAGGCCCTTGCAGCTTTTTAATTGATACGTATAATAATTCATTTTTTTTTCGTTTTTTTTTCAAATATTTAAGGCTTTCAAATGATACCGACGCAGCTAGGTTAAAACATAATATTTACAAATTAATTAATATAAAAAATAGATATGCTTTATTGATAAATCTGAGCTGACGCAAAAGACGCAAGCGTTTCGAGTTTCTCTAGATCAGTGTTGTCCAAAGTTTGAAAAGGCAGCCACGCGTGGTTGGCAAGAAAAATTCTGCCGGCGTAGCAGCCGACACATGTATAGGGAGAGAGAATATGTGTGTTCTATAAATAGAACGCTCGGCAGCTTGTTCTCTCACGATGCGCGTGTTCGGCTGCATTTGCTCTCTCGACTCATGTGTTCGGCTGAAGCTCAAAAGTCAAACGCGCAGTCATTCGCTATGCTGCATTGCAAAAAAAAAATTTTTCACGTTGCCTTCGTGTTTCGCTGCTTCGCACACAAGCGCAACGCTTTCATTGTGTGAGTTTGGACACCACTGCTCTAGATGCATGTGTATTAGAGGTGGGCACGGACCGGGCCGGGCCTGGGGCCCGGCGGGCCTCGGCCCAAACTATCGGGCCCCGGGCCTAAAAATCATTTTCGGGCTTTTTTCGTGCGGGCCCGGGCCTTAACTCAAAAGCACGACAGGCCCGGCGGGCCTAAAAAGCCCGTCAGGCCCGACAAGGCCGGCCGGCCGCCTCGACCTACGCACATTTAAACGATAAGCGCGCTATATTTGTCAACAGTGTGCCCATCCTTACCTAAAAGTAGAACGCAACACTGAACTTCTTATAGATTAAATATCGCACATGCGTAAATCATCGCAACAGTTGATATTCTATCGATCATTGTGAGTAATCGTGCTCACATTCAAGCGAGGCTACAAAACGCCAACATTTAATTTGCCAAAATGTTCAAAGTGAAAATTCAAGAAGCTGTGAACAGCAAGGACAAAAAAGTTGAATTAGTGGTAAAATCAGACAGTAAAAGCGATGTGTGGAAAAAGTTCCAATTGATTAAATATGAGAACAAATTAGTTGATTATGTTTGCTGCATGGAATGCAAAACAGTGCTGGTGTTTCAAAGTAAAAATGGCACAGGGACACTAAGTCGCCACAAATGTGTACTGCAGGCTGTGCAAGAGTCTGGCCGCCAGCCAAAAATTTATGATTTTGCCAGGAAACAAGTTCCACAAAATGTTTTGGAGAAACTGGCACGTAAGCAGCTTGCCCTAGTGGCTAAGGACATACACCCATTTAATGTAACTGAAGGTAAGTTAAGCTCAAGTTTTAGTAGAGTTTTTGCTTACTTTGACTTATAATATATTTTTAACTTCTGTTTTAGGAAGAGGTTTCCAGGATTATGCTCAAGCTCTGATAAATCTTGGTGCTGATTTTGGCAAACACAGGTTCACCGACGTCGTTGTCTCCCGGAAGAAACTCAGTTCAACGATCATGCAGGAGGAATATGACAAGCTGAAGCAGAAAATTGCATTGGAGATTGCTGAGCAGCACTTGTCATTCACCACGGACATGTGGACTGAGGAGTACACGACAAGAAGTTTCATATCCCTGACCGCCCACTACATTGATGCAAACTTTGAACTGAAATTTGCTTTATTGGGAGTTAGGGAGTTCGAAGAAGAGCGAAAGACAGGAGAAAATATAATTTGCCAAGTTAAGAGCATACTAGCAGAGTTTAATGTACTCGATAAAATTACCTCCTCTGTTTTTGTAACTGACAATGGAGCAAATGTAGTCTCCGCATTTAAACAGTTTAAAAGACTATCTTGTGCTTGTCACAACCTTAACCTGGTTATGGATGATGTCATTGAAAAAAACCCCCTTCCGGACATTAAAAGTATGATAGATTGCTCAAAGAAGCTAGTGAAATACTTCAAGCACTCAGGACTTAATAGCAAGCTGACTAAAACATTGAAACAAGACATTAGAACCAGATAAAACTCAACATACACCATGCTTGAAAGTATTAATAGTGTTCAACACGAAGTCAAAAGCTTATTAGTAGAAAAAAATGAACTACACCGCATTGTCGAACTAAATTTTACGCTTTTGGACTCCCTTTTACAATTCCTCAAAGCATTTAAAGAGTGTTCAGAAAAATTGAGCTCCGACAAAGAGCCTACAATGAGTATATATCCGTTGTGGTATGAAAAATTGATACAAATGTGCAGTGCGAATCAAATTGACTCGGCAGTAATGCTTGAGTTCAAGGAGCAAACCTTGAAATCGTTGATGGTCCGATTTGTACCTACTACTGCTCACTTGGTTGGTCCTTTTCTAAATCCCCCATTCAGGGAGATGCTTTTTTTGTCCGTTGAGAAACGAGAAAACGTTGAGTCCACGGTGCGATCAATGCTCACCCAAATTTATAATGAAAATGGAACATCAGCAACTGACAATTTTAATGCGCCCGCTCGCAGTGAACACGAATTTTCACAATTCCTCGACTCCAGTTTTCGCAAGAAGAGAAAAATTGAGCTGAGTGTTGTTGACAGGGAAATAGACATTTATTTAAAAACACCTGTAAACGAGAAGTGCGTTCTTACGTTTTGGAAGCATGCCAAGGAACTAAAATGCCTACAAATTTTAGCAAGAACAATTCTTAATATTCCTGTAAGTTCAGCTACAAGCGAACGGCTTTTTTCTGCATCAGGGCAAATTTTAAATGAAAAAGAACCAGATTGAAAAGCCAAAACCTAGACAAACTTATGTTTTTGTACAAAAATATGTAAATTTTTTATTATACTCGATACCGAAGGTAAGGAGTATATTGAGTTTGTGCAATGTCCGTCATGGTGTCCGTCCGTCCGTCCGTCTGTCCGTCTGTATGAACGCAACTTTTTCCACACCCTTCAAGCTAGAGACTTGAAACTTTCCAATTCTTTAAATCCACATATTTCGCACATCCTTACAACTAGAACTACCAAATTTGGTGAGAAGATAGCTACTAGCAACCCCCAAAAAGCTGCATCAAAAATTTTGCAGCCACGCCCACCCATTCCGCCCCCAGCCTCCCTTTCTCCACTTATTACAAATTTCGAGCTAAAGTTACCAAATTTGAAAGGAATATAGCTGGTGGCATCCCCATCTGCATCGGAGAATCTTTAAGGCAGCGTACACCCCTGCCGCATCCGTACCCCTTTGCAATCAGGCCTCTTTTTACCGGTTTTAATACTGGTATCGAGTAACCGCAGTCGGTTGCGTCCGACTGAAACGTTTCCACAAAAAAAATTTATCAGCTTATTGCCCTTTTTAATATTATTATCTGATGTTTTTATGCTGGGCCGGGCCCGGGCCGGGCCGGGCTTTTTTTGGAAATAACCCGGGCCGGGCCGGGCCTAAAATATTTTCTTCGGGCCCGGGCCGGGCCGGGCCTCTTTTTTGAGGCCCGTGCCCATCTCTAATGTGTATGACGAAAGTAGCATAATAGCCCAGCAGTTTTCCATCGCTAATAATTGATGATGCAAGCCCGTGTACAAACTCATGCATGAAAAGAACGTCTTGGAGCTAGAAATTCATGCACAGTAATGGGCTATTCACCCCTGATTCAGGTCTTTTTCAGGCCGAACGAAACTGCAGGGTACTCACAAGCGAAGTGCGCAGTTATATTCGCGTGTGTATTCCGCAACCATCTCTGACACATACATACGCATATAAACGCAAATTTTTGCACTCATTTTACATATGTATGTATGTATGTATGATCATATTTTCAACAAACTTTATTTGAACAAAACATTACCCTTTATATGTACATGCATTCATAATAATTTAGTATTATTTATATTTATATATTGTTGTGTATGAGTTTATGTTTTGTTTAAATAAGGTAGTAGCGCCGGCGCGTATGTATGTACATACATTGTGTATAGCGTAAGCGACGGTATGAAAACAATTACAATCATGTTTGTACATGCATTCATAAATTTATAGTACATACAGCGCTAAGCATATAGAAACACATATATTTTTTTCCTCTTATAATTTTTTCTCACTTTTATCTTAAATTTATTACACTTTCTTAAAACTAATAAACTTAATAAGTTCTCTAATTCGTTTTCTTCACGCACTGAATATTCACTACACTCCGACATCGTCAGGCTTGCTTTAACTTTTAGCTGAAAATAATCAAATCGCATTCCATGCTGTGTTCGACCACCACGACCGTCGCACAGTGGGGCCATTTGAGTTTTTTCATATCAAAAATCATAACTTTTGAACCAAATGATATAATCGAACAATTTAAAAAGCATATGATAGATAATTAATCAACCTATAAAATGAGCGTGCCTATTTTCTGTGCCTATTTATGGGTATGCAAAGTTGAAATTTGTGGAAAAATCAACTTTACGGGAAGGAAAAAAAATATTTTTAAATTTTTTGATTTTTATTGTTTCGTTTTAATGGTTTTTATAATCTAAAATTAATATTATGATAATTAAAAATAATTTTATTTTTTTTTTTTTTTTTTTTATTAATTTTTTGTAATATATTCAACACAATCCGTAAAAGATGGTATATCTAAAAGAGAAATCATCTCTGAACTGAAGTATTTTCTAATTCTTTTCGTGACTTAACATGCCTCAGTGATAAAATTAGTGGATCTGAAGATGCTGCTAACATGTTGAAGAGGTCCTCATTTTGTCTCACCCTTGAAACTTTGAAAGTGTTTAGCAATCTGTATTTTTATAAAACTTATTAAGGGACTCTTGTGCTTCTTCAGAGAGCTCTCCAATTGGCAAAGACTGATACTCAATTATATCCTTGCCATGCGCCAATATTTTATGGACTGTCGGGGTCAACTTTTTCTGCGGATATAATTCTGCTAAAAGTGATGCTGTTTTTGAAGCATATTCTCCATACTTGGCAGAATCAACTTTTTCCTTGCATTTCAAAACATTTAAGATCGTTGGATTAAGGGTTCAAGAAAGAGTTAGCTTTCATGCCTAACAAATTTACCTATTGTTTGTATAAGTCCAGGTCAATAAGCAATTTATGCAATTTGGGTACTTGGCACGTGTCCGAATAAGATATGTGCCTACCTGAATGGGATGTGTGACTAGTTGTACGCCAACGCAATGTCTGTATTCGGTGCGTACCTGGTAGTTTATTTGTATATCCTGTAACTGCACCTGAATTTAGGGACCAGGATTTGACAAATGATCTCAGGTAAGCAGTACAGAATGAAAAACAAAAGTCAAGTATCTTCACAATAACGAACGTAACAACAACAACAAAAAATGGGTTTTCACGGTTATATGTTATAAATTGCCCAAAAATGCATGCAACACATTTTTTTCCTATGACTTTTTTCACTTTTTTTTACATATAAAAAAAAAGGGGCAAAAACGGGCACATGAAACTTTTTGCATTTAATAGAGGAATAATCAAAGAAATTAATTTAAAAAAATAGCCGATATAATGTGATATAATTTTTTTTTATTTTCCATCAAAGTTGAGAAATAGTGAAAAAGTGGATAGTTGGTAAATATTGAATTGCATGGCCAAACGCAAAGCAAACAGTATAATTTTTTTTTTTATTATTTTCTTAATAAATAGATCTATCAATAGAACCAAAAATGATGACGATCCGTAACTTAGTTTTTGAGATATTGTATCTCAAAGCCGACCAAATTACCTTAAAATTGTGATTTTTATGTAACACAAAAAATCAGACAACTTTGAAAAGCTATATCTTCTAAACAAAAAATCCGGTTACATTATGGATTGCAGATTTGAAATCTCTGGAAAATTTCCTATAAAGTAGGTTCATTCAATATTTTTTAGAGGCACATGCAATTTTTGATTTTTGACACTTGACTTGTTCTACGGGCGCCACTGTGCGTCGTGGCACGACGTAAAGATTTACCGTTAGAAGCGCCGCGTCACATTTCATACAAATTCTAGACTAGAGATGGAACGTGCAAAATATTTTCGACCCGACACTCACGAGCCCGTACTGAATGCAGTTGTATAGAAAGCCAAGCCTGCACAAGCAGTGCTATTGCACGAACTGCGTGGCACGTGCCCATCTCTTGATTGTGCAAGAGAGCTAATATAGAAAAACGGAATGCAAAAAAGGTTATACTTGGGCCTTATTTCTCATAAATAAATTATGTTCATACATATGTATGTACATACATATGTAAGTAGTTAATACATGTAAGTACAAAATATGCGTTTTTTTAATGTCAAATTACTTTTTTCCACTATTGTACATAAAATATAATATTCGTCACAAAACTTGATGAAATAGATATACTACATATGTATGTATGTACATATTTAGTTATAATTTAATTTATACTAGCGATCACCCAAAATCAGTGCCAAACTTGGTCGCTGGCACTTACATGAGTACATATGTATGTATGTACAAAGGTAATGTAAAAGGGGGGTTTAGTGCATCAAGAGAACGACCTACATAATTAAATAGACCCACAAAAAAGTGTCAAACACGTAATGACACTCATTACTTGGTTTTTGGTATCGGGTAATCTTAAGTTACAACAACCACAAATTCAATGAAGAAAACAAAACAAAAACAAGTGGAAACGTTGCAGTCGGACGCAACCGACTGCGGCATACTCGATACCAGTACTAAAACCGGTAAAAAGAGGCCTGATTTCCTTAAAGATTCTCCGATGCAGATGGGGATGCCACCAGCTATATTCCTCCCAAATTTGGTGACTCTAGCTCAAAGTTTGTAAAAGGTAGGGAAAGGGGGTAGGGGGCTGGGGCGGTATGGGTAGTTGTGGCATCAAAATTTTTGATGCAGATCTTTGTGAAATGTCAATTGCTATCTTCATACCAAATTTGGTGACTCTAGCTCAAAGTTTGTAATATATGGGGAAAGGGGGCTGGGGGCGGTATGGGTGGGCGTGGCATCCAAATTTTTGCTGCAGATCTTTGTGGAATGTCAATTGCTATCTTCATACCAGATTTGATGACTCTAGCTCGAAATTTGTAATAAGTGGGGAAAGGGGGCTGGGGGCGGTATGGGTGGGCGTGGCATCCAAATTTTGCTGCAGATCTTTGTGGAATGTCAATTGCTATCTTCATACCAAATTTGGTGACTCTAGCTCAAAGTTTTTAAGTTTGTTGGGAAAGGGGGGCTGGGGGCGGTATGGGTGAGCGTGGCATCCTAATGTGTGATGCAGATCTTTGTGGAATGTAAATTGCTATCTTCATACCAAATTTGGTGACTCTAGCTCGAAAATTGTAAAAAGTGGGGAAAGGGGGGCGAAATGGAGGGCGTGGCTCCAAAACTTTGATGCAGATTTTTGGGGGTTGCTAGTAGCTATCTTCTTACCAAATTTGGTACTTCTAGCTGTAAGGATGTGTGAAATATGTGGATTTATCGGTTTTGAGTTATCGAATTTATCGATTTGCCAGCCCCCCCGTTATCGTAGAACCCCCATCTTGACACTTTAATTTACTATCCCATAGATAAAGAGAATTGGAAAGTTTCAAGTCTCTAGCTTGAAGGGTGTGGAAAAAACTTGCACACATACGGACGGACAGACGGACAGACACCATGACGGACATTGCACAAAACCAATATACTCTTTACCTTCAGTATCGAGTATAATAAAAGCGGTACATATTTTCTAAACTAACAGCGCAATTCTTGTTTTCAACAAAAACATCTATGCATGGGCATATACATGTGTACATACATATATAACATGATAAACGAAACAAAGCGAACAAGATATCATGTATGTATGTACATAAAAATATTTTCTCAACAGACAAAAACATGACAAAAAAAAATGTATAAAAAGCCGCTGGTGGGATTTGAACCCGCAACTCGTACTTGAATCAAGAATTTCGTACTGAATTTCAGTATTTCTGGAATAATACTTGATTCAAGTTCTCTTATTCTTAATTCAAGAACGTTTGTACTTGATTTAAGTATTTTTAAACTCATTTCAAGTATTTTATTCTTGATTTAAGTTATTGTATGCTCATTTCAAGTATTTCCTACTTAAATCTAGAATGAAATACTAGAATCGCAAATACTCAATTCAAGTACGTTCGTACTTCATTTTAGCACGACTTTTTTCTATCAGTGTACGAATGCGGCAGGGGTGTACGCTACCTTAAAGATTCTCCGATGCAGATGGGGATGCCACCAGCTATATTCCTTCCAAATTTGGTGACTCTAGCTCAAAGTTTGTAAAATGTAGGACAGGGGGGGGGCTGGGGGGCAGTATGGGTAGTTGAGGCATCAAAATTTTTGTTGCAGATCTTTGTGAAATGTCAATTGCTATCTTTATACAAAATTTGGTGACTCTAGCTCGAAGTTTGTAATAAGTGTGGAAAGGAGGGCTGGGGGCGGTATGGGTGGGCGAGGCATCCAAATTTTTGATGCAGATCTATGTGGAATGTCAATTGCTATCTACATACCAAATTTGGTGACTCTAGCTCGAAGTTTGTAAAAAGTGGGGATAAGGGGGCTGGGGGCGGTATGGGTGGGCGTGGCATCCAAATTTTTGAGGCAGCTCTTTGTGAAATATCAATTGCTATCTTCATACCAAATTTGGTGAATCTAGCTCGAAATTTGTAAAAATTGGGGAAAGGGGGGTTGGTATGGGTGGGCGTGGCATCCAAATTTTTGATGCAGATCTTTGTGGAATGTCAATTGCTATCTTCATACCAAATTTGGTGACTCTAGCTCGAAAATTGTAAAAAGTGGTGAAAGTGGGGCGAAATGGAGGGCGTGGCTCCAAAACTTTGATGCAGATTTTTGGGGGTTGCTAATAGCTATCTTCTTACCAAATTTGGTACTTCTAGCTGTAAGGATGTGCGAAATATGTGGATTTATCGGTTTTGAGTTATCGAATTTATCGATTTGCCAGCCCCCCAGTTATCGTAGAACCCCCATCTTGACACATTAATTTACTATCCCATAGATAAAGAGAATTGGAAAGTTTCAAGTCTCTAGCTTGAAGGGTGTGGAAAAAACTTGCAACCATACGGACGGACAGACACCATGACGGACATTGCACAAAACCAATATACTCTTTACCTTCGGTATCGAGTATAAAAATCACTTCCTTCAGAAGTTATTGCGTTTTTGGAAACTCCAACCTTAAATATAAGTTCATGCTCTATATCTGATGAAAATAATAATGAAAATTTTAATTTTAATAATAATAATAACATGGAAAGTAAAACAGATGACGAAGAAGATTATGATAACATCAATGAATATTCGTTCGTTTTAGATGAGGAAGATTTTTAACTGCTTATTTGTAAAGTTTGTAATAATATAACTACATATATGAATAAAAATTTGTTATCTTTATTATTTAATATTATGTCTAAGTATAATAAAATAAAGCTTTTCATTTTGTTTCAATTTTAGTTGAACATTTATAATTTGTTCTTAAATAAATGCACTTATTAGTGGCGGCCTACACATATGCGAAAAAAAGGAGTGACCCAATGGTCGAAAAAAAAATCCGAAATTAGAGTTAAATATAACGAACATTAAAAAAAAAAAATTATGTCTAGCTTTATTTTTAGACTTTATGCCGCCAAAATCGACAAATCGACCATAGTGCATTGTATAGAAAATACTACATGTAACTCTGTGTGATGAAAAGAAGTTACAAATGTTTAGTCTGATTAAGAGTGGAGGCTCACTTCCACTTTCATTCCGCAGTTGGGATTGCTATCTGAATCCAACATTACCCGAAGGCACACAACATGTTTGGAATGTTAAGCTGGCAGCTAATAGAGAACGCCCTCGGTTTGCGATAATAGCTTTTGTAGTGGATGATAAACTAACACATAATCATTTGAGAAATTTAAAAGTGTACCTCAACTCAGAGAACTTTCCGTACGATGACATGAATATAAATTTTATGCATGAACGATATGCAAGTTTGTATGATATGTATACAGGATTTCAATCAAGCTACTATATGATGGAATCTGAGCCATTACTAACACCTATAGAGTTTAAAGAGAAAGCACCAATGGTTGTTGTAGACTTGTCACATCAGAATTAAACAGTCAAAACGGGGCCAATCGATGTAAGAGTTTCGTTCGATCTAGAAACTATTAGTGTAAGGAATACTAAGGTATATTGTCTGCTTATGCATGATCGATTGGTAGAGTATTCACCTTTGACTGGAAAAGTTCAACTTATCGTTAAAAACCAATTTAATGGAGAATTAAGTTGTACAGTATATTCAATCAAATTTATAATTTTATGTACCCCCTCTTAATTAATAAATAACATGTGGAAACGTTGCAGTCGGACGCAACCGACTGCGGTATACTCGTTACCAGTATTAAAACCGTTAAAAAGAGGCCTGACTGCAGAGGGGTACGGATGCGGCAGAGGTGTACACTGCCTAAAAGATTTTCCGATGCAGATGGGGATGCCACAAGCTATCTTCCTTACAAATTTTATGACTCTAGCTCAAAGTTTGTAAGTTTCTTGGGAAAGGGGGGCTGGGGGCGGTATGGTTGGGCGTGGCATTCAGATTATGACGCAGATCTTTGTCGAATGTCAATTGCTATCTTCATACCAAATTTGGTGACTCTAGCTCGAAATTGTAAAAAGTGGGGATAAGGGGGCTGGGGGCGGTATGGGTTGGTGTGGCATTTAAATTTTTGATGCGATCTATGTGGAATGTCAATTGCTATCTTCATACCAAATTTGGTGACTCTTGCTCGAATTTTGTAAAAGATGTAGAAAGGGAGACTGGGGGGCGGTATGGGTGGGCGTTGCATCCAAATATTTGCTGCAGATCTATGTGGGATGTCAATTCCTATCTTTTGACCAAATTTGGTGACTCTAGCTCAAAAATTTTAAATGGTGGAGAAAGGGGTGTGAAATGGGTGGGCGTGGCTCCAAAACTTTGATGCAGATTTTTGGGGGGTGGTTGCCAGCTATCTTCCTATCAAATTTGGTGGCTTTAGCTTTTGGAGGGTCATCATCACCTATCTTGCCACCAAATTTGGTGGCTCTAGCTCAAAAACTGTGGGAGATATAGCCATTTCTGATTTCAAATTGCGGGGGGGCTGGGGGCGGAATGGGTTGGCGTGGCTCCAAAACTTTGATGCAGTTTTTTGGGGGTTGCTAGTAGCTATCTGCTTACCGAATTTGGTAGTTCTAGCTGTAAGGATGTGCGAAATATGTGGGTTTATCGGTTTTGAGTTATCGTATTTATCGATTTGCTAGTTATCTTACAACCCCCATCTTGACACTTTAATTTACTATCCCATAGATAAGGAGAATTGGAAAGTTTCAAGTCTCTAGCTTGAAGGGTGTGGAAAAAAATGCGAACATACGGACGGACAGACGGACAGACACCATGACGGACATTGCACAAAACCAATATACTCTTTACCTTCGGTATCGAGTATAAATATCTAATGTGGTGTTTACACTAGCACTGCTTATTTGAGTTATTGCGTTAAGGGCAACAAGCAGATTTTTTCCCATACATAAATTAGTGGTGACAAAAAGTTGAGTTAAGTTTGGATGCAGTTGCTTGTACTCGATATACATTCGGTTTACTCATAAGTGCTGCCCATTTAAGTATATAATCGGTTACATTTTTGAATTGTCAAAACTGGTGCTAGTGTAAACACCACATACAACTACACAACTGAAAAAATACAAATTATCACTGAATAACAGCAGAGACGCCTTCACATAAAAAGCGACGACGAGTAAACAAAATTGACAAGCTCATAGAAATAGAGGAGCGCAAGTTGGCGGCCATGGAGCGTATGGCAGAACGAGCTGAACATTTTCAAAAAGAAATGCTAGAAATAATGAGGGCCAGTGGTACATAAAAATAAATTCTATATTTTAAAAATTTAATTTATTTATTTAAATCGAATTATTGTTGAGGAAATTTATTGCTAGGGCTTGCCTAATTGTTTCAGCACTTGGATTCATATTGCCAAGCCAAACCTCAAACCCTGGCAGATCATTTTGTTGTGCATTAAGATGTCCAAACGCATTCATTCATTGCTCTAATCATCATTGCGTTGTTTTGCTCCATCGCAGATAAAATCAAACATAATTTGTTAGTGCTCATTACTTTTTAAATTTGTTTAATTAAATTTTTCGGCTTTTACAAACTCTAAGCAAAACACAGCGGTTGACGCTTAACGCAATAACTCACTTTTGAGCCAATGTAAACACCAATTTTGAGTTATTGCGTCGATGACGATATCGATAGCAAACTCACTGTAGTGTAAACATAGCATTAGTTACTCTCCCTATCTACAAGCATTTAAAAGAAATGACGAAGTTAGGATTTCTATTCAGAATCAGGACTTATATGTATTGCCTTGTGAGAGTTTTATTAATGTTGAGGGCACAATTTGTTTGGCGGATAACTCACTTGCTGTAGATGGGAAAATTCAAATCAATTGTATGAGTTATCTCTTTGACGAGGTTCGATATGAATTAAATGGAATTGAAATTGAACGTGCTCGATTTGTTGGTATTTCAACAACCTTAAACAAAACGGAGAGCTGTATGCTAGAGAATTCTGGCTGGTTCAATGGAGATGATAGAGAGTTGAAAACGGATATTTTAATTTTTCTATACCTCTTAAATACTTACTTGGATTTGCTGAAGATTATAACAAGGTCTTACTAAATTGTAAACATGAATTGATATTACTCATGAGTCATGACTAAAAATATGGAAGATGTATATTATACTAAAATTGCAACTAAGGAGTATAAGCTAAATATTTCTAACATTGTATGGAAAATACCACATGTAACTCTGTGTGATGAGAAGAAGTTACAAATGTTTAGTCTGATTAAGACTGGAGGCCCACTTCCACTTGCATTCCGCAGTTGGGATTGTTATCTGAATCCAACATTACCAGAAGGTACACAACATGTTTGGAATGTTAAGCTTGCAGCTAATAGAGAACGACCCCGATTTGCGATAATAGCTTTTGTAGTGGATGGTAAACTAACACATAACCACTTGAGGTATTTAAAACAGTATCTTAACGCAGAGAACGATATGCAAGTTTGTATGATATGTATACAGGATTTCAATCAAGCTACTATATGAAGGAATCTGAACCATTACTAACACCCAAAGAGTTTAAAGAGAAAGCACCAATGGTTGTAGACTTGTCACATCAGAATGAAACAGTCAAAACGGGGCCAATCGATGTAAGAGTTTCGTTCGATCTAGAAACTATTAGTGTAAGGAATACTAAGGTATATTGTCTGCTTATGCATGATCGATTGGTAGTGTATTCACCTTTGACTGGAAAAGTTCAACGCATCGTTTAAAACCGCTTTAATAGAGAATAAAGTTGTGTTTGATATTCATTCAAAATTATAATTTAAAATATTATGTACCACCCCTTAAATAAAAACAAGTGTAATATGCCGTTTGTCGCCTCTATTTGATTTTAGGACCATCCCTAAATGTAGGCAAGCCTTACGGTTGATTAATACAATTATTTGTTGCGGTTCAGTGTTTTTATTTGATTTCTAAAACAGAGTGTCATGGACACGTCTGCTTAGATCTGTCGTCAAAGAGCAACTAACTGATGCGCACTTGTTAGTGTCGCCGATACATAAAATATTCGCTGAATTCAATCAGCGCGTAAGAAGTAATACATAAGAAAAGCGATGCAATTGCAAAGCAAAACAAAAGAATAGAGCTGTCAACTTATTTCGATGATGGACATGCCAACTTACAAAAATGATCGTTAAATTTAAAATTTAATCAATAAATTGAATACATTGTAAATCCGTTCCTCAACATCCCGCGCGGCCCTGAAACAACGTTTCGGAATTCGGTAAAGCTGCGATCCTTGTGATAGGACGCATCATTTCTCCAGTTGGTGTCCTCAGCTTCACTGTGCGTACCAGCCCATCGGGACCAGGATACGTTTCGATGGTTCGTGCTAAATTCCATGCGGCTGGTGGAGTTTTTGAATCCTTTACCAGTACAATGTTGTCGGGCTTCAGATTTGGCCTGCGAGTGTTCCACTTGTGGTGATTTTGCAGTGTTGTCAGATATTCTTGGTGCCACTGTTTCCAGAATCCTTGTTTCATTTATTGAGTCTGCTGCCAGTAGTCCAGACGTTTTTGTGGGACATGCGATATATCGCCTTCTGGTACCATAGTATATGGCCTACCAATGAGTAGATGTGCAGGTGACAAGTACGTCAGATCTGTGTCAGGTGCTGTGAACAGTGGACGAGAGTTAACCACTGCTTCAATTTGTGCTAGAAGCGTGTGCATCTGCTCAAACGTGAGCGTTGTCTTCGGGACGACTCGATGAAGATGAAGTTTTACGGAACGCACAGGTGATTCCCATTTACCACCCCAGTCGTGTGCATGTGGCGGTATAAAGCTCCACTTGATGCCTTCATTCGCCAGTGTCTGTGTGACGATGCTGTTGTGCAACTGCGACGTGAGCAGCTGCTCCATTTCATTCAATGCGCGTCTGGCGCCGACAAAGTTTCTTCCATTGTCACTGTAAAATTGCGCACATTTCCCACGGCGTGATATAAAACGTCGAAATGCCGCCAAAAAAGTCTCCGTGCTCAGATCCGTCGCTAATTCCAAATGAATAGCGGAGGTGGCCAGGCAGACGAACAATCAAATGTATCTCTTCTCCTTTCGTGGATTGCGTCCCTTGTGGACCTTAAGCGTGAGTGGCCCAGCGTAGTCGCAGCCAGAATTTTCAAATGGTAGAGTTTGTCGTACTCGAACTGCTGGTAGATCAGCAATGAACTGCTGATTAGTATTTTGGCACTGCCTGAAACAATTTAAACAATCATGAGTAACCTTTCCGATCAAATTACATGCACCCAAAATCCAACATCGTTGACGAACGATAACAAATAGTGCCGATACTCCTGGATGCAAGTTAGCCCAGTGCTCATGTTCCAAAATGAGTTTTGTTATGCGATGTGACTTCGGTAAAATAATTGGATGCTTAGCACCATAAGGTAGAGTCGAGTTATGCAGACGTCCACCAACACGCAGTAGCCCCGAGTCGTCAATGATTGGCGAACCTGATGCGGGTTGCAATTGTCTCGTGCGTCGTATGAATCTCAAAACATACGCCACGATGCGTACAAGTTTTAGCCATGATGAAACGCGTTCAATTAGCTCGCCTAGTATGGATGTTGCAGGATAAGTTTCTGCCAGTGCTATCAATGCGGTAGTCTTTACTTCTTCTGCCACGAGAGGATCTGACATCGATGCATCGCTTGAGTTTAAGATTTCAATATCCTTGTCGTATAACCAGGGTGGCCCTTTCCATCAAAGTTCAAAGTCAGTCAATTTTGAGGCTAGCATGCCTCTTGAAGCGCAATCGACTGGATTCTCCTTTGTGTTAACATGGTGCCATGCGGATCTAGGTAAGATGTCGAGAATCTCAGCTGTACGATGGCCTACAAAGGTTTTTAATTTGCATGGTGGGTGCGAAAGCTATGCTAATACGATGCTGGAGTCGCACCAGGCATATGTTTTGATGTCCATGTGTTGTAGAGCCGTTGTGATGGATGCAATAAGGCGGCTGAGTAAAACCGCGCCACATAGCTCCAAGCGCGACAGCGATTGCTGCTTAAGTGGTGCAACACGCGTCTTTGCTGCAATGAGAGTAACCTCTATGTTACCATCCGGTTGTATAATGTGACTGTACACTACAGCGGCATATGCTTTGATTGATGCGTCTGAGAAAGCATGTAGTTCAATGGCACCTCCAGCGTAGCCCATATATTGTTTAATTTTAAGCTGCTTTAGTGCAGTTAGATCAGTGCGGTACTTCTGCCATAAGTCCGCCAATTTGGGGGAAGTTGAGAATCCCAGCCCAAATCCAGAAGCCACAACTCCTGGAACAGTATCTTGAACTGATTGACCACTGGAGCAATTAGTCCGAGTGGATCAAAAATACGTGCCACATCTGATAGTATTTGTCGTTTTGTACTATCTGCACTTGTAGACATTGTTAGTTTTAACGGAAGTGTGTCACGTTCTGGTTGCCAGTGAATCCCAAGAACCTTCACTGTAGCGTCTTGCAGATTGCTTAAAATTGCTGTTGTTATATTTGCATCCTGCTCTTGCATCTTCTGTATCCGTTGGCTGTTGGATACCCATTTCCCAAGTTCCATTTGTGCTTGTGACATAAGTTGAATGAGCTCGTCTTGCAATTGGTGAGCGCTCCAGTAAGCACATCGTCAACATAAAAATCCTCCATCAGGATTCTTGCAGCGTTCGGATATTCTGCGTGATCGGTTGCGAGTTGTTCCAGAACCCTGACTGCTAAGAACGGCGCACATGCCGTGCCATATGTAACAGTGCACAGCTGATAATGCTTCAGCTGCTCAGAAGGATGTCTTCTCCATATAATTCGTTGATAATTGCGGTGTCTGTTTGCCACCCAAATTTGCCGAAACATCTTGACTATGTCGGCAAAGAATACATATTGATGTATTCGAAACCGCAAGCATACAGCAAACAGGTTTCTCTGAATACTTGGGCCCACATGCAAAGCATCATTCAGTGCATGGCCATCGGTGTCCTGATATGATCCGTCGAAAACAACACGCAGCACATATAAACACTTTTCCATCTTGAACAAGAACCTCATCTGGTGTGAGTTCCTGCATATGACCATGATTTTTACATACCGTGTTTGCAGGTCTGTTTATCGCTGTAGACGGCGCTCTACAGCTTCAAATCGTAATTTCGCTCCATGATTTCGCGTTCGCCTGCTTAAAGGGAAGCTCAACAATATATCTCCCCTTGGAGTCTCATGTATGTGTGTTGATTCCAGCTCCCAAAACTTTTTCAGCGTTGCGTCTATGTCCAATTCTGACATAAGCGTTGTAGCAACTGGTGTGTTGGCGATCACGATTGATATGATCACCCATCCAAAGATTGTTGAAATGGCAATGATCCAGTTTCTTGCTGCCGGTGAATGCAGCCCATACATAGTCTGCGCCCAATAGAATGTCTATTGGCGAAGACGAACAAAACTGAGTATCTGCTAGTGGAATGCCGTCGAAGATCGCCAATGCGGATGCGTCTACCTTTTCCCTGGCCAATGGTGACGTAATCTTTCCCAGAACATGCGCCTTTACTTCCAGCTTGTGATGTGAAAGTCGTGATTTGATTTGCAGCATACTAAAACCACTTGAAGTTTCAGTCTTAACCGCTTATATGCCCGAAACAACTATTCGGGATGGTGAACGAGCAATGCCGAGTGCATTGATGCATCGTTCCGATATTTAGGATAGCTCCGATCCTGTATCCAGAAGCACACGGCACCATGTATAAGTACCCCTTGAGTTTAGTACATCTACCATGGCTGTGGGCAGTGTGCCTACCATCTGCCCTCTGGCAGAGTTGCAATGTGTTGCACACGGCGCTTGTGATATGTTACTTGTTGTAACCGTGGTTGTCATCTGGTCCTCTTGACCTGGTACATTAGCAGCGAAACTTGGTTGGTCACTGCTTCCATTCGTATGCAACGATGAGAATTGCATATGGATTAATGAATTGTGCCGGCTGCGACAGTGCATACCAACATGTTTTTATGCTCACTTCGTGCTCATGTGGCCAGGCTTCAGGCAATTGAAACATTTAATTTTAATACTCGATACCGAAGGTAAAGAGTATATTGAGTTTGTGCAATGTCCGTCATGGTGTCCGTCCGTCTGTCCGTCTGTATGTTCGCAACTTATTTCCACACCCTTCAAGCTAGAGACTTGAAACTTTCCAATTCTCTTTATCTATGGGATAGTAAATTAAAGTGTCAAGATGGGGGTTCTACCATAACTGGGGGGCTGCCAAATCGATAAATTCGATAACTCAAAACCGATAAATCCACATATTTCACACATCCTTACAGATAGAACTACCAAATTTGGTAAGCAGATAGCTACTAGCAACCCCCAAAAAGCTGCATCAAAATTTTTGGAGCCACGCCCCCCTTTCCGCCCCAGCCACCCCGCATTTTAAAGTCAAAAAAGCCTATATCTCCCTCAGCTTTTGAGCTACACCCACCAAATTTGGTGCCAAGAAAGGTGATGATGACCACCCAAAAACTGCATCAAAAGTTTGGATACCACGCCCACCGATACTGCCCTAGCCGCCCCAATCCACCCCAACGCTTCGTCAAAAACGGGAATGCGTGTATCTTCCAGAGTTGTGGAGCTAGAACCTCCAAATTTGGTAGGAAGATAGCTGGTAACGACTCCCCAAAAACTGCATCAAAGTTTTGGAGCCACGCCTACCCATTCAGCCCGCAGGCCCCCAGCATTTTGAAATCACAAATGGCTGTATCTCCCTCAGTTTTAGAGCTAGAGCCACTTAATTTGGTGCCAAGATAGGTGATGATGACCCCCCAAAAACTGCATCAAAAGTTTGGATGCCACGCCCACCAATACTGCCCTAGCCGCCCCCATCCACCCCAACGCTTCGTCAAAAACGGGAATGCGTGTATCTTTCAGAATTGTCTAGCTAGAGCCACCAAATTTGGTAAGAAGATAGCTGGCAACGACCCTCCAAAAATCTGCATCAAAGTTTTGGAGCCACGCCCACCCATTTCGCCCCCCCTTTCTCAACTTTTTACAAACTTTAAGCTAGAGTCACCAAATTTGGTATGAATATAGCAACTGACATTCCACAAAGATCTGCATCACAAATTTGGATGCGACGACAACCCATTCCGCCCCCAACCCCCCCTTTCCCCACCTTTTAAAAATTTTGAGCTAGAGTCACCAAATTTGGTATGAAGATAGCAATTGACATACCACAAAGATCTGCAGCAAAAATTTGGATGCCACGCCCTCCCATACCGCCCCCAGCACCCCTTTCCACACTTATTACATATTTCGAGCAAGAGTCTCCAAATTTGGTATGAAGATAGCAATTGATATTCCACAAAGATCTGCATCAAAAATTTAAATGCCACACAAACCCACACCGCCCCCAGCACCCTTTCCACACTTATTACATATTTCGAGCTAGAGTCTCCAAATTTGGTATGAATATAGCAATTGATATTCCACAAAGATCTGCATCAAAAATTTAAATGCCACGCCCACCCATACCGCATCCAGCCCACCTTTCCCCACATTTTACAAACTTTGAGCTAGGTTCACCAAATTTGGTATGACGATAGCAATTGACATTCCACAAAGATCTGCATCAAAAATCATCACGCCCACCCATACCGCCCCCAGCCCCCCCCTTTCCGCACCCTTTACAAACTTTGAGATAGGAAAATCTTTAAGGCAGCGTACACCCCTGCCGCATCCGTACCCTCCGCAATCAGGCCTTTTTTTACCGGTTTTAATACTGGTATCGAGTATGCCGCAGTCGGTTGCGTCCGACTGCAACGTTTCCAATTGTTTTTTTTTTTCTTTTCGTGGACGGTATGTTACATAACCTGTATGGGGCTATGTACGATTTTAGGCACTAATTCACTCAATAAAAAAACCCATAAAACAAAAAAAACTTCTCCACGTCGCTTTTGTTGTTCTTATTTAGAACAAGACTATATTTTGATTCGCAAAGTTTGTAAAATGTAGAGAAATGCAGATCTTTGTGGAATGTCAATTGCTATCTTCATACCAAATTTGGTGACTCTAGCTCAAAGTTTATAGAAGGTGGGGAAAGGGGGCTGGAGGCGGTATGGGTGGGCGTGGCATCCAAATTTTTGATGCAGATCCATGTGGGATGTCAATTGCTATCTTCATACCAAATTTGGTGACTCTAGCTCAAAGTTTGTAACATGTGCGAGAGGGGGGCTGGGGCGGTATGGGTGGGCGTGGCATCCAAATTTTTGATGCATATCTTTGTGGAAAGTCAATTGCTATCTTCATACCAAATTTGGTGACTCTAGCTCAAAGTTTGTAAAATGTGGGGAAAGGGGGGGCTGGGGCGGTATTGGTGGGCGTGGCATCCAAATTTTTGATGCAGATCTTTGTGGAATGTCAATTGCTATCTTCATACCAAATTTGGTGACTCTACCCAAAAGTTTGTAAAATGTGAGGAAAGGGGGGGCTGGGGCGGTATTGGTGGGCGCGGCATCCATTCTTTTGATGCAGTTTTTTGGGGGTCATCATTACCTATCTTGGCACCATCCGGTATCGAGTATAAAAAATAGATTATTGATAATTTGTTTTAAGTGTAAATTAATGTTGTCATATTTTGCATATTTATACTCGATACTGAAGGTAAAGAGTATATTGGTTTTGTGCAATGTCCGTCATGGTGTCTGTCCGTCTATCTGTCTGTCCGTCTGTCCTTCCGTATGTATGCAAGTTTTTGCCACACCCTTCAAGCTAGATACTTGAAACTTTCCAATTCTCTTTGTGTCAAGATGGGGGCTCTACGATAACTGGTGGGCTGGCAAATCGATAAATTCGATAACTTAAAACCGATAAATCCACATATTTCGCATACCTTATAGCTAGAACTATCAAATTTGGTAATAAGATAGCTACTAGCAACCCCCAAAAAACTGCATAAAAAATTTTGGAGCCACGCCCACCCATTTCGCTGCCCTATCCACACCTTTTACAAACTTTTGGCTAGAGTCACCAAATTTGGTATGAATAAAGCGATTGACATACCACAAAGATCTGCAGCAAAAATTTGGATGCCACGCCCTCCCATACCGCCCCCAGCACCCCTTTCCACACTTATTACATATTTCGAGCAAGAGTCTCCAAATTTGGTATGAAGATAGCAATTGATATTCCACAAAGATCTGCATCAAAAATTTAAATGCCACACCAACCCACACCGCCCCCAGCACCCTTTCCACACTTATTACATATTTCGAGCTAGAGTCTCCAAATTTGGTATGAATATAGCAATTGATATTCCACAAAGATCTGCATCAAAAATTTAATTTATTTCGAGGTAGAGTCTCCAAATTTGGTATGAATATAGCGATTGACATTCCCTAAAGATCTGCAACGTTTCCACTTGTTAGTTAATAAAAATAACATGAGATTCTTTTTTAAACAAATATAGTAAATTCTCATTTAAGTAAAAGATATTTAATTGTCTAGTTCAATTATTAGTTCGTTCAAGCTCACTGACTCATCGTCAGGATAATATACGTGGTTGCTTACTGCCTGCAACCCTTTTTGTGGCAAGGTATATTCGAAGCAGCATTTGTTGTTACGATTAAGTCCATATCTAAAATTTAAAATAAATTAATATATTTTTGAATATGTTTTATTTTGTTTATTAAGAATCTTACCTTACACTTAAAATGGAGTTAAGCGTACTCTATGCTTCCCGTTTCTTAGTTTGGATTTAACTAAGTTTACCTGGTTGAAGACCCGCTCCACCTCTGCGTTTGAACACGGTAACGACATTACCTGCACCGAAATGGTTGCCAGTTCATGAAACCGTTTGTTTCCGCCGGAATCACGGTACGCGAGGACTTCAAGCCAAAATTTAAGCGTATTTTCGTTGTTCTGCCAAGTACAAAGCTTAATATCTCTATATTGCCATTTGATTTCTCCAATATTTGAAATATTAAAATACTCCAAGACAGGAAGAATGCTTTGCTGCTTAACTTTCAAAACATTTTCAAATGATGCAAATGCATCGGTTTGTTTTAATATTTCGAAATTGTCAGGCAGCCTGAAAGATAAACAACAATAAATATTTGTTATGCTTTTTCAACAAAATAATATGTACCCACCTTTGCTTCAACTGTTTAACGAGCTCTATTACAAAATTTGTGCAGCACTCCCGCATAGATAGCTCCTCATTCATTATAATGTTAGCAACTTTTATGTGTTTTTCAAATTCGTAAACAAGATACAGGTCTTTAAACACATATTTTTCAAAATCATTCTCTGTTAAAATGTCGATGTTTTTGTCTTCCGGTATAATTTTATTTTGCAAAGATCTTATCGCCAGCATAAGGTCATTCAGCAATTTGGTTGAATCTGTATTTTGGCTCTGGAAATATTTGTTATACTCGATACCGAAGGTAAAGAGTATATTGAGTTTGTGCAATGTCCGTCATGGTGTCCGTCCGTCTGTCCGTCTGTATGTGTCCTATTTTTTCCACACCCTTCAAGCTAGAGACTTGAAACTTTCCAAATCTCTTTATCTATGAGATAGTAAATTAAAGTGTCAAGATGGGGGTTCTACGATAACTGGGGGGCTGGCAAATCGATAAATTCGATAACTCAAAACCGATAAATCCACATATTTCGCACATCTTACAGCTAGAAGTACCAAATTTGGTAAGAAGATAGCTACTAGCCACCCCCAAAAAACTGAATCAAAAATTTTGGAGCCACGCCCCCCAATTCCGCCCCCAGCCCCCCGAATTTTAAAGTCAAAAAAGCCTATATCTCCCACAGTTTTGGAGCTAGAGCCACCAAATTTGGTGCTAAGATAGACGATGATGACCACCTAAAAACTGCATCAAAAGTTTGGATGCCACGCCCACCGATACTGCCCCAGCCGACCCCATCCACCCCAACGCTTCGTCAAAAACGGGAATGCGTGTATCTTCCAGAGTTGTGCAGCTAGAGCCACCAAATTTGGTAGGAAGATAGCTGGTAACGACCCCCAAAAACTTCATCAAAGTTTTGGAGCCACGTCCTCCATTTCGCCCCCCTTTCCCCCACTTTTTACAATGATTGAGCTAGAGTCACCATATTTGGTATGAAGATAGCAATTGACATTTCAGAAAGATCTGCATCAAAAGTTTGGATTCCACTGCCACCCATACCGCCCCCAGCCCCCTTTCCCCACTTATTACAAATTTCGAGCTAGAGTCACCAAATTTGGTATGAAGATAGCAATTGACATTTTACAAAGATCTACATAAAAAATTTAGATTCCACGCCCACCCATACCGCCCCCAGCCCCTCTTTCCATATCTTTTACAAACTTCAAGCTAGAGTCACCAAATTTGGTATGAAGATAACAATTGACATTCCACAAAGATCTGCATCAAAAATTGGGATGCCACGCCCACCCAAACCACCCCCAACCCCCCTTTCCCCACCTTTTACAAATTTTGAGCTAGAGTCACCAAATTTGGTATGAAGATAGCAATTGACATTTCAGAAAGATCTGCAACAAAAATTTTGATGCCACAACTACCCATACCGCCCCAGCCCCCCCCTTTCACCACCTTATACAAACTTTGAGCTAGAGTCACCAAATTTGGTATGAAGATAGCCGGTGGCATCTCCATCTGCATCGGAGAATCTTTAAGGCAGCGTAAACCCCTGCCGCATCCGTACCCCTTTGCATTAAGGCCTCTTTTTACCGGTTTTAATTCTGGTATCGAGTATGCCGCAGTCGGTTGCGTTCGACTGCAACGTTTCCACTTGTTTATGTGTTGCATTTCTTGCAAAACTGGTTTCAAAAATTGTAGGTACAAAAGGATTTTACTATCCTTAAACAAGTCGCACAGGTGTTGGGCTTGTAGACATTTTTCTTGGGTACCAGCAATAACGAAATTAAGCGTTAGCTCATGCCACTGGTCCAAAATTCTAGTCACAGCCAATTCAATTGACAGCCATCGTGTATCGCACACCCGTGGAATTTTAAGGGGGAGCCTTTTAGGAAACAAATTGATGTTGTGTAAGTAAACAATTTCCTTAAGTTAAGTTAAAACACATAAACAGTCGACAAAAAGTTACATGATTACAATAACAATGTTAAAACAAAAGGGCATTGAGAACTGCAGACGTACACGAAGGTTTTTTATACTCGATACCGAAGGTAAAGAGTATATTGAGTTTGTGCAATGTCCGTCATGGTGTCTGTCCGTCTGTCCGTCTGTATGAACGCAACTTTTTTCCACACCCTTCAAGCTAGAGACTTGAAACTTTCCAAATCTCTTTATCTATGGGATAGTAAATTAAAGTGTTAAGATGGGGGTTCTACGATAACTGGGGGGGCTGGCAAATCGATAAATTCGATAACTCAAAACCGATAAATCCACATATTTCGCACATCCTTACAGCTAGAAGTACCAAATCTGGTAAGAAGATAGCTATTAGCAACCCCCAAAAAACTGCATCAAAAATTTTGGAGCCACGCCCCCATTCCGCCCCCAGCCCCCCCGAATTTTAAAGTCAAAAAAGCCTATATATCCCACAGTTTTTGAGCTATAGCCACCAAATTTGGTGCCAATATAGGTGATGATGACCCCTCAAAAACTGGATCAAAAGATTGGATGCCACGCCAACCAATACCGCCCTAGCCACCCCCATGTGCCCCAACGCTTCGTCAAAAACGGGAATGCGTGTGTCTTCCAGAGTTGTGGAGCTAGAGCCTCCAAATTTGGTGAGAAGATAGCTGGTAACGACCCCCAAAAATCTGCATCAAAGTTTTGGAGCCACGCCCACCCATTCTGCCCCCAGCCCCCCCCGCATTTTGAAATCAGAAATGGCTATATCTCCCACAGTTTTTGAGCTATGGCCACCAAATTTGGTGCCAAGATAGGTGATGATGACCCCCTAAAAACTGCATCAAAAGTTTGGATGCCACGCCCACCATACTGCCCTAGCCGCCCCCATCCACCCCAACGCTTCGTCAAAAACGGGAATGCGTGTATCTTCCAGAGTTGTGGAGCTAGAGCCACCAAATTTGGTAGGAAGATAGCTGGCAACGACCCCCAAAAATCTGCAATTTTACAATTTTCGAGCTAGAGTCACCAAAAATGGTATGAAGATAGCAATTGACATTCCACAAAGATCTGCATCAAAAATTTGGATGCCACTCCCACCCATACCGCCTCCAGCCTCCCTTTCCCCACCTTTTACAAACTTTGAGCTAGAGTCACCAAATTTGGATGGAAGATAGCTGGTGGCATCCCCATCTGCATCGGAGTCTGTTAGGCAGCGTATACCCCTGCTGCATCCGTGCCCCTTTGCAATCAGGCCTGTATTGACCAGTTTTAATACTGGTAACGAGTATACCGCAGTCGGTTGCGTCCGACTGCAACGTTTCCACTTGTTAGTTAATAAAAATAACATGAGATTCTTTTTTAAACAGTTATAGTAAATTCTCATTTAAGTAAAAGATATTTAATTGTCTAGTTCAATTATTAGTTCGTTCAAGCTCACTGACTCATCGTCAGGATAATATACGTGGTTGCTTACTGCCTGCAACCCTTTTTGTGGCAAGGTATATTCGAAGCAGCATTTGTTGTTACGATTAAGTCCATATCTAAAATTTAAAATAAATTAATATATTTTTGAATATGTTTTATTTTGTTTATTAAGAATCTTACCTTACACTTAAAATGGAGTTAAGCGTACTCTATGCTTCCCGTTTCTTAGTTTGGATTTAACTAAGTTTACCTGGTTGAAGACCCGCTCCACCTCTGCGTTTGAACACGGTAACGACATTACCTGCACCGAAATGGTTGCCAGTTCATGAAACCGTTTGTTTCCGCCGGAATCACGGTACGCGAGGACTTCAAGCCAAAATTTAAGCGTATTTTCGTTGTTCTGCCAAGTACAAAGCTTAATATCTCTATATTGCCATTTGATTTCTCCAATATTTGAAATATTAAAATAATCCAAGACAGGAAGAATGCTTTGCTGCTTAACTTTCAAAACATTTTCAAATGATGCAAATGCATCGGTTTGTTTTAATATTTCGAAATTGTCAGGCAGCCTGAAAGATAAACAACAATAAATATTTGTTATGCTTTTTCAACAAAATAATATGTACCCACCTTTGCTTCAACTGTTTAACGAGCTCTATTACAAAATTTGTGCAGCACTCCCGCATAGATAGCTCCTCATTCATTATAATGTTAGCAACTTTTATGTGTTTTTCAAATTCGTAAACAAGATACAGGTCTTTAAACACATATTTTTCAAAATCATTCTCTGTTAAAATGTCGATGTTTTTGTCTTCCGGTATAATTTTATTTTGCAAAGATCTTATCGCCAGCATAAGGTCATTCAGCAATTTGGTTGAATCTGTATTTTGGCTCTGGAAATATTTGTTATACTCGATACCGAAGGTAAAGAGTATATTGAGTTTGTGCAATGTCCGTCATGGTGTCCGTCCGTCTGTCCGTCTGTATGTGTCCTATTTTTTCCACACCCTTCAAGCTAGAGACTTGAAACTTTCCAAATCTCTTTATCTATGAGATAGTAAATTAAAGTGTCAAGATGGGGGTTCTACGATAACTGGGGGCTGGCAAATCGATAAATTCGATAACTCAAAACCGATAAATCCACATATTTCGCACATCTTACAGCTAGAAGTACCAAATTTGGTAAGAAGATAGCTACTAGCCACCCCCAAAAAACTGAATCAAAAATTTTGGAGCCACGCCCCCCAATTCCGCCCCCAGCCCCCGAATTTTAAAGTCAAAAAAGCCTATATCTCCCACAGTTTTGGAGCTAGAGCCACCAAATTTGGTGCTAAGATAGACGATGATGACCACCTAAAAACTGCATCAAAAGTTTGGATGCCACGCCCACCAATACTGCCCCAGCCGACCCCATCCACCCCAACGCTTCGTCAAAAACGGGAATGCGTGTATCTTCCAGAGTTGTGCAGCTAGAGCCACCAAATTTGGTAGGAAGATAGCTGGTAACGACCCCCAAAAAACTTCATCAAAGTTTTGGAGCCACGTCCTCCATTTCGCCCCCCTTTCCCCACTTTTTACAATTTTTGAGCTAGAGTCACCAAATTTGGTATGAAGATAGCAATTGACATTTCAGAAAGATCTGCATCAAAAATTTGGATTCCACTGCCACCCATACCGCCCCCAGCCCCCCTTTCCCCACTTATTACAAATTTCGAGCTAGAGTCACCAAATTTGGTATGAAGATAGCAATTGACATTTTACAAAGATCTACATCAAAAATTTAGATTCCACGCCCACCCATACCGCCCCCAGCCCCTCTTTCCATATCTTTTACAAACTTCGAGCTAGAGTCACCAAATTTGGTATGAAGATAACAATTGAAATTCCACAAAGATCTGCATCAAAAATTTGGATGCCACGCCCACCCAAACCGCCCCCAGCCCCCCCTTTCCCCACCTTTTACAAATTTTGAGCTAGAGTCACCAAATTTGGTATGAAGATAGCAATTGACATTTCAGAAAGATCTGCAACAAAAATTTTGATGCCACAACTACCCATACCGCCCCAGCCCCCCCCCTTTCAACACCTTATACAAACTTTGAGCTAGAGTCACCAAATTTGGTATGAAGATAGCCGGTGGCATCTCCATCTGCATCGGAGAATCTTTAAGGCAGCGTAAACCCCTGCCGCATCCGTACCCCTTGCATTAAGGCCTCTTTTTACCGGTTTTAATTCTGGTATCGAGTATGCCGCAGTCGGTTGCGTTCGACTGCAACGTTTCCACTTGTTTATGTGTTGCATTTCTTGCAAAACTGGTTTCAAAATTGTAGGTACAAAAGGATTTTACTATCCTTAAACAAGTCGCACAGGTGTTGGGCTTGTAGACATTTTCTTGGGTACCAGCAATAACGAAATTAAGCGTTAGCTCATGCCACTGGTCCAAAATTCTAGTCACAGCCAATTCAATTGACAGCCATCGTGTATCGCACACCCGTGGAATTTTAAGGGGAGCCTTTTAGGAAACAAATTGATGTTGTGTAAGTAAACAATTTCCTTAAGTTAAGTTAAAACACATAAACAGTCGACAAAAAGTTACATGATTACAATAACAATGTTAAAACAAAAGGGCATTGAGAACTGCAGACGTACACGAAGGTTTTTTATACTCGATACCGAAGGTAAAGAGTATATTGAGTTTGTGCAATGTCCGTCATGGTGTCTGTCCGTCTGTCCGTCTGTATGAACGCAACTTTTTCCACACCCTTCAAGCTAGAGACTTGAAACTTTCCAAATCTCTTTATCTATGGGATAGTAAATTAAAGTGTTAAGATGGGGGTTCTACGATAACTGGGGGGCTGGCAAATCGATAAATTCGATAACTCAAAACCGATAAATCCACATATTTCGCACATCCTTACAGCTAGAAGTACCAAATTTGGTAAGAAGATAGCTATTAGCAACCCCCAAAAAACTGCATCAAAAATTTTGGAGCCACGCCCCCCATTCCACCCCCAGCCCCCCCGAATTTTAAAGTCAAAAAAGCCTATATATCCCACAGTTTTTGAGCTATAGCCACCAAATTTGGTGCCAATATAGGTGATGATGACCCCTCAAAAACTGGATCAAAAGATTGGATGCCACGCCAACCAATACCGCCTAGCCACCCCCCATGTGCCCCAACGCTTCGTCAAAAACGGGAATGCGTGTGTCTTCCAGAGTTGTGGAGCTAGAGCCTCCAAATTTGGTGAGAAGATAGCTGGTAACGACCCCCAAAAATCTGCATCAAAGTTTTGGAGCCACGCCCACCCATTCTGCCCCCAGCCCCCCCCGCATTTTGAAATCAGAAATGGCTATATCTCCCACAGTTTTTAAGCTATGGCCACCAAATTTGGTGCCAAGATAGGTGATGATGACCCCCTAAAAACTGCATAACAAGTTTGGATGCCACGCCCACCATACTGCCCTAGCCGCCCCCATCCACCCCAACGCTTCGTCAAAAACGGGAATGCGTGTATCTTCCAGAGTTGTGGAGCTAGAGCCACCAAATTTGGTAGGAAGATAGCTGGCAACGACCCCAAAAATCTGCAATTTTACAATTTTCGAGCTAGAGTCACCAAATTTGGTATGAAGATAGCAATTGACATTCCACAAAGATCTGCATCAAAAATTTGGATGCCACTCCCACCCATACCGCCTCCAGCCTCCCTTTCCCCACCTTTTACAAACTTTGAGCTAGAGTCACCAAATTTGGATGGAAGATAGCTGGTGGCATCCCCATCTGCATCGGAGTCTTTTAGGCAGCGTATACCCCTGCTGCATCCGTGCCCCTTGCAATCAGGCCTGTATTGACCAGTTTTAATACTGGTAACGAGTATACCGCAGTCGGTTGCGTCCGACTGCAACGTTTCCACTTGTTAGTTAATAAAAATAACATGAGATTCTTTTTTAAACAGTTATAGTAAATTCTCATTTAAGTAAAAGATATTTAATTGTCTAGTTCAATTATTAGTTCGTTCAAGCTCACTGACTCATCGTCAGGATAATATACGTGGTTGCTTACTGCCTGCAACCCTTTTTGTGGCAAGGTATATTCGAAGCAGCATTTGTTGTTACGATTAAGTCCATATCTAAAATTTAAAATAAATTAATATATTTTTGAATATGTTTTATTTTGTTTATTAAGAATCTTACCTTACACTTAAAATGGAGTTAAGCGTACTCTATGCTTCCCGTTTCTTAGTTTGGATTTAACTAAGTTTACCTGGTTGAAGACCCGCTCCACCTCTGCGTTTGAACACGGTAACGACATTACCTGCACCGAAATGGTTGCCAGTTCATGAAACCGTTTGTTTCCGCCGGAATCACGGTACGCGAGGACTTCAAGCCAAAATTTAAGCGTATTTTCGTTGTTCTGCCAAGTACAAAGCTTAATATCTCTATTGCCATTTGATTTCTCCAATATTTGAAATATTAAAATACTCCAAGACAGGAAGAATGCTTTGCTGCTTAACTTTCAAAACATTTTCAAATGATGCAAATGCATCGGTTTGTTTTAATATTTCGAAATTTGTAATGTCCCCACACAACGAATTTTGGGTCGAGTTATTTTTTTAAATCAAATTATTACGCGCCTTAGTGCAGCAATGAATATATGCATCGATACCAATATGGCAACGCTGCCAAGTGACAGGTGCATATTCACCACTTGGTGAGTAACAAATCGGAATGCAGAATAAGGGTCGTCGGGTCGGTCGCATCTGAGCTCGATCTCTTTTCTGCAATATCGTCGCGCTGACCAGTTGACTGAACCAAGAAGATTTATAGTAAAACTAGTTTCGGAAGCACATGGACATCCAATATAATCTAAAAGTTATTTTGGCATCCGCATAATTAGGTGCTGGATTAACACAAAATAATATTGGAAATAAGATTGTCGAGCCGGTAAGGTAAATATTTAGAGAGAAATTACATTAAACAAAATTAAAATTAAACTATTATCCATGAATAAGTAATAACGAAATTCCGTAATTATTAGGCTTCGCTCGGATTAAATCCGAATTTAATTATGGTTACGTCTAAAATCTGAGAAAGCGCCAAGCATTGGTTAGCGCAGGAAAATTTCCGGAGGAGAGCAGAAATTGGCCTAGAAAACCATAAGGCACTATTCTCGAGGGCAACCAGCGATCAGAGAGGAAGACAGTGCGATTTACGTAGCCGAGTGAAAAAAAAATAAACTACGACCTAAAAAGGTTACAAAAATCAAAAAGAAAAAAAAAAAAACAAAGAAATTGAACAATAAAATTACGATAAACGACATAGAGTGTTATCAGTGAACAGCGTAAAATAAAATACGAGATCCAACATCCGACAAGCTACAATACAAAACATATGTATACCAGTTAAAGCCAGACTTAAACGTAGATAATAAAAGAACTTAATGTAAAAACAAGTCAGCATTGACAAAGTGGTATGTGTGTGCAGGTGTAAAGAAAGAAATACAAGAAAACGCCTACTAATAGCAAAATTGGTTTGCTAGTTGTAAAACACAAATAATGCAAAGTGATAATACAAATAATTACTTACTCTAACTTACAAGTACCAACAATAAAATAAATAAGTACAAGAAAATTAAAGTTAATTATATTAATTCAAACCTAATACATGTAAAGTGAATATGCAATTAATATTACCCTAACCTATTTAAATCAAACACCGAACCAACAAGAAGGCCTTCTTCGAGGATAATAATGGGTGAGTTGTAAAAGAAAAGAATAATGTTTAATAAAGCAAAAGGCTTGCGGCGCTGTAAGCAATCTTGATGTTTGTTGCTTAGTGAGAAAAAAAAAAAATTGTTGATGCCAGCATAAAGCTTATCAGTGACGCGCGCAGACCTTTTGCAGATCTTTTGCTAGTTCGTTTTACATGTTGTTCTTATTGGAATGCTTAAGCATGTACACTGAAAAAAAAAATATAGCTAAATAAAACCTGAATATTTGTACGCTTATATGTAATTTTTTTCAGCAATAACAGTTTTGCTATAAAATAGGCTCCGAAAAAAAAAAATATATTATGAAATTTATATTGTTTAAAACCATTCATACTTACATACACTACCACTCGTCATTTGCAAACAAAAATTTTTTTGTCATTACATAAAATGAAAAAAAAACAAGTGGAAACGTTGCAGTCGGACGCAACCGACTGCGGCATACTCGATACCAGTATTAAAACCGGTAAAAAGAGGCCTGATTGCAAAGGGGTACGGATGCGGCAGGGGTGTACGCTGCCTTAAAGATTCTCCGATGCAGATGGGGATGCCACCAGCTATATTCCTTCCAAATTTGGTGACTCTAGCTCAAAGTTTGTAAAATGTAGGGAAAGGGGTGGGGCGGGGGGGCTGGGGGCGGTATGTGTAGTTGTGGCATAAAATTTTTGTTGCAAATCTTTGTGAAATGTCAATTGCTATCTTCATAACAAATTTGGTGACTCTAGCTCGAAATTTGTAATAAGTGGGGAAAGGGGGGCTGGGGGCGGTATGGGTGAGCGAGGCATCCAAATTTTTGTTGCAAATCTTTGTGAAATGTCAATTGCTATCTTCATACCAAATTTGGTGACTCTAGCTCGAAATTTGTAAAAAGTGGGGAAAAGGGGGGCTGGGGGCGGTATGGGTGGGCGTGGCATCCAAATTTTTTATGCAGATCTTTCTGGAATGTCAATTGCTATCTTCATACCAAATTTGGTGACTCTAGCTCGAAAATTGTAAAAATTGGGGAAAAGGGGGCGAAATGGGTGGGCGTGGCTCCAAAACTTTGATGCAGATTTTTGGGGGTCGTTGCCAGCTATCTTCCTACCAAATTTGGTGGCTTTAGCTCCACAACTCTGGAAGATACACGCATTCCCGTTTTTGACGAAGCGTTGGGGTGGATGGGGGCGGTTAGGGCAGTATCGGTGGGCGTGGCATCCAAACTTTTGGTGCAGTTTTCAGGGGGTCATCATCACCTGTCTTGGCACCAAATTTGGTGGCTATAGCTCAAAAACTGTGGGAGATATAGCCATTTCTGATTTCCAAATGCGGGGGGGCTGGGGGCGTAATGGGTGGGCGTGGCTCCAAAACTTTGATGCAGTTTTTTGGGGGTCGTTAACAGCTATCTTCCCACCAAATTTGGAGGCTCTAGCTCTACAACTCTGGAAGATACACGCATTCCCGTTTTTGACGAAGCGTTGGGGTGGATGGGGGCGGCTAGGGCAGTATCGGTGGGCGTGGCATCCAAACTTTTGGTGCAGTTTTTAGGGGTCATCATCACCTATCTTGGCACCAAATTTGGTGGCTATAGCTCAAAAACTGTGGGAGATATAATCTTTTGACTTTTAAATGCGGGGGGCTGGGGGCGGAATGGGGGGCGTGGCTCCAAAATTTTGATGCAGTTTTTTGGGGGTTGCTAATAGCTATCTTCTTACCAAATTTGGTACTTCTAGCTGTAAGGATGTGCGAAATATGTGGATTTATCGGTTTTGGGTTATCGAATTTATCGATTTGCCAGCCCCCCAGTTATCGTAGAACCCCCATCTTGACACTTTAATTTACTATCCCATAGATAAAGAGAATTGAAAAGTTTCAAGTCTCTAGCTTGAAGGGTGTGGAAAAAACTTGCATACATACGGACGGACAGACGGACAGAGGGACAGACACCATGACGGACATTGCACAAACTCAATATACTCTTTACCTTCGGTATCGAGTATAAAAACTAAAATAAATAAAAATAAATAACTTATATATAACTGGAAAACAATGTTAAATATTTAGATATAGTTAGTGACTAGAAACAAAAAGGCGGATAAGATTAGTTTATACTCATTTGTCATAACGAAACGATAACACCAATGGAGAAACACAATTAAATGAAACAGATTTACAAAACAAAGAATAAGAACAAAAACTAATCATAAACTTAGTATGTACGAGTAAGGCGTGTTAAGAATACGATGAGATTGACAAGATTTTAGTAAATATTATGAAATTTACATTGTTTAAAAAAATTTAACTCTAAGCGTTAAGATTTCAACTATGATACCATCTATTAAATATAAAACCAAGTTTGGATGAACATCAATTTAAAACCATGATTGAGTAGTTATTTTTTGATTTTCCGTAGGCATGGGAATTTAATGTAATTGTGTAAAAACAATATGGGGTCTTCACCCAACGACTTTCGTTGAAGACCATGGTAGGGTGGGTACAGAACAGGTGGGTCGCACAACATCTAAGACCACACCGCGATCTTGTCATCAAAATCGGTGGACAAACTAATAGGTATTTTTTTATATAGATGGATTACCGCCTACGCGTCGTGTCGTCGACCGTAGGCATGGCTAGAGGGTTTTTCGTGGAGTATCGGCTCCGACAAAAGAGTAAGTTTTATGAGGGACTCTATAATAAAACCTTAGGTAACGCCGAACAGCAGCCGCAGCAACAACCCACCCCATCCCGGAAGAGCTAGAAATTAATGGGTCCCGCCCCGCTGTTTTCGCTGCTGATCGATAGAGCTGGCAAGAGGATATCTCGGGAAAAACATGTTGCCTCGCCAGGCTCGTTTAGGCATGTGGGCTACAAAGTTCTTGTCGCCCAAGTGAGCCAGTCCGTTACAAGAGTTTTTGGCGCCCAACACGTGGAGCACGTTAGACGAATTTACATTCAGGTGTAAAAGAGTTTAGCTAGGCCCACACAAAGTGAATTCGTGAAGGAGAAGAAAAGTTTTGAATTTGGAACTGAAAGTGGGTTCTAGGAATTTGTTTTATTTTGCGTGCGGTGAATAAAAGCAACCAGTAACAACTTTTATGTACAAATTTCCAATTCTTTTGAGTAATGATCGCAATACATCTTATTAGGCAGAGGCTTGACTATATAAACGTAAGTTGATATTAGTAGGCAATGCATAATTTTGGTCGTAGCCTTCGCAAGTCATTTTCAGTTTAGCTCGTTTGTTTTCGAATGATATTTAGTAAAGTTTTGAAAGAGGTAGTTTAGAAGAGTTAATACTTAATACACCCCACTGGAATTCGAGTATTTGAGTGTTTGAATACTTCGACCGTGGATAAGGATATGTGGTAAGGCTTTGCGTTTCTATAACGGCAGAAAAATATTGAGTATCATTTTAAATAGGATTTCGAAGAGGTGTAGATAAGAGATGAACAGTTTGTAAAATTGTTTTTGCTGGAATACTCAAAGTATGCGTATGTGTACTTGAGTCCGTTAAAGTGAGGTTAACTTATTAGTCATGTTAAGTCGACATCAGAAGTCCAAAGTAGTTACAATAGCCCAAATTAATAATATGTCCTAAGTTTTGATGCAAGAATTAAACTGCACAATTATATGAATCCCCAGTAAATGCCAAACGGAAAAGGAAGTAAGAAAATTTATATAAAATAAAAAAAAAAAAAAAAATATATTTAAAATGCCAGTAGAGCGTAGTGGTGGAAAGAGAAATGCTTCTGCCAATCCAGGAGAAAATGTGGAGGAAGATGTTTGCATAGTTTGTGGTGAAGCAATGGCAGATACGCAACCATGTACTATTACAACATGTCAGCATGTCTTTCACAAACAATGTATTGAAACGCGGATTGAGGTGAATAAAACATGTCCAACTTGTTTTACGTTAATTCATCCAAAAGATTTGAAAATTGTAGTAGGAAATTGCACTCCTAACCAAGAAGCCAGAAAAAAATCAAATGTTCAGCCAGATCGTCCTAGAACACGTGCGGTGGCTAGGCAATTAAACTTAAGTGAAGAAGTACAGGCAGGTCTGCATGATCAATCTCGTAGCACAGCCCAGGATAACATACCAGTAGAAGAACATCATGGCAGCCAAGTGGAAATAAATAAGAATCCAAACGCAGTCGCACAACGACGTGGTAGGCCAAGGCGACACCCTAGACGAGGAAATGGTCGAAATAATAATCCAGAGGCTCAACCTGATATAGAGACTCTAGTCAGAGAAACGGTGGTGCGAGTATTGTCCTCTCTTAATATATCTAGCAATCAATCGCCAGTACAAGAACAAGTTTTGTCGAGAGGGCAAGAATCTAATTCTATGTCACAAAGTTATTCATCTCAGCCAAGGAATAATTTTAGTGCTATAAAAGTCGCGGATATAATCCAAAAATGGGGCGTTAAGTTCGACGGAACTCCTGAGGGCTTAGCGGTTGAAGAGTTTTTGTACAGAGTCAAAATTTTGACTAGGGAACACCTCAACAATGATATTGAGGCAATAAGCCGAAATGTTCATCAGCTTTTGGTGGGAAAAGCCAGCTATTGGTTTTGGAGGTACCACAAGCGAGTTGAAAATTTTACTTGGTCTCAGTTCTGTGAAGCATTGAGATCTCAATATAAAGATAGTCGATCTGCTAATGAATTGCGTGAGCAAATACGAGCTCGAAAACAAAAACCAGGTGAGTCCTTTGACACTTTCTATGAAGCTATTTGTAAGCTTATGGATAAGTTGTCAATTCAATTCGACGAACAGGAATTAGTAGAAATAGTTCAGGCTAATTTACTTATCGACATTAAAGATAGATTGTTGTTTGAGGAAGTTTATTCTATTGGGCAATTAAGATGTTTGGTTCAAAAGCGAGAGAACTTCGTGAAAGACATCAGTCGCTCGCGACCAACCCATATCAAGCCAAGAGAAGCAGCACCTTATCGAGTGTATGCCGTAGATGAAGAGCACAGCGATGACCAAAGCCAAAACGAGCCAGAGGATTCGATTGCAGCTTTGCAACGCGTTTCATTGGCAAACAGCAAATGTTGGAATTGTGATGCTTTAGGTCACATGTGGCAAGATTGTTTAGCGGACAGACGTGTGTTTTGTTATGGATGTGGAGATCCACAAGTTTACAAACCCAACTGTCTAAAATGCAAGACCAGGTCGGAAAACCGTCAGGGAGGGGCATCCACCAAGCCAAGGATGACCCCAAACTAAAGGAAACGGTAGCGCAGGGTTTTCAGAAACCAGAAGAAGAATCTGAGGAAGTATCAAAGGCTGCGGAAATTTTAAAAAGCCGTGGCACAGAAATTAGTGGTTCGGGAAATATTAGATTTAGACCATATGAAGAAAGGTTAATGAATTATTATAAAATAAGAGAACAAATTTTTGGAGAAAAGTATCCGACGCGAAGGAATACGCTTCGGATGCGAAAATATTTCAATGAAGTTAAAAAGAAACAGCAAAATATAGTTGCGACTATTATACAAGATAAGCTAGATAGGCGTAGCTATGCAAATGTATCATTTTTAGAATTTACTGAGTGGGGTTTGCTTGATTCAGGAGCAAACATTAGTTGTATTGGAGCAGAGTTGGCTCAAGCGGATTATAGTTCGTATCCTCAGTTTAAGCCAATTGCCTCGCAGGTTAAAACTGCTGATGCTCAAGCCCACAAGGTAATAGGTATTCTTAAAGTAAAAATAAAATACAAAGAAACGGAAAAAGATATTGAATTACATATTATACCATCTATCGCACAAAGACTTATATTAGGTATTGATTTTTGGCGAATTTTTGAATTGGCACCTGGTATTATCAGTTCTGTTGAAGCTCGGGAAGACATAGATTGCTGGGAGGATCAATATCCATTGACAGAAGTTCAACGCAGACAATTGGACGGCGTTAAGGAATTATTTCCTAATTTTGAGAAACAAGGTTTGGGGCGGACAGCTTTGATTAAGCATCATATAGATATTGGCAACGCTACTCCTGTGAAACAAAGACATTATCCTGTTAGTCCAGCCGTTGAGAACTTGATGTTCGCTGAAATCGACAGAATGTTACAGTTGGAAGTGATTGAACCATCCGAGAGCGCTTGGAGTTCACCAATTCGATTAGTAGTCAAACCAAATAAAGTTCGGTTATGTTTAGATGCAAGAAAATTAAATGATGCTACTAAAAAGGATGCGTATCCCTTGCAGAGCATCGATGGCATTTTCGCTCGTCTTCCAAAAGCAAATATTATTTCCAAATTGGATTTAAAGGATGCTTACTGGCAGATTGAGTTAACGGATGAAGCAAAACCATTGATAGCGTTTACAGTGCCTGGCAGATCTTTGTATCAATTTAAAGTTATGCCTTTTGGCCTCTGTAATGCACCTTCGACGATGTGCCGTCTAATGGACGACCTAATCCCTCCAGATTTGCGTCATTGTGTATTTGGATACTTGGACGTTTTATGCATTGTTTCAGAAGATTTTCCGTCACATCTAAATGTTCTTATCAGAATTTCAGATCAGTTCCGAAAAGCTAATCTGACGTTAAACATTAGTAAAAGTCAATTTTGTGTCAAAAAGTTAATTATTTAGGATATGTGATAGGTAGTGGAGGTATTTCGACTGATCCAGCAAAAATTGAGTGTGTTATGAATTGGCCACCACCACGCAACATAAAACAACTTCGAGGTTTTTTAGGTGTCTGCGGATGGTATCGCCGTTTTATTCAAAACTTTGCCGAGGTCACATTTCCCATCACCGAAGTACTTTCGACAAAGAAATGTTTCAAATGGTCATCCGAAGCTCAAGAAGCAATGGAAAAGTTGAAGAAACTTTTAACCACAGCTCCTGTGCTTCAGAATCCTGATTTCACTCGCAAGTTTTACTTACATTGTGACGCCAGTGATTATGGAATCGGGTCAGTGCTGGTACAGTTATCCAATGAAGGGGAAGAAAGACCGGTGGCATTTATGTAAAAAAATCTGACAAAATCGCAAAGAAATTACAGCGTAACAGAACGCGAATGTTTGGCTGTAATACTGTCTATAGAAAAATTCCGCTGCTATTTGGAGTTGCAGGAATTTGAAGTTGTAACGGATCATTCAAGCCTGGTATGGCTTATGAGACAGCAAAACGTTTCGGACGTTTGGCTAGATGGATTTTTCGATTACAAGCTTTTAAGTTTTCCATTTCGCATCGAAAAGGCAAGGATCATATTGTTCCAGACGCTTTGTCACGATTGCCGGAAAATGAGATTGATAGTATTGAGGCAGTAGGGCCAATTATTGACTTAGAGTCCCCATCTTTTCTTGATCAGAATTATCTTGATTTAAAATTGAGGGTCGAACAGAATGTTGAGAAATTTCCGGATTGTAGAGTGCACGGGAAGTATGTGTATATACGAACGGAGCACCCATCAGGAAATGCTGCTCAAGAAGCAGATAGTTGGAAACTATGGGTACCAGAAGGACTTAGAGTCGCTGCGATTAGCCAGGCGCATGACAATATTGTGTCTGCCCATGGAGGAATGGGGAAGACGATTGAACGCTTGAGAAGAAACTTGTATTGGCCAGGCTTATCCAAACAAGTTCGCGACTATGTACGTTCATGTGACATTTGTAAGGAGACGAAAGCACCAAACATGACACTCCGTCCACCTATGGGTGAACAAAGTATATCTCTGAGACCATTTCAAAGGTTGTATGTTGATATACTTGGTCCATATCCACGTAGCAAAAAGGGTCACATAGGTCTATTAATTGTGTTAGATCATTTCAGTAAATATCATTGGCTTTGTCCATTGAAGAAATTTACTACTGCGGCTATAAAAACATTCTTGTGTGAGCGTATCTTTGATGAGTTTGGGGTGCCAGAATGTATAGTCAGTGATAACGGCTCTCAGTTCAAATCCAACGAATTTGAGGCGATGTTGACCAAATATGGCATTCGACACATTTGTACCGCACTGTATTCACCTCAAAGCAATGCTGCTGAAAGGTTGAATCGTTCGTTGTTGGCAGCTGTGCGGGCATATCTTCAAACAGATCAGACTGATTGGGATAAACACTTGACTAGTATTTCGGCAGCATTACGTTCTAGTATTCATCAAGCTATTGGTTGCTCGCCCTATAAGGCTTTATTTGGATTTAATATGATCAACCACGGATCGGATTATTATTTGTGTAAAAAGATGTGTCTGTTAGAAGAATCGCCACGGATACAAAGAACTGATAAGCTCTTGTTGCTCAGAGAGGCAATAAAAGACAATAGTCGTCAAGCGTATGAGAGAAATGCTAACCAGTATAACCTTAGAGCAAAACCAGTTTCTTATAAGGAAGGACAAGAAGTTTTTAAAAGAAATTTTCATTTGAGCAATTTTAAGCAGAATTTCAATAAGAAATTAAGTAAGCAGTTCTCCAAATGTAGAGTAAAGAAAAAAATTAGGAAACGCTTTTTATTTGTTAGAGACCTTGCAGGGTAAGGAGATTGGCACGTTTCATGCAAAAAACATACGTGTGTAACAAAATTCCAGCTAATCGTGCCTCGTAGACTCGTTAGATTATCTGGTGGTGTAATGTCCCCACACAACGAATTTTGGGTCGAGTTATTTTTTAAATCAAATTATTACGCGCCTTAGTGCAGCAATGAATATATGCATCGATACCAATATGGCAACGCTGCCAAGTGACAGGTGCATATTCACCACTTGGTGAGTACCAAATCGGAATGCAGAATAAGGGTCGTCGGGTCGGTCGCATCTGAGCTCGATCTCTTTTCTGCAATATCGTCGCGCTGACCAGTTGACTGAACCAAGAAGATTTATAGTAAAACTAGTTTCGGAAGCACATGGACATCCAATATAATCTAAAAGTTATTTTGGCATCCGCATAATTAGGTGCTGGATTAACACAAAATAATATTGGAAATAAGATTGTCGAGCCGGCAAGGTAAATATTTAGAGAGAAATTACATTAAACAAAATTAAAATTAAACTATTATCCATGAATAAGTAATAACGAAATTCCGTAATTATTAGGGCTTCGCTCGGATTAAATCCGAATTTAATTATGGTTACGTCTAAAATCTGAGAAAGCGCCAAGCATTGGTTAGCGCAGGAAAATTTCCGGAGGAGAGCAGAAATTGGCCTAGAAAACCATAAGCCACTATTCTCGAGGGCAACCAGCGATCAGAGAGGAAGACAGTGCGATTTACGTAGCCGAGTGAAAAAAAAAATAAACTACGACCTAAAAAGGTTACAAAAATCAAAAAGAAAAAAAAAAAAAACAAAGAAATTGAACAATAAAATTACGATAAACGACATAGAGTGTTATCAGTGAACAGCGTAAAATAAAATACGAGATCCAACATCCGACAAGCTACAATACAAAACATATGTATACCAGTTAAAGCCAGACTTAAACGTAGATAATAAAAGAACTTAATGTAAAAACAAGTCAGCATTGACAAAGTGGTATGCGTGTGCAGGTGTAAAGAAAGAAATACAAGAAAACGCCTACTAATAGCAAAATTGGTTTGCTAGTTGTAAAACACAAATAATGCAAAGTGATAATACAAATAATTACTTACTCTAACTTACAAGTACCAACAATAAAATAAATAAGTACAAGAAAATTAAAGTTAATTATATTAATTCAAACCTAATACATGTAAAGTGAATATGCAATTAATATTACCCTAACCTATTTAAATCAAACACCGAACCAACAAGAAGGCCTTCTTCAATGATAATAATGGGTGAGTTGTAAAAGAAAAGAATAATGTTTAATAAAGCAAAAGGCTTGCGGCGCTGTAAGCAATCTTGATGTTTGTTGCTTAGTGAGAAAAAAAAAAATTGTTGATGCCAGCATAAAGCTTATCAGTGACGCGCGCAGACCTTTTGCAGATCTTTTGCTAGTTCGTTTTACATGTTGTTCTTATTGGAATGCTTAAGCATGTACACTGAAAAAAAAAATATAGCTAAATAAAACCTGAATATTTGTACGCTTATATGTAATTTTTTTCAGCAATAACAGTTTTGCTATAAAATAGGCTCCGAAAAAAAAAAATATATTATGAAATTTATATTGTTTAAAACCATTCATACTTACATACACTACCACTCGTCATTTGCAAACAAAAATTTTTTTGTCATTACATAAAATGAAAAAAAAAAAACTAAAATAAATAACTTATATATAACTGGAAAACAATGTTAAATAATTAGATATAGTTAGTGACTAGAAACAAAAGGCGGATAAGATTAGTTTATACTCATTTGTCATAACGAAACGATAACACCAATGGAGAAACACAATTAAATGAAACAGATTTACAAAACAAAGAATAAGAACAAAAACTAATCATAAACTTAGTATGTACGAGTAAGGCGTGTTAAGAATACGATGAGATTGACAAGATTTTAGTAAATATTATGAAATTTACATTGTTTAAAAAAATTTAACTCTAAGCGTTAAGATTTCAACTATGATACCATCTATTAAATATAAAACCAAGTTTGGATGAACATCAATTTAAAACCATGATTGAGTAGTTATTTTTGATTTTCCGTAGGCATGGGAATTTAATGTAATTGTGTAAAAACAATATGGGGTCTTCACCCAACGACTTTCGTTGAAGACCATGGTAGGGTGGGTACAGAACAGGTGGGTCGCACAACATCTAAGACCACACCGCGATCTTGTCATCAAAATCGGTGGACAAACTAATAGGTATTTTTTTATATAGATGGATTACCGCCTACGCGTCGTGTCGTCGACCGTAGGCATGGCTAGAGGTTTTTCGTGGAGTATCGGCTCCGACAAAAGAGTAAGTTTTATGAGGGACTCTATAATAAAACCTTAGGTAACGCCGAACAGCAGCCGCAGCAACAACCCACCCCATCCCGGAAGAGCTAGAAATTAATGGGTCCCGCCCCGCTGTTTTCGCTGCTGATCGATAGAGCTGGCAAGAGGATATCTCGGGAAAAACATGTTGCCTCGCCAGGCTCGTTTAGGCATGTGGGCTACAAAGTTCTTGTCGCCCAAGTGAGCCAGTCCGTTACAAATTGTCAGGCAGCCTGAAAGATAAACAACAATAAATATTTGTTATGCTTTTTCAACAAAATAATATGTACCCACCTTTGCTTCAACTGTTTAACGAGCTCTATTACAAAATTTGTGCAGCACTCCCGCATCATTCATTATAATGTTAGCAACTTTTATGTGTTTTTCAAATTCGTAAACAAGATACAGGTCTTTAAACACATATTTTTCAAAATCATTCTCTGTTAAAATGTCGATGTTTTTGTCTTCCGGTATAATTTTATTTTGCAAAGATCTTATCGCCAGCATAAGGTCATTCAGCAATTTGGTTGAATCTGTATTTTGGCTCTGGAAATATTTGTTATACTCGATACCGAAGGTAAAGAGTATATTGAGTTTGTGCAATGTCCGTCATGGTGTCCGTCCGTCTGTCCGTCTGTATGTGTCCAATTTTTCCACACCCTTCAAGCTAGAGACTTGAAACTTTCCAAATCTCTTTATCTATGGGATAGTAAATTAAAGTGTCAAGATGGGGGTTCTACGATAACTGGGGGGCTGGCAAATCGATAAATTCGATAACTCAAAACCGATAAATCCACATATTTCGCACATCCTTACAGCTAGAAGTACCAAATTTGGTAAGAAGATAGCTACTAGCCACCCCATTCCGCCCCCAGCCCCCCCGAATTTGAAAGTCAAAAAAGCCTATATCTCCCACAGTTTTTGAGCTAGAGCCACCAAATTTGGTGCCAAGATAGACGATGATGACCACCTAAAAACTGCATCAAAAGTTTGGATGCCACGCCCACCAATACTGCCCCAGCCGACCCCATCCACCCCAACGCTTCGTCAAAAACGGGAATGCGTGTATCTTCCAGAGTTGTGCAGCTAGAGCCACCAAATTTGGTAGGAAGATAGCTGGTAACGACCCCAAAAAACTTCATCAAAGTTTTGGAGCCACGTCCTCCATTTCGCCCCCCTTTCCCCACTTTTTACAATTTTTGAGCTAGAGTCACCAAATTTGGTATGAAGATAGCAATTGACATTTCAGAAAGATCTGCATCACAAATTTGGATGTCACGCCCACCCATACCGCCCCCAGCCCCCCTTTCCCCACTTATTACAAATTTCGAGCTAGAGTCACCAAATTTGGTATGAAGATAGCAATTGACATTTTACAAAGATCTACATCAAAAATTTAGATTCCACGCCCACCCATACCGCCCCCAGCCCCTCTTTCCATATCTTTTACAAACTTCGAGCTAGAGTCACCAAATTTGGTATGAAGATAACAATTGACATTTAACAAAGATCTGCATCAAAAATTTGGATGCCACGCCCACCCAAACCGCCCCCAGCCCCCCCTTCCCCACCTTTTACAAATTTTGAGCTAGAGTCACCAAATTTGGTATGAAGATAGCAATTGACATTTCAGAAAGATCTGCAACAAAAATTTTGATGCCACAACTACCCATACCGCCCCAGCCCCCCCTTTCACCACCTTATACAAATTTTGAGCTAGAGTCACCAAATTTGGTATGAAGATAGCCGGTGGCATCTCCATCTGCATCGGAGAATCTTTAAGGCAGCGTAAACCCCTGCCGCATCCGTACCCCTTTGCATTAAGGCCTCTTTTTACCGGTTTTAATTCTGGTATCGAGTATGCCGCAGTCGGTTGCGTTCGATTGCAACGTTTCCACTTGTTTATGTGTTGCATTTCTTGCAAAACTGGTTTCAAAAATTGTAGGTACAAAAGGATTTTACTATCCTTAAACAAGTCGCACAGGTGTTGGGCTTGTAGACATTTTCTTGGGTACCAGCAATAACGAAATTAAGCGTTAGCTCATGCCACTGGTCCAAAATTCTAGTCACAGCCAATTCAATTGACAGCCATCGTGTATCGCACACCCGTGGAATTTTAAGGGGAGCCTTTTAGGAAACAAATTGATGTTGTGTAAGTAAACAATTTCCTTAAGTTAAGTTAAAACACATAAACAGTCGACAAAAGTTACATGATTACAATAACAATGTTAAAACAAAAGGGCATTGAGAACTGCAGACGTACACGAAGGTTTTTATACTCGATACCGAAGGTAAAGAGTATATTGAGTTTGTGCAATGTCCGTCATGGTGTCTGTCCGTCTGTCCGTCTGTATGAACGCAACTTTTTTCCACACCCTTCAAGCTAGAGACCTTCAAGCTAGAGACTTGAAACTTTCCAAATCTCTTTATCTATGGGATAGTAAATTAAAGTGTTAAGATGGGGGTTCTACGATAACTGGGGGGCTGGCAAATCGATAAATTCGATAACTCGAAACCGGTAAATCCACATATTTCGCACATCCTTACAGCTAGAAGTATCAAATTTGGTAAGAAGATAGCAACTAGCAACCCCAAAAAACTGCATCAAAAATTTTGGAGCCACGCCCCCCATTCGGCCCCCAGCCCCCCGAATTTTAAAGTCAAAAAAGCCTATATATCCCACAGTTTTTGAGCTATAGCCACCAAATTTGTGCCAAGATAGGTGATGATGATCCCTCAAAAACTGGATCAAAAGATTGGATGCCACGCCAACCAATACCGCCCTAGCCACCCCCATGTGCCCCAACGCTTCGTCAAAAACGGGAATGCGTGTGTCTTCCAGAGTTGTGGAGCTAGAGCCTCCAAATTTGGTGGGAAGATAGCTGGTAACGACCCCCAAAAAACTGCATCAAAGTTTTGGAGCCACGCCCACCCATTCTGCCCCCAGCCTCCCCGCATTTTGAAATCAGAAATGGCTATATCTCCCACAGTTTTTGAGCTATGGCCACCAAATTTGGTGCTAAGATAGACGATGATGACCACCTAAAAACTGCATCAAAAGTTTGGATGCCACGCCCACCAATACTGCCCCAGCCGACCCCATCCACCCCAACGCTTCGTCAAAAACGGGAATGCGTGTATCTTCCAGAGTTGTGCAGCTAGAGCCACCAAATTTGGTAGGAAGATAGCTGGTAACGACCCCCAAAAAACTTCATCAAAGTTTTGGAGCCACGTCCTCCATTTCGCCCCCCTTTCCCCACTTTTTACAATTTTTGAGCTAGAGTCACCAAATTTGGTATGAAGATAGCAATTGACATTTCAGAAAGATCTGCATCAAAAATTTGGATTCCACTGCCACCCATACCGCCCCCAGCCCCCCTTTCCCCACTTATTACAAATTTCGAGCTAGAGTCACCAAATTTGGTATGAAGATAGCAATTGACATTTTACAAAGATCTACATCAAAAATTTAGATTCCACGCCCACCCATACCGCCCCCAGCCCCTCTTTCCATATCTTTTACAAACTTCGAGCTAGAGTCACCAAATTTGGTATGAAGATAACAATTGACATTTAACAAAGATCTGCATCAAAAATTTGGATGCCACGCCCACCCAAACCGCCCCCAGCCCCCCTTTCCCCACCTTTTACAAATTTTGAGCTAGAGTCACCAAATTTGGTATGAAGATAGCAATTGACATTTCAGAAAGATCTGCAACAAAAATTTTGATGCCACAACTACCCATACCGCCCCAGCCCCCCCCCCTTTCACCACCTTATACAAACTTTGAGCTAGAGTCACCAAATTTGGTATGAAGATAGCCGGTGGCATCTCCATCTGCATCGGAGAATCTTTAAGGCAGCGTAAACCCCTGCCGCATCCGTACCCCTTTGCATTAAGGCCTCTTTTTACCGGTTTTAATTCTGGTATCGAGTATGCCGCAGTCGGTTGCGTTCGATTGCAACGTTTCCACTTGTTTATGTGTTGCATTTCTTGCAAAACTGGTTTCAAAATTTTAGGTACAAAAGGATTTTACTATCCTTAAACAAGTCGCACAGGTGTTGGGCTTGTAGACATTTTCTTGGGTACCAGCAATAACGAAATTAAGCGTTAGCTCATGCCACTGGTCCAAAATTCTAGTCACAGCCAATTCAATTGACAGCCATCGTGTATCGCACACCCGTGGAATTTTAAGGGGAGCCTTTTAGGAAACAAATTGATGTTGTGTAAGTAAACAATTTCCTTAAGTTAAGTTAAAACACATAAACAGTCGACAAAAAGTTACATGATTACAATAACAATGTTAAAACAAAAGGGCATTGAGAACTGCAGACGTACACGAAGGTTTTTTATACTCGATACCGAAGGTAAAGAGTATATTGAGTTTGTGCAATGTCTGTCATGGTGTCTGTCCGTCTGTCCGTCTGTATGAACGCAACTTTTTTCCACACCCTTCAAGCTAGAGACCTTCAAGCTAGAGACTTGAAACTTTCCAAATCTCTTTATCTATGGGATAGTAAATTAAAGTGTTAAGATGGGGGTTCTACGATAACTGGGGGGCTGGCAAATCGATAAATTCGATAACTCGAAACCGATAAATCCACATATTTTGCACATCCTTACAGCTAGAAGTATCAAATTTGGTAAGAAGATAGCAACTAGCAACCCCCAAAAAACTGCATCAAAAATTTTGGAGCCACGCCCCCCCATTCGGCCCCCAGCCCCCCCGAATTTTAAAGTCAAAAAAGCCTATATATCCCACAGTTTTTGAGCTATAGCCACCAAATTTGTGCCAAGATAGGTGATGATGATCCCTCAAAAACTGGATCAAAAGATTGGATGCCACGCCAACCAATACCGCCCTAGCCACCCCCATGTGCCCCAACGCTTCGTCAAAAACGGGAATGCGTGTGTCTTCCAGAGTTGTGGAGCTAGAGCCTCCAAATTTGGTGGGACCCCCAAAAAACTGCATCAAAGTTTTGGAGCCACGCCCACCCATTCTGCCCCCAGCCCCCCCGCATTTTGAAATCAGAAATGGCTATATCTCCCACAGTTTTTGAGCTATGGCCACCAAATTTGGTGCCAAGATAGGTGATGATTACCCCCTAAAAACTGCATCAAAAGCTTGGATGCCACGCCCACCAATACTGCCCTAGCCGCCCCCATCCACCCCAACGCTTCGTCAAAAACGGGAATGCGTGTATCTTCCAGAGTTGTGGAGCTAAAGCCACCAAATTTGGTAGGAAGATAGCTGGCAACGACCCCAAAAAATCTGCATCAAAGTTTTGGAGCCACGCCCACCCATTTCGCCCCCTTTTCCCCAATTTTTACAATTTTCGAGCTAGAGTCACCAAATTTGGTATGAAGATAGCAATTGACATTCCACAAAGATCTGCATCAAAAATTTGGATGCCACGCCCACCCATACCGCCCCCCAGCCCCCCTTTCCTCATCTTTTACAAACTTCGAGCTAGAGTCACCAAATTTGGTATATATATAGCAATTAAAATTCCACAAAGATCTGCATCACAAATTTGGATGTCACGCCCAGCCTTACCGGCCCCAGCCCCCCTTTCCCCACCTTTTACAAACTTTGAGCTAGAGTCACCAAATTTGGTATGAAGATTACAATTGACATTCCACAAAGATCTGCATCAAAAATTTGGATGCCACGCCCACCCATACCACCCCAGCCCCCCCCTTTCACCACCTTATACAAACTTTGAGCTAGAGTCATCAAATTTGGTATGAAGATAGCCGTTGGCATCCCCATCTGCATCGGATAATCTTTAAGGCAGCGTACACCCCTGCCGCATCCATTTCCCTTTGCACTCTGGCCTCTTTTTACCGGTTTTAATTCTGGTATCGAGTATGCCGCAGTCGGTTGCGTCCGACTGCAACGTTTCCACTTGTTTTTATACTTAGATATACCATATCAATATTTATGCATTGGTAAATTTTTTTGTACGCAATTTGACGACTTGAGCTTTTAGCAAACCAATTATAAGTCCCGTAAATAAGGTTCTCAAGCCCCTCTGGAAAGCATTGCTTGCAGGCATGGTTTACTGCCAGATGCACAGAGTGGCAGACACACTTATTTAAAAGTAACGAAGGCGCATCCTTTTTAAGCTCCGTATAGACGCTTCGATTGGACCCAATCATTACATTGGCGTTGTCTGTGGCGATGCCTATCAAATTGTTTATTTCCAATTTCCAGTGACTGAGTTCTTGTTTTATTCACTCAACTATAGACAAAGCATCTCCACTTTCTAGAGCAATTAAACTAAGGAACGTTGAAACAATCACTCCACAGTCAACAGAAACATAATTAATAACGACACCTAAACACCATTAACGTTAACATTAAAAATATACGTGCATATATATTATAAACCATTAAACTTTTTAAAAATAGAGCAAGTGTTCAAACAATAATTTTTATTTACCGAGGAGCTTAGTGAATCTTATGTCAGTTGACTCGTCCAAAATAAAACTAAACTTGGCGTTTTCAACGTCGTTTCTGAGGTCCTCACGAAAATGAGGCACCAACGCATTTTTATACCCTTAACCCATAAAATGGGTAAATAAGGTTATAATGGTTTTGTGCAAAAGTATGTAACAGGCAGAATGAAGCATCTCCGACCCTATAAAGTATATATATTCTTGATCAGCATCAATAGCCGAGTCGATTTAGCCATGTCCGTCTGTCCGTCCGTCTGTCCGTCTGTCCGTCTGTATGAAGGCGTGGATCTCAGAGACTACAAAAGCTAGAGACTTCAAATTTGGGATACAAGTTCTCCTATACCATGAGCAGAACAAGTTTGCTTCAAATTATCGATAACTATTCTGGTTTCCGATATACACATGGAATCGATAACAAAAAATATCGAATTTGGAAAATGTAAAAAAAAGGGTTGAAAGAATGGGTAACGATAGATCTTTTCTGAAAATTTCGTACAAATCGGTTAATAAACACCGGAGAAATCGAATTTAATCGATTGAAGTTAAGTCAGTATACCAAAGTCTTATATAAATTTAATTTATTTTTTGCAACTGGGTTTAGGGTATCTTCTAGTCGGGCTGTCCCGACTAGAGCCTTCTTACTTGCTTATTATGTGCGTACACTTAGTGCGATGCAGTTTCATTCGCGACGCGGTAGCGCTGTCTCAAAATTTGGTTTGGCAAAGGGTGCCTAGGTGGTCGATGGGAGCAATATAAGTAAGTTTTGCTACAATTAAACAAAGTGCTACTTCTTGCTCGAACTTTTTGTTGGCAACAGCCCAAAGTTAATTTTCTCTTTCTGTGCAAAACCACTAAGTGCACCCTTATGCTTTTTGGTTGCTGCGTGGGCACGCAAGTCGCACAGCTTCGCATTTATCCCACACTTGCAGTAGCTGCAGTACGCCCGTGTAGAATCGGTGATATCTTTTTGAAGCCACTCTTTAAATTCGGTGCTCTGCAGCCACACCTCGCGTACATATTGCTTATAAATCTTAGATATCTTTACACAGCGACGATAGAGTTATAAAAGAAACAGCTGATTCTCGAGCCTCAGGGTGATTTTTATAGATTTTATTATCGAAAATCGTTTATAGCAACTTATATTCATGATTTTTAGTGTTGTCAAAGATAAAAATAAAATATATAGTGAAAAATATAGTAAAGCTAAAAAAGGCCTAATCAATTTTTATTAAAGCTTGAATTCCCACAACCCGCTGTTTTCGATTTTTTCCCGCGAAAGCGGGAAAGATATAGCTGGAAAATAGCTAAAATGGCAGCCCTTTCTGAAAGCAATGGTTTGGAGAGAGAGGTCTCATTAGAGAAGACGTGGTATAGGCTATTTAATTGGACGCATAAAACACGAAATGGTTTGTGCATAGCGTAATCTGTTGTGCACGTTTTCAAAAATAACGGGCGAAAGTTTCTAGTAGGTCTGGAAGGAATAGAGAAATGGATATGACCTAACAGAAAAGAAGAATCTATATCACCAGCAATCAACTTGTTCAGGAAGGCAACACCAAGGACTATCTTAAAATTGTTCAACGACGGGAGGTTAAGGAGAAGAAGTCTGCTGGAATATGAAGGCAAGCGAAGATTACTATCCCAATTTAGGCCTCGTAAAGCAAAAAGCAGAAACTGCTTCTGAACAGATTCGATACGATCCTGGTTATTTCTATACTGTGGGCTCCATATACAAGAGCAATACTCTAGGATAGGGCGGACAAGGGAAGTGTACAGAGTTTTCGTAACGTAAGGATCGTAAGCTCTTAAGACCAACGTTTAATGAAACCAAGAACACCTTTGGCCTCACTAACAATAGTAGAAATATGAAGGCCGAATGAGAGTTTGGAGTCAAAAAGAACACCAAGGTCCTTGACTGTAATAATACGTTGCAACGGGGTACTGTCAATTGAGTAGCTGGTAATGAAAGGGTTATTTCGGCTGAAAGTCATAAACATACATTTAGAACAATTGAGAAGCAACTGATAAGTCTAACACCAAAGTTGCATGCAATTTAAATCATTTTGTAAGCAAGTGTGATTCAGAGAACTGAAATAAGAGAAAATAAGCTTCACATCGTCTGCGTACATGAGAATGCGAGAATGTGATAAAACAGAGCGAAGATCATTTATAAAAAGAGTGAAGAGTAAAGTACCAAGATGACTACCCTGAGGTACTCCAGAAGTAACATGAACTTGTTTCGAGGTAGCCAATCTTAGGAGTACTTTTTGTGTCCTGCCCTTTAAATAAGAAGAAATCCAAGATATAAGTGAGGGAGGGAAACCAATATGGACAAGCTTGAGAAGTAATAGGTCATGATGTACAGTGTCGAAAGCTTTACTGAAGTCTGTGTTCATTACGTCAGTTTGCATTTTCGAGAGGAAAGCATCATATACTAAAGTTGTGAATTCTAATAAATTGGTCATGGTTGACCGATTTTTTACAAAGCCATGTTGAGAAGGGGATAAGACTGATTTGCAGAAATGTTGCAAAGATGAATTGATTATTTTTATACCCTTAACCCATAAAATGGGTAAATAAGGGTATAATGGTTTTGTGCAAAAGTATGTAACAGGCAGAAGGAAGCATCTCCGACTCATAAAGTATATATATTCTTGATCAGCATCAACAGCCGAGACGATATAGCCATGTCCGTCTGTCCGTCTGTCCGTCTGTCTGTCTGTCTGTCTGTCTGTCTGTCTGTCTGTCTGTCTGTCTGTCTGTCTGTCTGTCTGTCTGTATGAACGCGTGGATCTCAGAGACTACAAGAGCTAGAGACTTCAGATTTTGTATATAAGTTCTCCTATACCATGAGCAGAACAAGTTTGCTTCAAATTATCGATAACTATTCTGGTTTCCGATATACAAATGAAATCGATAACAAAAAAATATCGAATTTGGAAAATCTAAAAATGAGGTTTCAAAGAATGGATAACGATATAACTTTTCTGAAAATTTCGTCCAAATCGGTTAAGAAACACCGGAGATATCGAGCTTAATCGATTGAAGCTAAGTCAGTATACCAAAGTTTTGTATAAATTTAATTTATTTATTGCAACTGGGTTCAGGGTATCTTCCAGTCGGGCTCTCCCGACTGGAGCCTTCTTACTTGTTTCAAATAATTTATGGATAGCGGACAATTTAGCAATGCCCCTATAATTTTCAATATTAGACTTCCCACCTTTTTTGTGAAGAGGTATTATAATAGATTCTTTCCAAAGAGATGGAAAGACAGAAGATTCAAGGGAGAGATTAAAAAGCTTAAGCAATGGGCGAAGAAGAGAAGCACTGCACTCTTTAAGAAGACAACTAGGTATATTTTCAGGTCCAGCAGAGTAAGAAGCAGAGTGGACTGAGAGATGGTAGGAACAGGACTATAATTTGTAGAAGCAATACTATAAGGGTAAGGTATGTTAATAGGGGATGAAGAAGAGTAAGTTGATTGGAAAACATTGGCAAAAATATTAGCGGATTCGCTATCGATGCTAGATTTATCCATCCCAAACATGAAAGATGACGGTAAAGTGGAAGATTTACGCTTAGAATTAACAATATTATAAAATTGTTTGAGATTAAGCGTAATATGCCGTTTGCAATAAATAAGGTAATTCATAGCACTAAGAATTCAGGAGAAGAAAGTTTGATTTGGCTATAATGTATTTAGACAAGTCAGCATTCAAGCCAGACCTGCTAAATTTTTAATAATATTAAGATTTATTGTTTTGTAAAGTTGAAAGTCTTGGAGTGAACCAAGCGGGCTGGGAAGAAACGGACAACGGAGCAGAGTAAGGGATACATTCGTCCAATAGAGAATTTAAGGTGCTATAAAAAGATTTTAGGGCAATATTTATATTAACCGAATCATTTATAAAAGACCAAACAGTTGCCAGAATACGTTGATTTAATAATGAGTAATTTCCTTTGCGAAAGCAACGGCGAGGCAGGTTAAACACTGCAGGAGAAGACATAGCAGGACAGACAATGTAGCTTCTAAAGTAGGATGATATGAATCCTGAGGGACAGACCGAGGGGATGACCTAGAGACATTGGCAATACAGTAGTTGTTAATAAATACAAGATCGAGTATTCTAATCAAATGATTAGAAATTGATATGATGGAAGATCAAGCATGGCTTCTAAGAAGTCATGCTGGGCAGACGGTACAAGATAATTTATGGTGTCGCATGAAGACCAGGGGATGGTTGGTAAATTAAAGTCACCCAGTACGATAAAAATATCATTATCACGGATATGAGCAGAAACTTCTTTAATGCAAGTAAGGTGTTGAAGATGAACTTGAATGTCAGAAGATGGAGGGGTATAAGAGCAAGTGATATAAACAACAGTCACACCACCATCACCACAGAAATCCACAACAAGATACAACACAACAACACCTACAACACAACCCACCCAACGTTCTTTAATCAATTATGATGACATCAACGATTTAAAAGAAGAGGACAACAAAAAAAAAAAGACCACGGCCAACAAAATCAAAATCGACCCAAGGAATACCTCAAAGCGTACCCTTCGAGAACTCAAAACGTCAACAAAAAAAACAAGAATAAATACAACAAGCAAAGCCAACCACAAATCTGATACAGAAGACTCAACGATTGATGAAACCATAGATGACATCACGTAACTCAACATAAGTAAACTCTAACTCTAAACGATCTTGTTTGGACTGGTGGGGGCTTGGGCCTGACCTGCTCATCCGTACACCTGCGCAATGTGCTGTTGTGCGGGGGGGTTGGATGGGCCCCGCTTCCGTCAGTCCAACCGAGATCTTTTCAATACACATTTAAACTAGATCACCAAAAATCAGCACGCAAAAATGTATAATTCCTACACTATACCTTTAAATCTATATGCCAATATGTCTTTAAAAGTCCTGCAATGGAATATTAAAGGATATGTCAACAACTATAGTGAGCTACTAATTTTAATCAAAAAACACAAACCTCAAATAATTTCGCTCCAAGAAACTCACATATTCGATAAAAACAACTTCCCCATCCCTGTTAATTACAATATAGTAACATGCCCTGCCTCCAACCGATTTGGTGGAGCCGGAATCCTAGTGCACAATTCTATTCAATATTCTAAATTAGGTTCGACCAATGACTTTGAAAACGTCGCTATAGAAATAAACTCAAAACAAAAACTCTCAATATTTTCGGTTTACATTCCTCCAAACAAACCATTCTCCCATCAAAATCTAGAAAATGCCTTTAGCAACCAAACTAACGCCCTAATAACGGGAGACTTTAACAGTTGGCACACCAATTGGGGATCCCTCCGCAATAACAGAAGAGGAAATATTTTGGCTAAATTTATCGACCAATCTCAGTACCTAATTCTAAACGACAAATCACCCACGCACTACACAACTCACAATACATTTACTCACATAGACTTGTCATTATGCTCCCCACAAATAGCACCCTACACACATTGGAAAATTTTCAATGAACTTTGTGGTTCCCTGTTCCCAACCCCCACTACAGTAAACATACATAGGCCAATCTTAAAAACCAAAGAAGCAAACTGGGAATCCTTTTGCTTTATGACCAACAAAATAAATGAAGAATTTCCAGTTAGTAATAACATCAACAAAGAAGCCGCTTCTATAAACAAAATCATTTTAGTAATTGCTCACAACACTATCCCACAATCTTCTCCTAAAAAATCAATTCGTAACGTTCCCTGGTGGAATAAAACCTTAAGCGAGCTACGAACAACAAAAAATAAAGCATGGAGAATTTTAAAACGCCAAATAAATAACGAAAATATAATAAAATACAAGCGCGCCAATGCAGCCTTCAGAAGAGAATTGAAGTTAAGCAAAAGGGAATCTACCCTTAAATTTACTTCGACAATTGACCCTTCTACACCAACTGACAAAATATGGTCAAACATAAGACTATTCTGCGGATTAAATCCTAGCAAAAATATCCACTGCCTACACAACCCATTTAATAACCAAATTGAAACATCCAGAAGAACAATAGCCGATGTTTTCGCTAAACACTGGTCAGATCTCTCAGACGACAACAAATTTAGCAACAATTTTTTAGTTCACAAATATAATACTTTCAACACAAACTATCCGCTCCAACGTCCAGCTCAACTCATAGAAAAAACAATCACACTCATTGAACTCCAAGCTAGCTTACAGTCGCTAAAAGGGTCAACGCCAGGGCTTAATAGAATATCATACGATATGATTAAAAATGTTTCGAGCTCACTTAAAGAAAGAATAGTTAACCACTTTAACAATATATTCAACAACTTTATTCCCCAGAACTATAAATCCAGCTGTGTCATACCCATACTAAAGCCCAGCCGCAATAAAACAGAAATATCTTCATATAGACCAATCTCACTTAACTGCTGCTTGGCCAAGACACTAGACAAAATAATAGCCAAAAGAATTTGGTGGTTCACAACCCAAAAGAATTTACTTCACCCAAACCAATTTGGGTTTAAAAAAGGAAAATCAGTCACTGAGAGCCTTCTCTTTGCTGATTTTCTTATTACTAAATCTTTAGGCGCCAAACGGCACTCCTCAATCATCACTCTTGATTTTTCAAAGGCTTTCGATCGCATTGGAGTCCATACAATAATCGACCAATTAATAGAATGGAAAATAGGACCTAAAATAATACAATATGTTAGAAATTTTATGTCAAATAGAAAACTTGTCGTAAGAATAGCTTCTCAAATCTCCAACGGTTTTCCATTAAAGAACGGTATACCACAAGGCTCACCCCTTTCAGTGATACTTTTTCTCATAGCATACAATAAACTCGCTGCCCTAATATCAATTCAAAAAGATATGCAGATGATTTCTTCCTTTTAATTAATTTTAACAAAAACAAAAATCTAAGCTACAGCTTAGACGATTTGTTTCAAAACATAGAAAATTGGTGCACATACTCTGGAGCCATACTATCTCCAAACAAGTGCCAACACCTGCACATATGCAGGAAAAAGAATTGTTTATGCAAAATTTCCTTTAACAACACGCAAGTCGCTTCAGTTGAATCAGTGAAAATCCTGGGACTAACAATAAATAGAAGATATACATGGCATACCCACGTGAATAGGCTTAGAACACATTTGTCTAGAAGTTTGAATATTGTTAAATGTCTTTCTAGCGCCAGATAATACTACAATAGATTATGCACTGTTCATTTATGGCTTCTCACCCAAATCGATTCTTAACAAAATAAAAACACCGTTAAACTCTGCCATTCGAATGTCACTTGGTGCATTCCGCTCAACACCCATAAACAACATGCTCTTTGAAGCAAACATTGCTCCAATAGAACTCAAACGAGACCTTCTATCAGCAAAGCTATCTAAGAACTTATTAACCTCCGCAGACACCCCCATCGCGAGAATTATTAGACAACGCAAAATACATTCCAACAAAAAACTAATTTCATCAATAGAACGAACAATTCTTATATCACAATCCAACGGTCTTCCTCACCTACCACACAAAATTCCATTCCTTCAACCACCCTGGCTACTTCCTAAAGACATCATTCGCTCATTCGCTTTGCATCGCAACGGACGTGTTTTTTTTATGCGCTTCGCTTTTTGTACTATTGTGCGTTTTATTTCTGCTATTAATTTCGCGTCTTTGTGTAAACTAATAGATTTGTGACTTTGTGTTTTGTCGGTTTGCCTAAACCCAAAGTGGACAGTAAATTAACAATTTAATTTGCATTTGTTTTAAAGTGATTCCAAACACAACAACAAACTGCAGTCCAGCATACTGAAAATTTGCTCAACTTGCTGCCGCCTGCGTTTGTTTTGTTTTTGTGTTTTTACGCTCACTCTCTCTCTCTCTTTTTTTTCAAGCGCTTCGCTCCCGGTGCATTAAACCGTTTCTTGATCGTTTACTCTAACGCGCTCTTTTGTGTTGGTGTTGGTCGCGGTCAAACTTTTCTCCGTTTGCTTGTTGCTTTCGGTGGTCGCGCTCGCGCCGTTTTTGTTTGTGAAGCTGTGAAGTAAGTTTTGTTTGTAGCTTTACTATTTGCACATTAGGGTGGACCTGTGTTTTAATCATAACAATTTTCTGCAGCGATATTTTTTTATCTTTTATTTGTATTTTTCTTTTCTTTTAATAAATTAAATAAAAATGTCTGTCTGCTGCTATGCGAATTGTCAAGTCCGCGCAAACTCTAAAATGGGTTTTGTCTGCTGCTGGATGTGCACAAATGTTGCTCATGAGCAATGTGCTGGCATTAATGGCCGTATCTCCGACCTCATGAAGGTTACTAATTTAGAGTGGCCGTGTTGGTCATGTTTGGAGAAAAAAAAAGACATTGCAAGCTTTATAGAAACTCAACTTGGCTTAGAGGGCGTTTTCTGCCAGTTGAATAAACTGTGTGAAAAATTCTCATCGGTTCAAAGAAACCTTAACGAGAAAAATCTCGTAATGGATTCTCCAAAGCGTAAAAAGGCCAACGTTGGGCAGTTATCGGGCTCTGTGATGTCCGAAAATACTCCAAACGCTCCGATACCACAGTGTAAAATAAATAAAGTAAATAAAAATCTTCATGTCCCTCCTACTAAAATTATCGAGAACTTAGATGATATGCCAATAACTCCCATGGATATTGTGTTATCTGATCCCGATCCTTCGGTTCCTTTGGTGGTTAGTAGTGTTGATGTTAATCAACAAAAAAACTCTATCATACTTAAAGAGCCAAATACTCAATTATCCGAGACTGAGTCTTCCAAACCAGCCTCAGTGGAGGATATAATTAAAAAATTTATTGCTGTTCCACCTAAAAAACAAATATTTGTTTCAAGGCTTCCCCCTGATTTAACATCAGATGATGTCAAGGTCTATATCAAGGCCAAATCGAATGCCAATTTCACGGTGGAGAAATTCAAATTTGCTTATGATCGGAACATTTCGTCGTTTAAAATCAGTGTTTCGAATCAAGATTTTTGCACTATATGCTGCAAAGAATTTTGGCCAGAACACATAATTGTGAAAGAGTATACTGCAAGGAAGAAAAAAAATCGGCCCCCGATTGTATCTACCCTTCCGGTGGTTGGTTCTAATATAACTCTGCCAATTACTGATAGTTCAAAAAACTAACATCCTCCTTCTTACTTGGCTATCAGAATGTAAGAGGTCTTTGTAGTAAACTCACTAGTTTATACCTTAATAGTCTTTCTTTCGCTTTCCATGTCATTGCCTTTACTGAAACGTGGTTAAGGCAAGACATTCTCAATTCCGAAATTCTATGTAGTACATATTCTATTTACAGAAAAGACCGTACTCTTCGGCGTGGTGGTGGAGTGCTTATTGCTGTGAATGTAGACTTTCCTTCTGAAACAGTCGTATTAGATAGTTCTTTTGATATAGAGTTTATTGCTGTAAAGCTAAATATTTACGGTATTAACATTTTTATCACTTGTTCGTATATACCTCCTTCCTCTGATCTCTCTATCTATGAGACACATCTATCTGCTATCCATTCTGTCTCTGCCTTGCTTTCTGATCGCGATTTTCTTGTAGTTCTTGGTGATTTCAACATTGCTGAAGCTACTTGGATTTCTTCTCCTGACTCTGGTGCCCTGACTCCCGCGGCCCCGAATGAATTTTTAATCGACTTACTTGGGATGTCATTGAGTCAAATTAATGCTATCCCAAATTCTCTTAATAAAATGCTTGATCTGATTTTTGTTTTGGATTCATCATCTTCATCCGTTTCCCGTTCCCAGCCTATATCTTATCCCGAAGACTTATACCATCCTACGTTGGAGCTATTGATTAATTTACCTTCCCGGACGCGTTGCAATATCAAGATGCCTTTGAGTCGAGTTCGTCAATTTCGGAAAACTGATTTTGAGGGACTCGCTCTGCTTTTATCCCAAACTGACTGGTCTCCCCTCTACGAGTCTGACGACTTGGACGTGGCAATCAGTATTTTTTATAATACCTTACATTCTTTATTTGATTTATGTGTCCCGGTTGGTAAGCTAAACAGGTCTAACAAACCTGTGTGGTTTACCCGAGAGTTGACAATTCTCAAAAATCGTAAATCTAAACTCTACAAGAGATTTAGAAAAAACGGCTCATCGGTAGCCTATTCTGCATACTTGATTGCTCGTGCCAGTTTTGATATCTTAAATAACCAATGTTATAAGAATTACCTGACTCGGTGTAGATTACAGTTTCAGCAGGATCCAAAGCGGTTTTTTGATTTTGTTAATGCGAAGCGTAGGTCATCGACACTCCCAGCGGAAGTATTCTTTGAGGAAACGAAGGCCAATTCTGATCAGGAGATTGCAAATATATTTGCCCAATTTTTTCAAACGACTTATAGCTCTTTTCAATCTCAAGTCGATTTGCCTTACCCTTATCGGGTTAATGGCTCGAATCGCATCTTTGGACTGAAAATCACTGAAAACTCACTTTTAAATAATCTACATGGTTTGAAACCTATATTTTCCCCAGGACCTGACGGAGTGCCAAGCTGCGTGCTTAGACACTGTGCTCATGGTCTTTTAAAGCCGTTGCTTAAAATTTTTAACTTGTCCCTGGAGTTAGGCTCCTTTCCAAAAATTTGGAAAGAGTCATTTATTATTCCTCTCCATAAAAAAGGAAACAAATCTAATGTTCAAAATTATAGGGGTATCTCCAAGTTGTCTGCTATTCCTAAGATTTTTGAAAAATTAATAACCTCCCATCTTCAACACCTTTGCAAATCTATTATTTCACCGTGCCAGCACGGATTTATGAAACAAAGATCTACTACCACTAACTTGTTAGAATTTACTTCATTTGTTATCAAGGGTTTTCAGGACAAATTGCAGACTGATGTTATTTATACTGATTTTAGTAAGGCTTTCGACTCTGTAGATCATCGTCTTCTTATACATAAACTAGAACTCTTGGGCTTTTCAAATATTCTAGTTCTTTGGATTAAAGACTACCTAACTCTTAGAACTCAGAGGGTTTTATTTAAAGGGTCCGTATCCAAGACGGTTCAGGTCACTTCAGGCGTTCCACAGGGTAGTCATCTTGGTCCTTTGTTATTTATTTTGTTTATAAACGATCTTCCATCAGTTATAAAGTTCTCTCGGGTTTTGATGTACGCTGATGATGTAAAATTATGCACGTCGGCTGCAACTCCCCTTGCTGCTCAACAGCTTCAAAGAGATTTAGACAACTTTCAAATGTGGTGTAAAGTAAATTTTTTAAATCTTAATTGCAGTAAATGTAAAGTAATGTCATTTTTTAGATATTTGCCCTTTTTTAATATATATTTTCTTGACAACAAACCACTAGATAGAATTGAATGGGTTGACGATTTGGGCATCGTTATGGACCCAAAGCTTAAGTTTGACAAGCATATTTCTTCAATTTCCAATCGAGCATCTGGTGTCTTGGGGTTCATTAAGCGCTGGTCGAAGGAGTTTAACGATCCCTACTTAACAAAAACTCTGTATACTTCTCTTGTTCGACCGATTCTGGAATATGGATCTTGTATATGGTTTCCGAAATACGAAATTCATCAGAATAAAATAGAATCGGTACAAAAACAATTTCTGCTCTTCGCACTTAGAGGTCTTAACTGGGACACTAACAATAATTTGCCGTCTTATCGTAGTAGACTTTTACTAATAGATCTTCCTTCTCTGAGTGATCGTAGAATAATGCTATCATTTTCCTTTTTTCACAAATTAATTAATGGTGAAATTGATTCTTCTGAATTAATTAACCAAATTAACTTTGCTGTTCCTATTAGAAATACTAGAAATTTTGTACCTATATCTCTTCAAACTTGTAATTCTAATTATGCTCTTCATAACCCTTTTCGTATTCTGTGTTCTATTTATAACGATCTTTCCCACTTAATACACAGTGCCACTCCTACTTGCTCTATTAAAAAGTTAGTTTTGTGTCATTTGTCTACATGTTCGCGATCATCGTAACCGCACGATAAGCGGAGCGCCCCTCGGTCGGATGGGCGGGAGGTGGGTCGCTTTGTGCGTGGGTCCGCGCGTTAACAAGCCGGTGCTTGGTATCGTTGGGCCACTTGACTGTACTGTTCGTTAGTACATCTACGTCCAATAATAATAGACACCTCTCTCCGCATACAATGCAACAAAAGTACCCCTACCCACATATACAGACAACATTTCTCTAGAATCAAAAACGAATATAAAAACAAGTGGAAACGTTGCAGTCGGACGCAACCGACTGCGGCATACTCGATACCAGAATTAAAACCGGTAAAAAGAGGCCTGAATGCAATGGGGTACGGATGCGGCAGGGGTTTACGCTGCCTTAAAAGATTCTCCGATGCAGATGGGGATGCCACCGGCTATCTTCATACCAAATTTGGTGACTCTAGCTCAAAGTTTGTAAAAGGTGTGGAAAGGGGGGGCTGGGGCGGTATGGGTAGTTGTGGCATCAAAATTTTTGAAATGTCAATTGCTATCTTCATACCAAGCTTGGTGACTCTTGCTCAAAATTTGTAAAACGTGGGGAAAGGGGGGCTGGGGGCGGTTTGGGTGGGCGTGGCATCAAAATTTTTGTTGCAGATCTTTGTGGAATGTCAATTGCTATCTACATACCAAATTTGGTTACTCTAGCTCGAAGTTTGTTAAAAGTGGGGAAAGGGGGCTGGGGGCGGTATGGGTGGGCGCGGCATCCCAATTTTTCATGCAGATCTTTGTGAAATGTCAATTGCTATCTTCATACCAAATTCGGTGACTCTAGCTCGAAGTTTGTAAAAAGTGGGGAAAGGGGGCTGGTGCCGGTATGAGTGGGCGTGACATCCAAATTTGTGATGCATATCTTTGTGGAATTTCAATTGCTATCTATATACCAAATTCGGTGACTCTAGCTCGAAGTTTGTAAAAGATGGGGAAAGGGGATCTGGGGGCGGTAAGGGTGGGCGTGGCATCCCAATTTTTGATGCAGATCTTTGTAAAATGTCAATTGCTATCTTCATACAAAATTTGGTGACTCTAGCTCGAAGTTTGTTAAAAGTGGGGAAAGGGGGCTGGGGGCGGTATGGGTGGGCGTGGAATCCAAATTTTGGATGCAGATCTTTCTGAAATGTCAATTTCTATCTTCACACCAAATTTGGTGACTCTAGCTCGAAAATTGCAAAAATTGGGGAAAGGGGGGCGAAATGGGTGGGCGTGGCTCCAAAACTTTGATGCAGTTTTTTGGGGGTCGTTACCAGCTAGCTTTCTACCAAATTTGGAGGCTCTAGCTCCACAACTCAGGTAGATACACGCATTCCCGTTTTTGACGAAGCGTTGGGGTGGATGGGGGCGGCTAGAGCAGAATCGGTGGGCGTGGCATCCAAACTTTTGATGCAGTTTTGGGGGTCATCATCACCTATCTTGGCACCAAATTTGGTGGCTATAGCTCAAAAACTGTGGGAGATATAGGCTTTTTGACTTTAAAATTCGGAGGGGCTGGGGGCGGAATGGGGGGGCGTGGCTCCAAAATTTTTGATGCAGTTTTTTGGGGGTTGCTAGTAACTATTTGCTTACCAAGTTTGGTACTTCTAGCTGTAAGGATGTGCGAAATATGTGGATTTATCGGTTTTGAGTTATCGAATTTATCGATTTGCCAGCCCCCCAGTTATCGTAGAACCCCCATCTTAACACTTTAATTTACTATCCCATAGATAAAGAGATTTGGAAAGTTTCAAGTCTCTAGCTTGAAGGGTGTGGAAAAAAGTTGCGTTCATACAGACGGACAGACGGACAGACACCATGACGGACATTGCACAAAACCAATATACTCTTTACCTTCGGTATCGAGTATAAACACACATTTATCTACACTGACGGATCACAACAAAACAATACTACCGGCTATGCCATAACTACTGAAACACACACACTCAAATACGGCAATCTTCCACATTACTCTTCTGTTTTTTCATCAGAATTAATTGCAATCCTAGAAGCCATAAAATTAATTAAAACAATGAAGGGAGCATTTGTCATATGCTCTGATTCCATGTCAGCTTTAGACGCCATATCCAACCTAAACAATACAGAATATTATTCTTCTTTAGTCAGATCCTTATTAACCACTCTCTCCCATAGAGTCAAATTAATATGGATCCCTGGACACGCTGATATTAATGGTAACGAGCTTGCTGACCACATGGCTAAAGCTTCCACGAGTACGCCCTTGATTCTTACACCTAACTTTAACCATAATGACATAAACAAATATCTTAAAAACCAACTCTCTTCTCAATTAAAAGAGCAAATCTCAAAGTGTAGCATATGGTATCGTGACGTTAACAAAAACTTAAAACACGTACAAGACTACCTAAACAAAACTTTACAAAGCGACATTTCAAGATCGGACCAAATCAAATTAATCCGCCTCAGATTAGGTCACACTAGACTAACTCACCAACATAAGTTTAGCCCCAATATACAACCTACTTGTCCTTTTTGCCAGTCAAATACTACTCTCAACATAAGACATATATTTAACTTTTGCCCCACCTTATTTAATACTAAACAAGTAGAAACGTTGCAGTCGGACGCAACCGACTGCGGCATACTCGATACCAGTATTAAAACCGGTAAAAAGAGGCCTGATTGCAAAGGGGTACGGATGCGGCAGGGGTGTACGCTACCTTAAAAGATTCTCCGATGCAGATGGGGATGCCACCAGCTATTTTCCTTCCAAATTTGGTGACTCTAGCTCAAAGTTTGTAAAATGTAAGGACAGGGGGGGGCTGGGGGCAGTATGGGTAGTTGAGGCATCAAAATTTTTGTTGCATATCTTTGTGAAATGTCAATTGCTATCTTCATACCAAATTTGGTAACTCTAGCTCGAAATTTGTAATAAGTGTGGAAAGGGGGGCTGGGGGCGGTATGGGTGGGCGAGGCATCCAAATTTTTGTGGCATGTCAATTGCTATCTACAGACCAAATTTGGTGACTCTAGCTCGAAGTTTGTAAAAAGTGGGGAAAGGGGGGCTGGGGGCGGTATGGGTGGGCGTGGCATCAAAATTTTTGATGCAGATCTTTGTGAAATATCAATTGCTATCTTCATACCAAATTTGGTGACTCTAGCTCGAAATTTGTAAAATGTGGGGAAAGGGGGGCTGGGGGTGGTATGGGTGGGCGTGGCATCCAAATTTGTGATGCAGTACTTTGTGGAATGTCAATTGCTATCTTCATACCAAATTTGGTGACTCTAGCTCGAAAATTGTAAAAATTGGAGAAAGGGGGGCGAAATGGGTGGGCGTGGCTCCAAAACTTTGATGCAGATTTTTGGGGGTCGTTGCCAGCTATCTTCTTACCAAATTTTGTGGCTTTAGCTCCACAACTCTGGAAGATACACGCATTCCCGTTTTTGACGAAGCGTTGGGGTGGATGGGGGCGGCTAGGGCAGTATCGGTGGGCGTGGCATCCAAACTTTTGGTGCGGTTTTTAGGGGGTCATCATCACCTATCTTGGCACCAAATTTGTTGGCTATAGCTCAAAAACTGTGGGAGATATAGCCATTTCTGATTTCAAAATGCGGGGGGGCTGGGGGCGTAATGGGTGGGCGTGGCTCCAAAACTTTGATGCAGTTTTTTGGGGGTCGTTAACAGCTATCTTCCCACCAAATTTGGAGGCTCTAGCTCCACAAATCTGGAAGATACACTCATTCCCGTTTTTGACGAAGCGTTGGGGTGGATGGGGGCGGCTAGGGCAGTATCGGTGGGCGTGGCTTCCAAACTTTTGCTGCGGTTTTTAGGGGGTCATCATCACCTATCTTGGTGCCAAATTTGGTGGCTATAGCTCAAAAACTGTGGGAGATATGGGCTATTTTGACTTTAAAATGCGGGGGGGCTGGGAGCGGAATGGGGGCGTGGCTCCAAAATTTTTGATGCAGTTTTTTGGGGGTTGCTAGTAGCTATCTTCTTACCAAATTTGGTACTTATAGCTGTAAGGATGTGCGAAATATGTGGATTTATCGGTTTTGAGTTATCGAATTTATCGATTTGCCAGCCCCCCAGTTATCGTAGAACCCCCATCTTGACACTTTAATTTACTATCCCATAGATAAAGAGAATTGGAAAGTTTCAAGTCTCTAGCTTGAAGGGTGTGGAAAAAACTTGCACACATACGGACGGACAGACGGACAGACGGACAGACACCATGACGGACATTGCACAAAACCAATTTACTCATTACCTTCGGTATCGAGTATAAAAAGAAATTTTCGGAAACAACAATCCATTAGATATGTTAGGAAACCCATCAGAAGAAAACATACACAAAATCATTAAGTTTTTAAGGAAAGCAGATGTATAAATCGAAATATGAAAAATATGAAAAAAAAAAAACTTGAACATTTAAAACATTGTATATAAATAACACTTCATAAAAGCATAAACTATTTTAGATAACTATACACATAGTAACAAACAAAACGCTTTGTAAAAATTAAGACGTAAGATCACATTATTAAGTTAATATTTTACTTGTCAATTGGAAAACTCTTTTAATTTAAGCACTTAAATCTAGCTGAAGGCCACGGCAGCCATTGCTAGTTAACTCCACTTATCCTAAGGTTTTCACCTTATGATTGGTTTTCAATAAATAAATAAATAAATAACATGTGAAAGGAGAGTTATTTTAACAGAAATAATCTCAGCATCATCAACGGCAGTAAAACAGAAAGGTTCCGACTAAAGAGAGTAGCTTTAACAGCAATTAATTAATTAATACGATAAAATTATTTGAAAAAAGTTCACAATTAGATATACTTGGATTTAACCAAGTTTCGGTAATAGAAATTATATCAGAATGGAACGAAAAGCTATTCAAAAACAATTTTTTAAGTTTTGAGACCAGACTCCTAACATGCTGATAAATAATAGATATTTCATCAGAATTTAGTTTTTTGAAACGACAGAGTTCTTATTTGAGAAGGTTGCAGCTGGAAGCTTGACAGGTAAAGGCAGAGTTTTTTTTTTTTTGCAAAAACTCATGAGCAATTGTATGAGGGGGCCAAAATTTGGGATCACTTAAGATTGAAAACGATTCTAGAGAGACATCAATTTTAAAAGATGATATTTCGCGAGGGGAAGAAAAGTTAAATTTCGTAATAGAGACGCTAACTTTAGTTTTGCTAGCAATTTAGGCAGCAACAGAATCACAAATAGTTTCAGCGGAAAGTCGCGACACAAAAACTTGCTTGCGAGGAGCCACTACTGCTAAAATAGGAGGTGGCTGTGGTATGGGGACGGATAGATCATTATATACCGCGTTTATCTCGGCAGGATCCAAGACGGGAATCATACTACTAATAGCAGGGGATACTGCAGGAGATATATTCGGACAATCGCTTGGAGTTGGAGATAATGATAGAACTGCCGACAATTCTACGTTACTAGGCACGGGTGAAAGCAACGAGGGTGAAGGGAACATTCAGAAACTCAGACTTCAACCGGCGAGTAGACAATGACCCAAATTTAAAATTATTGAGAAATTCCATACTCGAATCCATGTCAGTCACTAGCATGCTTGCCGTCTTTTTTAATTTTTTAAACTGATTTCTCACAGAATTATACATTCTAGATAAATCAATTTGCTTATCAATGCACATAGGGCATGATCAACGCACGCCGCCACAGCCGGTCTTGGCTACAGAATGATCTTGTCACACTCACGCCCAGTAAAGGCTCAGTTACCCGAACTTAAATTGAATTGAATTCAACTTGAATTGAATTAACCAAACAGGTGATCTATTCAACTGTAGATATTGTTAATTTGTTCGTTCTTTTGGTTTAATATTAAGTGAGGGAAACCTGCCCTCATCCAACAGTGTTCTTAATGTATTGTATGCACCACTTAGTTAAACGATCACAACAAGCACGTCAGTGCTGTTCAGTTAAGGTTTTGTGAATGTCTTTATTGGAATTGAAATATATTCTTAGCTTATGGTTAACATTTATAAACTTATGCTGTTATCAGTTAACAGCTACAAAGAGAGGGAGAGCGATTGTACTCATACGTTTGGCTTAAGTGCAAGCGCGGCGTTTCCCGTAGGGCAACGGTCTCACGCTTGCGTGGCCTTCTAAAGAGGCTTCATATTACTTACTCGCGCAGACCATATGTATGTATGTGCTTTGGTATGCGCATACATATATATATTTATGCTGAGCGTGTTTAGGTCAATTTATACTAGCAAAAAAGTGTTACAAGTTACGTTTTATATATATTTGAAATAACATATATGAATACACTACACCTCCCTTTTTAAAAAAATAACGTAATATTATGAATATGTAGTTATTTATAGTATATGTACACTAGTAAGTGGCCCGCTTACTTCGCTGCGCGGATAGATTATATAAATTTTAGCAATAGAATATAGAAATAAATTAGAAAATATTTAACAACAAATTAAAGCAAAGTATTTAATATTCTCTTTTCCACGCCACCATTGAGGTAGAGAATCAGGTGCGTAATTTTTTATTGTGGTTTCCCCAGTAGGCCTTATCCACTTGTTGAATTTAATTTGCAATTATTAACAACTGTTAAGAGCTTCTTGATAAACGACATTGGTTGTTTTTCCGTCAGGTGCTAATACAACTAAACTTTTTGGTGAACTGACTCTTGAGCAGGCTACATAAAATTGGCCATGAGAGAAGCAATCGTGTCTTAAATCTAGTCCGGCTAATTTGAGAGTTTGTCCCTGTGATTTATTGATTGTTAGGGCAAAACAAACTTTTAAAGGAAATTGCAATCTTTTAAATTGAAATGGCAATTCAGAGTCAGAAGGTATTAATGGAATTCTCGGTATAAAAACCGTTTCACCTATACCATTGCCAGTAAAGATTATTGCTTCGACAACATTCTTATGAAGGACTTTAACTTGCAATCTTGTACCATTGCATAGTTTTGGCGGTTTCAAGTTGCGGATCAACATTACAGGTGAACCAATCTTTAAAGTTAATTTATGATGTGGCAGGCCAGCCGGATTTAATGAATTAAGAAACTCGACGGGGTAATGAACTGCATCTTCGACTTCAGTCACAGAATCAATAGAGTTATATGTCATTTCTTCACTTTGAAATGATTTTAATAAAAACTCGTTTATTTCCAATGCATTGTCATTTCTCGCAGTCAAAATAGCACGTTCTGAAAACCATTCGAGTGATTTTTCAGAGATATTTGTAATATCCGGAAATATTTTTAGAGTTAGCTCTTCAATACTTTTCACAACATGACACAAAGTTGATGGTAAAGTTATTTTGCCATCATGAGCTGGAAATAATCCATTTCCTATTTTAAGAAGCATTTCTGCAAATTCACCAGCTATGCTATCACCTTTTAAGTGCACTCGCATATTTTTCGTTAATGCAAGTTTCTGAATTTTGGGCCACAAAATTGAAGACTTTAAGCACGCATTTATTTCATCTGCTCTTGTTCCCCTAGGGATCACTGGAAGAGTTTGTCGAAAATCACCAGCTAAGAGAACAGTTATGCCACCCATTAAGTATTCACTATCTCGAATGTCTTTCAAAGATCGATCTACAGCTTCAAAAGCACCTTTATGAGCCATAGTACACTCATCCCAAACAATAAGCTTGCAATCTCTGAGCACAGCAGCAATATTAGATTGCTTTGAAATTGAGCATTGTGGTGTTTCTAAATGAATCAAATTAAATGGAATCTTAAGTGTAGAATGCGCTGTGCGACCACCATTTAGTAAAGTGGCTGCAATACCGGAAGAGGCAACGGCCAATGCAATGTTTTTACTTTGCCGTACCTTTGCCAATAATAAATTTAAAAGATACGTTTTACCTGTTCCACCAGGTGCATCTAAAAAATAGATTTCTCCTTTTTCTGCTTCAACGCTATTTAGTATCTTTTCGTATACTTGTTTTTGCTCAGCAGTGAGGAGTAGCTCATTATTAACAACAAAATTATCGCAATTATCGTAATTTGTTTCTCTATGATATTCAATATTTTGAACAATTTCCTCGGTTCTGATTGGTAATGGAAGTCCATAATAAGTCAAGTTTTGACCACCAATAGACAGAACTATATCTTCAATGTAAATAAGACATTTATTTAAAACATTATTCACAATACTTTCATCAATATATCTGTCTTGTGAAAAATTAAAGGCTTTTAAAATATCTTCTGAGAAACTGTCTTTATAAGTATTCCAAAGTTTAAGAGCATCTGAAATTTGACAAAATACTAACATTATTGCAAAAAGTTCTCTAAGTTTTGTAGGATTTTGACATATGACAGCTTCGGCTATAGTTGAATCCCAGTGCTTATCATCTTCTAGTAATCCTAGAGCTTTACACGCCAATTGAAATGATGAGTATGCTACACCATTAACGGTTTTTAAACTTAAAAATGAAGTTGGGCCCCTTACAAAATGTAATAAAAGTCTTAAATAAAAACATTCTGTATTATTGGGATGAATAGTGTAAACTCTTCCCAAAGCTGAATCTCTTTTAACTCCAGGAAAATTTGGCACATCATGCCCTCGTTTTCTTCTTTGAAATTCTTTATTGTTCCATGTAAAATACGATGGAACTTCACAATATAGAAGCGTTCTTGCAAACTCATCACGTGTGCAGAGCTCAAAGAAGGCTAGCAAAGTGGTTTTGGGTGTAGTGCTTAATCTGTCAAGTAATTGTTGCGGATTATTGGGGTTAAAATATATCCGTTGACCATTTTCTAAATGAACAGCTAAGTGAGTAATAGCCGGATAACGTTCATGTATGGGAAATGCAAGGATTCTCCATACTGCTTCTGAGCTACTTATATACCGGCCACTTTCGTACATATTAATTTCATTGCGTTGGTCTTCAAGAGTAAATGATGCTTGATCACTGCCCTTGTTAACATATTTACAGATGTATTTAATAGACTTTACAGAACTACAATACTCAACATTTATATGAGCTTCAAATGTTCTCAATAGTACACAATTGTAAGGCACAACCCAACGATTATCTATGCAATTACCATTTATATTAATTGCATTACCACCATCTTCTATCGCTCTTCTACGATATAGAGGGTAACTATCTTTTCCAGTCACAGTTTCTTTAAGAAATTGTCGAGGAAACCTTTTGGTACATTTTCCATCTCTCATGCATGGCGACTTATTGTTAAATGCACCGCAAGGACCATGAATCATATTTGATTTAACAATGTTAAATAACAATGGATCCTCATCTGCGTTTGGTATTTCGGCACAAATAATCTTATCGATTTTATCAGGTCTTATTTTATTTTCTAACCAAAGTAGAATATGTATATGTGGTAAGCCCCGCTTTTGCCATTCCACAGAGTACATGAAACATTGAACGCTTCCAAACAAAGAACCTTTTGTCAATAGGGACATTAAAGCTTTAACTTTTAAATGAAAAACTCGAGCTATAATATCGTGACGATCATGAGGTTTTTGACCCGGTAATAAAACACTTTTGATGTCATTCCATTGTGGATTGCATGTGAATGTTATGAAAAGATCTGGTCGCCCATAATGGCGAACATATGTCATAGCATCTTGAGTCTTTTCATGCATATATCGTGCAGAGCTTGTAAAAGAAGAAGGTAAAATTACCATCTGACCAAGTTGAGCTGCGACAACATCTTGTTGGCCTATTGCATCTTGTAGATGTATATAGCTATCTGCTCTGAGTTTCGCTTGATTGTAGCGAATATAATTTAACCTTTCTGTTTCAATTTTAGCATACATATCAACCAAAAACTGACTAAAAAGGGAACGACAATAAATTAAATGATTTATCTCAGATTGACGAATCATTATTTTATAGCTGTAAAAGCTTAACGCAGATATCGTTTTTTTTGTTCCTCCTTTTTTAATAATGGATTCCATTGTGGTATATCCACTGAATAGCCATCTTCGCCGTAAGGAAATAGCAAAGGGTACTGTAAGGCATCGTATGATCGATGCACCTCACTTATACGATGTAATTTATTATTATGGCTTTCTATAATAATATCGCGCTTTTCAAATTGCTGACCAACAATAACTAAAGCTACTTCGCTTGATTGAGGTGCATTGTAAAGCCCTTTGTGAGCACCAGCGGGTGTTCGATCAGCATGTATAATCAATTTATAGTCTTTAGTACTTCTTGGTATTTTATTGAGAGCCATTTTTAGATCTTTTACATAACGATTATGCTGATGAAACATACATTGAAGATCCTTTACTACGCTACAATCAACATTTGAAATATTTCTGCAACGTAGTTGAGCTTCCTTTTCATCATCACCGACAAAATAAATTTGAAGAAACTGCATTTCTTCATTTGGCAAAGGTTGGACACTACCAATTAGGTGATACACTTGTCCTTGGACTTTAAAGGTTGACCAACTTTCATTTATAATTTTTGTACTTCCAAAAGAAGTCATTTGAAAGCAGCTGTTATACTTTCTTATACGATCAATGAAATGATCATGCTTGGGATGTCCACCAATTATTAAGCTTTTAAGTGGATCAGGCAAACTTTCATTTTGTGAAAGTTTAACTTTTCCTGCCTTGCAACAGATACCCAAAGGCTCATTTTTCCATTTTAAAGCATTACAATGTTTGCATATCAAATTCATACTACCAAGTTGAGTTATTTTATCTGACTTGTAAGCTATTTCAAAATCATAGTTTAAGCCAGACATGGCTTTAACACTCCATACACGCAAACGCCTTTCTTGACGTGCATCAGGATTATTAGCCTGATGTCTTCTCTCTGGAGCTCTATGAGCTTCAGGATTATTAGCACGATGTCTTCTCATTATATCTCTATTAACATCAGGATTATTAACACGATATCTTTTTGAAGCTTCTATGCGCTTACCCCTATTAATATCACGATTTTTTTCAAAACTGTGTGTTTTAACCTTTTTTTTGTTTTGTCGGTAAATCGACTACGTCTTTTAACAGGCGTTTTAACATTTTCAGTTATACATTCACTTGACGTATCGGTATCTTGAGTTAATACTGCCTCTAAAGGAATATAAACATCAAAATGTCCATTCATTAATGGACCGGTAAAACGCAATCTTTTTACAGGATGCATATTATTTCCGAATGATTGTAATAAATTTCCATTCTGAAAAACTTGGAAATTTACAGCAAAAATTTCTGCTGCTGCTTGAAGCTCACATGCAGTACCATAAGTATTTGAATTTGACATATCGCACTCATATTGTTCAGAAGAGCTATAACACTCTCCATTTAAGTTTATGCTGAAGCAAGCAAAAGTTTGCCAGTTGGTTACAACATGGGCTACAATATGTTGGCGTATGGTGCCATGGAAGCCTTGCCTACCAAATAAAAGGTAGGAAATAGATCTAAAAAGACAGGCTCCATCACCAATTATGGCAACAACTGAATGCGGCACCAAAACACCACTAATATCTAAAGTTTCAATAGACATCTTTTAATTTGGCTGTGAGACAATTGACTTCACTGTAAAACGATTGTTACAACGTTACAGTGTCTATAGGTAAGTATAAAATTCAATAAAATTGAATATGCCAACTTATATTATTTTAATAGAATATTCAGACTGCTTAGTTTTATTTGATTTTTAAATGCACTAAAGCAGCGTCTTTATAACTATTATATAATATGCAAAATAGAAGACAACTATATATAATGTTGCTTCAATTGCTTCAATTATTAAGTCTAAAATCGACGTATTATTTTTTTTAAAAAAAAAACAACAAAACAAATTAACAACTTAATTTAAAGTAAGTATTATAAATAAATAAATACTTCAAAATAAGTCAAAAATTGACTTCACTGAAGAACGTTACAGCGTCTATACAAAGTATAGAGTTCAATAAAATTGAATATGCCAACTTATATTATTTTAAAAGAATATTCAGACTGCTTAGTTTTATTTGATTTTTAAATGCACTTAAGCAGCGTCTATATAACTATTATATAATATGCAAAATAGAAGACAACTATATATAATGTTGCTTCAATTGCTTCAATTATTGAGTCGAAAAACGACTTATTAATTTTGTTTAAAAAAATAACAACAAAACAAATTAACAACTTAATTTAAAGTAAGTTTTATAAATAAATAAATACTTCAAAAAAAGTCAAAAATTGACTTCACTGTACAACGTTACAGCGTCTATACAAAGTATAGAATTCAATAAAGTTGAATATACCAACTTATATTATTTTAATAGAATATTCAGACTGCTTAGTTTTATTTGATTTTTAAATGCACTTAAGCAGCGTCTATATAACTATTATATAATATGCAAAATAGAAGACAACTATATATAATGTTGCTTCAATTATTAAGTCTAAAATCGACTTATTATTTTTGTTTAAAAAAAAAAAACAACAAAACAAATTAACAACTTAATTTTAAGTAAGTATTATAAATAAATAAATACTTCAAAAAAAGTCAAAAATTTACTTCACTGAACAACGTTACAGCGTCTATACAAAGTATAAAATTCAATAAAATTGAATATGCCAACTTATATTATTTTAATAGAATATTCAGACTGCTTAGTTTTATTTGATTTTTAAATGCACTAAAGCAGCGTCTTTATAACTATTATATAATATGCAAAATAGAAGACAACTATATATAATGTTGCTTCAATTGCTTCAATTATTGAGTCGAAAAACGACTTATTAATTTTGTTTAAAAAAATAACAACAAAACAAATTAACAACTTAATTTAAAGTAAGTTTTATAAATAAATAAATACTTCAAAAAAAGTCAAAAATTGACTTCACTGTACAACGTTACAGCGTCTATACAAAGTATAGAATTCAATAAAGTTGAATATACCAACTTATATTATTTTAATAGAATATTCAGACTGCTTAGTTTTATTTGATTTTTAAATGCACTAAAGCAGCGTCTTTATAACTATTATATAATATGCAAAATAGAAGACAACTATATATAATGTTGCTTCAATTGCTTCAATTATTGAGTCGAAAAACGACTTATTAATTTTGTTTAAAAAAATAACAACAAAACAAATTAACAACTTAATTTAAAGTAAGTTTTATAAATAAATAAATACTTCAAAAAAAGTCAAAAATTGACTTCACTGTACAACGTTACAGCGTCTATACAAAGTATAGAATTCAATAAAGTTGAATATACCAACTTATATTATTTTAATAGAATATTCAGACTGCTTAGTTTTATTTGATTTTTAAATGCACTAAAGCAGCGTCTATATAACTATTATATAATATGCAAAATAGAAGACAACTATATATAATGTTGCTTCAATTGCTTCAATTATTAAGTCGAAAATCAACTTAATTTTCTTGTGTGCAAAAAACAACTAAAGAAATTAAAATACGTTGATTGTTATTTAAATATTTAAATAATAGCAATTAAATTTTTGTTTAACTTATCATAAAATACGTATTTTAAATTAACTTATATATATATAAGTATTTTAAAGGAATGTTTATATATATATATAGATATAGATATACGAAAATCAGAATATTGAAAAACTCACTGATCCAAAAAGTAACTTTCGATGTTATTATTATCCTTAATATAAACAATATTATTATTAAAAAACTCACTGAAACGAAAATGAACTTTCTTTGTTCACATTAAATATGAACTAAAATGCATAACCAATTCTCTTACTATCGTATGTAAAAACATAATGTTGGAAAGAGCATTACAGTTATTCATCTAAGCAACAGACACCGAGCTCTAACATACAACGCTTGCACTTAAGAGCTAGGTATAGTTGGTGCAAATTAGGCAATGCCATTCCATTAACTGCAGCCTCTTAGTTATGGCAAGCTTAGCTTAGTGAGTGCGGAGGAGATAGGGATATTAAGATTTATGTTTGACATGCAGAGCGCGCGCATAAACAAAAGAGCGTAAATAACAACAAAGACGCATGATTGCATTCAAATTATTTTATATGTAGCGGCAGTCATAAGAGCGACGCACGCGCTGATCAAGCTTTAAGCCGCTCTTTGTGATGCAGACATGCATCAGCTGAGCATGCTGCTTGCAGTGAGTACCATTAACAGTTATATTTCTTCTTCTTTGTTCTTCTCTCTGTTATCTTACTGTGGCTACAAAATATTAGAAAGCAATCGATGCGTAAAATATAAAATTTTTTTATACCCTAAACCATGAAATGGGTATATTTGTTTTGTGTAAAAGTGTGTAACAGGCAAAAAGAAGCATCTCCAACCCCATATATAAAGTATATATATTCTTGATCAGCATAAACAGCCGAGTCGATATAGCCATGACGGTATGTCCTTCTGTCAGTCTGTCCGTCCGTCCGTCCGTATGTATAAACGCGTCAATCTCAAAGACTAAAAATGCTAGAAACTTCCAATTTGGATCATAACTTCTCCTAATCCACAGGCAGATCAAGTTTATTTCAAACTATCGATAACTATTCTCGTTTCCGATATACATATGGAATCGATTGTAAAAATAGGAGTTAAAACTATGGATAACTTTATAACTTCCATGAAAATTTGATCCAAATCGGTTAAGAAACACTGGAGATATTTTAAATTAAAGTTAAAGTCAAGAAAAACTCACTTCTGCAAGTCATTTAATACACGGGCTCAGGGTATCTTTTAGTCGGGATTTCTCGACTAAAACCTTCTTACTTGTTTTCAGATTCGCTCGCGCATCGCTCTTCATGTTCGGCGCTAGATGACAAATTATTTTTAAATCGCGCCTTCGTTGTTGGCTATTTCGGCTAATTCTCTTATCTAAGCGCGCGCTCTGCAAGTCAAACAAAGAGCGTAGTATCGCTACCTTCTTCACACGCACTGAATCAATGCAAAACATATCTAAGAGGCTGCAGTTAAGTGAATTGTATATTGCCTTTAGCTTTAATTTAGTGTGTGTGCGGAGGAGCTAGGGTTATTAAACTTTATGATTGACATGCAAAGCGCGCACATAAAATAGAGAGTGAACGTAAATGAGCAACAACAAAGGCGCATGATCGGAGCGAGATTTCAAATTATCTGATTATCATAAGAGCAACACACGCGCTTATGTGAACGCCCTTTGCTAATTCAAAATTGTATATCAATAATATACCAATAAATGTTAGTGTGTTACGTTTTGTCTAAGTTATATAAGCAGCAAGTAGGCGAATCCACCCCCAAAACATATTCTGGTGTGGGAAATTTTTCTAGACGCACCAAGTTTTGTTATGTTGTTGTTGTTTTTTTAAAATCAATGACACCAACAAAAAGTAGCAGTGCGGGCCCAACAACAAAACTGACAACAACAACAAACGCTACTTGGAACGTAAATCAATTGTCAAAGGCACACAAATTTGAAAAAAAAAAATGTGCACTGTGCGAAGTAGTACATGTACATAAAATTATGAAAATTATTTTCAAGCGCATTGTTCACTTAATTGTGTATGCACTTATTCATTAAGAAACGGAAATCCGTTTCTTTTTGCAAGTGTAAGAACCTTTTTTTATGACTTTGCTTGTGCGACGCGAAGGCGTCACTGCGCATTTGTTTTGTTTTTGTATTCTCGCTCGCGATCAAACCCTCAGCTTGTGCGACAATCAGGCGACAGTAGTGGAATGGGTAATTGTTGTAATTGTAATTTGATTTTTAAAATGGGTAAAAAGTGCTCCAAATCGTATGGGAGGTACTTGAAGGAGTTGTCCAAATAAAAATTCCCTTCTTAGTGCTCACCTCCTACCTGCATGGAAAATTGTGTGAAAATTTCAGCCTTCTGGCTCTTTTCAATTAGGCTATGGCTCTTCCATTATCATCGGGACAAACTCTTTTATATATATGTATAGAGAAAGAAAAAAAAATGAATATGTAAATACACCAACAGCAACAATAACATCTACAGCGCGCGTCAAAGGCAGACAAAACGGCGTATCTAAAGCAGCAGCGTCGCCTTTTAAGCGGCGGCGTCGTCGGCATCATCAAAACATAACATACATAAGTACGTATTTATGTGTGCGCGCCTTGATTGTACAAAATTCATATCAAAGGTAGTTAAAAGTATTTACACTACACTTAAAGTTAAATCTACTCATTGCTTAAATTTACTTTATGGAAAGTATGGTATCGATGGAAAGGTCATTAAATTTCCGTTTGAAAGATTTCAATTTTAGTAAAAGTCTACTTTTGAAACTTTTCTCCCTGGGCTTAAACAAAAAATGTTTTGATGTAAAAATTACTTCAAACAATTCTAATAATGATTTAAATAAAAATTTCAAAAATCTATTCGCATGTATTTTTTATGATTTTTTGAAGCAACAGCTCTATCAGCCGCAGCTACACCAGCAGCAGATGCGATGCAAACACACTCACACACACATAAATACAAACGTACTTAAGTGTACGCGCCTTGCTTGTACAAAATTCATACAGAGACCAAATGTACATAACGATAACGAAAAGGTAGTTCTCGTTCCAACAAAAGAAAATAAACTATGATAATTAAGGGTAATAAATAATAAAAAATTTATTTTTCAGAAATTTTTAAAGCTTGCAACTCATGTTGCAGCTTTTGCACCTCCTCTTGGCATTTTTTTTCAAGCTCTGATTTCATTGCTTGAAACGCTTTTTTGTTTTGAATTTCTAAATTCTTTTGTTTTTTAATAATAAAATTTAATTTTTTGTTCAATTGAAAAATTTTGTTATGCAGCGATTTAAAATTTTGGTGGCGCAGCTTGACATGATGGTTTTTTTTGGCTGGCGCTGCTGCTGCTGCTGCTGCTGTTGCTGGGGCTGCTGCTGCTGCTGTGGCTGGAACTGCTGCTGCTGTGGCTGGAACTGCGGCTGTGGCAGGAACTGCTGCTGTGGATGGAACTGCTGCTGTGGCTGGAACTGCTGCTGAGGCTGGAACGGCTGTTGCTGCTGATGCTGAAGCGACGGCAAAAAATATTGCTGGGGTGGCACCGGAACCCAATAATTATAACCATTCATGGTCAGTCACTTTTGGAAATGAAATAAGCCAATACGAAAATGTCACACTGAAGTAAAAATTTAAAAATTCTCTGAGAGCTGAAAGAGTTACAGTTATTTCTGTGAATTGATCTCATCTACAGAAAACAATAATATCACATATTCATGCGCTTAAACCAGTCGCACAAAGAGCATTTAACGTGACATCGCTCTCTTAAGTTCTGCTTGCTGAGATCGAATGCGGCGAAGACATTGTAAACAAACAGCGGTGGATAGAGAAATGACGAAATAGCGGACTCGCGATTTTTTTCGCAAAGTGAGCGAAGTGCGAGACAAAGATTAGTTGTACCGCACATTGCATTGCATTCGCTTGCTGCCGTTTATGATGCTTTTGCTCCTGCTGTTGCTGCGGCTGCTTAGTAAAAAAGGGTGGTATAGACTTAATTGACTTATTAATTAATAAATGCAATATATAAAAATGTATTATTCATAATACATATAACCTTTCTTATTGGCATTAAATAATTGATAAAAACAATCTGTATAAAAATAAAATTATTTTGTTAATTAAATACCGAAAACAAATTGTTAGCAATGGCTGTTTATGAAATTTTAAAACATAGGGTATTAAAATTTTGTGCTTTGTATTTCGAAGCAACTTGCAAGTGTTTAGCTTGTATTTTCTTTGCATTTGCCTATTCTCGATGTGTACACAGAACGCTATTGCTTGGCGAATGACCATTTGATCTATAGACCAGAGGGTAAATTGCTTTTGTGCAAATGTATATAACAGGTAGATGGAAGTATTTCTGACCCAATTATATGTATATATATGTATATATATATTATATGTATATGCGGGAAGTTCAGTCAATCAATTTTGTAAGATTTTATTTGCAATGCATGCTACTGCTGCTGATGTAGATTACATTTTCTTAAGTTTCTATTTGTTAGTGTGTGTTTTTGCACGGCATATATTTGGTGAACATTTTTTTGCTTTCTTTTAGCTTGCTTCAGAAGTCAACAATGTATGCATGCATTTACAATGTATGCGCGCGCTCTGCAAGTCTAACAAAGAGCGTAGTAACGCTCTCGCACGCACTGAATTAACGCAAAACATATCTAAGAGGCTGCAGCTAAGTGAATTGCATATTGCCTTTAGCTTTAATTTAGTGTGTGCGGAGGAGTTAGGGTTATTAAACTTTATGATTGACATGCAAAGCGCGCACATAAAATAGAGAGTGAACGTAAATGAGCAACATCAAAGGAACATGATAGGAGCGAGATTTGTAATTACCTGATTATCTTAAGAGCAACACGCGCACTTATGTCAACGCCCTATGCTTGTTCGCAATTGCATATCAATAACATATTAATAATGTTAGTTAGTTTTGTCTAAGTTATATAAGCAGCAAGTAGGCGAATCCACCCCCAAAACATATTCTGGTGTGGGAAATTTTTCTAGACGCACCAAGTTTTGTTATGTTGTTCTTGTTTTTTTTAAAATCAATGACACCAACAAAAAGTAGCAGTGCGGGCCCAACAACAACACTTACAACAACAACAAACGCTACTTGGGTCGTAAATCAATTGTCAAAGGCACACAAATTTGAAAAAAAAGAATATGCACTGTGCGAAGTGATACATGTACATAAAATTTATGAAAACTATTTTCAAGCGCATTGTTCACTTAATTGTGTATGCACATATTCATTAAGAAGCAGAAATCCGTTTCGTTTTTGCAAGTGTCGAACCTTTTTATACTCGATACCGAAGGTAAAGAGTATATTGGTTTTGTGCAATGTCCGTCATGGTGTCTGTCCGTCTGTCCGTCTGTCCGTCCGTATGGTTGCAAGTTTTTTCCACACCCTTCAAGCTAGAGACTTGAAACTTTCCAATTCTCTTTATCTATGGGATAGTAAATTAAAGTGTCAAGATGGGGGTTCTACGATAACTGGGGGGCTGGCAAATCGATAAATTCGATAACCCAAAACCGATAAATCCACATATTTCGCACATCCTTACAGCTAGAAGTACCAAATTTGGTAAGAAGATAGCTATTAGCAACCCCCAAAAAAATGCATCAAAAATTTTGGAGCCACGCCCCCCCATTCCGCCCCCAGCCCCCCGCATTTTAAAGTCAAAAAAGACTATATCTCCCACAGTTTTTGAGCTATAGCCACCAAATTTGGTGCCAAGATAGGTGATGATGACCCCCTAAAAACTGCACCAAAAGTTTGGATGCCACGCCCACCAATACTGCCCGAGCCGCCCCCATCCACCCCAACGCTTCGTCAAAAACGGGAATGCGTGTATCTTCCAGAGTTGTAGAGCTAGAGCCTCCAAATTTGGTGGGAAGATAGCTGGCAACGGCCCCCAAAAATTTGCATCAAAGTTTTGGAGCCACGCCCACCCATTACGCCCCCAGCCCCCCCGCATTTTGAAATCAGAAATGGCTATATCTCCCACAGTTTTTGAGCTATAGCCACCAAATTTGGTGCCAAGATAGGTGATGATGACCCTCTAAAAACTGCACCAAAAGTTTGGATGCCACGCCCACCAATACTGCCCTAGAAGCCCCCATCCACCCCAACGCTTCGTCAAAAACGGGAATGCGTGTATCTTCCAGAGTTGTGGAGCTAGAGCCTCCAAATTTGGTGGGAAGATAGTTGGCAACGACCCCCAAAAAACTGCATCAAAGTTTTGGAGCCACGCCCCCCATTTCGCCCCCCTTTCCCCACTTTTTACAATTTTCGAGCTAGAGTCACCAAATTTGGTATGAAGATAGCAATTGACATTCCACGAAGATCTGCATCACAAATTTGGATGCCACGCCCACCCATACCGCCCCAGCCCCCCTTTCCCCACTTTTTACAAACTTCGAGCTAGATTCACCAAATTTGGTATGTAGATAGCAATTGACATTCCACATAGATCTGCATCAAAAATTTGGATGCCTCGCCCACCCATACCGCCCCCAGCCCCCCTTTCCCCACTTTTTACAAACTTCGAGCTAGAGTCACCAAATTTGGTATGTAGATAGCAATTGACATTCCACATAGATCTGCATCAAACATTTGGATGCCTCGCCCACCTATACCGCCCCCAGCCCCCCTTTCCCCACTTTTTACAAACTTCGAGCTAGAGTCACCAAATTTGGTATGAAGATAGCAATTGACATTTAACAAAGATCTGCAACAAAAATTTTGATGCCACGCCCACCCATACCGCCCCCAGCCCCCCTTTCCCTACATTTTACAAACTTTGAGCTAGAGTCACCAAATTCGTAAGGAATATAGCTGGTGGCATCCCCATCTGCATCGGAGAATCTTTAAGGCAGCGTACACCCCTGCCGCATCCGCACCCCTTTGCAATCAAGCCTCTTTTTACCGGTTTTAATACTTGTATCGAGTATGCCGCAGTCGGTTGCGTCCGACTGCAACGTTTCCACTTGTTTTATGACTTTGCTTGTGCGACGCGAAGGCGTCACTGCGCATTTGTTTTGTTTTTGTATTCTCGCTCGCGATCAAACCCTCAGCTTGTGCGACAATCAGGCGACAGTAGTGGAATGGGTAATTGTAATTTGATTTTTAAAATGGGTAAAAAGTGCTCCAAATCGTATGGGAGGTACTTGAAGGAGTTGTCCAAATAAAAATTCCCTTCTTAGTGCTCACTTACTACCTGCATAAAAAATTGTGTGAAAATTTCAGCCTTCTAGCTCTTTTCGTTTAGGCTGTGGCTGATCCATTCTAACGCGGACGAACTCTTTTATATATATAGATGATTGTAATTATTAGAAATAATTATTAGTTATAATTAGCTTCTTTGTTTTTAAACGATTTATTGTTTTTTTTTTTCTTAAATTAGTTTTATATGTATACGGCTGAGCAGACCGTTTTAAAATACTTTTATTTTATAATTATTTTAATTTTTTTTTTTGTATGTGTTAATTATATATTACACATATATATTATCCTAATTTTATACAAAAATATATATATTAATTTTATTTTTTTTTATATTTTATTTATTTTACTTATTGTTGTGTAGTACATTTTGCTCTACATATTTTTGATTATTAATTAAAAAGATGGTAAAAGTATTTCAGATGGTTGTATTTTATATTATTTTCGTTTTGTTTTTATTTTATTTTTAATTTCTTTTTTTTTTTAAATTATCATTTTATTTTTATTTTTTTTATTTGTATTTTATTTTGAGATTATGATGTTATCTCTTTCTCCTATGTTTATACTCGATACCGAAGGTAAAGAGTATATTGAGTTTGTGCAATGTCCGTCATGGTGTCCGTCCGTCTGTCCGTCTGTCCGTCTGTATGTTCGCAACTTTTTTCCACACCCTTCAAGCTAGAGACTTGAAACTTTCCAATTCTCTTTATCTATGGGATAGTAAATTAAAGTGTCAAGATGGGGGTTCTACGATAACTGGGGGGCTGGCAAATCGATAAATTCGATAACTCAAAACCGATAAATCCACATATTTCGCACATCCTTACAGCTAGAACTACCAAATTTGGTAAGGAGATAGCTATTAGCAACCCCCAAAAAACTGCATCAAAAATTTTGGAGCCACGCCCCCCATTCCGCCCCCAACCCCCCCGCATTTTAAAGTCAAAAAAGCCCATATCTCCCTCAGTTTTTGAGCTAGACCCACCAAATTTGGTGCCAAGATAGGTGATGATGACCCCCAAAAATGCATCAAAAGTTTGGATACCACGCCCACCGATACTGCCCTAGCCGCCCCCATCCACCCCAACGCTTCGTCAAAAACGGGAATGCGTGTATCTTCCAGAGTTGTGGAGCTAGAACCTCCAAATTTGGTAGGAAGATAGCTGGTAACGACCCCCCAAAACTGCATCAAAGTTTTGGAGCCACGCCCACCCATTCCGCCCCCAGGCCCCCAGCATTTTGAAATCACAAATGGCTGTATCTCCCTCAGTTTTAGAGCTAGAGCCACCAAATTTGGTGCCAAGATAGGTGATGATGACCCCCAAAAACTGCATCAAAAGTTTGGATGCCACGCCCACCAATACTGCCCTAGCCGCCCCCATCCACCCCAACGCTTCGTCAAAAACGGAATGCGTGTATCTTCGAGAGTAGTGGAGCTAGAACCACCAAATTTGGTAGGAAGATAGCTGGCAACGACCCCCAAAAATCGGCATCAAAGTTTTGGAGCCACGCCCTCCATTTCGCCCCCCTTTCCCCACCTTTTACAAACTTTGAGCTAGAGTCACCAAATTTGGTATGAAGATAGCAATTGACATACCACAAAGATCTGCATCAAAAATTTGGATGCCACTACCACCCATACCGCCCCCAGCCCCCCCCTTTCCACACTTTTACAAACTTTGAGCTAGAGTCACCAAATTTGGTATGAAAATAGCAATTGACATTCCACAAAGATCTGCATCAAAAATTTGGATGCCACGCCCACCCATACCGCCCCCAGCCCCCCTTGCCCCACATTTTACAAACTTTGAGCTAGAGTCACCAAATTTGGTATGAATATGACAATTGACATTCCACAAAGATCTGCATCAAAAATTTGGATGCCACGCCCACCCATACTGCCCCCAGCCCCCCTTTCCCCACTTTTTACAAACTTTGAGCTAGACTCACCAAATTTGGTATGAAGATAGCAATTGACATTCCACAAAGATCTGCATCAAAAGTTTGGATGCCACGCCCACCCATACCGCCCCCAGCCCCCCTTTCCCCACCTTTTACAAACTTTGAGCTATAGTCACCAAATTTGGTATGAATATGACAATTGACATTCCACAAAGATCTGCATCAAAAATTTGGATGCCACGCCCACCCATACCACCCCCAGCCCCCCTTTCCCCACTTTTTACAAACTTTGAGCTAGGGTCACCAAATTTGGTATGAAGATAGCAATTGACATTCCACAAAGATCTGCATCAAAAATTTGGATGCCACGCCCACCCATACCGCCCCCAGCCCCCCTTTCCCCACCTTTTACAAACTATGAGCTAGAGTCACCAAATTTGTAAGGAAGATAGCTTGTGGCATCTCCATCTGCATCGGAAAATCTTTAAGGCAGCGTACACCCCTGCCGCATCCGTACCCCTCCGCAATCAGGCCTTTTTTTTACCGGTTTTAATACTGGTATCGAGTATGCCGCAGTCGGTTGCGTCCGACTGCAACGTTTCCACTTGTTTTTTTTTGTTTTTTTAATTTTGTGTTTTATTTTGTTTTTCTGTCTGGTGGTGTTGTGTAGAAGACGTTTTACCGTCAATCTTTGCTCGAGTAAGTCAGTGTAGAATTTGTATTTTCAGTTTCTATGTCCGTGATGAACGTCTTCATTGGACTAAACTAGAATATAAAGAATTCCTTAAGTTGGAATAGGTATTATTTATTAGTTGTAGACATTATTGCTTCTTGTACTTTTATTTATTTAGGTCACCGGCTTGAGTAGCTACTCTTTTATACATTATTGCCCATATATTTGAAATTATCTATTGAAATTGATTCAATGATATTTCTGCTCGGTGCCACTTGAGTTTGCTGATTGTAAGAATACCGGCCCCCTTTTCGAGCCTTTGGACAAATTGACCTAAGTCGATAACTCCATTAGTATACAAATTGCTAACTTCAATTCTTGCGATAACTTTACTTCCTTGTTTTAATAAACAATTTGGATTTTGAATTACGCAAGGTCACTACTTTTCTAATTCCGTCATTTGTGATGACGTTGGGCTTAGAAGCTTTTCAAGATTTTGCCTAAGCAAAGATTCTTGTTATATTCCTGCGCAGGATAGTTTTGTCTACTGTATTGCCTGGTAGTGACTCTCAGGACTTTATTTCGTTAGTTTGTTTTTTGTAATTTGAATATTGTTATCCTAGAACGGGCATCTGTATCAAAATTGTCTTTTATATTTAATGTGCCTGGAAAGGCTTTATTTGGGTTAATAATGTTGAGTTATTTAAAAAAAAAAATATTTTTCAATTAGAAATTTAATTATGTAAAGTGAACAAAAACACGGAAGGTGTTTGTGAGAGTTTAAAATTATTGTCAGTTGTAACTAATGCATTATCTTTTTTTTTGATTTCAAAATAACAATAACAGCTGGGGATTGCGACAGTCCTTAGAGAAGTGCCCGATGTCTCCGCAGTTCCGACATGCTCGCTTCACGTCAATTGCTTCGCCCGTGACTTGTGACGTCGTTGCTTCGGTGTTCCTTGTGGGAACCGTCAGGTCCCGGTTACCTTGTTCGCGGTCTCTGGTGTTATGCTTTGATACCGGTGTTATTGGTGCGCTTGCCGGCACCAACGTTGCGTAACTCCTAGGCTCCTGGTTACCCTGTCCGTGGCTTCCGACGTTATGGCCCTGTTCCAGTTTTGTCGGCCCGCTTGCCGGCAACAATGCTGCGTAGCCTCGAAGGTCACGGTCTCGGACAGTTTCGTAGATTGTGACCAGCTGGGTCAATGCGGCCAACGTTTCAAATTCGTGCCGTCGTGTAAACAGTTGATATATCCTCTCCAGCTCCCGTTCCGGTGGGTATTGCGCACGCTGCATCATCAGCCGCAGTTCGATCAGGTAATCCCTGAAAGGTTCGCCCAGCCGCTGTAAACGATTCTGGATGATACTCTCCAACCGTTGAAAATAGCGTGGCGGTAAGAAAAAGTCTATGAAATCCCTCTTGACTGACTCCCAAGGCTCATCCTGCATCTTGTAGGTCCGGAACCATCCTTCAGCCCGTCCGGTAAAAAGACCGGATATTGCTCGCGGCAGCTGGTCAACACTCACCCGGTATGAGGCTACGCGCTCCTCCAGTTTCTCCATGAAGCTGAGTGGGTCCGAGTTGCCATCATACCCGATACCCCAGCTGCGTAGCTTGTCGGCCAGCATGGAGCACAAAATCTCTTCGCGACCTATCCTCTGAGTCCCGGTACTGACGTTGCTACTACTTGCCTGGTCGATGGGTACCTGGGTGCCAGTAGTCGTGGGTGCTTGGGCTACCATCGGCTGAGTCGGCACGGGCACTTGGAGTTGGTACTTTCCTTGCGCACTTTGTCGGTCGGACCCGGAGACGCAGCTGGTGAGCGAGCCTCCCGAGGGCTGGCTGCGTCCCCATAGCTCACTTCCAATTTGTGCAAGCGATCCTGCACTTCTTCCGAATGCTCTCCCCGGGATACGAAGGCGGAGATGCGAGCACGCAGTTCCTCGACGGTACCCGTGGTTCCCAGGTTGAACTCCTCAGCTAGGCACTGTAACTCATCCTTAAGACGGAAGGAAATCCATTTCACGCCCATGTTAAGTGTTGATCGCTGCACTGTTGTATTTATTATTTTTTTTTTTCAAAGGATTTTAATTTCCAAAGGATTTTATTTTCCGAAGGAGTTTATTTTTCAAAGTATTTTATTTTTCAAAGGATTTTAATTTTCAAAGGATTTTATTTTCCGAAGGATTTTATTTTTCAAAGGATTTTATTTTTCAAAGGATTTTAATTTTCAAAGGATTTTAATTTTCAAAGGATTTTATTTTCCGAAGGATTTTATTTTCGAAGGATTTTATTTTTCAAAGGATTTTATTTTCGAAGGATTTTATTTTTCGGCGCGTGGTCTTAGCTGTTGCCTTGGTGGCTCCGTGTCGATGACTGCCTACTCAGATCCCGAGGTCCGCCTTATATAGGCAGCGAAATCGTGCTGCCCGCGCTTCTGCAGTCGGTGTCGTTGAGATACGGCTCTGTCGCTGGATGGTTACTCCTCGGCTCGGACAATAAGTCGCCTGCGGCTCTGCTCTGTCGTGTTCTAGCTGCCGCTGTAGCGACCGAGACGCGGCGGCGGTGACCGGCAGCGGTAGGGCTCGGCTATGTCGGCTTTTGTTCTCGTAGAAAAAAAAAATATTTGGGCATCGGCAAAAAAAATGGTTAAAGGGAAGCTGGATCCTACTGTACTTTGGAGAGTAAATGGTTGGGACAGTTCTCTCGTGCGGTCTGGTTAGCAAAACAAAAACAACAAAAAGAAAAAAATGCCCGACTGTACCCAGAATACTGCGTAGCGTTATGACCAGCCAAAAAAAAAAAAACAGCACACACAAAAACAAAAACTAGTCGCTAGCCGCGTGGTTCAATTTAAAAAAAAAAAACAAATTTATTTATTATTTTTATTTATTTATTTATTTTTTTTTGATTTGGGGATGCTTGCTCCTACTGGTAAAAAAATAAGTATGATATGCCCGAAACACCTAAATCTCAGAGTCCCTGCTCGGGCGCCAACTGTAAAGTAGCGATCGAAGGCTGGGGTGGGGCTCAGCTCAGACCAGGATCATCTTACAATCAAATTTATAAAATACCGAGACTCAGAGAGTATTTCGGCAGCCCTCATACAAATCCAAACCTACGCACCTCGAGAAACGCTCGAGAGATGCACAAGATTAGGCGCTGGGACACCTACAAGACTCACCACAACGCGCAGAGAAACCCTCGGAACGCGTCGTGCTGGGTCTCGTGGTGCTCCGTGCGATGCCGGGTAGCCGCAAACGTGCAGAGAAACGCTCGGAACACGTGTTGCGGCCATACGGCACGCCTCTAGCCGTCTAGCGAAACAAATACCTACGGACGGGAATGTTAGACACCTACCAGACCCACCACAACGCGCAGAGAAACCCTCGGAACGCGCTGGGTTGGTTCTCGTGATGCCCCGTGCGATGCCAAATAACCGCAGCACGTGCAGAGAAACGCTCGGAACACGTGTTGCGACCATACGGCACGCCCTGAGCCGCCTAGCGAGACAAATACTAACGGACGGGACTGTAGGACACCTACAAGACCCACCACAACGCGCAGAGAAACCCTCGGAATCGCGCCGTGTTGGGTCTCGTGGTGCCCCATGCGATGCCGAATAACCGCAAAACGTGCAGAGAAACGCTCGGAACACGTGTTGCGGCCATACGGCACGCCTTTAGCCGCCTAGAGAAACAAATACTAACGGACGGGACTGTAGGACACCTACAAGACTCACCAAAACGCGCAGAGAACCCTCGGAACGCGCCGTGTTGGGTCTCGTGGCGTCCCGTGCGGTGCCGGATAACCACAACACGTGCAGAGAGCGCTCGGAACACGTGTTGCGGCCATACGGCACGCCCTTTATCAGAAAGCGGGCGGGGGGGAAACACTTGCAAAACACACTTGCTTTATATTGTACAGCCATACGGCACGCCTTTTATCAGCGAAACGGAGTGGGGGGGGGGGGCACTTGCAAAACGCACTTGTTTTAAGTTTTCACTTCTTTTATTTAACAAAGACTACTACCACACCGCAACAAAGACAATTGCCCGCCCAGTTAAATCCCCGCAGACCGAAGATCAGCTTACCCCTGCTCCATCCTTATGCCTCTCGTACGGCTCGTTGCTGTGTGGCTTTGGGTTTCGTCGCGCACGTTTTCGCTGCTGCTGGTTTCTTTGTTTCCGCACTTGATCGTTCGCACTTGTGTTTCTGCGCGTGGCCTGATCGCGACTCACTTGCCGGCGTTTTGCATTTTCGGCACGGGCCATCCTCTGCCGCTGAGGCCTCTGCTCTGGCTTCGGCTGCAGCCGCTCTTTCTCTCTACGGCTGTTGGTGTGTGTGGGGTGCTTCTCTGCTGTTGCTTCGGCTGTAGCCGCTCTCACTACGGCGCTTCGCGGCTGCTGTTGCTTTCGGCCGTTGTTTTCTGCTGTTGCTTTGGCTGTAGCCGCTCTCGCTACGGCCCTTCACGGCTGCTGTTGTTGCTGATGTTTTTCTCTGCTGTTGCTTCGGCTGTAGCCGCTCTCACTACGACGCTTCGCGGCTGCTGTTGTTTTCGGCCGATGTCTTCTGCTGTTGCTTTGGCTGTAGCCGCTCTCGCTACGACGCTTCGCGGCTGCTGTTGTTTTCGGCCGATGTCTTCTGCTGTTGCTTTGGCTGTTAGCAACCAGTGCGGCTGCATTCTCAGCGTTGGCTGTGGCCTCTGCTATCGCCGCCTATGCTGCGACACTTTGTGGCTGTCTTTGTTGCTCGTTCTTTTGCTGTTGCTTCGGCCGTTAGCAATCAGTGCTGCTCATCGCTGTCAGTGTTGATCATTTCTGGCTCGTGAACCTGTTACCCAGTTCCCCGTGTCTTAAATATAACTCTTCGTGTTGTTGTCAACTAACTTATTATTATTTCACTCTGTGTGCCTTCTAGGCCTTAAACTAAAATACCTTCGTGGTTAATACAAATTAGATAAAAATATGAACTAAAAGGATAACAACAAATCAAAAATGTTGTGGAGGAGTCAAATAGCTCCTTCACACTCCCTCCTTTCCTCGGGGTTGAGCAGTGTTATTGTCACCTGTCGCGACCTGTTGACGCTATAGCGGAATGTGTGGGGGCCGATCTTTTTAAGGTTTCGGACACCCAATCGTGCGTCGGGTTGGCTGAGCTATGATTTCACGAAGTTTATGACTTCTGAAGGCAGCTGACGGGGTGCCGGGCCGACTCGCCAATCCTCCGGTGCCGTGGTCCACTCTTCGCCAGTTCCTGGGTGATCATTCGGAGTTCCTTCGGCCATTTGGTTTACCAGCACCTCGCCGACGGTTGGGTGCTCTTCCAGCACTAGCATTAGCCAGTCTGCAACCTCCCCCTCGAGTGGCACGTGGGTGGCTATGCTATCTTCGTCGTCATTTTCGGCGGTGGTCTCCGCCTGTGGTTCGTGGCCGGGCTCCACTGATGCTGCGGGTGGTGTGTCGGGGGCTACCGAGGAATTGTCGGACCAATTGCTTGCCCGCATGGTACCCTGGTCGTCCAGTGCCCAGGACCCGTATGCCGGTGGTGGGCTGCATGGGTATGGTGGCGGGTAGCCCATATCGCCGTAGCGTACGGCGAGCCTATATGCCGCCGAGCTCATGGTGCTTGCTGTGGATCCCCCTGGGGTGGCAACTATCGGACTGTCCTGGTTCTCGGGGTACCCCTCGCCTAGAGATCCCTCATTGATCGTGCTTGTCGAGCGTGGTATGGTACTGCGGTCATCCTCCTCTGTACGGCGGTTTAGTTCCGTCAAGTCCCAATTAAGGGGGCTTTCACTCCACCGGTTCCAAACCTGCCATCAGGTGCGACGTCCGACTCTGAGCTTATGGAAATCACATCCGTGTTGTCTTGGCAGTTGTCGTTGACCCAGCCTTGTACTCCGATCATTCGTACCCCCAAGGGTACTGGCTCCGGGTGCCAGTTTTCTTCTTCGCTTAGCCTCCGCAAAGGTTCCTCCCGCAACGGCTGACCCCAGGGACGTCCCATCGCTACGTCTTTTGCCCCCAAGGGTCGTGCGTCCGGCTCGTCTTCCAAAGACTTGGTGCTATTTGTGCTAGATTTAGGGAGTAAAGGTATGTTGTGTACTCTTGACTATTTATCTAACCCCATGACTTAGCCCTGCGGTGTGGTGTACTACAAAGTTTGTTCTTACTAGCTATCTTATGGTTCGTTAGTGGGTTTTCCCCCCTTTTAGTGGCGGGGACGTTCTGTTGGCTCACCGATAGAAGTGGCCCCCGTGACTTTGTTACTTGCCGGTTAGCAGTTTCTGGTTTCGTCGTTGCTGGTGTTGTTGTCTTCTGCATGAAATTCCCTGAGATCGGCCAGGCTTGCTGTTTTCCGTCGTCGACCGGTCAAGCTTTGTAGTCGCACAATGTTCGGGGAGATAAACTTGACTACCTTGTATGGCCCGTTGAATTTGGCGGCCAGCTTTGCTGCGAATCCCTCGGTGGCCTTAGAGAGGTGATGTTGTCGTATCAGCACTTGTGCGCCGAGCGTCAGTCTCCATTCTCGCCTTCGGAGGTTGTAACATTTGCTTTGTTCTAGTGAAGCCCGTAATGTGTGTTTTGGCGCACTACTTCGAAAATGTCCTTGAGTTTTTCTGCCTTCGCGGTCGGGTCTTCCGTGTGTTCTGCTAATCCGGGCGTGACTTCCTCGTAGAGGTTTCCCGGTAGCCTGGGTTCTCGGCCCTGGACGAGATAAGCGGGGCTAAAGCCTCTGGTGTCGGATGTGCTGCTGTTGATTGCTTGGCTCAGTTCCGGCAGTAGTTCGTCCCAAGTGCTTTGGTCTCCATCTATGTACTGCGCTACCATTGTCTTTATGGTTCTGTTTGCTCTCTCTGTGGGGTTCTGTTGCGGGGTGTACGGGGCCGTGTGTTCCAATATCATTCCTGCCGTCTTGCAGAACTTCTTGAACGATTGACTTGTGAATTGTGTGCCGTTATCGCACACAAATTTCCTTGGTACGCCAAACCGGCAGAGTATTCTTTCCCTAAACGCCTTTTCCAGCTGGGCGGTTGTAGCCTTCCGTAAGGGTATTAGCTCTACCCATTTGGAGAACACATCGAAGAAGACCAAGAGACTGGTGTTTCCGTGTTTAGATCTCGGGAGTGGCCCCACGAAATCCGCGCAAAGTATGTCGAACGGACCCTGAGCTTGTCTCGTGTGCATGTGTCCCGCTGGCTTGGTCTGACTCACTTTGAACTTCTGGCACTGGGCGCACCTCTTGATGTACGAAAAATGCCTGGCCAGTAGTATCGTTGGGCTATCCGTGTCACCGTCTTCCGAATTCCCAGATGTCCTGCTGTCGGGTGATCATGGCATTCTTCCAAAACCCGCTGTCGGTTGTCGAGGGCGACGCAAAGTTTCCAAGTCACGTGTTCTTCCTCGGGAGGCCGTTGTCCCGTTTGTCGGTAGATCTGCCCGTTCTCGTGTATGTACTCTGCGAACTTCTCGGGTGTCTGAGTCATTCTCCTGCTTAAACGTAGCAACCATGGGCACTTCGGGGCTTCTTCCTGTACTCGCTGCAAGGTTTCCAACGGTTGTCTGGAAAGCGCGTCTGCGACTACGTTGTATCTGCCTCGTCTGTACGTTACGTCGAACTGGTACTGCTGCAACTCCAGTGCCCAGCGCGTGATTCTTCCAGTTGGATTGTCGATCGAGTTCAGCCACTTCAACGCGAGGTGATCCGTGATGACTTCGAAATGATAGCCCTCCAGGTAGCAGCGTAACTCCCTGATTGCCCAGACAATTGCTAAGCACTCCTTCTCCGTAGCTGAGTAATTCTCCTCGGCTCGCAGAAGACGTCGACTTGCATACGCTATCACTCGTTCTCCTTCCGGCAAGCTTTGTGTCAGCACAGCCCCGAGTCCGTAGTCGCTGGCGTCCGTTTGAAGTGTAAACTTTTGCGTAAAGTCGGGGCACGCCAAGACCGGCGCTTTTGTTAGCTTGTCCTTCAAATCTTCGAATGCCGCTTGCTGTTCTTCGCCCCATATCCACTTCTTGTTCTTTCGTAGGAGGTTCGTCATTGGTTGTGTGATGGTGTCAAAGTTAGGAACGGACCGGCGATACTAGGTTGCCAATCCTATACACCGTCGCAGCTCTTTGGGTGTTGTTGGCGGCGTTAAGCGTTGCACTGCTGCGATTTTGGCTGGATCCGTGTGTATTCCCGTGTCGCTTATCATGTGTCCTAAGTACACCAGCTCTCGTTGAAAGAACGCGCACATCTTCTGATTCAACCTTAAGTTCGCGACCAGTAGTCGGCGGAATACCTCACGCAGGTTATCCACGTGTTCTTCCAAAGTAGCCCCGATGACTATGATGTCATCTAAGTACGCGAAAAGCGTAGGGTTCCATTGCCGGTCCTATGACGCTGTCCAAGGCGCGCTGGAACGTTGCGGGGGCTGAGTGGAGTCCAAACGGCATGACTTTCCACTGGAAAAGACCTCTCCCTGGGACGGTAAATGCGGTGTACTCTCGGCTCCCTTTTGCCATTGGAATTTGCCAATATCCGCTTTTTAAGTCCAACGTGGAAATGTATTTAGCATTTCGCAGGCGCTCCAATATGTGGTTGTTTCGCGGCAAGGGGTACGCGTCTGGCACCGACCGTGCATTCAACTGCCGAAAATCTACGCACATTCGCATCTCACCCGTTTTCTTACGCACCAGCACGATGGGTGCGCTGTGTGGGCTTTTCGATGGTTCGATCTGGCCGTTCTCCAATAGCTCGTCGACTTGGTCGTTTATGATCTTCTGCATTGCCGAGTTTTTGGGAAGTACCGTTGCTTTACTGGCTTGTCATCCTTCAAGATTATGGAATGCTCGGCAATGTTGGATACTCCCCTCAGGTTATCGAACTTATCGAGCTGCCTTGCCAAGAAGGCACAGACCCAGGTGGGCAATTCCGGTTCCGTTGTAGACTGGTTGTCGTCGTTGTGCCTCCTGCGCTGCTGACTCTGTTGCCTGCACGGTTTCTACAAAGTTGGCTAGCTTGGTGTCGTGTGCCTCCGGCGTTGTCGATCTTGTTACCTGCACTGTCTCTACGAAGTCGGCCGGCTTGGTGCTGCTTGCATCCTGCGTTGTTGCAGCGCCAGCCTGCGCTGTCTCAACGAGATTGGCCATCACGCTGCCGTGTGCATCCTGCGTTGTTGATCCTGTTGCCTGCACGGTTTTTACGAAGTTGGCTAGCTTGGTGTCGTGTGCCTCCGGCGTTGTCGATCTTGTTACCTGCACTGTCTCTACGAAGTCGGCCGGCTCGGTGCTGCTTGCATCCTGCGTTGTTGCAGCGCCAGCATGCGCTGTCTCGACGAGATTGGCCATCACGCTGTCGTGTGCATCCTGCGTTGTTGTGTGTTTCGTTGGGTAGAACGGGGTCGTCAGCATCGGGTTCGTTTGAGAATTGGGCGTCTGTGCCAGTTGTAAGGAAGCTCGGCCGCACTGAATTTTTGCGCGTATCCCACACCAAAAGTCAATGCTTAGAATAACGTCATCCAAGATTGTTGGCATCACCAGCAGAGGCACCACTGCCTCCCGTTCGTCGAGTTTTATCCTCACCATTACTGCTCTGGTTATCTCCTTTGGTGAACCATCTGCCAGGATTATTCTCGCCCGCATATCCCGAATGTTATCCTTTGTCCCGACCATTCTTGCCAACCGTTCACTGATGAACGACCGCGTGGCTCCGGTGTCCAGTGTTGCTTCTACCGGGGTGTCCCCTATGGTCACCACAGCTGCGATCCTCCCCTCCTCCAAGCGTAACGGGTGAGGTACTGACGAGGGCTCCAGTCGCTGCTGCTCTCCGACCTGTCCTCGGTTGGACGGAGGCGCTGTCCGTTTCCCGATCTGGCGACGCGGCAACATCCAATGGTGCGGATCCCACGACGGCCACAGTCCCAGCAGAATAACAGCTGGGGATTGCGACAGTCCTTAGAGAAGTGCCCGATGTCTCCGCAGTTCCGACATGCTCGCTTCACGTCAATTGCTTCGCCCGTGACTTGTGACGTCGTTGCTTCGGTGTTCCTTGTGGGAACCGTCAGGTCCCGGTTACCTTGTTCGCGGTCTTTGGTGTTATGCTTTGATACCGGTGTTATTGGTGCGCTTGCCGGCACCAACGTTGCGTAACTCCTAGGCTCCCTGGTTACCCTGTCCGTGGCTTCCGACGTTATGGCCCTGTTCCAGTTTTGTCGGCCCGCTTGCCGGCATCAATGCTGCGTAGCCTCGAAGGTCGCGGTCTCGGACAGTTTCGTAGATTGTGACCAGCTGGGTCAATGCGGCCAACGTTTCAAATTCGTGCCGTCGTGTAAACAGTTGATACTCCGGCAACAGGTTCTCGTATATCCTCTCCAGCTCCCGTTCCGGTGGGTATTGCGCACGCTGCATCATCAGCCGCAGTTCGATCAGGTAATCCCTGAAAGGTTCGCCCAGCCGCTGTAAACGATTCTGGATGGTACTCTCCAACCGTTGAAAATAGCGTGGCGGTAAGAAAAAGTCTAGGAAATCCCTCTTGACTGACTCCCAAGGCTCATCCTGCATCTTGTAGGTCCGGAACCATCCTTCAGCCCGTCCGGTAAAAAGACCGGATATTGCTCGCGGCAGCTGGTCAACACTCACCCGGTATGAGGCTACGCGCTCCTCCAGTTTCTCCATGAAGCTGAGTGGGTCCGAGTTGCCATCATACCCGATACCCCAGCTGCGTAGCTTGTCGGCCAGCATGGAGCACAAAATCTCTTCGCGACCTATCCTCTGAGTCCCGGCACTGACGTTGCTACTACTTGCCTGGTCGATGGGTACCTGGGTGCCAGTAGTCGTGGGTGCTTGGGCTACCATCGGCTGAGTCGGCACGGGCACTTGGAGTTGGTACTTTCCTTGCGCACTTTGTCGGTCGGACCCGGAGACGCAGCTGGTGAGCGAGCCTCCCGAGGGCTGGCTGCGTCCCCATAGCTCACTTCCAATTTGTGCAAGCGATCCTGCACTTCTTCCGAATGCTCTCCCCGGGATACGAAGGCGGAGATGCGAGCACGCAGTTCCTCGACGGTACCCGTGGTTCCCAGGTTGAACTCCTCAGCTAGGCACTGTAACTCATCCTTAAGACGGAAGGAAATCCATTTCACGCCCATGTTAAGTGTTGATCGCTGCACTGTTGTATTTATTATTTTTTTTTTTTTCAAAGGATTTTAATTTCCAAAGGATTTTATTTTCCGAAGGAGTTTATTTTTCAAAGTATTTTATTTTTCAAAGGATTTTAATTTTCAAAGGATTTTATTTTCCGAAGGATTTTATTTTTCAAAGGATTTTATTTTTCAAAGGATTTTAATTTTCAAAGGATTTTAATTTTCAAAGGATTTTATTTTCCGAAGGATTTTATTTTCGAAGGATTTTATTTTTCAAAGGATTTTATTTTCGAAGGATTTTATTTTTCGGCGCGTGGTCTTAGCTGTTGCCTTGGTGGCTCCGTGTCGATGACTGCCTACTCAGATCCCGAGGTCCGCCTTATATAGGCAGCGAAATCGTGCTACCCGCGCTTCTGCAGTCGGTGTCGTTGAGATACGGCTCTGTCGCTGGATGGTTACTCCTCGGCTCGGACAATAAGTCGCCTGCGGCTCTGCTCTGTCGTGTTGTAGCTGCCGCTGTAGCGACCGAGACGCGGCGGCGGTGACCGGCAGCGGTAGGGCTCGGCTATGTCGGCTTTTGTTCTCTTATAAAAAAAAATAAAATTTTTGGGCATCGGCAAAAAAAATGGTTAGAGGGAAGCTGGATCCTACTGTACTTTGGAGAGTAAATGGTTGGGACAGTTCTCTCGTGCGGTCTGGTTAGCAAAACAAAAACAACAAAAAGAAAAAAATGCCCGACTGTACCCAGAATACTGCGTAGCGTTATGACCAGCCAAAAAAAAAAAACAGCACACACAAAAACAAAAAACTAGTCGCTAGCCGCGTGGTTCAATTTAAAAAAAAAAACAAATTTATTTATTATTTTTATTTATTTATTTATTTTTTTTTGATTTGGTGATGCTCGCTCCTACTGGTAAAAAAATAAGTATGATATGCCCGAAACACCTAAATCTCAGAGTCCCTGCTCGGGCGCCAACTGTAAAGTAGCGATCGAAGGCTGGGGTGGGGCTCAGCTCAGACCAGGATCATCTTACAATCAAATTTATAAAATACCGAGACTCAGAGAGTATTTCGGCAGCCCTCATACAAATCCAAACCTACGCACCTCGAGAAACGCTCGAGAGATGCACAAGATTAGGCGCTGGGACACCTACAAGACTCACCACAACGCGCAGAGAAACCCTCGGAACGCGTCGTGCTGGGTCTCGTGGTGCTCCGTGCGATGCCGGGTAGCCGCAAACGTGCAGAGAAACGCTCGGAACACGTGTTGCGGCCATACGGCACGCCTCTAGCCGCCTAGCGAAACAAATACCTACGGACGGGAATGTTAGACACCTACCAGACCCACCACAACGCGCAGAGAAACCCTCGGAACGCGCTGGGTTGGTTCTCGTGATGCCCCGTGCGATGCCAAATAACCGCAGCACGTGCAGAGAAACGCTCGGAACACGTGTTGCGACCATACGGCACGCCCTGAGCCGCCTAGCGAGACAAATACTAACGGACGGGACTGTAGGACACCTACAAGACCCACCACAACGCGCAGAGAAACCCTCGGAATCGCGCCGTGTTGGGTCTCGTGGTGCCCCATGCGATGCCGAATAACCGCAAAACGTGCAGAGAAACGCTCGGAACACGTGTTGCGGCCATACGGCACGCCTTTAGCCGCCTAGAGAAACAAATACTAACGGACGGGACTGTAGGACACCTACAAGACTCACCAAAACGCGCAGAGAACCCTCGGAACGCGCCGTGTTGGGTCTCGTGGCGTCCCGTGCGGTGCCGGATAACCACAACACGTGCAGAGAGCGCTCGGAACACGTGTTGCGGCCATACGGCACGCCCTTTATCAGAAAGCGGGGGGGGGGAAACACTTGCAAAACACACTTGCTTTATATTGTACAGCCATACGGCGCGCCTTTTATCAGCGAAACGGAGTGGGGGGGGGGGCACTTGCAAAACGCACTTGTTTTAAGTTTTCACTTCTTTTATTTAACAAAGACTACTACCACACCGCAACAAAGACAATTGCCCGCCCAGTTAAATCCCCGCAGACCGAAGATCAGCTTACCCCTGCTCCATCCTTATGCCTCTCGTACGGCTCGTTGCTGTGTGGCTTTGGGTTTCGTCGCGCACGTTTTCGCTGCTGCTGGTTTCTTTGTTTCCGCACTTGATCGTTCGCACTTGTGTTTCTGCGCGTGGCCTGATCGCGACTCACTTGCCGGCGTTTTTGCATTTTCGGCACGGGCCATCCTCTGCCGCTGAGGCCTCTGCTCTGGCTTCGGCTGCAGCCGCTCTTTCTCTCTACGGCTGTTGGTGTGTGTGGGGTGCTTCTCTGCTGTTGCTTCGGCTGTAGCCGCTCTCACTACGGCGCTTCGCGGCTGCTGTTGCTTTCGGCCGTTGTTTTCTGCTGTTGCTTTGGCTGTAGCCGCTCTCGCTACGGCCCTTCACGGCTGCTGTTGTTGCTGATGTTTTTTCTGCTGTTGCTTCGGCTGTAGCCGCTCTCACTACGACGCTTCGCGGCTGCTGTTGTTTTCGGCCGATGTTTTCTGCTGTTGGTTTGGCTGTAGCCGCTCTCGCTACGACGCTTCGCGGCTGCTGTTGTTTTCGGCCGATGTTTTCTGCTGTTGCTTTGGCTGTTAGCAACCAGTGCGGCTGCATTCTCAGCGTTGGCTGTGGCCTCTGCTATCGCCGCCTATGCTGCGACACTTTGTGGCTGTCTTTGTTGCTCGTTCTTTTGCTGTTGCTTCGGCCGTTAGCAATCAGTGCTGCTCATCGCTGTCAGTGTTGATCATTTCTGGCTCGTGAACCTGTTACCCAGTTCCCCGTGTCTTAAATATAACTCTTCGTGTTGTTGTCAACTAACTTATTATTATTTCACTCTGTGTGCCTTCTAGGCCTTAAACTAAAATACCTTCGTGGTTAATACAAATTAGATAAAACTATGAACTAAAAAGATAACAACAAATCAAAAATGTTGTGGAGGAGTCAAATAGCTCCTTCACACTCCCTCCTTTCCTCGGGGTTGAGGCAGTGTTATTGTCACCTGTCGCGACCTGTTGACGCTATAGCGGAATGTGTGGGGGCCGATCTTTTAAGGTTTCGGACACCCAATCGTGCGTCGGGTTGGCTGAGCTATGATTTCACGAAGTTTATGACTTCTGAAGGCAGCTGACGGGGTGCCGGGCCGACTCGCCAATCCTCCGGTGCCGTGGTCCACTCTTCGCCAGTTCCTGGGTGATCATTCGGAGTTCCTTCGGCCATTTGGTTTACCAGCACCTCGCCGACGGTTGGGTGCTCTTCCAGCACTAGCATTAGCCAGTCTGCAACCTCCCCCTCGAGTGGCACGTGGGTGGCTATGCTATCTTCGTCGTCATTTTCGGCGGTGGTCTCCGCCTGTGGTTCGTGGCCGGGCTCCACTGATGCTGCGGGTGGTGTGTCGGGGGCTACCGAGGAATTGTCGGACCAATTGCTTGCCCGCATGGTACCCTGGTCGTCCAGTGCCCAGGACCCGTATGCCGGTGGTGGGCTGCATGGGTATGGTGGCGGGTAGCCCATATCGCCGTAGCGTACGGCGAGCCTATATGCCGCCGAGCTCATGGTGCTTGCTGTGGATCCCCCTGGGGTGGCAACTATCGGACTGTCCTGGTTCTCGGGGTACCCCTCGCCTAGAGATCCCTCATTGATCGTGCTTGTCGAGCGTGGTATGGTACTGCGGTCATCCTCCTCTGTACGGCGGTTTAGTTCCGTCAAGTCCCAATTAGGGGCTTTCACTCCACCGGTTCCAAACCTGCCATCAGGTGCGACGTCCGACTCTGAGCTTATGGAAATCACATCCGTGTTGTCTTGGCAGTTGTCGTTGACCCAGCCTTGTACTCCGATCATTCGTACCCCCAAGGGTACTGGCTCCGGGTGCCAGTTTTCTTCTTCGCTTAGCCTCCGCAAAGGTTCCTCCCGCAACGGCTGACCCCAGGGACGTCCCATCGCTACGTCTTTTGCCCCCCAAGGGTCGTGCGTCCGGCTCGTCTTCCAAAGACTTGGTGCTATTTGTGCTAGATTTAGGGAGTAAAGGTATGTTGTGTACTCTTGACTATTTATCTAACCCCATGACTTAGCCCTGCGGTGTGGTGTATTACAAATCTTATTCTTACTAGCTATCTTATGGTTTGTTAGTGGGTTTTCCCCCTTTTAGGGGCGGGGACGTTCTATTGGCTCACCAATAGAAGTGGCCCCCGTGACTTTGTAACTTGCCGGTTAGCAGTTTCTGGTTTCGTCGTTGCTGGTGTTGTTGTCTTCTGCATGAAATTCCCTGAGATCGGCCAGGCTTGCTGTTTTCCGTCGTCGACCGGTCAAGCTTTGTAGTCGCACTATGTTCGGTGAGATAAACTTGACTACCTTGTATGGCCCGTCGAATTTGGCGGCCAGCTTTGCTGCAAATCCCTCGGTGGCCTTAGAGAGGTGATGTTGTCGTATCAGCACTTGTGCGCCGAGCGTCAGTCTCCATTCTCGCCTTCGGAGGTTGTAACATTTGCTTTGTTCTAGTGAAGCCCGTAATGTGTGTTTTGGCGCACTACTTCGAAAATGTCCTTGAGTTTTTCTGCCTTCGCGGTCGGGTCTTCCGTGTGTTCTGCTAATCCGGGCGTGACTTCCTCGTAGAGGTTTCCCGGTAGCCTGGGTTCTCGGCCCTGGACGAGATAAGCGGGGCTAAAGCCTCTGGTGTCGGATGTGCTGCTGTTGATTGCTTGGCTCAGTTCCGGCAGTAGTTCGTCCCAAGTGCTTTGGTCTCCATCTATGTACTGCGCTACCATTGTCTTTATGGTTCTGTTTGCTCTCTCTGTGGGGTTCTGTTGCGGGGTGTACGGGGCCGTGTGTTCCAATATCATTCCTGCCGTCTTGCAGAACTTCTTGAACGATTGACTTGTGAATTGTGTGCCGTTATCGCACACAAATTTCCTTGGTACGCCAAACCGGCAGAGTATTCTTTCCCTAAACGCCTTTTCCAGCTGGGCGGTTGTAGCCTTCCGTAAGGGTATTAGCTCTACCCATTTGGAGAACACATCGAAGAAGACCAAGAGACTGGTGTTTCCGTGTTTAGATCTCGGGAGTGGCCCCACGAAATCCGCGCAAAGTATGTCGAACGGACCCTGAGCTTGTCTCGTGTGCATGTGTCCCGCTGGCTTGGTCTGACTCACTTTGAACTTCTGGCACTGGGCGCACCTCTTGATGTACGAAAAATGCCTGGCCAGTAGTATCGTTGGGCTATCCGTGTCACCGTCTTCCGAATTCCCAGATGTCCTGCTGTCGGGTGATCATGGCATTCTTCCAAAACCCGCTGTCGGTTGTCGAGGGCGACGCAAAGTTTCCAAGTCACGTGTTCTTCCTCGGGAGGCCGTTGTCCCGTTTGTCGGTAGATCTGCCCGTTCTCGTGTATGTACTCTGCGAACTTCTCGGGTGTCTGAGTCATTCTCCTGCTTAAACGTAGCAACCATGGGCACTTCGGGGCTTCTTCCTGTACTCGCTGCAAGGTTTCCAACGGTTGTCTGGAAAGCGCGTCTGCGACTACGTTGTATCTGCCTCGTCTGTACGTTACGTCGAACTGGTACTGCTGCAACTCCAGTGCCCAGCGCGTGATTCTTCCAGTTGGATTGTCGATCGAGTTCAGCCACTTCAACGCGAGGTGATCCGTGATGACTTCGAAATGATAGCCCTCCAGGTAGCAGCGTAACTCCCTGATTGCCCAGACAATTGCTAAGCACTCCTTCTCCGTAGCTGAGTAATTCTCCTCGGCTCGCAGAAGACGTCGACTTGCATACGCTATCACTCGTTCTCCTTCCGGCAAGCTTTGTGTCAGCACAGCCCCGAGTCCGTAGTCGCTGGCGTCCGTTTGAAGTGTAAACTTTTGCGTAAAGTCGGGGCACGCCAAGACCGGCGCTTTTGTTAGCTTGTCCTTCAAATCTTCGAATGCCGCTTGCTGTTCTTCGCCCCATATCCACTTCTTGTTCTTTCGTAGGAGGTTCGTCATTGGTTGTGTGATGGTGTCAAAGTTAGGAACGGACCGGCGATACTAGGTTGCCAATCCTATACACCGTCGCAGCTCTTTGGGTGTTGTTGGCGGCGTTAAGCGTTGCACTGCTGCGATTTTGGCTGGATCCGTGTGTATTCCCGTGTCGCTTATCATGTGTCCTAAGTACACCAGCTCTCGTTGAAAGAACGCGCACATCTTCTGATTCAACCTTAAGTTCGCGACCAGTAGTCGGCGGAATACCTCACGCAGGTTATCCACGTGTTCTTCCAAAGTAGCCCCGATGACTATGATGTCATCTAAGTACGCGAAAGCGTAGGGTTCCATTGCCGGTCCTATGACGCTGTCCAAGGCGCGCTGGAACGTTGCGGGGGCTGAGTGGAGTCCAAACGGCATGACTTTCCACTGGAAAAGACCTCTCCCTGGGACGGTAAATGCGGTGTACTCTCGGCTCCCTTTTGCCATTGGAATTTGCCAATATCCGCTTTTTAAGTCCAACGTGGAAATGTATTTAGCATTTCGCAGGCGCTCCAATATGTGGTTGTTTCGCGGCAAGGGGTACGCGTCTGGCACCGACCGTGCATTCAACTGCCGAAAATCTACGCACATTCGCATCTCACCCGTTTTCTTACGCACCAGCACGATGGGTGCGCTGTGTGGGCTTTTCGATGGTTCGATCTGGCCGTTCTCCAATAGCTCGTCGACTTGGTCGTTTATGATCTTCTGCATTGCCGAGTTTTTGGGGAAGTACCGTTGCTTTACTGGCTTGTCATCCTTCAAGATTATGGAATGCTCGGCAATGTTGGATACTCCCCTCAGGTTATCGAACTTATCGAGCTGCCTTGCCAAGAAGGCACAGACCCAGGTGGGCAATTCCGGTTCCGTTGTAGACTGGTTGTCGTCGTTGTGCCTCCTGCGCTGCTGACTCTGTTGCCTGCACGGTTTCTACAAAGTTGGCTAGCTTGGTGTCGTGTGCCTCCGGCGTTGTCGATCTTGTTACCTGCACTGTCTCTACGAAGTCGGCCGGCTTGGTGCTGCTTGCATCCTGCGTTGTTGCAGCGCCAGCCTGCGCTGTCTCAACGAGATTGGCCATCACGCTGCCGTGTGCATCCTGCGTTGTTGATCCTGTTGCCTGCACGGTTTTTACGAAGTTGGCTAGCTTGGTGTCGTGTGCCTCCGGCGTTGTCGATCTTGTTACCTGCACTGTCTCTACGAAGTCGGCCGGCTCGGTGCTGCTTGCATCCTGCGTTGTTGCAGCGCCAGCATGCGCTGTCTCGACGAGATTGGCCATCACGCTGTCGTGTGCATCCTGCGTTGTTGTGTGTTTCGTTGGGTAGAACGGGGTCGTCAGCATCGGGTTCGTTTGAGAATTGGGCGTCTGTGCCAGTTGTAAGGAAGCTCGGCCGCACTGAATTTTTGCGCGTATCCCACACAAAAAGTCAATGCTTAGAATAACGTCATCCAAGATTGTTGGCATCACCAGCAGAGGCACCACTGCCTCCCGTTCGTCGAGTTTTATCCTCACCATTACTGCTCTGGTTATCTCCTTTGGTGAACCATCTGCCAGGATTATTCTCGCCCGCATATCCCGAATGTTATCCTTTGTCCCGACCATTCTTGCCAACCGTTCACTGATGAACGACCGCGTGGCTCCGGTGTCCAGTGTTGCTTCTACCGGGGTGTCCCCTATGGTCACCACAGCTGCGATCCTCCCCTCCTCCAAGCGTAACGGGTGAGGTACTGACGAGGGCTCCAGTCGCTGCTCTCCGACCTGTCCTCGGTTGGACGGAGGCGCTGTCCGTTTCCCGATCTGGCGACGCGGCAACATCCAATGGTGCGGATCCCACGACGTACACAGTCCCAGCAGAATAACAGCTGGGGATTGCGACAGTCCTTAGAGAAGTGCCCGATGTCTCCGCAGTTCCGACATGCTCGCTTCACGTCAATTGCTTCGCCCGTGACTTGTGACGTCGTTGCTTCGGTGTTCCTTGTGGGAACCGTCAGGTCCCGGTTACCTTGTTCGCGGTCTTTGGTGTTATGCTTTGATACCGGTGTTATTGGTGCGCTTGCCGGCACCAACGTTGCGTAACTCCTAGGCTCCTGGTTACCCTGTCCGTGGCTTCCGACGTTATGGCCCTGTTCCAGTTTTGTCGGCCCGCTTGCCGGCATCAATGCTGCGTAGCCTCGAAGGTCGCGGTCTCGGACAGTTTCGTAGATTGTGACCAGCTGGGTCAATGCGGCCAACGTTTCAAATTCGTGCCGTCGTGTAAACAGTTGATACTCCGGCAACAGGTTCTCGTATATCCTCTCCAGCTCCCGTTCCGGTGGGTATTGCGCACGCTGCATCATCAGCCGCAGTTCGATCAGGTAATCCCTGAAAGGTTCGCCCAGCCGCTGTAAACGATTCTGGATGGTACTCTCCAACCGTTGAAAATAGCGTGGCGGTAAGAAAAAGTCTAGAAATCCCTCTTGACTGACTCCCAAGGCTCATCCTGCATCTTGTAGGTCCGGAACCATCCTTCAGCCCGTCCGGTAAAAGACCGGATATTGCTCGCGGCAGCTGGTCAACACTCACCCGGTATGAGGCTACGCGCTCCTCCAGTTTCTCCATGAAGCTGAGTGGGTCCGAGTTGCCATCATACCCGATACCCCAGCTGCGTAGCTTGTCGGCCAGCATGGAGCACAAAATCTCTTCGCGACCTATCCTCTGAGTCCCGGCACTGACGTTGCTACTACTTGCCTGGTCGATGGGTACCTGGGTGCCAGTAGTCGTGGGTGCTTGGGCTACCATCGGCTGAGTCGGCACGGGCACTTGGAGTTGGTACTTTCCTTGCGCACTTTGTCGGTCGGACCCGGAGACGCAGCTGGTGAGCGAGCCTCCCGAGGGCTGGCTGCGTCCCCATAGCTCACTTCCAATTTGTGCAAGCGATCCTGCACTTCTTCCGAATGCTCTCCCCGGGATACGAAGGCGGAGATGCGAGCACGCAGTTCCTCGACGGTACCCGTGGTTCCCAGGTTGAACTCCTCAGCTAGGCACTGTAACTCATCCTTAAGACGGAAGGAAATCCATTTCACGCCCATGTTAAGTGTTGATCGCTGCACTGTTGTATTTATTATTTTTTTTTTTTCAAAGGATTTTTAATTTCCAAAGGATTTTATTTTCCGAAGGAGTTTATTTTTCAAAGTATTTTATTTTTCAAAGGGATTTTAATTTTCAAAGGATTTTATTTTCCCGAAGGATTTTATTTTTCAAAGGATTTTATTTTTCAAAGGATTTTAATTTTCAAAGGATTTTAATTTTCAAAGGATTTTATTTTCCGAAGGATTTTATTTTCGAAGGATTTTATTTTTCAAAGGATTTTATTTTCGAAGGATTTTATTTTTCGGCGCGTGGTCTTAGCTGTTGCCTTGGTGGCTCCGTGTCGATGACTGCCTACTCAGATCCCGAGGTCCGCCTTATATAGGCAGCGAAATCGTGCTACCCGCGCTTCTGCAGTCGGTGTCGTTGAGATACGGCTCTGTCGCTGGATGGTTACTCCTCGGCTCGGACAATAAGTCGCCTGCGGCTCTGCTCTGTCGTGTTGTAGCTGCCGCTGTAGCGACCGAGACGCGGCGGCGGTGACCGGCAGCGGTAGGGCTCGGCTATGTCGGCTTTTGTTCTCTTATAAAAAAATAAAATTTTTGGGCATCGGCAAAAAAATGGTTAGAGGGAAGCTGGATCCTACTGTACTTTGGAGAGTAAATGGTTGGGACAGTTCTCTCGTGCGGTCTGGTTAGCAAAACAAAAACAACAAAAAGAAAAAAATGCCCGACTGTACCCAGAATACTGCGTAGCGTTATGACCAGCCAAAACAAAAAACAGCACACACAAAAAACAAAAACTAGTCGCTAGCCGCGTGGTTCAATTTAAAAAAAAAACAAATTTATCTATTATTATTATTTATTTATTTATTTTTTTTTTTTTGATTTGGTGATGCTCGCTCCCTACTGGTAAAAAAATAAGTATGATATGCCCGAAACACCTAAATCTCAGAGTCCCTGCTCGGGCGCCAACTGTAAAGTAGCGATCGAAGGCTGGGGTGGGGCTCAGCTCAGACCAGGATCATCTTACAATCAAATTTATAAAATACCGAGACTCAGAGAGTATTTCGGCAGCCCTCATACAAATCCAAACCTACGCACCTCGAGAAACGCTCGAGAGATGCACAAGATTAGGCGCTGGGACACCTACAAGACTCACCACAACGCGCAGAGAAACCCTCGGAACGCGTCGTGCTGGGTCTCGTGGTGCTCCGTGCGATGCCGGGTAGCCGCAAACGCAGAGAAACGCTCGAACACGTGTTGCGGCCATACGGCACGCCTCCAGCCGCCTAGCGAAACAAATACCTACGGACGGGAATGTTAGACACCTACCAGACCCACCACAACGCGCAGAGAAACCCTCGGAACGCGCTGGGTTGGTTCTCGTGATGCCCCGTGCGATGGCAAATAACCGCAACACGTGCAGAGAAACGCTCGGAACACGTGTTGCGACCATACGGCACGCCCTGAGCCGCCTAGCGAGACAAATACTAACGGACGGGACTGTAGGACACCTACAAGACCCACCACAACGCGCAGAGAAACCCTCGGAATCGCGCCGTGTTGGGTCTCGTGGTGCCCCATGCGATGCCGAATAACCGCAAAACGTGCAGAGAAACGCTCGAATAAACGTGTTGCGGCCATACGGCACGCCTTTAGCCGCCTAGAGAAACAAATACTAACGGACGGGACTGTAGGACACCTACAAGACTCACCAAAACGCGCAGAGAACCTCGGAACGCGCCGTGTTGGGTCTCGTGGCGTCCGTGCGGTGCTGGATAACCACAACACGTGCAGAGAGCGCTCGGAACACGTGTTGCGGCCATACGGCACGCCCTTTATCAGAAAGCGGGCGGGGGGGGAAACACTTGCAAAACACACTTGCTTTATATTGTACAGCCATACGGCACGCCTTTTATCAGCGAAACGGAGTGAGGGGGGGGGGGGGGGCACTTGCAAAACGCACTTGTTTTAAGTTTTCACTTCTTTTATTTAACAAAGACTACTACCACACCGCAACAAAGACAATTGCCCGCCCATTTAAATCCCCGCAGACCGAAGATCAGCTTACCCCTGCTCCATCCTTATGCCTCTCGTACGGCTCGTTGCTGTGTGGCTTTGGGTTTCGTCGCGCACGTTTTCGCTGCTGCTGGTTTCTTTGTTTCCGCACTTGATCGTTCGCACTTGTGTTTCTGCGCGTGGCCTGATCGCGACTCACTTGCCGGCGTTTTGCATTTCGGCACGGGCCATCCTCTGCCGCTGAGGCCTCTGCTCTGGCTTCGGCTGCAGCCGCTCTTCTCTCTACGGCTGTTGGTGTGTGTGGGGTGCTTCTCTGCTGTTGCTTCGGCTGTAGCCGCTCTCACTACGGCGCTTCGCGGCTGCTGTTGCTTTCGGCCGTTGTTTTCTGCTGTTGCTTTGGCTGTAGCCGCTCTCGCTACGGCCCTTCGCGGCTGCTGTTGTTGCTGATGTTTTTCTCTGCTGTTGCTTCGGCTGAGGCCTCTGCTATCGCCGCCTATGCTGCGTCACTTTGTGGCTGTCTTTGTTGCTCGTTCTTTTGCTGTTGCTTCGGCCGTTAGCAATCAGTGCTGCTCATCGCTGTCAGTGTTGATCATTTCTGGCTCGTGAACCTGTTACCCAGTTCCCCGTGTCTTAAATATAACTCTTCGTGTTTTTGTCAACTAACTTATTATTATTTCACTCTGTGTGCCTTCTTGGCCTTAAACTAAAATACCTTCGTGGTTAATACAAATTAGATAAAAATATGAACTAAAAGGATAACAACAAATCAAAATGTTGTGGAGGAGTCAAATAGCTCCTTCACACCTCTCACCGCTCTCAGTAATCTTTGATGCACTTACACCCACGAAACTGTGTCTCGCTCGCACGCGCTTTTGTCGTTGTTATCTAGAGGACAAAGCACAAAGCGGAGGAGTGAAGATCACGCCACTTCACCCCTGCATTAATTCCAGGCGACACTCGTCGTTTGCCTTTTCATCTATTGGAATTAAAATTGGCACGTAGGCATTTTTTTGATCTGCATCGAGTCACTTCTAAAATTACTGTGGACGGAAACGAACGTTATTGTGCTTAAAGCCACTATTTGTGCCGAAGAATTATTTTAAAGTGCAAACTATATCCGCTGCGGTCAACTTGACCTGTGTGACTCTATATAAAAGTCTAGAAAGTACGTTTTATTTTTTGTGCACCTCGCTGCAGCTTATATAAAGGCAAGACGCATCGGATCAGTTTGTGTGTGTTTTAACAGTGAAAACAGGTGATATTTTTTTTTATCTAACATTGTACACCAATCTAAGAAAGTTAAATTTTCGTCTATAGCGTTTGGACGGGGCGCGACGATTCTAGTCGGCACCGTCCATCGTGATTTAGCCGCTAACCCCCGCTAATTCGCCCCCACCTTAGTCGTCGACCCCATTCCGACTCAGATTACTGGATTTAGCTGGTGAATAATCAACCAGGTCTCGGTTTTGAGTAGTGTTGCTCTGACGCCCCAAATTTATATGGAATCGGACTGAGAGCAACAAAATAAAGAAGTAGCTCAGTCAATTCACATGAGATAAAATATTGCGCTTGGCAGACTGTTGATGGCAGAGTAACGTAACAAAAGAAACATACGTTTGAGGTTACGTCAAAGACCCAGCAGGACAGGTCACGCTAGCAGCAGTCATGCTGGATCATGGAGTTTCGTTGGTTTCGTTGCTGAGTCGTAATGCATTTCATTTCTTTTAATTAACCTTGCGAATAAATATATTCTAATTAGTTTTGTAATTGCTTCCGATTAGAGTATTAATGTGCAGCTATCAGCAATAGCGCTCTCGCTTATACGTACTTAAATATTCTTTTATCAACATTGTAAGGACGTACTTTCTTCCTTTTCCACAGCTTCCATTCCCCCGGAACGCGCAAAATACCAACTCGTTCCGCGCGGAGCAACATTTTGCGTTTGCGTTTACGCAAATGTGCGCAGAGCACTAGCTTGCGTTTACATTTACGCAAATGTGAGTGGAGCATGGTATATGCAATCACAAGATAACATAAACGACGTCACGAACAAAAAACATAAATGTGCGGTAGCTGATCGCTACCTCACACCCTCTCCTTACTTCGGGGGGCGGTGACGGACGGTGACCTTCCCGGCTTTCGATACCTTCACCTGGAACGCATGGCCTTCCGTCTCGATAAGGTACTTGGTACCGTAAATGAGGTGGCGCCGTACCGCCACCTCGACACTGTCTCGAACATGCTGTGGTAACAACCCTCCCGTTCCTTCTACCCGCCAGCTCTCCGGGGCCATCACCCAGTCGATGGTGTAGAGTGGTAGGTCGTCGAGACCCAAAACGTCATCCACGAGGCTTAGTGTAGATAGCACCTCGTCGATTGCGTCGTCGGACGGCCATCCAGGGTCCACCCTCAGGTCTCTCCAGGGGTCTATCGTGGGTAGGGGTACGTCTGAGGTGGAGTCGGGGACTTCGGGTACTTCGGGGATATCCTCGGGCGGCACGTAAATGTCCGTGGCGCGGCTGTCGTCGGAGTGGTACCCTTCGGGGTCCACGTATCTTCGGCAGTGCCCCTCTAGCCCGAACAGGATGTGTCCCTCTGCTTCAGACATCTTCTCGCTGTAACACAATGGAGTCGTAATTTTCATTTGCATAACCCTACCTACAGTGCGGCTTGTAAGAGGGTCTGAAGGACTTGACACAGGTATGGGGAAAGGTGGACTTGGTTCTTGGGTCTGGGTGACATTCGGGGAATTCTCGTCGGGGTCGGAATGAAACGGCTTCAAGTCTGCCAAACTAGCCATTCGACGCTTATGAGTCTCCAAATGCTGTAGGCGTACGACATTCGGGGATACGAACTTCTTTAGTTCATATGGCCCTTCGAACTTCGGTGCTAGTTTCGCTGCAAATCCCTCTGCTGCGTTACTCAGAACGTGATGCTTGACCAGCACTTGCGTACCCACGGTAGGGCGCCAGTCTCGACGGCGGAGGTTGTACTGTTTTGATTGGTCCTGGGATGCTCTCTGTACGTTTTGCTTCACGACCTCGAAGACTTTTTGCAGCTCTGTGGCTCGGGTCTCGGGATTCGTCTCCAATCGTCCACTTCCTGGCGTAACTTCGTCATATAACGCGCTCGGTAGACGGGGATCACGTCCTTGAACCAAGAATGCGGGGCTGAAATCTGTCGTATCGGAGACGCTGGTATTGATCGCTAACATGATTTCCGGAAGCAACTCATCCCACGTGCTCTGGTGTCCCTCGACGTATTGAGCCAGCATGGTCTTGATCGTCCAGTTTGCCCTCTCCGTCGGATTCTGTTGGGGGCTGTAGGGAGCGGTGTGCTGTAGCTCCATCCCTAGCTTTTCGCAGAATCGGCCAAACGATCGACTAGTGAACTTTGTCCCGTTGTCGCATACAAAGCACCGCGGTACCCCGAAGCGGCAAAGTATTCGCTCCCTGAACGCTCGCTCCAAATGCACGGTCGTAGCCTTGCGTAAGGGTACCAGCTCTTCTCATTTAGAGAAATGATCAAAGAACACCAGGAGCATGGTGTTTCCGTGCTTGGATCGTGGGAGGGGGCCAACGAAGTCGGAACAGATGGTACCAAACGGTTCTTCCACTTGCCTGGTCAACATTTTCCCAGCGGGCTTCAGCTGGCTCACCTTGTATGCCTGACATTTAGCACATCGTCGCACATACTCGGTTATGTCTCTAAAGAGACCGGGCCAGTAATACCGCTGCATGACACGGCTGGCTGTTTTCCGTATCCCTAGGTGACCAGCGGTAGGGTTGTCATGGCACTCCTTGAGGACGCGGGAGCGTTGTTCGGATGCCACACAGAGCTTCCAGGGTACGTAATCCTCCTCGGTTGGGCGTATACCTAGGTGTCGGTACACCTGACCGTTCTCCAGTGTATAGTCCGGATGGTCCTTGGGGTGGTCCTCGATGCGCTTAGTCAGCTTGAGGAGCCATGGACACCTAACCGTTTCGACTCGTGCCGTCTGTAGCGTCTCATCCAGTGGTTGCCTGGATAATGCATCTGCCACGACGTTAAGCTTCCCTCGGCGATAGTGAATATCAAATTGATATTGTTGCAGCTCGAGTGCCCACCTCGCAATTCGTCCCGTCGGATTGTCGATGCTATTTAGCCACTTCAATGCAAGGTGATCCGTAATCAAATTTATAGCCCTCCAGGAAGCACTTCAGTTTGCGGATGGCTTAAACGATGGCCAGACATTCCTTCTCCGTCGCTGAGTAATTCTCTTCGGGCTTTGACAACCTCCGGCTGACGTAGGCTATCACCCGCTCTGCTCCGTCTATCTCCTGCGTCAATACTGCTCCCAATCCATAATCGCTGGCGTCGGTCTGCAATACGAATTTTGCCGAGAAGTCCGGACAGGCGAGGACTGGGGCCTCAGTGAGGCGTAGCTTAAGCTCCTCGAAGGCGGCTTGCTGGGACTCCCCCATTCCCAACGTTTGCTCTTTCGGAGTAGCAGAGACATCGGCTGCACTACTTCCGCGAAGTTTGCCACAAATCTCCGATACCATGACGCTATTCCCAAGCAACGGCGCAGCTCGCGTATATTTGTCGGTGGGGTGAGCTGTCGAACAGCGGCGATTTTCTCCGGGTCCGTGTGAATCCCTTGCTCGCTGATGACATGGCCTAGATACGCTATACTTCGGCGAAAGAATTTGCACTTGGCCTTGTTCAAGCGCAGATTCGCTTCGCGCAGGCGGCGAAGCACTTCTTGGAGGTTCCTCAGGTGATCCTCTATGTCTACGCCGGTGATGATGATGTCATCGAGGTAGGCGAAGGCATACGGTTCCATAGCGGGGCCTATGACTCCATCCAGTGCTCTCTGAAACGTCGCCGGTGCAGAATGCAAGCCGAAAGGCATAACTTTCCAGTGGAACAGGCCTCTTCCCGGTACAGTGAACGCCGTGTACTGACGGCTGTTGCACGCCATAGGGATCTGCCAGTATCCACTCTACAGGTCCAACGTGGTGATGTACTTCGCATTCCGGAGTCTCTCCAAAATGTGATGTATCCTCGGCAGTGGGTACGCATCTGGTATGGAACGTGCATTCAACTGTCGGTAATCAAAACACATGCGGATGTCCCCCGTCTTCTTCCCCACCAACACTATTGGTGCACTATGAGGGCTCTTGGACGGCTCTATACAGTCGTTCCGCAGTAGTTCGTCCACCTGCTCATAGATCACCTTCTGCATAGCTGGATTCTTCGGGTAGTATCTCTGTTTGATGGGTCTCTCGTCGTGCATGGTAATCACGTGTTCCGCGATGTTTCATACGCCCTTCGAGCCATCAAACAAAGCTAGTTCGCGCTCTAGGAACTCCCGTACCTGAGGGTCTGCTTCAGCTTCACGATCGTCTTCCACCTTAGCTGGATCCGGTAAATTTTGGGCGGCTGCGATATATTCGCTTCTTTTCCCAAAAGGGGAACGAGGACGTTGGGGTGGTATGCCACCCTCAAGTGGCCCCTCGTGAGATGTCGCCTTCCTTGCGCCGGATTCCCTCCTCGTCGGTATTGCTCATCCTCTCGTCTTCGTTAGGATCGGCTGGAGTAGCCTCACTGGTCCCTTCGTTCATTCGAATTTCGGCTGCTACGCATTTGTTCCTTTCCTCCCAGTGCAAGTCCGTCGGTGCCCTAGAGGTCACCCCGCGACTGCAGACATCATGTGTCTCACGAGTGCTTGGATCTCCCTCTCTTGAGGCTCTTTGGGTTGGGATGGGTAGCTCCTGGTAACATGTGTTCTTCTTCTCCCTAGAGGTCACCTTGCGACTGTAGACATAGGGTGTATCACGAGTGCTTGGATCTTCCTCCCTTGGGGCCCTTGGGGCTGGGATAGGTGGCTCCTGGTTGTATCCGGTCGTTCGTGCCCTCCGTCGGCCGTTCGGGCTCTGGAACAATCCGGGTGTTAGCTGTAACTCCAAGTCTCCGAAGGACAAGGTGGCTTCTACGGCAGAGAGGAAGTCGATCCCCAAAATCAGGTCGTCGATTCCTGTCGGCAGTATTAGTAAGGGCAAACAGACGCGTTGTTCTCCGAGCTGTATGGCAGCGGTACATGCCTTAGTGATAGTGGTATGTGACCCATCCGCCAGCCTTACTATTACTTGCAAGTTTTGTTGTCCCTGGGTGGACAATTGCTTCGCGATCGCTTCGCTGACAAAACTCCTCGTAGCTCCAGTGTCGATAGTAGCCAGGAGAGGTTTCCCTTCTAAACTTACTCTGGCTACTATCCTTGCGTCTTCGAGTCGTATGACTCCGTTTACTTCCGTTGGTTGACCCTTGCTCCCCCCTGGTCCGGATTCGAGGAGGGAAGCATTCCGTTTCCCGACGAGCGGGTTCAGCATTCTATTGTCCGGACTCCTCGTCGTCCGCACTGCTAACAGTAGATCACCTGTGGGTACCCGCAATCTCGGTTGAAATGGCCCGATTGTCCACAGCGTCGGCAAGCGTTCTAGACATCTATCGGGGTGTCTGGGCTAGTCCCGTTTCCGGTTCCGGGTATCCCTGGGGTGTTGTCACGAAATGAATTGCGATGCCGTGGCGTCGGTGTGGGCATTTCGGGACTCACTGCTGCAGGTCTATGTGTGATTTGGGGCTTCGTGTGGGACTTGAGTTGTACTTCCCTCTCGCGGACCATCTCGTAGTGCGTGGCCAGCTGTGTAAGCTGGCTCAGTCAATTTAACTCGAATATAAAGCTGGTATTCCGGTAGCAGTTTCTCATAAAGTCGGTCAAGTTCCCTTTCGCTAGTATACCCCGCACGCTGCATCAATAGGCGCAGCTGAATCATATACCGCTTGAAAGGTTCCCAGTTTTGCTGTAGATGGGTGCGGATCTGGTCCTCAAGCCTCTCGAAATACCACGGTGGCAGGTAAAATTCCAGAAATTCTCGCTTGAATCGGGTCCAGGTCTCACCATGCATGTGACTGACCCTGAACCAGCTCTCAGCTTCCCCAGTTAGGAGTTCCGAAATGGCCAGGGGTAATCGATTCGGCTCTATCTGGTGAGCTACCGCCCTCTCTTCTACACGCTCAATGAAGGTCAGTGGATCCGAGGTTCCATCGAAGGTGATTCCCCAGCGCTGAACTTTATCTGCCAATGCTCCATATGGGACCTCGTGCCTTGTGGTTGTTGAGCCTTGTGGTGAACTGTGCCGGGGACGTGGTGGTGATCTTCCAGCGAGTCGGGTAGGATCAGGTCCAGGAACAGCTCCATCTGTGTTCGTCACGGTGATCACGGGCCGGGTTGGAGCGACTGAGCTGGTATCCAAGGGTGATGGACTCCGTGAGCGCTGCTTCTTGTCTTTGTCGCTTTGGTCGGTTGGAGAGATATCCCGGTACTTCGTTTCTAACTCCGAGAAACGCGCTAGGAGAGTGTCCGGATGGTCACTCCTGGATATGAATCCTGCGACCCGGCTGCGTAGTTCAGTCACGGTGCCCTCTGCGTCGAGCCCAAACTCACTGGCCATGGACACAAGTTCGTCCTTACGGCGATAGTAAATCCAGCTGACATTCACCATGATGTTATCTACTGTGAAAAATGTAAAAAAAACTTTTTTTTTTTATAGGTTTTTATTTATTATTATCCTTCGAGAGGATCTGTAGGTTTTATTTATTATTATCCTTCGGGAGGATCTGTAGGTTTAATTTATTATTATCCTTCGAGAGGATCTGTAGATTTTAGTTATTATTATCCTTCGAGAGGATCTTTGCGTCACACTGTGATGTGTTCACTTCGATGACCGGGTCTTGACTGCCTATATAGCAGAACGCAGCTCTGCTCCTTGATGGGCGGTGGCAGCGCTGCGCTTATAAGGCTTTGGCAGCGCTGCCTTTATTAGGCGTCAGCAGCACTGCCCTTATTAAGCGTCGGCACATCTGCTCTGTAGCCTTAGCCTGCAAAGACAGCAAAGCCAAGACTTCCCTGGCAAAGGGTAGGGGGGGGGGTGGTCGGATGCTGGATGTTTTAAGGGGGAGTGTAAGGGGCGAAGAAACTTAAATTTTGAGACTTTGACAACAACAGGGCACAAAATAAGGACACAAACAACAAGAAGACGTAACATAGTTCTGGCTTAAGGCGACCCTGGACTCCCTAGGTACTATGTGGTGGTGGTTCTTTAAGCCACCATGATGTTATACTCCCAAAAGTGTTTGCCAGTGTCCCTGCTCGGGCGCCATCTGTAAGGACGTACTTTCTTCCCTTTTCCACAGCTTCCATTCCCCCGGAACGCGCGAAATACCAACTCGTTCCACGCGGAGCAACATTTTGCGTTTGCGTTTACGCAAATGTGCGCAGAGCACTAGCTTGCGTTTACATTTACGCAAATGTGAGTGGAGCATGGTATATGCAATCACAAGATAACATAAACGACGAAAAACATAAATGTGCGGTAGCTGATCGCTACCTCACAACATAAGCAGCAACAAAATCAACGATGGAATACTCTAAGACAATGAACAGCTGTGTAATTTGAAATACATGGTATTTTAAAAACCGTGAGTAATACTTGCAAATGGCAAGAAAATACGTGTTAAGCGAGTTTAAAAAATTTTTGCTGAAGCTTTAGAATTTATAAAAATTATAGGATGTAGTAAATTATTATTATTATAATTGGGGTAAAGTGCTCTGACCTAAAAGATCTATTGTGCCCTTCTTGGCTTAAAGCTCTTCCATCAGACCCAGTCCTTGTACAAAGGCAAGTATATTTACTGGATCGATGGTCTTCAGGTCAGTGAACTGAATAACATGCTTTCCTAGAAACCTGCTTCTCTTCCCCACTAAGGCTACACATTCTGCTATGATATGCAAGGAGGATTCCCTTTCCATATCGCAGAATCTACATGTATCATTACTAGCGATTCCTAGCTTGGCTAGGTGACCCCTTAGTCTGCAGTGTCCTGTCAAAATACCGGTGATTATCCTGAGTCTATTCTTTCCCATATTTATAATCTGCTTGAATCTTTTCAGATTGTTAGTTCCAAGAAGACACTTGGCTTGTCTGAGTCCTGGGGACTGCGCCCAGCTCATTTCGCGCAAGAATTTCTCTTCACTCCTAAGTTCCTGCCGTATTGTGCTTCTTCCTATCCCACAGTACGGCTCGGGCCCTATGAGGGGTGTCGCTGCCCCCAGCCTTGCTTGCTTGACTGCCTCTTCGTTCCCAGCTATATTAACATGTCCTGGGACCCATCTTAGGGTTAGCCTATTATGTGGTCCCAGAGTGTTTAGCTTGGTTCGCACCTCGCGAACTACTTTCGACCTAATTTCGATCTTGCTGAGTGCCATAATGGCTGCTTGACTATCTGATAATATAGCTATATCCCCATTCCGATAGTTACGCTTCAGATTAAAAGTCCACACACCTCCCTATTGCACATACCTCAGCCTGGAAGATGCTGGTGTGCTTACCTAGGGACTCATGGTATTTTAGCCGAGGGCCTACCACTCCAAGACCGGAGCCTTGGCTGGTAAGGGATCCATCGGTGTACCATTTGATGGTTTGGGATTTCATTTGGTGGACCTCTTCAAGAGATGTCCACTCCCTTTTGCTGCTCAGGTGAACTTGAAATTTTTGCTCGAACATGTGCTCGGCTTTCATTTCGTCCCTAGGCTGTGCCAATAGGGGAAGTTCACTTGACAGCATATCTGCATCTAGTTGGCTCAGAATATGCTCTTTGCCAACTCCCTCGACCACCATTCTTAATAATGCAGCTTTCTGTTGTAGCCTAATTGTGTGATGGAGTGGGGTAATCTCCAACAGAACCTCTAGCGCCGATGTGGGACAGGTCCTCATCGCTCCAGTGATTCCTACACAGGCCATTCTTTTGCAATTTATGTAATTGCCTCTGCACAGTGATTTGCTGTGCCTTGTCCCCCATGCAATTGCTCCGTATGTGAGCATGGGCCTTACTACCATGAGGTATAGCCATCTCAAAATGTTTGGAGAGGTTCCCCATGATTTCCCCGCTATTCTACGACACGTGTAGAGCGCTCTGCAGCACTTAAGAATCGTATTCTGAATATGGGTCCCAAAGTTCAATTTACTGTCAAATGTGACCCCAAGGTATTTGACTTCCTTGCTTGTTACTATTCGACTCCCCCGCGAGCCTAATATCTCTCCTCTGCAACTTATACCTCCTGGTGAACGGAACTATGACGGTTTTTGTAGGGTTTAGGTTGAGTCCAACCTCGCTACACCAGTCATACGTGATCCTAAGTCCCAGTTGGATAATTTCACACAGAGTTTCCTCATACTTGCCCCACGCTATTATCACAATGTCATCGGCATAGCCCTGGCATTGGATACCCCTACTGGCAAGTCTGCTTAATAATTTGTCTACTAAGATACTCCATAAGAGCGGTGATAAAACCCCCCTTGTGGACAGCCTCTTGTAGTTGTCACTGTTACGGTACTATCTTAAATAGTTGCCGTAGCTTGTCAGGACCTGAGTAGCGATGAGATCCATCTGCTAGTTGTCATGTCCAGACCCCCTTCTATTTAGGGCAGCCCTGACAGCATCGTGTGATGTGTTGTCAAAGGCGCCCTCAATATCCTAAAAATGCACATATTGCTACTTCTTTGTTTAAAACTGCAGAGCGCAAAGTGCAGTGCAGTTTATAAAGTGCCGTATTCGTAGATCGGCCTGCTCTGTATGCGTGCTGCGTGGCTTGCAGCGTACTCCGTGTCAACAGAGTACTCCTAATGTAGTTGTCCACTAGCTGTTCCAACGTCCCAATCTAGAGCAGTCGGTCTGTGTCTGTCTTCCGTTTGAGTGTTTTCCGCATGGGCCACAGGGAATACTTCCTGCGTCTCGAATAGAAGCTCTAGCTTGTCCATGTTACTGGTCGTAAAGGTGTTGTCCCTACGTTTCAGGTTCAGGCTAGATTTGCCTCCAGTGCCCGTTTGGATAATGCTCTATGGAGCCGTGCACCTTCAGTCGTACTAGCTATGCTTCCGCAGAAGTCCCTATAGTTCCTAATTTGGCCTTTCCGGATTCCCCTGCTGTACAGGGTGAGGCATTCCCGATAGTATATCATCCATTGATCCGTCACTCTTGGCTCTGTTGAAGAGATGACGGGTGGATTTTCGTTGTCTCTCTAGACTATCGTTCCACCATGGGGCATCGATATCTATCTACTTGCAAATGGCAAGAAAATACGTGTTAAGCGAGTTTAAAAAATTTTTGCTGAAGCTTTAGAATTTATAAAAATTATAGGTGTAGTAAATTATTATTATAATAAAGGGGAGCCCCTGCACTGGACCTAAAAGATCTATTGTGCCCCCTTCTTGGCTTAAAGCTCTTCCATCAGACCCAGTCCTTGTACAAAGGCAAGTATATTTACTGAGATCGATGGTCTTCAGGTCAGTGAACTGAATAACATGCTCCTAGAAACCTGCTTCTCTTCCCCACTAAGGCTACACATTCTGCTATGATATGCAAGGAGGATTCCCTTTCCATATCGCAGAATCTACATGTATCATTACTAGCGATTCCTAGCTTGGCTAGGGTGACCCCTTAGTCTGCAGTGTCCTGTCAAAATACCGGTGATTATCCTGAGTCTATTCTTTCCCATATTTATAATCTGCTTGAATCTTTTCAGATTGTTAGTTCCAAGAAGACACTTGGCTTGTCTGAGTCCTGGGGACTGCGCCCAGCTCATTTCGCGCAAGAATTTCTCTTCACCTCTAAGTTCCTGCCGTATTGTGCTTCTTCCTATCCCACAGTACGGCTCGGGCCCTATGAGGGGTGCTGCCCCCAGCCTTGCTTGCTTGACTGCCTCTTCGTTTCCCAGCTATATTAACATGTCCTGGGACCCATCTTAGGGTTAGCCTATTATGTGGTCCTAGAGTGTTTAGCTTGGTTCGCACCTCGCGAACTACTTTCGACCTAATTTCGATCTTGCTGAGTGCCATAATGGCTGCTTGACTATCTGATAATATAGCTATATCCCCATTCCGATAGTTACGCTTCAGATTAAAGTCCACACACCTCCCTATTGCACATACCTCAGCCTGGAAGATGCTGGTGTGCTTACCTAGGGACTCATGGTATTTTAGCCGAGGGCCTACCACCTCCAAGACCGGAGCCTTGGCTGGTAAGGGATCCATCGGTGTACCATTTGATGGTGTGGGATTTTATTTGGTGGACCTCTTCAAGAGATGTCCACTCCCTTTTGCTGCTCAGGTGAACTTGAAATTTTTGCTCGAACATGTGCTCGGCTTTCATTTCGTCCCTAGGCTGTGCCAATAGGGGAAGTTCACTTGACAGCATATCTGCATCTAGTTGGCTCAGAATATGCTCTTTGCCAACTCCCTCGACCAACATTCTTAATAATGCAGCTTTCTGTTGTAGCCTAATTGTGTGATGGAGTGGGGTAATCTCCAACAGAACCTTCTAGCGCCGATGTGGGACAGGTCCTCATCGCTCCAGTGATTCCTACACAGAGCCATTCTTTGCAATTTATGTAATTGCCTCTGCACAGTGATTTGCTGTGCCCTTGTCCCCCATGCAATTGCTCCGTATGTGAGCATGGGCCTTACTACCATGAGGTATAGCCATCTCAAAATGTTTGGAGAGGTTCCCCATGATTTCCCCGCTATTCTACGACACGTGTAGAGCGCTCTGCAGCACTTAAGAATCGTATTCTGAATATGGGTCCCAAAGTTCAATTTACTGTCAAATGTGACCCCAAGGTATTTGACTTCCTTGCTTGTTACTATTCGACTCCCCACGAGCCTAATATCTCTCATCCTCTGCAACTTATACCTCCTGGTGATCGGAACTATGACGGTTTTGTAGGGTTTAGGTTGAGTCCAACCTCGCTACACCAGTCATACGTGATCCTAAGTCCCAGTTGGATAATTTCACACAGAGTTTCCTCATACTTGCCCCCCGCTATTATCACAATGTCATCGGCATAGCCCTGGCATTGGATACCCCTGCTGGCAAGTCTGCTTAACAATTTGTCTACTAAGATACTCCATAAGAGCGGTGATAAAAACCCCTTGTGGACAGCCTCTTGTGGTTGTCACTGTTACGGTACTATCTTAAATAGTTGCCGTAGCTTGTCAGGACCTGAGTAGCGATGAGATCCATCTGCTAGTTGTCATGTCCAGACCCCTTCTATTTAGGGCAGCCCTGACAGCATCGTGTGATGTGTTGTCAAAGGCGCCCTCAATATCTAAAAATGCACATATTGCTACTTCTTTGTTTAAAACTGCAGAGCGCAAAGTGCGGTGCAGTTTATAAAGTGCCGTATTCGTAGATCGGCCTGCTCTGTATGCGTGCTGCGTGGCTTGCAGCGTACTCCGTGTCAACAGAGTACTCCTAATGTAGTTGTCCACTAGCTGTTCCAACGTCCCAATCTAGAGCAGTCGGTCTGTGTCTGTCTTCCGTTTCGAGTGTTTCGCATGGGCCACAGGGAATACTTCCCTGCGTCTCGAATAGAAGCTCTAGCTTGTCCATGTTACTGGTCGTAAAGGTGTTGTCCCTACGTTTCAAGGCGACTAGATTTGCCTCCAGTGCCCGTTTGGATAATGCTCTATGGAGCCGTGCACCTTCAGTCGTACTAGCTATGCTTTCGTAGAAGTCCCTATAGTTCCTACGTTTGGCCTTTCGGATTTCCCTGCTGTACAGGGTGAGGCTTTCCCGATAGTTATCCCATGATCCGTCACTCTTGGCTCTGTTGAAGAGATGACGGGTGGATTTTCGTTGTCTCTCTAGACTATCGTTCCACCATGGGGCATCTATTTCTCTGCGCGTTTTGCCTAGTGGGCAGCTTTCTTCAAATGCGTTACTAATGCATTTGCTTAAATTCCGTACAACTCTATTTAGCTCACCTGTGCGTTTGGCTATTCCAAAACTTTCGGAGGCTAGGTTAAGTTTTAGGGTTGACCTAAACTTTTCCCAGTTGGTTTTTCTGGGGTTGCGAGCTGTAACGTTACTTTCCGTATTAAACTGAAGCTTAAAAAGGATGATCTTATGATCAGACATAGATTCTTCTGAGGAGACATGCCATTCTCTGAGATGTGGCCGTAAAGACCGACTGGTCAGGGTGATGTCTAAAACTTCCTCTCTTATTCTAGTTACGAATGTCGGTGTTGACCCGACATTTAAAATTTCTAAGTTATATTTGAATATAAAGTCAGTGAGGCACTCACCCCGTGTGTTGATGTCGCTGCTGCCCCATATTGTGTGGTGCGCATTGGCATCGCAGCCGATTAGAATTGGCAGCTTCTCTATTCTGCAGTAATCCACCAGCTTTTCCACTTCCGGTGGAGGGCATGCCTCATCACCCGCGAAGTAGGCGGATACCACTACTATAGGGGGGGCACTTCCTTTGCCTTTAACGGCAATGGGCACGCAGTCCCTAGTATGGAATTCTGAAAGAATAGTAAAGTTAATGCCTTTTCTTACCATGATACATGTCCTAGGTATCGGATCTCTTTGGTCCCAAATTACCTTCGAATTAGCGGTGTACAGGCCTTTGACGCCATCGTTCTCTCATGGCTCCTGTACAAGGGCCAGCCCAAGATTCTGTTTGATAAACATCCTGGCTAGTTGTTGAGCCTTGTGGTGAACTGTGCCGGGGACGTGGTGGTGATCTTCCAGCGAGTCGGGTAGGATCAGGTCCAGGAACAGCTCCATCTGTGTTCGTCACGGTGATCACGGGCCGGGTTGGAGCGACTGAGCTGGTATCCAAGGGTGATGGACTCCGTGAGCGCTGCTTCTTGTCTTTGTCGCTTTGGTCGGTTGGAGAGATATCCCGGTACTTCGTTTCTAACTCCGAGAAACGCGCTAGGAGAGTGTCCGGATGGTCACTCCTGGATATGAATCCTGCGACCCGGCTGCGTAGTTCAGTCACGGTGCCCTCTGCGTCGAGCCCAAACTCACTGGCCATGGACACAAGTTCGTCCTTACGGCGATAGTAAATCCAGCTGACATTCACCATGATGTTATCTACTGTGAAAAATGTAAAAAAAAACTTTTTTTTTTTTTTTTGATAGGTTTTTATTTATTATTATCCTTCGAGAGGATCTGTAGGTTTTATTTATTATTATCCTTCGGGAGGATCTGTTGGTTTTATTTATTGTTATCCTTCGAGAGGATCTGCAGATTATTATTATCCTTCGAGAGGATCTGTAGGTTTAATTTATTATTATCCTTCGAGAGGATCTGTAGATTTTAGTTATTATTATCCTTCGAGAGGATCTTTGCGTCACACTGTGATGTGTTCACTTCGATGACCGGGTCTTGACTGCCTATATAGCAGAACGCAGCTCTGCTCCTTGATGGGCGGGGCAGCGCTGCGCTTATAAGGCTTTGGCAGCGCTGCCTTTATTAGGCGTCAGCAGCACTGCCCTTATTAAGCGTCGGCACATCTGCTCTGTAGCCTTAGCCTGCAAAGACAGCAAAGCCAAGACTTCCGCGCAAAGGGTAGGGTGGGGGGGGGGGGTCAGATGCTGGATGTTTTAAGGGGGAGTGTAAAGGCAGAAGGAAACTTAAATTTTGAGACTTTGACAACAACAGGGCACAAAATAAGGACACAAACAACAAGAAGACGTAACATAGTTCTGGCTTAAGGCGACCCTGGACTCCCTAGGTACTATGTGGTGGTGGTTCTTTAAGCCACCATGATGTTATACTCCCAAAAGTGTTTGCCAGTGTCCCTGCTCGGGCGCCATCTGTAAGGACGTACTTTCTTCCTTTTCCACAGCTTCCATTCCCCCGGAACGCGCGAAATACCAACTCGTTCCACGCGGAGCAACATTTTGCGTTTGCGTTTACGCAAATGTGCGCAGAGCACTAGCTTGCGTTTACATTTACGCAAATGTGAGTGGAGCATGGTATATGCAATCACAAGATAACATAAACGACGAAAAAACATAAATGTGCGGTAGCTGATCGCTACCTCACAACATAAGCAGCAACAAAATCAACGATGGAATACTCTAAGACAATGAACAGCTGTGTAATTTGAAATACATGGTATTTTAAAAACCGTGAGTAATACTTGCAAATGGCAAGAAAATACGTGTTAAGCGAGTTTAAAAAATTTTGCTGAAGCTTTAGAATTTATAAAAATTATAGGATGTAGTAAATTATTATTATTATAATTGGGGTAAAGTGCTCTGCGACCTAAAAGATCTATTGTGCCCCCTTCTTGGCTTAAAGCTCTTCCATCAGACCCAGTCCTTGTACAAAGGCAAGTATATTTACTGGATCGATGGTCTTCAGGTCAGTGAACTGAATAACATGCTTTCCTAGAAACCTGCTTCTCTTCCCCACTAAGGCTACACATTCTGCTATGATATGCAAGGAGGATTCCCTTTCCATATCGCAGAATCTACATGTATCATTACTAGCGATTCCTAGCTTGGCTAGGTGACCCCTTAGTCTGCAGTGTCCTGTCAAAATACCGGTGATTATCCTGAGTCTATTCTTTCCCATATTTATAATCTGCTTGAATCTTTTCAGATTGTTAGTTCCAAGAAGACACTTGGCTTGTCTGAGTCCTGGGGACTGCGCCCAGCTCATTTCGCGCAAGAATTTCTCTTCACTCCTAAGTTCCTGCCGTATTGTGCTTCTTCCTATCCCACAGTACGGCTCGGGCCCTATGAGGGGTGTCGCTGCCCCCAGCCTTGCTTGCTTGACTGCCTCTTCGTTCCCAGCTATATTAACATGTCCTGGGACCCATCTTAGGGTTAGCCTATTATGTGGTCCCAGAGTGTTTAGCTTGGTTCGCACCTCGCGAACTACTTTCGACCTAATTTCGATCTTGCTGAGTGCCATAATGGCTGCTTGACTATCTGATAATATAGCTATATCCCCATTCCGATAGTTACGCTTCAGATTAAAGTCCACACACCTCCCTATTGCACATACCTCAGCCTGGAAGATGCTGGTGTGCTTACCTAGGGACTCATGGTATTTTAGCCGAGGGCCTACCACTCCAAGACCGGAGCCTTGGCTGGTAAGGGATCCATCGGTGTACCATTTGATGGTGTGGGATTTCATTTGGTGGACCTCTTCAAGAGATGTCCACTCCCCTTTTTGCTGCTCAGGTGAACTTGAAATTTTTGCTCGAACATGTGCTCGGCTTTCATTTCGTCCCTAGGCTGTGCCAATAGGGGAAGTTCACTTGACAGCATATCTGCATCTAGTTGGCTCAGAATATGCTCTTTGCCAACTCCCTCGACCACCATTCTTAATAATGCAGCTTTCTGTTGTATCCTAATTGTGTGATGGAGTGGGGTAATCTCCAACAGAACCTCTAGCGCCGATGTGGGACAGGTCCTCATCGCTCCAGTGATTCCTACACAGGCCATTCTTTGCAATTTATGTAATTGCCTCTGCACAGTGATTTGCTGTGCCTTGTCCCCCATGCAATTGCTCCGTATGTGAGCATGGGCCTTACTACCATGAGGTATAGCCATCTCAAAATGTTTGGAGAGGTTCCCCATGATTTCCCCGCTATTCTACGACACGTGTAGAGCGCTCTGCAGCACTTAAGAATCGTATTCTGAATATGGGTCCCAAAGTTCAATTTACTGTCAAATGTGACCCCAAGGTATTTGACTTCCTTGCTTGTTACTATTCGACTCCCCGCGAGCCTAATATCTCTCATCCTCTGCAACTTATACCTCCTGGTGATCGGAACTATGACGGTTTTTGTAGGGTTTAGGTTGAGTCCAACCTCGCTACACCAGTCATACGTGATCCTAAGTCCCAGTTGGATAATTTCACACAGAGTTTCCTCATACTTGCCCCACGCTATTATCACAATGTCATCGGCATAGCCCTGGCATTGGATACCCCTGCTGGCAAGTCTGCTTAACAATTTGTCTACTAAGATACTCCATAAGAGCGGTGATAAAACCCCCCCTTGTGGACAGCCTCTTGTGGTTGTCACTGTTACGGTACTATCTTAAATAGTTGCCGTAGCTTGTCAGGACCTGAGTAGCGATGAGATCCATCTGCTAGTTGTCATGTCCAGACCCCTTCTATTTAGGGCAGCCCTGACAGCATCGTGTGATGTGTTGTCAAAGGCGCCCTCAATATCTAAAAATGCACATATTGCTACTTCTTTGTTTAAAACTGCAGAGCGCAAAGTGCGGTGCAGTTTATAAAGTGCCGTATTCGTAGATCGGCCTGCTCTGTATGCGTGCTGCGTGGCTTGCAGCGTACTCCGTGTCAACAGAGTACTCCTAATGTAGTTGTCCACTAGCTGTTCCAACGTCCCAATCTAGAGCAGTCGGTCTGTGTCTGTCTTCCGTTTCGAGTGTTTCGCATGGGCCACAGGGAATACTTCCTGCGTCTCGAATAGAAGCTCTAGCTTGTCCATGTTACTGGTCGTAAAGGTGTTGTCCCTACGTTTCAGGGCTAGATTTGCCTCCAGTGCCCGTTTGGATAATGCTCTATGGAGCCGTGCACCTTCAGTCGTACTAGCTATGCTTTCGCAGAAGTCCCTATAGTTCCTACGTTTGGCCTTTCGGATTTCCCTGCTGTACAGGGTGAGGCATTCCCGATAGTTATCCCATGATCCGTCACTCTTGGCTCTGTTGAAGAGATGACGGGTGGATTTTCGTTGTCTCTCTAGACTATCGTTCCACCATGGGGCATCTATTTCTCTGCGCGTTTTGCCTAGTGGGCAGCTTTCTTCAAATGCGTTACTAATGCATTTGCTTAAATTCCGTACAACTCTATTTAGCTCACCTGTGCGTTTGGCTATTCCAAAACTTTCGGAGGCTAGGTTAAGTTTTAGGGTTGACCTAAACTTTTCCCAGTTGGTTTTTCTGGGGTTGCGAGCTGTAACGTTACTTTCCGTATTAAACTGAAGCTTAAAAAGGATGATCTTATGATCAGACATAGATTCTTCTGAGGAGACATGCCATTCTCTGAGATGTGGCCGTAAAGACCGACTGGTCAGGGTGATGTCTAAAACTTCCTCTCTTATTCTAGTTACGAATGTCGGTGTTGACCCGACATTTAAAATTTCTAAGTTATATTTGAATATAAAGTCAGTGAGGCACTCACCCCGTGTGTTGATGTCACTGCTGCCCCATATTGTGTGGTGCGCATTGGCATCGCAGCCGATTAGAATTGGCAGCTTCTCTATTCTGCAGTAATCCACCAGCTTTTCCACTTCCGGTGGAGGGCATGCCTCATCACCCGCGAAGTAGGCGGATACCACTACTATAGGGGGGGCACTTCCTTTGCCTTTAACGGCAATGGGCACGCAGTCCCTAGTATGGAATTCTGAAAGAATAGTAAAGTTAATGCCTTTTCTTACCATGATACATGTCCTAGGTATCGGATCTCTTTGGTCCCAAATTACCTTCGAATTAGCGGTGTACAGGCCTTTGACGCCATCGTTCTCTCATGGCTCCTGTACAAGGGCCAGCCCAAGATTCTGTTTGATAAACATCCTGGCTAGGACGGCCGAGGCCGCCTAAGCCCGATGGAGGTTTATCTGGGCTAGCCCCGTGGTGGCGACGAGAGGCGTCACCATCACTTTACCGCCGCTCCGCTTCCTGACGATGAAGGCCCGTAGTTGCCCTCATCGTCGCTGCCCGTCATCGTCACGTCAGCTTCTTCTTCTGCCTCCATCTCTGCAGCCAGCTCTTGCGACGATATTGGCGCCTGCTCGTCTAGCCCATCCTCCAGCATTTCTGGGCTGAGCGTCGCGTCCGCCAGCTCCTCGTCTTCCGCCAGATCCCGGCACACCTCCGTGGCAGCGGGAGGGGGGGTATCATCTCTGGTGAGGGGGACGGTTTGGGTGCCGGTACTGGGGCGGGGGCGGGGGCATTTTGGCCAGCGGTCGACTTCTTGAGGCCACTAACGGGGATGGTCCCGTAGCGGAAAGAGACCTGGTGGCCCTTCTCCACAATGGCATCCTTGGAGGCTTCATCGATGCCGATCACCATCAGCGCACCTCCACCCTCCGTTCTTCTCGAAATTACCTTCCACGCCTCGGTCTCGATCATGTTCTGATTCCTCAGCAAAATCAGAAGTGACTCTGTAGACCGATCAGCGCTCCTTGGACAAAAAATGGTGATGGTATGTGGCGAGGGGATATCCTCACCTACCCTACAGTCAAGGGGTACTCCCTTCCACGTCTGCAACCTCGACGTCATGGTCCTCAGCCAATCCGCGGAGCATTCGTCGGAGCACTCGATCACCAGGTGTCCGACCCTGAAATGAATGCCCGCGAACGCAACCGTGGTGTCCCATCCCGAGAGAATAATCTCATCGAGGATGGCCTCCTCCAATGTGGACAAGTCCCCGTGACTGAGCATTACCTGGGGATATTCCACAGGTAACACGGCCACTTTGACCCTTTTTGCCATCGTCGCGTAGGACGGGCGAGCCGCAGTGGGCACTGGAGGAGAAGGTTTCCTCACAGCCGTAGGGACGCACCCTTTTGGGGGCATCAGTAGGTGGCGTCAAAGTGTCATTCAGGCGTTTGGGGGTTGGTCCCCTTGCCTGCTGCTCCGTCTCTCTGCCGGTGGTCGCCTTTTTCAGCGCCTCAGCAGGGGATAGTCCCTGCTGCAGATACCTGAGGTACCACTTCACCTTTGATTCACATAGGCCCTTTCTATTTGGATCATCTATAGCCCCCGGCTCTCCTAGCTTCGGAAGGGTCTTCTTCGGCTGCTGACTCCCATGTGCCGCCTGACTGTGCCGCCTGACCGCATTAACCGTCGGCCGCGCCGGTTGGCGTATGCTTTCGGTTGCGGGGGGCGGCGTCTCGACGGGGATGTCCCGTCGCGGCGCTGGTCGTCTGATGCCTCCTTTGCCTCTCCTTGGGGCGATGTGTGGTTGGTCGCACGCTGGAGGGCCGGTCTCCGTCAAGGAGGCGATCCTCAAAGTGTTTCGCGACACTGGCGGCAGGGATATCCTGCCGTACTTTATAGTTTTTGTTCCCACGAATTGCGGAGAAATTATGGTCCGCCCGGGCAGAGATCCGCCATACCCGGGTAAGGCTGGATAGAACAGGCGGTCGCCATCTGCCTGAGCCCACCGTTAGAGACTGGGCTAGTTTTTAATCCGGACCCCCAGCCAGGCTGACTCTCGGCACGGTCCGTTTGACACCTTAGCCCAGCCCGGAGTGAGATGTGAGGGAAGGGATGTAGATGGGTATTTGTGGGGGAGTTGGGAGTGTGTGAGGCTATGATTGAAAGACGGTGACACAAGCCTCTTGTCAGTGCGATAAAACCTACCCGCTGTTTGGCCGGGACTGCTTATTCACGAGGATTTCTCGCTATTCGCAGCTAACCCCGAAGGGCCGTTCGCTATCCGCAACCCGCGACCCGGCTGGTGGCCTCAGCTTAGCCCCCTCCGAACCATCCCACAAGATCATCAGACCAGGATTTAGTAAATTAAATAAATGATTTAGTAAATTAAATAATCAATTATATTTAATATGAAATACATTTTGAAGAGATCATGTTAATTCAACTATGAAGTTGTCGAAATCGCTGAAGCATTATACAATGAATGTAATACTATTAAATTATATTAAAATAGTTATCTGAATCTAATCATAATTGAGTAATTATTATGGTGGTTCGTTGCAATGTGAGAAGTCGTGTGAGTGATGCTTACTAATCCTTTATAAGAATTAGTCAAGGGGTGGCCCTAAATATAATGAAGGTGCTACCAAGGTAGGGTGGGTATAGAATAGGGTACCTAACAACATCTTTAGTGCCCTAATAAAAAGGTTACCTGATCTGAGGCCCGATAATAGTTCGTGTGGAATTTTAGTCAAGATTTTTAGTATTTTCTGTTCTGAAGCATATCTGCTAGCGCACTTAAACTTTATTTTAGATTGTAGTTGTATAGAGGGGCGAGGAAGAACCCACACCCCATCCGGCGAGCTAAGATCAGAGCATAGCTAGAAGTGCACGCCTCCCCAAGTTTCTCTACACAAAGCAGTGGCCTTGGCCACCTACTACCTGCACACTACAGCTTCGCATACGCTTCTTTCGGCACATAATGGTCATTTTATTTTTTATTTTTATACTCGATACCGAAGGTAAAGAGTATATTGGTTTTGTGCAATGTCCGTCATGGTGTCTGTCCGTCTGTCCGTCTGTCCGTCCGTATGTGTGCAAGTTTTTTCCACACCCTTCAAGCTAGAGACTTGAAACTTTCCAATTCTCTTTATCTATGGGATAGTAAATTAAAGTGTCAAGATGGGGGTTCTACGATAACTGGGGGGCTGGCAAATCGATAAATTCGATAACCCAATACCGATAAATCCACATATTTCGTACATATTTACAGCTAAAAGTACCAAATTTGGTAAGAAGATAGCTATTAGCAACCCCCAAAAAACTGCATCAATAATTTTGGAGCCACGCCCACCCATTACGCCCCCAGCCTCCCCCCCGCATTTTGAAATCAGAAATGGCTATATCTCCCACAGTTTTTGAGCTATAGCCACCAAATTTGGTGCCAAGATAGGTGATGATGACTTCCTAAAAACTGCATCAAAAGTTTGGATGCCACGCCCACCAATACTGCCCTAGCCACCCCCATCCACCCCAACGCTTCATCAAAAACGGGAATGAGTGTATCTTCCAGAGTTGTGGAGCTAGAGCCACCAAATTTGGTAGGAAGATAGCTGGCAACGACCCCCAAAAATTTGCATCAAAGTTTTGGAGCCACGCCCTCCATTTCGCCCCCCTTTCCCAACTTTTTACAAACTTCGAGCTAGAGTCACCAAATTTGGTATGAAGATAACCATTGACATTCCACAACGATCTGCATCACAAATTTGGATGCCACGCCCACCCAAACCGCCCCCAGCCCCCCTTTCCCAACCTTTCACAAATTTTGAGCTAGAGTCACCAAATTTGGTATGAAGATAGCAATTGACATTTCAGAAAGATTTGCAACAAAAATGTTGATGCCACAACTACCCATACCGCCCCAGCCTCCCCCCCTTTCCCCACCTTTTACAAATTTTGAGCTAGAGCCACCAAATTTGGAAGGAATATAGCTGGTGGCATCCCCATCTGCATCGGAGAATCTTTAAGGCAGCGTACACCCCTGCCGCATCCGTACCCTTTTGCAATCAGGCCTCTTTTTACCGGTTTTAATACTGGTATCGAGTATGCCGCAGTCGGTTGCGTCCGACTGCAACGTTTCCACTTGTTTTTTTTCGATTTGAAAACGGTCAGGGAATTTATACTTATATGTTTTTTCTTTTTATTCTTTCTTATTTATAAAAATGTGTTTGCTTCATGTTAAATTTTTTTTTTTCGAAAATGTTTAATTTTATACTTTTTAATACTGACATGAAACCTGGCAGATCAAATTTTTCTTATTTTTTTTTTTACTGTCGGCATCTAAGATGCGCGATCCTTATACACCTCATGGATGGCGTAAAGTTCCTATCATATATTTTTTTTTTCAATATTTTCATATATATATATATGTATATATAAACATAAATTATTTTAATTTCTTAAATTTTATTACATATTTAAATATTTATATATCAAATAATGATGCCTACTTCGATCTTTACAATGATCTCCTGCCTAATGGGTCGCATAGCTTTACGGGCTATGCTTCTAATCGGGCGGAAATGGTTCCGCTCGATTTTAAAATTTTATAAAACAATTTTATTTATAATATACATATATGCTGCTTCCGATGATTTCTGCTGCCGTTGATCGTTTGCATCAGCTGGGCGTCGCCGGATATGGCACGCTGATGCTCCCTCGTTTGAGCAAAAGACGGTTGCCTTTCGCTCTGTATTCCAACGTTGGTGCAAAAGGCGATCCTATGCCTTTCGCACTTGTAGATCTTTCGTCGGTTTGGCACGCAGATGCTCCCTCATTTGTGCAGAGGGCGGTCCTAAGCCTTCCACACTTTATCCTTCCTTGCTGTGTGGTGATTCCAGGGGTCCTGCGCAGTCCTCCGGGCAGATTTTCTGTCTCTTCGGTAGCTGTCAGTAATTATTTTCGTTCCATGGAGAAGTACAATTCCAGCCATGTCGACGTGATTCAGCTGCTGTTACAGTTGTGGCTGGTGTAATGAATCCTTGTTGTTGCTGTTACTGATGAAGTCGTTCAATATCCTAGGTCCTTAGGACCCACGTCACGGTCGCCATGTAGATATTCTAAATATGTTCGTTCTTTTGGTTTAATATTAAGTGAGGGCAACCTGCCCTCATCCAACAGTGTTCTTAATGTATTGTATGCACCACTTAGTTAAACGATCACAACAAGCACGTCAGTGCTGTTCAGTTAAGGTTTTGTGAATGTCTTTATTGGATATGAAATATATTCTTAGCTTATGGTTAACATTTATAAACTTATGCTGTTATCAGTTAACAGCTACAAAGAGAGGGAGAGCGATTGTACTCATACGTTTGGCTTAAGTGCAAGCGCGGCGTTTCCCGTAGGGCAACGGTCTCACGCTTGCGTGGCCTTCTAAAGAGGCTTCATATTACTTACTCGCGCTGACCATATGTATGTATGTGCTTTGGTATGCGCATACATATATATATTTATGCTGAGCGTGTTTAGGTCAATTTATACTTGCAAAAAAGTGTTACAAGTTACGTTTTATATATATTTGAAATAACATATATGAATACACTACACAACTTAACGGAAAACACTGCTTGCTGGTTACCCTCAACTTGACTTAAATTGAGTTGACTTGACTTGACTTGACAACCTGCAGAAAACAGAATTTCTAATTCAAGTTAAAATTCTAGATCATGTTCCAGTTCAGCAGCTGATTGCAAAATGGATGAGCACAAGCTAATTTGTTTGGTGCAAGAAAATGAATTATTGTACAATAAAGCTAGCACAAATTTTAAAGATCCATCTAAAAGAAGGAAGCTTGGATATTAATTGCCACAGAATTGGAATCACTTCGTGAGTATAATATTATTAACATAATTGTTTTTTATACCCTTCACATGTGAATCAGGGTATATTGACTTTGTCATGAATCTGTAACGCCTTAAAGGAATGATGGAAGACCCCACAAACTATATATCAAAATGATCAGGACGAGCTCAGGAATTAATTTCCGTCCGTCCGTCCGTCCGTCTGTCCGTCTGTCCGTCTGTCTGTTTCAACACGATTTCCGGCCAAACTGCTGAACCGATCTTGATGAAACTTTCACAGATTGCTTAGATCATCTCGGGTTTGTTCACTATGAAATTTCATCCCGATCGGAGCATTCTACGATATAGCCACCATACAAATTTACCATATCATCACGATTTCCGGCCAAACTGCTGAACCGATCTTGATGAAACTTTCACAGATTGCTTAGATCATGTCGGGTTTGTTAACTATGAAATTTCATCCCGATCGGTGCATTCTACGACATAGCCACCATACAAATTTACCATATCAACACGAATTCGGGCCAAACTGCTGAACCGATCTTGATGAAACTTTCACAGATTGCTTAGATCATGTCGGGTTTGTTCACTATGAAATTTCATTTCGATCGGAGCATTCTACGACATAGTCACCATACAAATTTACCATATCGTACTATCAATTGTTGTCTCTGTCGTGCACTTTCTAGTACCTACATGTCAAATTTTTGTTGTTGTCGCACACGAACAAGTAAATGACGCTCAAGAGTAAAATTATTAGCGAAAAATTACCAACAACTGCACAGAAACATAAGAGGGGGGAGCATTGATTTGGCTGTGTGAAGGGTATCATAGTCTTGGCATAGCCAAAATTAACTATGCGCCACTATGTTTTTATTTATTGTTTTGTTTTTTTCTGAAGCGGATATATGTGAGCGGCGCTGGACATCGCTAAGAGAACGTTACAACAAAATCCTTCGCCAAATGGAATGTCCATCAGGAAGTGGAGCGAAAAGTGGAGACGATTGGGTGCATTTTGAGTCCATGTCGTTTTTAAGAAGCTTTTTACTAAAGCGCAAGTAGGTTAAAAAAGTTTTGTGTTTTATATTAAAGTATAATATTGTTATATTCTATTTGAAGGCAGCGCACGAGTTTTTTTTTAATTAATCGTTGTCTGCTGCTCCTTGGATGATGTCGCAACCATTGGTACCTGGATCTCCAGCGACGGACTCCAACTCGCCTTCACTTACATTGGAAATCCATGACAGCTTCGATTCGTTGCTAAATGCTTGAACGGAAGTGGCGACTCCGACAAATCATTTGTCCATGCAGTCATCCAGCTCATCTACAACACAAATACAGACAGAAAAACAAACAACGTCAACACCGATGGCATCACCTCAGCCGACAAGTCAAGGAGAATCGCGTGTCAAAAGGCAAAAAAAAAAAATTACTTGTCGGAAATTTTGGGCGAGGTTAACCAAACATTTAATAGTTACGTGCAAAGTGTAGTGAATCGGCAAGAGGATAAAGTGGCAAGTGGTTTCACCACAACTGTGTACGCATTATTAGCAGAGATGAAGCCCAAAAAAAAAAACAATAATAATTAAAACAATAATGTCCATAATAAAGGTGCTACAAGATGCGCAGCTAGAGAGCGACGAGGAGTAAAGAAATTACAAAAATAAATAATACTTCAGAAAGAAAAACTCATCAGCATTTATTTATTTATTTGTTCATTTATTTAATTTATGAATTGGGCTGGAATGTTACAGCCCCTTTTGCGCTGAAATATCTGCATAATTCTTCACGAACTTGCTGCGCTCTGCTCGAACTCCGTCGTATATGGGACACAAAGCATCTAAGAATACCATTGGGACCAACGTCGCACAGTGGGGCCTTTTCTCGGATAGCTTATCAAAAATAATTTTTTTCATGAACGCGTTTGGCAAAAGTGAAATATGTAATCGATAGAGAATACTTCAAAGATTATGGATCCAAAAGATTTTTTAAATCGGTTAATAGTTATGGGTGGCAGAGCTCCTCAAAGTTGAGTAATTTTACGCGTCGTTCCTCCAATTTTCGCGCTCAATTCAGATTATATCAAAACAATGACAAACAGCTGTTCGATAAGTTCATGCTCACGGTTGCATTCACGTTCACGTTAAGGTTCAGGTTCATGTTAAGTTCACGTGCTATTGAGTTCGGGTAATGGCTAGAATTTCTCATTTCAAGTTCAAGTCAAGTTAAGTTCAATTCAAGTTGAATTCAATTCAATACAAGTTCGGGTAACTGAGCCTTAAGACCTGCACATTTAGCATGCATAAAACTCTCACACAACCAGCAATGAACAAATTGAGGCCTTGCAGAATCGTCAGACTGCTTAAATGCACAAGACTTTTTGCAGCACAGAACGGACAAAACGGCGCACACAAAATCTAAAAGCAAACGCACAAATTAAGAGGAATCGTAACACAAATACTTCTTGTTTGGAGCGATAAGCAACAACAAAAATGTATTAAAGCACGACAAGCCAGGCAGATAACTCTTAAACGAACGAACATACAAACAAGTGTATGCGCAGCGAATAAACACACAAACAACAGTAAACGAAGCGAACAAACACACAAACAAATGAGTGCACGAATAAGCAGCAGATTTGCAGAATAACAAAAACAGACACTAACAACCACACAGAACTGACGGCGCAATTGTTAAAATATAATAATTAGCAAATTAAACGACGCACAACAAGAAGCACTTTGCACAGCTTAGGTAAGCCTATGTTTTACGAACAAAAGACTGCAAAATATAAATAAAAAGCCTGATAAACGCAAAATTAATAAGTTGTTCGGAGCTTACGTAAAACACGTCAATCACACTCAAACTGAGATCTCTCTCTATCGAATTTATCGATTTGCCAGCCCCCCAATTATCGTAGAACCCCCATCTTGACACTTTAATTTACTATCCCATAGATAAAGAGAATTGGTAAGTTTCAAGTCTCTAGCTTGAAGGGTGTGGAAAAGAGATGCGAACATACAGACAGACAGACGGACGGACACCATGACGGACATTGCACAAAACCAATATACTCTTTACCTTCGGTAACGAGTATAAACATGATGAAATTTAAAAAAAAAAAATTTTATTTTATTCAAGTATAGGAGTATAAATATTTTCATTTACAGATACCTCAAACTGAGAGTTTTCTAATATTATAAGTAACTTAAATAAATATTTTAGTGTAAAGTCAATGTCTTAAATATTATGGTTATTCTAATATATTTAGTTTGAAATAAGAAAAATAAAATTGGCTAAAGAAATAAAAAAGAATATCACCATTTCACAAGAATGTTACACTTAATAAAAATGAAATGCCTCGAGGAAAGTGAAAAAAAACCTTAAAGTCAGTCATAAATAAACGTTTGTTGAGTAAACTATAAAAAATAGAGCCGGTTTCTGGTATTGGATTTAAAGCAATTGGGAAGAAAATCGATGGTTTTTTAAAAGAGTTTGGTGAAATGATTTTTCCCGAACATAATGAATTGCTTGTGGAATATCGTAAATTTTTCTTGGGATATGAAAGCTGTCAACTAGTACTTTAATATCACCATTTCACAAGAATGTTACACTTAATAAAAATGAAATGCCTCCAGGAAAGTGAAAAAAAACCTTAAAGTCAGTCATAAATAAACGTTTGTTGAGTAAACTATAAAAAATAGAGCCGATTTCTGGTATTGGATTTAAAGCAATTGTGAAGAAAATCGATGGTTTTTTAAAAGAGTTTGGCGAAATGATTTTTCCCGAACATAATGAATTGCTTGTGGAATATCCTAAATTTTTCTTGGGATATGAAAGCTGTCGCTAAGGAATCAAATGTTTAAATACAAGATTTAAAATAAACATGTTATATCTTATATATATTTATGTAGATATGTAATTGAAAAAAAAAATAATAATAAAATAAAATAAACTCTACAACTTAAACCAAAAATGCCTCTTTTATTGATTTTGAAGTCAGTGCAGGATATAAAATTTTTCTAGCACTTGACTAATTTTCAAAACAGATATATATATAACAAGTAGAAACATTGCAGTCGGACGCAACCGACTGCGGCATACTCGATACCAGTATTAAAACCGGTAAAAAGAGGCCTGATTGCAAAGGGGTACGGATGCGGCAGGGGTGTACGCTACCTTAAAGATTCTCCGATGCAGATGGGGATGCCACCAGCTATATTCCTTCCAAATTTGGTGACTCTAGCTCAAAGTTTGTAAATGTAAGGACAGGGGGGGCTGGGGGCAGTATGGGTTGTTGAGGCATCAAAATTTTTGTTGCAGATCTTTGTGAAATGTCAATTGCTATCTTCATACCAAATTTGGTGACTCTAGCTCGAAATTTGTAATAAGTGTGGAAAGGGGGGCGGTGGGGCGGTATGGGTAGGCGAGGCATCCAAATTTTTGATGCAGATCTATGTGGAATGTCAATTGCTATCTACATACCAAATTTAGTGACTCTAGCTCGAAGTTTGTAAAAAGTGGGGATTTGGGGGCTGGGGGCGGTATGGGTGGGCGTGGCATCCAAATTTTTGAGGCAGATCTTTGTGAAATATCAATTGCTATCTTCATACCAAATTTGGTGAATCTAGCTGGAAATTTGTAAAAATTACGGAAAGGGGGGTTGGGGGTGGTATGGGTGGGCGTGGCATCCAAATTTTTGATGCAGATCGTTGTGGAATGTCAATTGCTATCTTCATACCAAATTTGGTGACTCTAGCTCGAAAATTGTAAAAAGTGGGGATTTGGGGGCTGGGGGCGGTATGGGTGGGCGTGGCATCCAAATTTTTGAGGCAGATCTTTGTGAAATATCAATTGCTATCTTCATACCAAATTTGGTGACTCTAGCTCGAAATTTGTAATAAGTGGGGAAAGGGGGGCTGGGGGTGGTATGGGTGAGCGAGGCATCCAAATTTTTGTTGCAAATCTTTGTGAAATGTCAATTGCTATCTTCATACCAAATTTGGTGACTCTAGCTCGAAATTTGTAAAAAGTGGGGAAAAGGGGGGCTGGGGGCGGTATGGGTGGGCGTGGCATCCAAATTTTTTTATGCAGATCTTTCTGGAATGTCAATTGCTATCTTCATACCAAATTTGGTGACTCTAGCTCGAAAATTGTAAAAAGTAGGGAAAGGGGGGCGAAATGGGGGCGTGGCTCCAAAACTTTGATGCAGATTTTTGGGGGTCGTTGCCAGCTATCTTCCCACCAAATTTGGAGGCTCTTGCTTCACAACTCTGGAAGATACACGCATTCCCGTTTTTGACGAAGCGTTGGTGTGGATGGGGGAGGCTAGGGCAGTATCGGTGGGCGTGGTATCCAAACTTTTGGTGCAGTTTTTAGGGGGTCATCATCATCTATCTTGGCACCAAATTTGGTGGCTATAGCTCAAAAACTGTGGGAGATATAGCCATTTCTGATTTCAAAATGCGGGGAGCTGGGGGCGTTATGGGTAGGCGTGGCTCCAAAACTTTGATGCAGTTTTTTGGGGGTCGTTAACAGCTATCTTCCCACCAAATTTGGAGGCTCTAGCTCCACAACTCTGGAAGATACACGCATTCCCGTTTTTGACGAAGCGTTGGGGTCGATAGCGGGGGGGTTAAGGCATTATCGGTGGGCGTGGCATTCAAACTTTTGGTGCGGTTTTTAGGGGGTCATCATCACCTATCTTGGCACCAAATTTGGTGGCTATAGCTCGAAAACTGTGGGAGATATGGACTTTTTTGACTTTAAAATGTGGAGGGGGGCTGGGGGCGGACAGGGGGGCGTGGCTCCAAAATTTTTTATGCAGTTTTTTGGGGGTTGCTAATAGCTATCTTCTTACCAAATTTGGTACTTCTAGCTGTAAGGATGTGCGAAATATGTGGATTTATCGGTTTTGAGTTATCGAATTTATCGATTTGCCAGCCCCCAGTTATCGTAGAACCCCCATCTTGTCACTTTAATTTACTTTCCCATAGATAAAGAGAATTGGAAAGTTTCAAGTCTCTAGCTTGAAGGGTGTGGAAAAAACTTGCAACCATACGGACGGACAGACGGACAGACGGACAGACACCCTGACGGACATTGCACAAAAGCAATATACTCTTTACCTTCGGTATCGAGTATAATAAAAACAAAGGTTAGAAAGGGATGGCGCTAAACATTTAAATGACCAGCCTATATGATTGGATGATAGTATTCAACTTAAGGATGAAGGGGACCAATGAATTAGCATTCTCATCTGCTTTTCATAGACACTTGTCCCCTCTTACACCTTCACACTCTAACACCCTCTCCTTCTAACACCACATAACCCACACATGAATGTTGTTGTTGTTACTGGTGTTTACAAAAACAATGCATGTTCTGAGTTGCTTACAGACAACGCACGTTCCATATGTTTGTATACTTGACACCAGATCTAATGATCATACTAGTATAAAACCCACTTGAATGTTTTTATGTTGCTGCTTTTGACAAAAAACAATGCATGCTGTGGCTTAGCCTGTATTTGACTCTAATAATAAATGGTTAAATAGCCAAAACTGATTTTCCCAATAACTATGCTCAATTTTTATGGCTTGCTCGTTAAACAGGCGCATCCTTGACACCAGATCCTTTGATCATATAACCCAGTTGAATGTTTTTATGTTGCTGCTTTTGACAAAAAACAATGCATGCTGTGGCTTAGCCTGTATTTGACTCTAATAATAAATGGATAAATAGCCAAAACAGATTTTCCCAATAACTATACTCAATTTTTATGGCTTGCTCGTTAATTAGGCGCATCCTTGACACCAGATTCCTTGCTTACAAATTCCACATGAATGTTGTTATTTTTACTGCTCTTTACCAAAAACAATGCATACTGTTGCTTGCTTGCATGTGTGCAAGGCAGTGCACTTAAAACAGGAACACACTTGACACCCGATCCTATGATCGTTGATTCTCAAGTGGGTAATAAAAGTGTGAAAAGGGATCGCTGATTCTCAAGTGGGGTAATAAATTATGATTGGGGGTAATAAAAAGTGACAGCTACTTCCTGACGTAGAACCGGCAATTCCCTACTACTTGCTGAAGGCCTGTACGCAGACGCCTGTACAGCTCCCGTACAGCAAAAACTTCATATAAAAAAAATGGTCCGTACAGCTTCAGTACAGTACGTACATTTAAGGTCTGCAGTTCTGTTAGCTACTGCTGGTACGGTAGTGTTGAACAATGAAAATGTAAAATGTTATGTTAAATTGCTACGGGCAGTAAATAGCTTTCAGCAGCTATTTACGGTTGTAAAAAAATGCAACAACATGTCGGGCAAGAGCCGGCTTATAAATTTTTCGGATAATACTAACAAAGTTGACCTAATTCAGGCTCCAATAGAGCCATACTTATTGTTTTGGCAGTCAATGCTGCACAAGAAGTAATGAATAAAAATATATTTATTAATTAATAAGATACAATTTAAATAACATATAAACTGGATTGTACTGCCACTGATCTATGGCAGGGTATAGATTATTAGAAGCAGGGCGTTAGCTGTACTCAAACACAAAAGTAGCGCGCGAATCATTATTTTGAAATCAAGTGTACAAAACACAGTTGTATTTCCGATTTATTTACAAAAAACAATTAGCCTACCGCCACAATATGTGAATTTTTTAACACTTGTCGTTACAGCCGTAAAACTCATGTATACTGTACGGGAGCTGTACGGGGCTCATGCGTACAGGCCTTAACGCTGCATCGTTTGTGCGCGTTGCAATCTAACGCGATCATATTACCAGCACTTGAAGGCGAGCTGGGTGACTCACTTAATGTTTGTGCAACGACAAAGTGTCGCTGTTCTATTTAATGTTTGGACAACAACAAAGTGTTGCTATTTAATATGTTTGAAGTGTGTACAGCGTACACTCGATATATGTGTATACTACATTCCAAAAACTCTGGAAGATACACGCATTCCCGTTTTTGACGAAGCGTTGGGGCAGATGGTGGCGTCTAGGGCGTTATTGGTGGGAGTGGCATCCAAACTTTTGATGCAGTTTTTGGGGGTCATCATCACCTATCTTGGCACCGAATTTGGTGGCTACAGCTCAAAATCTGTGGGAAATAAAGGCTTTTTTGACTTTAAAGATCCTTTGATCATATAACCCAGTTGAATGTGTTTATGTTGCTGCTTTTGACAAAAAACAATGCATGCTGTGGCTTAGCCTGTATTTGACTCTAATAATAAATGGATAAATAGCCAAAACAGATTTTCCCAATAACTATACTCAATTTTTATGGCTTGCTCGTTAAACAGGCGCATCCTTGACACCAGATTCCTTGCTTACAAATTCCACATGAATGTTGTTATTTTTACTGCTCTTTACCAAAAAACAATGCATACTGTTGCTTGCTTGCATGTGTGCAAGGCAGTGCACTTAAAACAGGAACACACTTGACACCCGATCCTATGATCGTTGATTCTCAAGTGGGTAATAAAAGTGTGAAAAGGGATCGCTGATTCTCAAGTGGGGTAATAAATTATGATTGGGGGTAATAAAAGTGACAGCTACTTCCTGACGTAGAACCGGCAATTCCCTACTACTTGCTGAAGGCCTATACGCAGACGCCTGTACAGCTCCCGTACAGCAAAAACTTCATATAAAAAAAATGGTCCGTACAGCTTCAGTACAGTACGTACATTTAAGGTCTGCAGTTCTGTTAGCTACTGCTGGTACGGTAGTGTTGAACAATGAAAATGTAAAATGTTATGTTAAATTGCTACGGGCAGTAAATAGCTTTCAGCAGCTATTTACGGTTGTAAAAAAATGCAACAACATGTCGGGCAAGAGCCGGCTTATAAATTTTCGGATAATACTAACAAAGTTGACCTAATTCAGGCTCCAATAGAGCCATACTTATTGTTTTGGCAGTCAATGCTGCACAAGAAGTAATGAATAAAAATATATTTATTAATTAATAAGATACAATTTAAATAACATATAAACTGGATTGTACTGCCACTGATCTATGGCAGGGTATAGATTATTAGAAGCAGGGCGTTAGCTGTACTCAAACACAAAAGTAGCGCGCGAATCATTATTTTGAAATCAAGTGTACAAAACACAGTTGTATTTCCGATTTATTTACAAAAAACAATTAGCCTACCGCCACAATATGTGAATTTTTTAACACTTGTCGTTACAGCCGTAAAACTCATGTATACTGTACGGGAGCTGTACGGGGCTCATGCGTACAGGCCTTAACGCTGCATCGTTTGTGCGCGTTGCAATCTAACGCGATCATATTACCAGCACTTGAAGGCGAGCTGGGTGACTCACTTAATGTTTGTGCAACGACAAAGTGTCGCTGTTCTATTTAATGTTTGGACAACAACAAAGTGTTGCTATTTAATATGTTTGAAGTGTGTACAGCGTACACTCGATATATGTGTATACTACATTCCAAAACTCTGGAAGATACACGCATTCCCGTTTTTGACGAAGCGTTGGGGCAGATGGTGGCGTCTAGGGCGTTATTGGTGGGAGTGGCATCCAAACTTTTGATGCAGTTTTTGGGGGGTCATCATCACCTATCTTGGCACCGAATTTGGTGGCTACAGCTCAAAATCTGTGGGAAATAAAGGCTTTTTTGACTTTAAAGATCCTTTGATCATATAACCCAGTTGAATGTTTTTATGTTGCTGCTTTTGACAAAAAACAATGCATGCTGTGGCTTAGCCTGTATTTGACTCTAATAATAAATGGATAAATAGCCAAAACAGATTTTCCCAATAACTATACTCAATTTTTATGGCTTGCTCGTTAAACAGGCGCATCCTTGACACCAGATTCCTTGCTTACAAATTCCACATGAATGTTGTTATTTTTACTGCTCTTTACCAAAAACAATGCATACTGTTGCTTGCTTGCATGTGTGCAAGGCAGTGCACTTAAAACAGGAACACACTTGACACCCGATCCTATGATCGTTGATTCTCAAGTGGGTAATAAAAGTGTGAAAAGGGATCGCTGATTCTCAAGTGGGGTAATAAATTATGATTGGGGGTAATAAAAGTGACAGCTACTTCCTGACGTAGAACCGGCAATTCCCTACTACTTGCTGAAGGCCTGTACGCAGACGCCTGTACAGCTCCCGTACAGCAAAAACTTCATATAAATAAAATGGTCCGTACAGCTTCAGTACAGTACGTACATTTAAGGTCTGCAGTTCTGTTAGCTACTGCTGGTACGGTAGTGTTGAACAATGAAAATGTAAAATGTTATGTTAAATTGCTACGGGCAGTAAATAGCTTTCAGCAGCTATTTACGGTTGTAAAAAATGCAACAACATGTCGGGCAAGAGCCGGCTTATAAATTTTTCGGATAATACTAACAAAGTTGACCTAATTCAGGCTCCAATAGAGCCATACTTATTGTTTTGGCAGTCAATGCTGCACAAGAAGTAATGAATAAAAATATATTTATTAATTAATAAGATACAATTTAAATAACATATAAACTGGATTGTACTGCCACTGATCTATGGCAGGGTATAGATTATTAGAAGCAGGGCGTTAGCTGTACTCAAACACAAAAAGTAGCGCGAATCATTATTTTGAAATCAAGTGTACAAAACACAGTTGTATTTCCGATTTATTTACAAAAAACAATTAGCCTACCGCCACAATATGTGAATTTTTTAACACTTGTCGTTACAGCCGTAAAACTCATGTATACTGTACGGGAGCTGTACGGGGCTCATGCGTACAGGCCTTAACGCTGCATCGTTTGTGCGCGTTGCAATCTAACGCGATCATATTACCAGCACTTGAAGGCGAGCTGGGTGACTCACTTAATGTTTGTGCAACGACAAAGTGTCGCTGTTCTATTTAATGTTTGGACAACAACAAAGTGTTGCTATTTAATATGTTTGAAGTGTGTACAGCGTACACTCGATATATGTGTATACTACATTCCAAAACTCTGGAAGATACACGCATTCCCGTTTTGACGAAGCGTTGGGGCAGATGGTGGCGTCTAGGGCGTTATTGGTGGGAGTGGCATCCAAACTTTTGATGCAGTTTTTGGGGGGTCATCATCACCTATCTTGGCACCGAATTTGGTGGCTACAGCTCAAAATCTGTGGGAAATAAAGGCTTTTTTGACTTTAAAACGCGGGGGGGTGGAGGCTGGGGCTGAATGGGGGAGCGTGGCTCCGAAATTTTTGATGCATTTTTTTAGGGTTGCTAATAGCTATCTGCCCACCAAATTTGGTAGCTCTAGCTGTAAGGATGTGCGAAATATGCGGATTAATCGTTTTTGAGCTATCGAATTTATCGATTTGCCAGCCCCCCAGTTATCGTAGAAACTTTTGACACATTAATTTACTATCCCAATGCAAAAAAACTTGTACACATACAGACGGACAGACGGACAGACACCATGACGGACATTGCACAAAACCAATATACTCTTTACCTTCGGTATCGAGTATAAAAAAAATATTAATAAACAAATTGAACTAAATGATAATTGCTATTAATTAGATTAAATTGCTTAATTGGCATTTTCCAAAAATTAATATGTTAAATTAAATGGTATGGTTGTAGGTATGGGTGGGTGGGGGGGGCGGGTTGTATGGTTTTTATGAAAAAAAAAAAATATATTTTTGTGAATTTTGTGCGGAGACATGAGTTATATTATTTTGTTGAGATTAATTTAATATTATTATACAACTTTTGAAGAATGTTAGATCCAATATTGAAAAACAAGTCAGTGACGGTGAATCTCCCGAGGAGACTTCAAAAAACATGGTTTTGCGGTGTGCATCATAACTCGTTACCGGATAATCGAAAACAAAAAAACTTATATACATTTTAAATGTGATGAAATTCTCGAGGTAAAAAAAAAAACAGTTGGGAAAGGTGGGCTGGGGGTGGTATGGGTGGTAGTGGCATCCAAATTTGTGATGCAGATCTTTGTGGGATGTCAATTGCTATCTTCATACCAAATTTGGTGACTCTAGCTCGAAAATTGTAAAAAGTGTTGAAAAGGGGGCTGGGGTCGGTATGATTGGGTGTGGCTTCCAAATTTTTGATGCAGATCTTTGTGGGATGTCAATTTCTATCTTCATACCAAATTTGGTGACTCTAGCTCGAAGTTTGTAATACTGGGAAAGGAGGGCTGGGGCGGTATGGGTGGGGTTGGCATTCAAAATTTTTGACGCAGATCTATGTGGAATGTCAATTGCTATCTTCATACCAAATTTGGTGACTCTAGCTCGAAAATTGTAAAAAGTGGGGAAAAGGGGGCTGGGGTCGGTATGGTTGGGTGTGGCTTCCAAATTTTTGATGCAGATTTTTGTGAAATGTCAATTGCTATCTTCATACCAAATTTGGTAACGCTAGCTCGAAGTTTGTAAAAAGTGGGGAAATGGGGGCTGGGGGCGGTATGGGTGGGCGTGGCACCCCAATTTTTGATGCAGATCTTTGTGAAATGTGAATTGCTATCTTCATACCAAATTTGGTGACTCTACCTCAAAGTTTGTAAAAAGTGGGGATTTGGGGGCTGGGGTGGTATGGGTGGGCGTTCATCCAAATTTTTGCTGTTGATCTATGTGGGATGTCAATTGCCATCTTCATACCAAATTTGGTGACTCTAGCTAAAAGTATGTAATAGGTGGGAAAGACAAAACTGTGATGCAGATTTTTGGGGGTCGTTGCCAGCTATCTTCCTACCAAATTTGGTGGCTCTAGCTCCTCAACTCTGGAAGATACACGCATTCCCGTTTTTGACGAAGCGTTGGGGTGGATGGGGGCGGCTTGGGCAGTATTGGTGGGCGTGGCATCCAAATTTTTGCAGCAGATCTTTGTGGAATGATAATTTCTATCTTCATACCAAATTTGGTGACTCTAGCTCAAAGTTTGTAAAATGTGGGGAACGGGGGAATGGGGCCTTATGGGTGGGCGTGGCATCCAAATTTTTGATGCATATCTTTGTAAAATGTCAATTGCTATCTTCATACCAAATTTGGTGTTTCTAGCTCGAAGTTTGTAAAAGGTGGGGAAAGGTGGGTGAAATGGGTGGGCGTGGCTCCAAAACTTTGATGCAGATTTTTGGGGGTCGTTGCCAGCTATCTTCCTACCAAATTTGGTGGCTCTAGCTCCACAAATCTGGAAGATACACGCATTCCCGTTTTTGACGAAGCGTTGGGGTGGATGGGGGCGGCTAGGGCAGTATTGGTGGGCGTGGCATCCAAACTTTTGATGCAGATTTCTGGGGTCATCATCAACTATCTTGGCACTTAATATAATGGCTCTAGCTCAAAAACTGTGGGAGATATAGCCATTTCTGATTTCAAATTGTGGGGGGCTGGGGGCGGAATGGGGGGGCTAGGTTTCAAAATTTTTGATGCAGTTTTTTGAGGGTTGTTAGTAGCTATCTTCTCACCAAATTTGGTAGTTATAGCTGTAAGGATGTGCGAAATATGTGGATTTATCGGTTTTGAGCTATCGAATTTATCGATTTGCAAGCCCCCCAGTTATCGTAGAACCCCCATCTTGACACTTTATCCCATAGATAAAGAGAATTGGAAAGTTTCAAGTCTCTAGCTTGAAGGGCGTGGAAAATAGTTGCGAACATACGGACGGACAGATAGACAGACGGACGGACACCATGACGGACATTGCACAAACTCAATATACTCTTTACCTTCGGTATCGAGTATAATTAAAAAAAATAATATGAAATAAACTCTAAAGTTTAAACCAAAAGTGCCTCTTTTAATTGATATTGAAGTCAGTGCAGGATATAAGATTTTTCTAGCACTTGACTAGTATTCAAAACAGATATATATATAAAAACAAAGGTTAGAAAGGGATGGCGCTAAACATTAAAATGTCAAGCCTTTATGATTCGATGATAGTATTGAAGTTAAGGATGAAGGGGACCAATCAATTAGCATTCTCATCTGCTTTTCATAGACGGGACAAGTGTCTCTATCCTTTTCCCCCTCTTACACCTTCACACTCTAAATCCCTCTCCCTCTAACTCCACATAACCCAAATGAATCTTTTTGTTGTTACTGGTGTTTAACAAAAATCAATGCATGTTCTGAGTTGCTTACAGACAACGCACGGTCTACATGTTTGTATACTTGACACCAGACCCTTTGATCATATAACCCACATGAATGTTTTTGTTGTTGTTACTCTTTGCAAAAAACAAAGCATGCTGTGGCTTAGCTTGTATTTGACTCTAATACAAAATGGTTAAATAGCCGAACTAATCCTGTGCACACTGATTTTCCCAATAATAAGGATCAATGTTTATGGCTTGCTTGTCAAACAGGCGCATCCTTGGCACCAGATCCCTTGCTCACAAATTCCACAAGAATGCTGTTGTTGTTAATGCTTATGTTAAAAAACAATGCATGTTTATGGCTTGCTTGTCAAACAGGCGCATCCTTGACACCAGATCCCTTGCTCACAAAACCCACATGAATGTTTTTGCTGTTGCTGCTTTTGCCAAAAACAATGCATAGTGTGGCTTGCTTGCACGTGTGCAAGGCAACGTACTTATAACAGGAACAAACTTGAGACCAGATCCTATGATCACTGATTCTCAAGTGGGTAATAAAATTTTTAAAAAGGGATCACTGATTCTAAGCTGGGGTAATAAATTATGATTGGGGGTAATAAAAGTGACAGCCACTTCCTGGCGTAAAACCACCAGTTCCCTACTACTTACTGGTATTGTAACTAGATATTTAATGAGATCACATATAATTGTGATTGCATACTCATTGCCATTCTCTGTACGAGGTAATGGTCCAATAGTATCTATTAAAACAGTGTCAAAAGCGGTACTTGGTGTGTTTATACCCTTAACCCATAAAATGGGTAAATAAGGATATAATGGTTTTGTGCAAAAGTATGTGTTCAAGCATGAACATACCTACATAATAACAAGATAAGATAACAAACATGCCTTGTGCGCTCTCAAGGTCCAACAGGTAGACGAACTGAGAGTGCAGTAAAAATAGGGACACATGTTTGTTATCTTAAATAGCCATATGCACGCTGTACCTTACAATTACAGCGATAGGATAATAGTATAAAAAGTACAACACCACGAGTACTTTCTTCTCAACATTTTGGTCCTTCGAGTACTGTGCTACTTTACTCTGCAAAATAATAAAGCGTTTCTGTGGCATTCAACAACAGAAGTGTTAATAGTGTGTGTGTATAGTGAAAAAATTTTTTTTTGGCTAACCATAACAAGCTGTGAGTCGAGGCACAGCACGATCAACCAGGCGATCAAACAAAAACACCTCCAACGCGTTTAGCCAAAAGAAAAATAAAAACATACAAAATGCTGTCAGCACAAACTCTGCAACTGTTGAAAAAAGCAATCGGAGAGATTTGAAGAAGTCCGGCGGGCAATAGAAAAAAAGGAAGCAGTATCAGTTGTTGATAATTTGGCAGCCGAATTCACTGCCAATCATGACATGCTGATGAAAATTGGAGTCGTCGATCATCAATATTTTACTGGAAAAATATATGATGTCACAATGGCAAACATCAGGACCTATAAAGAGTCCCTGATGAAGGTCGAAGCTGCCGACCAAGCCAAGATAAGCGACCAACAAAATGACGTGGAAATGCTACCTGGGACGTCCAAAGGAAAGCACGTTCAAGAGAAATTTGAAATGTCTGCTCAACGGAGCCCAAGCCCAATGGACGTATTGGTAGATCTTGTGGACAAAAGAGCACAGAAGGTAAGGCAGCATATTAATACAGTGAATGCCTGCCTAGAAATCAGCAACCAGGAAGATATAAATGATCTTAGGAACAAACTTAACTTCCTTTGGAACAAGGTGCAGTCAACACTTACAGAATTAGAGGAACGCTATGAAAAATTTGCATTTGACATCGACGAGATCGATGATCTAGAGTGCAGTGTAGACGTTCTTTTAAAAAAATTAAACAAAAGAATAAGTGACATGCACCGAGTTAAAGAAGAAGTTCCAGAGCTACCAAAAGTGGATCTTCCTCACTTCAATGGAAGTCCCAAAGAGTGGCCAACATTCTTCGAGCTGTTCTCCGAGGTAATTCACAACAGGAAAGACATCAGCGATACAAGGAAGCTGAACTATCTAAAATCTTGCCTCAAAGGAGAGGCTAAAATGGTCGTCGGCCATTTATTAATAGGATCAGCAGCTAGCTACAATGCAGCGTGGGAGCTTATATGCAAGCGCTACGAAAATACGCGCAAAATATTTGCTAACTGCGTAAACCAGCTGCTGGACTTGGAACTGCTGAAGAACAATGATGAAGGCAGTATCCGCAAGTTCTTGGACACAGCTACTGAGTGCATCTACATCATTAAAGAAAAGGTCAAATTTCTAGTGATGCTGATGTTTTATTCGCTCAAATTCTGCTGCGAAGATTTTCCACAGAAGTCCTACAACTTTACGAGCAACATGTAAAGAAGGCTAGGGAAATTCAGTCCTTGTCCGATGTACTAGAGTTTATTGAGCAACTATATAACTCAATAGACTCAGTACAAAAAACATGCCATTCAGTCAGAAGCCAAGAAAACGAACAACAAAAGATGCCGTTATTGCCAACTGGATGGTCATGAAATAACGAGATGCCAGAAGTTTAGAACCGAGCCAGTCAAAAAGCGCAAGGAATTTGTGACCAAAAGCTCGCTATGCTTCAAATGCTTGGGCACACATAGCATCAAAGATTGCAAAAAGGATTGAAATGCAATCGATGCTCGAAAGCTCACAACAATTTGCTTCATGAGGATGCAAATAATAAAGAGACCGTCAGCAGCAATTGCCTTAAAGAAAGTAAAGGGCAAGACACGTTGCTGGCAACTGCGCTCATCCGGATAAAAAGTAAGTCTGGAAACTATGAGCAGCTAAGAGCCCTGATCGATGGAGGCTCGCAAAAAACGCTCATCTCGGAAAAGCCGCACAACAACTGAAACTTCGACGAACAAAAAGAAATGTTGAAGTTCAAGGAGTTTCACAAAACGTGGAAATATTAAAAAACAGCGTTTGCCTAATGATTAAACCCAGGTTTAAAAGCCAGTTTATTACAAAAACACAGGCGCTTGTGATGCCAAAATTACAAAGAGCTCTACCAAGCAAGAAAATTGACATGAATGTCTGTAAAGATTGGATGGGCTGCGAGCTAGCAGACCCACACTTCAATGAGCCCAGCCGAATTGATGTCATAATCGGCGTTGACTTACTTCCTATAATTATGTTAGGACAAGTAAAGAAAATCAATGAAACTCTGGGTCAAAAAACCGAACTTGGATGGATAGTTTCCGGCAACATAGCTAGATCGTCCAGCAATAAAGTGATCAGTGCAACAACGACCATTTGCCTGGACGATCTGGAACGCTTCTGGGAGCTTGAAAGCGACTCCAGCGACTCAGAAGACAACACTGTTTGTGAAAAGGCGTTCCAGGAAAAAACTACGCAGGATGAAAATGGACGGCTGGTAGTCTCAATACCATTCCGTAAAAACTTTGAGTTAGGCAACTCTCGGAAACAGGCAATGGCAAGACTACTTCAAATGGAAATAAAGTTCAAGAAGCACCCGCAAATATTCAATGAATACAAAAAGTTCATGAGGGAATATTTGAAACTGGGTCACATGGAACCGGTGAACACAATCGGCCAAGGCAAATATTATATGCCACACCAAGCAGTGATCAGGCCAAACAGTCTTACTACTAAACTAAGAGTAGTGTTTGACGCATCGGCAAAAACGTCCAACGGATTAAGTTTAAATGACGTGATGTTAGTTGGTCCCAAAATACAAAAGGACTTATTTGATATACTAATCAAATGGCGACTATGGAAGTTCGTAATGACAGCTGACATTGAAAAGATGTACCGTCAAATTAAAGTCGCCAAAGACGATCAGGAATATCAATATATCCTCTGGAGAGACGACCCAAAGTTGCCAATTAAGGAGTTCAAGCTAACTACGGTAACGTACGGGACTTCAGCTGCGCCATTTTTAGCAGTCCGCTGTCTACAAAACTAGCAAATCAGCATTGCCAAGGCAACACCAAACTGATGACGGCAATAAAGGAAGACTTTTACATGGATGATCTAATCACTGGTGGCGACTCAATTGACGACTGCATCAAAACACAAACTGATATTAGAAGCGTCATGGAAAAGGCTGGCATGCATTTGAGAAAATGGGTATCAAATGATGACAGAATCATCGCTGGAATTCAAGGAGGAGACTCAACCGAAAAAATTATAATAAACAATGACGAGTCGGTAAAAACTCTCGGTCTGCAATGGGATCCCAAAAAGGATGTATTTACATTTTTCGTCGACTGTCCAAAATTAGTGCGCATAACAAAGCGTCTAATTTTATCTCAATTGGCACGAATCTTCGATCCACTGGGATGGCTTACACCAGCTACACTGCAGGGAAAATGCTTTATTCAGGAGCTATGGAAACTACCGCTTACTTGGGACGCCGAGCTGGAGCCCAGTCTTGCCAATTATTGGCAAGAATATGCGAGCGCATTGCCAGACTTAGAAAAAATTATAATACCGCGCTGGTCTGGAAAATCGAGCACTGATGCTACGGAGCTCCATGGATTTTGCGATGCATCAGAAAAAGCGTATGCAGCAGTGGTGTATACCAAAATTGGAAATAAAATCACTTTGCTAACAGCGAAAAGCAAAGTAAATCCAATAAAAAAAAAAACAATCCCTAAGCTAGAGCTATGTGCAGCTCACTTATTAGCCAAACTATTAGCTAAAGTCCAAGCAATAGTAGGAAACCACACCAAAACGCAAGCATGGAGTGATTCACAGATTACGCTAGCTTGGATAAAGAACAAGCGCAGCAAAGATAAATTCGTCAAAACAAGAGTAGATGAAATAAACAAAAAATTGCCTCATGTCGAATGGAGTTACGTTAAATCAGCAGACAACCCAGCAGATGTCGCCTCAAGAGGAATTTCACCAAACCAATTAAAAGCATGCAACATATGGTGGAAAGGACCCGAGTGGCTAACAAGACCGTCAAATCAGTGGCCACAATTTGAAGAACCTGAGTTATTTATAGTAGCAACTCTAACAAAAACAGAAAACTGCCTCATCCCACTATTGACAAAATTTTCGTCGCTTAACAAGCTAAAAAGCGTACTGGCCTATGTATTACGCTTTATAGCAAAACTACGAGGGAAGCAACAGCAGTCGACCTACCTCACCGTTGACGAATTAAAGAAAGCCAAAACAGCCGTTGTAAAATTACAACAACAGCTTGATTTTGGGCAAGAAATTAATTTGCTGACAGATGGAAAATCTCTAGAAGCAAAGAGTAAATTGTAGCCGCTCAACCCCTTTCTGAATGGAGATGGAGTATTACGTGTGGGAGGCCGTCTTCAAAATGCAATGGTGCCATATGACGTGAAGCACCCAATTATAGTTGGAAAATCAAACTTAGCATCTCTAATCATACACAATGCTCATAAGGAAACTTTACATGGTAGAATGAAACTGATGAGGAGCATAATTCAACGAAAATTCTGGATCTTTGGTCTTCGGAATTCTTTAAAAAAAATATGTACGCCAATGTGTTACCTGCATTAGGTATAGACAAGAAATGGCCAGTCAACTGATGGGCAATTTGCCTGTGTATCGAGTAACAGGTGATTACCCGTTCCAAAATACTGTCATCGACTACGCTGGACCTTTCCAAATTCGCTGTTCAAAAGGAAGAGGTCAAAAATCATATAAAGGGTACATATGCCTATTTGTATGCATGGCCACGAAAGCAATACACCTGGAAACCGTCAGCGACTTATCATCAGATAAGTTTTTAGAGGCTCTGCGCCGATTTTTTGCAAGACGCGGCGAAAGTGAGCATCTGTATTCAGACAGCGGCACAAACTTTGTGGGTGCAGCTAGAATACTTGACAAAGATCTGGTCACCGCTATAAAAGGCAATAGCAGTCTGGCACCGGTGCTTGAAAAAGAAGGCATCAAGTGGCACTTTATCCCGCCGGCAAGCCCCCACATGGGAGGAATATGGGAAGCTGGAGTAAAATCGGTAAAACACCATCTCAAGCGGGTCATCGGCGATAACAGCTTCACATTTGAAGAATGTACAACACTGCTCTGCCAAATTGAAGCAGTGTTAAACTCACGCCCCTTAGTCACCTTGGATAGTGACACAGATGGGGATGACATTTTGACTCCAGGTCATTTTATTGTAGGAAGACCACTTATTGGAGGTCCAGAACACGTTGAAGACAATCAGAAAATTGGGTCTTTAGACAGATGGAGACACATGCAGCGCATTAGAGGTGAATTCTGGAGGAAGTGGAAAGAAGAATACTTGGCGTCATTGCAACAGCGAACCAAATGGCGACAAGGAAAGTCAAACCCCAGAGAAGGCCAACTTGTTTTATTAAAACAAGAAAACACGCACGCGGGTAGATGGCCCATGGGAAAAATAACTAAAACTACTAAAGGACAAGATGATAAAGTTCGAGTAGTAACAGTAAAAACAAACACGGGTGAAGTAAAAAGATCAATAAATAAGATCTGTTTACTACCAACTCAGGACAAAGATGAGCAAGTCGACAACTCCAAAAAAGCGGATCAAAACAAGAGCAGCTAAAATAACTCCAGTTAAAGCAACGATTTTAAGTCTGCTTATGATCCTACAGATAGCAAGTGCTTCTACGATACCTGCCGTAAATACAAGCAAGTTGAGAATCCAGAATATGGATCAGCAAACAGCAATGCTGATGGACAATTTTGGAAAAGTGGAAGTCGTCTCGTCAAGCTGGCAATTGTTGTTTTACTACAACATGCAAGCATATTTTGAAGTCCTGAGACAAGCTGATGAGTTCATGAGGAAAACGGACGCCATTTGCGAGAAATTGGGTGAATTTAAAGAATACTGTACAACCGTGAGCCGCACCGTCAAGTTGAAAATAAACAATATACAGGAGAAAAATAAAATCATCACTCAAGCTTCGGAAAGGAAAAAAGGTTTATAATGTTTTTCGACATAGGCACAGCTAACAGAATCAAAGAGAACATGCAAACCATAATCCAGAACGAGAAACGCCTTAATGAATATGTCAGCAACCAGACTTCGATTATCAACGCAACTTCAAACTTGGTACGCTCAACTACAGAAGATATAAATAAAAGCTTTGAAGAAGTATCAAAGGAAATGAACAAGATGGCAAACACGATAAAAGATCAGCGGTCATTGCGCTTGTAACGGATGTTAACCAAGGAAGAGTTCATCCCTCGCTTGTTGAACCAAATAAAATGTTAGCCGAGCTCAATGAAATTCAAAAAAGGTTGCAAAGAAATCAACTTCTTCCCGGCGGCAATTCCCCACATCGATTACAAATAGTATACAAACTAATGAAGGCACAAACCATATTTAAGGACAACATGCTAATCATCGATGCAAGGATGCCCATATACATAAATCAACATGCCAGTCTCTTCAAAACAATTCCAATACCGCTGGAACTCAATGGAAAAGGGTAATTCCTAAAATTAAAACGGATTTTCTTATCTTCAATAACGAGATAAATGCATACCACTCAATAAACGAAGCTGAAGTAAATCGTTGTCGCCATGAAGACGAGAACACTTGGCTATGAGGGAAGTTGGGCCTGGAAAGATGCCGACGATCAGAGCTGTGAAATATCACCCATCAAGCCAAGCAACAAGCAGCCATGCAACATGGTCGAGTACGAGGAGGATACCTTCTTAGAAAAGCTGAATGGAAAAAATCGGTGGTTGTTTAAAATATTGGAAAAGACGTCAGCTCACATAATATGCGGAAACTACCAGGAGATGACCCTATTGCCTAACCAAGGCATAATAGAGCTATACGCTGGATGTACAGCCAGGATAGGTAAAATCACCATCATAACACCGCAGGAAGTCACATCAACAGATACAGCAAGGTAATCTCCACTCTTCCTAAAAGTACTCAACCACAACAGCACATGGGTGCCGACACCACTCCACCACATTGTAATAAATAACTCAGTGGAACTTCAGCGACTACAGCAAAACATAAAGGATCTACACAGGCAAAAAGTGCACATTGAGGATCTGGCATTTCACACCATGAATGGTCATATTTCCTTAGCATTAACAATAATAATAATAGTTGTAATTTTCATTTATGTAAAGAAAAAGCAAAACCAGAGGCAGCAGTTGCTAGCTGTTACATTTGCTGGCCCCCCGCAGAATGTTCAAGCATGAACATACTTACATAATAACAAGATAAGATAACAAACATGCCTTGTGCGCTCTCAAGGTTCAACAGGTAGACGAACTGAGAGTGCAGTAAAAATAGGGACACATGTTTGTTATCTTAAATAGCCATATGCACGCTGTACCTTACAAACACAGCGATAGGATAATAGTATAAAAAGTACAACACCACGAGTACTTACTTCTCAACAGTATGTAACAGGCAGAAGGAAGCATCTCTGATATTCATGCTTCAAATTATCGATATCTTTTCTGGTTTCCGATATACACATGGAATCGATAACAAAAAAATATCGAATTTGGAAAATGTAAAAATGAGGGTTGAAATAATGGGTAACGATAGTGTTTGTAGCGGAGGATCCAAAATGATAAGTCGAAACCCGTAGTTTGTATGAAGTATGTCTTTATTGTGGATGTGAATATTTTGTAGTATGTTTGTGTTATATGTAGAACTTTTTTCTTCAAAGAATGTTGCACTTCTTGTGCGTAGAAGGGTTGGTTCAGGAATGTTAAGGAGAAAACTAAGACGTGAGCACAGTTGAAATGATCGAAAGCCAAACTGTTGCGCTTCATGTTCATTTATTGAATGATTTTTTGAATATTAATTCTAACTTAAAGCTGGCCACTGCTTCGGCAGAGAAGTCAGCGCGAGAGCCGTACATAGTTTTGTATATAATATAAAGAGAGCGAGAGTATACACATATGTATAGTAAATGGTCTAAGCGTGAGAACGCTGACGCGGCATCGTTGTGCGCGTTGCATTCTTACGCGATCATGTTACCAGCACTGGGTGCTTGGCTTATTGTTTATGCAACGACAAAGTGTCGTTGCTCGATTTAATGTTTAGACAACAACAAAGTGTTGCTGTTTATTTCATTTGAATATATATGAATATATGTGTATACTACATCTCCCTCCTTTTGAAAAATAACGTAATAATATGAAGTTATTTTAATAGTGTAATTATGTTTATGTTTTTTAATTAATTTTAATTTAATTTTAATTAATTATATTGTTATATTTATGTGTCTAAAAATGTATTAAAAATTAAAAAATGATTGAAATTGTTTTGTGTTCTTTTTTTTTGAAATGGCGACAAGGAAAGTCAAACCCCAGGGAAGGCCAACTTGTTTTATTAAAACAAGAAAACACGCACGCGGGTAGATGGCCCATGGGAAAAATAACTAAAACTACTAAAGGACAAGATGATAAAGTTCGAGTAGTAACAGTAAAAACAAACACGGGTGAAGTAAAAAGATCAATAAATAAGATCTGTTTACTACCAACTCAGGACAAAGATGAGCAAGTCGACAACTCCAAAAAGCGGATCAAAACAAGAGCAGCTAAAATAACTCCAGTTAAAGCAACGATTTTAAGCCTGCTTATGATCCTACAGATAGCAAGTGCTTCTACGATACCTGCCGTAAATACAAGCAAGTTGAGAATCCAGAACATGGATCAGCAAACAGCAATGCTGATGGACAATTTTGGAAAAGTGGAAGTCGTCTCGTCAAGCTGGCAATTGTTGTTTTACTACAACATGCAAGCATATTTTGAAGTCCTGAGACAAGCTGATGAGTTCATGAGGAAAACGGACGCCATTTGCGAGAAATTGGGTGAATTTAAAGAATACTGAAGAAGAAAAATAAAATCATCACTCAAGCTTCGGAAAGGAAAAAAAGGTTTATAATGTTTTTCGACATAGGCACAGCTAACAGAATCAAAGAGAACATGAAAACCATAATCCAGAACGAGAAACGCCTTAATGAATATGTCAGCAACCAGAATTCGATTATCAACGCAACTTCAAACTTGGTACGCTCAACTACAGAAGATATAAATAAAAGCTTTGAAGAAGTATCAAAGGAAATGAACAAGATGGCAAACACGATAAAAGATCAGCGGTCATTGCGCTTGTAACGGATGTTAACCAAGGAAGAGTTCATCCCTCGCTTGTTGAACCAAATAAAATGTTAGCCGAGCTCAATGAAATTCAAAAAAGGTTGCAAAGAAATCAACTTCTTCCCGGCGGCAATTCCCCACATCGATTACAAATAGTATACAAACTAATGAAGGCACAAACCATATTTAAGGACAACATGCTAATCATCGATGCAAGGATGCCCATATACATAAATCAACATGCCAGTCTCTTCAAAACAATTCCAATACCGCTGGAACTCAATGGAAAAAGGGTAATTCCTAAAATTAAAACGGATTTTCTTATCTTCAATAACGAGATAAATGCATACCACTCAATAAACGAAGCTGAAGTAAATCGTTGTCGCCATGAAGACGAGAACACTTGGCTATGCGAGGGAAGTTGGGCCTGGAAAGATGCCGACGATCAGAGCTGTGAAATATCACCCATCAAGCCAAGCAACAAGCAGCCATGCAACATGGTCGAGTACGAGGAGGATACCTTCTTAGAAAAGCTGAATGGAAAAAATCGGTGGTTGTTTAAAATATTGGAAAAGACGTCAGCTCACATAATATGCGGAAACTACCAGGAGATGACCCTATTGCCTAACCAAGGCATAATAGAGCTATACACTGGATGTACAGCCAGGATAGGTAAAATCACCATCATAACACCGCAGGAAGTCACATCAACAGATACAGCAAGGTAATCTCCACTCTTCCTAAAAGTACTCAACCACAACAGCACATGGGTGCCGACACCACTCCACCACATTGTAATAAATAACTCAGTGGAACTTCAGCGACTACAGCAAAACATAAAGGATCTACACAGGCAAAAAGTGCACATTGAGGATCTGGCATTTCACACCATGAATGGTCATATTTCCTTAGCATTAACAATAATAATAATAGTTGTAATTTTCATTTATGTAAAGAAAAAGCAAAACCAGAGGCAGCAGTTGCTAGCTGTTACATTTGCTGGCCCCCCGCAGAATGTTCAAGCATGAACATACTTACATAATAACAAGATAAGATAACAAACATGCCTTGTGCGCTCTCAAGGTCCAACAGGTAGACGAACTGAGAGTGCAGTAAAAATAGGGACACATGTTTGTTATCTTAAATAGCCATATGCACGCTGTACCTTACAAACACAGCGATAGGATAATAGTATAAAAAGTACAACACCACGAGTACTTACTTCTCAACAGTATGTAACAGGCAGAAGGAAGCATCTCTGATATTCATGCTTCAAATTATCGATATCTTTTCTGGTTTCCGATATACACATGGAATCGATAACAAAAAATATCGAATTTGGAAAATGTGAAAATGAGGGTTGAAATAATGGGTAACGATAGTGTTTGTAGCGGAGGATCCAAAATGATAAGTCGAAACCCGTAGTTTGTATGTAGTATGTCTTTATTGTAGATGTGAATATGTTGTAGTATGTTTCTGTTATATGTAGAACTTTTTCCTCCAAAGAATGTTGCACTTCTTGTGCGTAGAAGGGTTGGTTCAGGAATGTTAAGGAGAAAACTAAGACATGAGCACAGTTGAAATGATCGAAAGCCAAACTGTTGCGCTTCATGTTCATTTATTGAATGATTTTTTGAATATTAATTCTAACTTAAAGCTGGCCACTGCTTCGGCAGAGAAGTCAGCGCGAGAGCCGTACATAGTTTTGTATATAATATAAAGAGAGCGAGAGTATACACATATGTATAGTAAATGGTCTAAGCGTGAGAACGCTGACGCGGCATCGTTGTGCGCGTTGCATTCTTACGCGATCATGTTACCAGCACTGGGTGCTTGGCTTATTGTTTATGCAACGACAAAGTGTCGTTGCTCGATTTAATGTTTAGACAACAACAAAGTGTTGCTGTTTATTTCATTTGAATATATATGAATATATGTGTATACTACATCTCCCTCCTTTTGAAAAATAACGTAATAATATGAAGTTATTTTAATAGTGTAATTATGTTTATGTTTTTTAATTAATTTTAATTTAATTTTAATTAATTATATTGTTATATTTATGTGTCTAAAAATGTATTAAAAATTAAAAAATGATTGAAATTGTTTTGTGTTCTTTTTTTTTGAAATGGGAAGTAATGAAAAAAATTTTTTTTTTTTGATTATGTTTTTTGTTTTTTTTTTTTTTTTTTTTTTTTTTTTTTGTAATAACAGTTGATCAGACTGTGCTTTCATGAAAGTTTTTAGTTATTGTATAGTTTTAACCTATTCTTATGAACTTTTTTTTTTTTATTGTTTTAACCTTTTATAATTATATTATCTTTATCTTCTATTTTTTCTACGCTAAATGGTCCTAAATATACTGAGTCTAGTTTATGGCCAGTTTCATTTTTTTAGTAAAACTGTATCTCCTATTTTTAATTCGAAATTAATTATATTTCTATCACAATATTCTTTATTCCTAGCCTTATGTTTTTCTAGCATTATTCTAGCTCGTTTATATGCCTGTTCTAATCTTAATTTACTTTCTTTAGCATAGTTTTCTATGTTATATAGAGGTTTTATATTGTCTACTGTATTAAAATATTCGGGTAAATTATTTTGTTTGTTATAAACTAATTCATATGGACAATAGTTGTGTGCCATAGATGGGGTCGTGTTGAAACAGTACACAAAATATTTTAGCCACACATCCCAGTCGGTTTTATCAACTGAAATGTATGAGCGAATATATTCGTTAAAAAGTTCTATGACTTCTTTCTACTGTTCCAACTGTCTGGTGGTGGTGTGCTGTAGACGTTATATTGTCTATTTTCAAATTTTTGCACAATTCATTAATAATCGAATTTTTATATTCAGTTCCCATGTCCGTAATGAACGTCTTCATTGGACCAAACTGTAATATAAAAGATTCAAATATAGCTTTAGCGACAGTACTAGCATTTTTGTTTGGGATCGGAATGGCAACGAGATATTTTGTTAAATCGCAAATAAGCGTTATTGCATATTCGTTACCATGTTCGGATCTTGGTAATGGACCAATAGTGTCAACAATTACCCTGTCGAAAGCATATATTGGTGTTGCTGTCAGTGTTAAAGGGGTCTTTGTATGTAATGTCGTTTTAGACGTTTGGCACTTTTGACATTTACGTATGTATTCTATTATGTTTTTTGCATATTTTTCCATTTGTAATGTCTTTGTACTTTAGCTAAAGTTTTTGATATGCCAGTATGACCTCCTTGTATTGGATCATCATGAAATTTAGACAGTATAGCTTCTTTTTCTATATCATTTGATATATTGGTCACCGGCTTGAGTAGCGCTACTCTTAATAATTATACTCGATACCGAAGGTAAAGAGTATATTGGTTTTGTGCAATGTCCGTCATGGTGTCTGTCCGTCTGTCCGTCTGTCCGTCTGTCCGTCTGTCCGTCTGTCCGTCTGTCCGTCCGTATGTATGCAAGTTTTTTCCACACCCTTCAAGCTAGAGACTTGAAACTTTCCAATTCTCTTTATCTATGGGATAGTAAATTAAAGTGTCAAGATGGGGGTTCTACGATAACTGGGGGGCTGGCAAATCGATAAATTCGATAACCCAAAACCGATAAATCCACATATTTCGCACATCCTTACAGCTAGAAGTACCAAATTTGGTAAGAAGATAGCTATTAGCAACCTCCAAAAAACTGCATCAAAAATTTTGGAGCCACGCCCCCCATTCCGCCCCCAGCCCCCCCGCATTTTAAAGTCAAAAAAGACTATATCTCCCACAGTTTTTGAGCTATAGCCACCAAATTTGGTGCCAAGATAGGTGATGATGACCCCCTAAAAACTGCACCAAAAGTTTGGATGCCACGCCCACCGATACTGCCCTAGCCGCCCCCATCCACCCCAACGCTTCGTCAAAAACGGGAATGCGTGTATCTTCCAGAGTTGTGGAGCTAGAGCCTCCAAATTTGGAGAGAAGATAGCTGCTAACGACCCCCAAAAAACTGCATCAAAGTTTTGGAGCCACGCCCACCCATTACGCCCCCAGCCCCCCGCATTTTGAAATCAGAAATGGCTATATCTCCCACAGTTTTTGAGCTATAGCCACCAAATTTGGTGCCAAGATAGGTGATGATGACCCTCTAAAAACTGCACCAAAAGTTTGGATGCCACGCCCACCAATACTGCCCTAGCCGCCCCCATCCGCCCCAACGCTTCGTCAAAAACGGGAATGCGTGTATCTTCCAGAGTTGTGGAGCTAGAGCCTCCAAATTTGGTGGGAAGATAGCTGTTAACGACCCCCAAAAAACTGCATCAAAGTTTTGGAGCCACGCCCCCATTTCGCCCCCCTTCCCCACTTTTTACAATTTTCGAGCTAGAGTCACCAAATTTGGTATGAAGATAGCAATTGACATTCCACATAGATCTGCATCAAAAATTTGGATACCTCGCCCACCCATACCGCCCCCAGCCCACCTTTCCCCACTTTTTACAAACTTCGAGCTAGATTCACCAAATTTGGTATGTAGATAGCAATTGACATTCCACATAGATCTGCATCAAAAATTTGGATGCCTCGCCCACCCATACCGCCCCCAGCCCCCCTTTCCCCACTTTTTACAAACTTCGAGCTAGAGTCACCAAATTTGGTATCTTGATAGCAATTGACATTCCACATAGATCTGCATCAAAAATTTGGATGCCTCGCCCACCTATACCGCCCCCAGCCCCCCTTTCCCCACTTTTTACAAACTTCGAGCTAGAGTCACCAAATTTGGTATGAAGATAGCAATTGACATTTAACAAAGATCTGCAACAAAAATTTTGATGCCACGCCCACCCATACCGCCCCCAGCCCCCTTTCCCTACATTTTACAAACTTTGAGCTAGAGTCACCAAATTCGGAAGGAATATAGCTGGTGGCATCCCCATCTGCATCGGAGAATCTTTAAGGCAGCTTACACCCCTGCCGCATCCGTACCCCTTTGCAATCAGGCCTCTTTTTACCGGTTTTAATACTGGTATCGAGTATGCCGCAGTCGGTTGCGTCCGACTGCAACGTTTCCACTTGTTTTAATATATTATTGCCCATTTTCTTGAATAATTCTATTGAAACTTGTTCAAAGATTATATCATTCGGTGCCATTTTTAGTTCGCGTATATCGTGTACACCGGCTCTGCTTTCAAGCCGTTGGAAAAATTGACCTAAATCAATAACTCCATTTGCATACAGATCGCTAACATCTATTCTTGCAATGATTTGTTTACCATGCTTAAAGCAACACAGCATATCTTTCGTTTGCAAGGTCACTACTTTTCGTACATCGTCATTTGTTATGACTTCATATACGTTGGGCTTTGAAGATTTATTTAGAGATTTATTTTTCAAATTCTCTTTTTCTATATCTTTTTCATTTCCTGCGCAGGAAATTTTCTGTCTTTTGTCATGTCTAGTAGTGACTTTTAATATTTGATTCGTCATGTTTTTTAGCTCTTTAATGGTTATTCTTGATAACGCATCGGCTACAAAATTATCTTTACCCTTAAGATATTCCACCGTAAATTCGTATTCCTCCAAGTCAAGTCGCATTCTAGTTAATTTCGAGTTTGGGTTTACTATTGAAAATAAAAATGTAAGGGGTCTATGATCTGTTTTGACAGTGAAGTGTCTACCATATATATATGGTCTGAAGTGATTAATTGCCCAATGAATCGCTGATAATTCTTGCTCTGTTGTTGATTTATTACTTTCACCTTTAGTGAAACTGCGAGATGCATATGCTACAGGTAATTGAATACCATTATAATTTTGGGTTAATACTGCTCCACAAGCTTCTTTGCTTGCATCTGTGATTAAAAAAAATTAAAAAAATTCTTTGCTAAAATCTGGGTATTGTAATAATGTAGGACTCATTAATTTTTCTTTTAAATATTCAAAGGCATTTTGACAACTAGGTGTCCAGTCAAATTTGACATCCTTTTTACATAAATTGGTTATGTGACGTGAATATTCTGCAAAATTTTTAATAAAACGTCTATAATAGTTACAACATGCAACAAATCTTCTAGCGCTGTCTGCGTCCGTAGGGACTGGGTAGTTTTCAATGACATCATACTTTTTGTCATCTGGGAGAATACCTTTGTCAGTACCAACAAGAATGGAACTTATATAGAGTCGTCATGAGGCCAAATTCTGACTGCCAGTTGGAATATGGAATCGTGGCGACACCTCTCTCTTTCGCTGCTTTTTCTCTGCCAGCGCATTTCGTGCCCGATTATCAAGCCATTCGGCTGGTCGACTGTGCTACGCTTATTTTCTCTCATAGCACAGCCAGCCAGCCATTCTCTGTGTATACGCCCATAGCCAGCGATTTTGCAGCGCACAGCTGCTTGTTATATTGCCTGTGTATGCATATGAGCGTCATATGATCATATGGTTTGCCTATTCCTTATCGCTTTTTGCGACGTTGCCATAGTGAAGCTATGAACTATACCCACATACATATATGTTTGCAGTTTTGCTGGAATATATGTAGGCTTTCTACACATTTTGTTTGGGCTGGCTAGTGTTAGTGTGTTAGTGATTTTGTATTTCTACATGACATATTTAATTGTATGCGTAGCCTTTTTTAGGCAATTCATTGACCTTTCTCTACTATATTATCAATTCAATTTGGTGCAGAATTTGTATTTTGCCTACAAAAACTTAAAACCAAGACCTTCCAAGCAAGTAAAATATCATTTTCGCTGCTGGTCGAGCATTTGAGTAACAGGCGAACAGCAAAAGAAACAAGCGTCAATGTAAGCTATGCACTAAGTCTAGGTTTTTGGTGAACATTGGCGATAAGCAGCAAAATGATATAAGTGTATGCAGCAAAATGTATATATATATATGACTATGCAAATGTATGTGAAACATTGGCCGACCCTTTATTTTAGTTCTTAGTTTATTTTCTTTCATTCTTTATTTTCTTATATTCCGAGTTTTCGGCAAATGAAATCGACATATGCACAGCTGAATACACTTACGCAATTTGTGCGCATCGCTGCATAACTGTGTGATAGTTGCGATGGCAAAATTGTTGGAAAGTGTCATAGAGCTAAAAACATGAAAGAGTATGAATGACCAGCAATGCGAAACTGATATTTGCCTGCCTATTTTACTAGACGCTTGTTTCTTTTGCTGTTTGCCTGTTACTCAAATGCTCGACCAGCAGCGAAAATGATATTTTACTTGCTTGGAAGGTCTTGGTTTTAAGTTTTTGTAGGCAAAATACAAATTCTGCACCAAATTGAATTGATAATATAGTAGAGAAAGGTCAATGAATTGCCTAAAAAAATGCTACGCATACAATTAAATATGTCATGTAGAAATACAAAATCACTAACACACTAACACTAGCCAGCCCAAACAAAATGTGTAGAAAGCCTACATATATTCCAGCAAAACTGCAAACATATATGTATGTGGGTATAGTTCATAGCTTCACTATGGCAACGTCGCAAAAAGCGATAAGGAATAGGCAAACCATATGATCATATGACGCTCATATGCATACACAGGCAATATAACAAGCAGCTGTGCGCTGCAAAATCGCTGGCTATGGGCGTATACACAGAGAATGGCTGGCTGGCTGTGCTATGAGAGAAAATAAGCGTAGCACAGTCGACCAGCCGAATGGCTTAATAATCGGGCACGAAATGCGCTGGCAGAGAAAAAAGCAGCGAAGGAGAGAGGTGTCGCCACGATTCCATATTCCAACTGGCAGTCAGAATTTGGCCTCATGACGACTCTATATAAGTTCCATTCTTGTTGCTTATGACCTAGGAAGGTCACTTCATGCATGAAAAATGTGCACTTGTCTGGGTGCAATTTTAGATTGTTCTTTCTGCATAAGTCAAAAACGTTTTTAAGGTTTTTAATCATATGTTGTTCGGAACAACCGATGACAATTAGGTCATCCATGTAAAGGAATGCCTGTTATGGTTCAAGACCAGAAAATGCAATTGTCATTATTCTTTGAAAAGAATTAGGCGCTATTTTTAAACCATAAGGTAATCGCGTGAAGCGATATGAGCCATTGCTCGTTGAAAAAGACGTTATATTTCTTGAATTTTCTTCAAGTTCTATTTGATGGAATCCTGACATTAGATCTAAACACGAGAAAAATTGTGCTCGGCCTAGTTGATCAAGAAAATCATCTATTCTTGGAAGTGGAAATTTGTCAGCTAACAGTTTCTTATTTATTTGGCGGTAATCAATTACTAAACGCCATCTTTTATCATTTGAATCAGGTAATGATTTTTTTGGTACTAAGAGCAGGGGGTTGTTGTATTCTGATACAGAAGGTTCTACAATATTGTCTTTTATTAACTTTTCGACTTGCTTGGCTATTTCTGTCTGTTGACTTTGAGGAATTCTATAATTATACTCGATACCGAAGGTAAAGAGTATATTGACTTTGTGCAATGTCCGTCATGGTGTCCGTCCGTCTGTCCGTCTGTCCGTCTGTCCGTCTGTCCGTCCGTATGTTCGCAACTTTTTTCCACACCCTTCAAGCTAGAGACTTGAAACTTTCCAATTCTCTTTATCTATGGGATAGTAAATTAAAGTGTCAAGATGGGGGTTCTACGATAACTGGGGGGCTGGCAAATCGATAAATTCGATAACTCAAAACCGATAAATCCACATATTTCGCACATCCTTACAGCTAGAACTACCAAATTTGGTAAGAAGATAGCTACTAGCAACCCCCAAAAAACTGCATCAAAAATTTTGGAGCCACGCCCCCCATTCCGCCCCCAGCCCCCCGAATTTTAAAGTTAAAAAAGCCTATATCTCCCACAGTTTTTGAGCTATAGTCACCAAATTTGGTGCCAAGATAGGTGATGATGACCCCTCAAAAACTGCATCAAAAAGATTGGATTCCACGCCCACCAATACCGCCCCAGCCACCCCCATGTGCCCCAACGCTTCGTCAAAAACGGGAATGCGTGTATCTTCCAGAGTTGTAGAGCTAGAGCCTCCAAATTTGGTGGGAAGATAGTTGGTAACGACCCCCAAAAACTGCATCAAAGTTTTGGAGCCACGCCCACCCATTCCGCCCCCAGCCCCACCGCATTTTGAAATCAGAAATGGCTATATCTCCCACAGTTTTTGAGCTATAGCCACCAAATTTGGTGCCAAGATAGGTGATGATGACCCCCAAAAACTGCATCAAAAGTTTGGATGCCACGCCCACCAATACTGCCCTAGCCGCCCCCATCCACCCCAACGCTTCGTCAAAAACGGGAATGCGTGTATCTTCCAAAGTTGTGGAGCTAGAGCCACCAAATTTGGTAGGAAGATAGCTGGCAACGACCCCCAAAAACTGCATCAAAGTTTTGGAGCCACGCCCTCCATTTCGCCCCCCTTTCCCCACTTTTTACAATTTTCGAGCTAGAGTCACCAAATTTGGTATGAAGATAGCATTTGACATTTCAGAAAGATCTGCATCAAAAATTTGGATTCCACGCCCACCCATACCGCCCCCAGCCCCCCCTTTTCCCCACTTATTACAAATTTCGAGCTAGAGTCACCAAATTTGGTATGAAGATAGCAATTGACATTTTACAAAGATATGCATCAAAAATTTGGATGCCACGCCCACCCTTACCGCCCTCAGCCCCCTTTCCCCATCTTTTTTAAACTTCGAGCTAGAGTCACCAAATTTGGTATATAGATAGCAATTGACATTCCACAAAGATCTGCATAAAAAATTTGGATGTCACGCCCACCCATACCGCCCCCAGCCCCCCTTTCCCCACTTATTACAAATTTCGAGCTAGAGTCACCAAATTTGGTATGAAGATAGCAATTGACATTCCACAAAGATCTGCATCACAAATTTGGAAGTCACGCCCACCCTTACCGGCCCCAGCCCCCCTTTCCCCACTAAATACAATTTTCGAGCTAGAGTCTCCAAATTTGGTATGAAGATAACAATTGACATTCCACAAAGATCTGCATCAAAAATTTGGATGACACGCCCACCCAAACCGCCCCCAGCCCCCCTTTCCCCACCTTTTACAAATTTTTAGCTAGAGTCACCAAATTTGGTATGAAGATAGCCGGTGGCATCCCCATCTGCATCGGAGAATCTTTAAGGCAGCTTAAACCCCTGCCGCATCCGTACCCCCTTTGCATTCAGGCCTCTTTTTACCGGTTTTAATTCTGGTATCGAGTATGCCGCAGTCGGTTGCGTCCGACTGCAACGTTTCCACTTGTTTTTGATATATGTTGGTTCATTGTCTTTCAATCTTAATTTTTGTTTGTAAAAATTATTCGTGGTTATTGCTTCGGATTCTAGTCCGAATATCTCTGCATACTTGACGCAGAGTTCGGTTAACATTTTTTTATATGGTAGCGGACAATTTTTTCTTAACTTAGATATAATTTTTTCATCTCTTGATAGATGATTTTTAATGAAAATCTCGTAACTAGTTAGTGGTTCAAATCTGACTTTATCTAGGTTAATTATTTTATTTGAATTTGTTGTATTCAGAATTCAGACAAATGTGTTTTTGGAATTGGATATGGAGCTTGCTATAAATACTCCATTCTCAATTTCTTGACACGGTATCATAATATGATCATCTTTTGTATCTAGTTTTATTTGTCGGACAACTTCGAATCGTAAAGGTAAGATTGTGGTATTATTGTCAGTGGTATGAACTATAGGGATAGTTATTGGAAAATTTAAATTTTGAGGTCTTAATATAAACAAGTCTTCGCTTGCTTTGAAGTCTAACTGACAATTGAATTTCTTTATGAAATCCATACCGATTATTCCGTCACATGGAATAGGAAAATTTGTGTCTACTAAATGAAAATAATGTGGAATTATATATTTACCTGTTGTTAATTCAACGAAAATTAGTCCAGTGGAATGGATTGAACCTTCTCCAATTCCGCTGATAGTTGTGGTTGTATTGTTATCTATTTCTTGGTAAATGTCGGACTGTTCTTTTAAAATTGAGATATCTGCGCCAGTATCTATGAGTAACGTCAACATTGTTTTCGTATACTCATTTTGTAAATTTATAAAAATGTTGAGATTAAGATTGATGACGTGAACTGTTGAATTTATTGGTTGGGAGTACTTAAGGGTGCTTGTTGGTTTTCCGAATTACTCTGAGTGTATCGTACGTTACCATCTTGTCTATTATTGTTATTATTGTTAAAGTTGTTGTTGTGGTATCCCCTGTTGGCGTTTCCTCGGTTATTATTATTATAGTAATTGTTATAATTACCATAATTATTATTATAACCTTGGTAATTGCCTCTACCTCGATAATTTCCTCGGAAATGCGGATGGAGTACAACGGTTCGGCGAGGTAGGAAATTACCTCGATTGGGGTGTCCTCTTTGTGCAAATAGGATTGCATTTGTTGATCCTGTAATTTCTGTACTGCAATGTATATATTTACTTACAGCGTCATTCATTGTTGGGAATGTACCTGCTTCCAATATTGTTTTTAGCTTGCCATGATCGCAGTTTTTAATCATGACATTTATTGCTTCTTTGTGCTGAATTTATCAGCAAGTTCTGCTGGCAATCCCTCATCGATATACGAAGATTCAAGTAATCTTCGTAGATTATCGATTTCATTGGTAAATTGCGTGGCAGTTTTACCCTTTTGATAGACATTAGCCATTTTGGCTTTTACCACATCGGATGTTTCACCGACAATAGATTCTTGCAATTTCTTTATTATTGCATCTATGGTTGTCTCATTTTGGACTTTATAGAAGGTTGAGCCAATTATTTTTGACTTGATTACTACTACGGCTATGTTCTCAAATGTGCCATTTGTTAAATTTACTAGTCTTAACGAGGTTAAGAATCTTTGCAAATTTAATTTTTTACCATCAAATTCGGGTATTGATGAGGATATTTCTCTCATGTATGCCCTATCGGCAATAGCTGTGTCTGTCATGGCTGGCAGTTATATTTTTTTTTCGGTGTTATCTGAATCGGAACACTCTTGTTCTGACTCATCAAAGTCAATTGTTGGCTTGGACTCGTTTAAATCCTGGAGTTGACTTTCGTCGAACTCAATTGGAAAATAAGGGTTTTTGTTAATAGTTAGTTTAATATCACGACGAACACTTATCGTCTCTAACTTTTGAGCTAATTGTCGTAATATTTTTAAACAATATTCGTTGTGCGCATTCGTTAGCTTGCTCTTTAGTGAAGATGCTAATTCGCTAAGTGTGTTATATTCAGTCGATAATACTGTAATATGGTGCGACAACGTTTCGACTCTTATTGTTGTGTTTTTATTGACACATTTATATGACTTGTCGAATTTTTGTTTTATAAGTTCGATTTTGTTTTCTATTTCTTGCCAACTCATAACTATTCTTTCTACATTTTTTTGTTAATTGGAATTTTCAAAAAAATTTGGGATTTTGTTCTACATATCTTTTTACATGGACATAAGGTAAGGTTTCTAAAACTTTTGCCTTTTCGGTCTTATCGCAACCGTATAATGGACTTATTGAGATATTATATCTTTCCATAAATTCATTTTCGAACTTATAAACGGAGATATATTCATGGAATTAAAATGGAAATTATGAGGGACAATTTAAATTTTTTCTAATTCTGCTGCGTTACTTATTGCTTTGCTCATATACCTCCTCTTGATATTCCTTCTGTGACTTTTGTATAGTTTTGACACTGTGTTCAAAACCATGAGTATAACAATAATTAGAACCAAGATCAGCATGTACTTCAAATCTGGGGACGACACGTCAACTTTGTTAATTACGTTGGCTGTCGAGTCCACAGACTTGACGTCTACTAGACCCATGACTGGTTCTGGCAAATGATAATTTTCCCTGAATATGTCTAAGTTAACTGTATTAAAAACTGACATGAAAGTCTGACTGATCGAGATTGAAAAATATTGTTTGTTTTTTTTTTTTTTGAATACTAGTTCCCCATTTTAATTTTTAGTTTGTGTGTGTGTTATGTGCATATGATTGGTTTACATTCATTACCAATCATATGTTTGTTAGTGAAAGCCTATCAGATGTTAGTAATTCCAACTTGCACCTTGCGGTGCTACAAGTTGTTTTTGGGTAGGTATTAAAAATAAAGGCAAAGTGGAGCTTGGCATTTAGCAGCTCTTTTGCGTTACTTCGCTCTTTTGGCGAAGTTGTTTTGTGATGTCATCTATGCGTTGTTGGCAGCGTTGTTGCTCTTCCTTGTCTGGATATGTCTTTAGCATATCTCGCTCCAGTCGTCTTTGCTGTAGTAGGCGTTTAATCCTTCCTCCCCGTTTTGTCTTCTTTGGGGGCTTCTTGTTGTTCCGGGCCTTGTACTCAGCTATTGTGAGTGGCCGTGGTCCATCGGTTGGACACACCTCAAGCGCCTCTTTCAGCGTCGGTGCATCCCTTTGCTCGGTAGGAGCAGCGTTGCTGAACGATAGGTCGTCGCTCATGGATGGTTAGTTGATAAAGTTATCAATGGTGTTCCAACGTTGGCACAACTGGCGGTCCTATGCCCTTCGCACTTGTTTGGTGTTGATGTCCTTGGCCCAGCTTGATGCGCTGGGCGGTGCCGGTGCTGGTCTTCGCACAGGCTAATTTTGTTTTTGGTTGTCGTTGTTGTTGCTGATCATTGCTTTGTTTATGTTTGTATGTGCACACATTAATTTATTAATTTTTGTATTTTTAAGTTTAATTTGCTTTTCATTTTGACGAACGCAATTTGTTGTATTTAATTGTTTTTATTTTGTAGTTGTTGTTTATATTTAAAATTTCAATTTGGATTAAATGTCATTTGAACATTTAACTGGTTCACTATGATTGACACATGTTGTTGCATGTGTATATGTTTATTTGAGGCACGCACGAACACATTACGAGTCTTTGATTCGATTTAATTCAGTTTATGTTTTAATGTTTGTTTTGTTGTTGAGCTGAACACATAAAATTCTTGCTGCACAGTTGTAGTTTCATCTGTTTATTGTTGTTGCGCCATTTATTTTTTTTTTTGTACATAGTTCTTTGGCTTCACTCAGTTAGTAGTTTTTGGTATTTTCCACACTTTTCACTGTTTTATAATTTCATTGCAAGTTTGTATTTAATTGTTTAAGTACTTTACTGTACTTGTTCTGCGATACGGATCGCTGTCACGGTCGCCATGAAATGATCGAAAGCCAAACTGTTGCGCTTCATGTTCATTTATTGAATGATTTTTTGAATATTAATTCTAACTTAAAGCTGGCCACTGCTTCGGCAGAGAAGTCAGCGCGAGAGCCGTACATAGTTTTGTATATAATATAAAGAGAGCGAGAGTATACACATATGTATAGTAAATGGTCTAAGCGTGAGAACGCTGACGCGGCATCGTTGTGCGCGTTGCATTCTTACGCGATCATGTTACCAGCACTGGGTGCTTGGCTTATTGTTTATGCAACGACAAAGTGTCGTTGCTCGATTTAATGTTTAGACAACAACAAAGTGTTGCTGTTTATTTCATTTGAATATATATTAATATATGTGTATACTACACAGTGCTTGGATGTTAAGCCTTTGTGGATGCTATGTTACATTAACATAAGGAGAGCAAACCACATATTACAGTTATATCTTAGCTTAAGAACCATGAACATCAAACAATTTATAATTCATGGTTCTGGGTCGGTTAGATGCCGGCCACGCATAGTTGTGGCATAAACATCCTCCCCCCCCTTGCAGTATTGCAAAAGGATCTACTGGCTGCAAGTCCCGGATAGAACCCAGCCAAATACTGAGTTTTGGGCCATTGGATAATTGTTGGTGCTAGGTAGGATTCCGTTGAGGATGATGTGAGGATACACATCCGCCCCGAGCGCCAAACACACCGTTCGAGGATGATACCAGCGTTCATCGGCCAGAACAATGCTCTTGAAGTGCTGGGCGTCAGCAATGATCGGCCTGATTGGAGTGCGTATGCCGAAGTCAGGATCCACATGGACTAAAACTTCACGGCTGAAGTCGGTCATCCTTGATCGCAGGAGCACCGTGCAGACGCCCTCCGCACCAACACGGGTGACGGATAACCCGAAGCCGTTGCCAGTGACGTGGTGATGCGGTTAGTGATGCTGCACGGGTCGATCATTACCCGGATGTCGAACGTCTTCAGCCCAGTGTCAAGCTTGACGATGGCTGTCGGCAGGACACTCACAGCATTGTGCTGCAATATCGATGTCAGCGATGTCTGGATGGACCTGGGATGAGCTGGCGACGGTTGGCGACGGGTGTTTGGAGACCGCATATGCGGAGAACTCGTGGTCCTAGGCGAAGTTGCTCGCTCACGCCTTCCGGTTGGGTGGATGTTGTGGTGAGCCTCGCGGAAGTGCAGTAGGGTGTGGTGGTTCTTATGGCAGACCTTGCACGTGCCGGCGCTGCGGCAGGATTGCCCGGAGTGCTGGTGGGCCAAGCAATTTGGGCTGTACTTATTAATAAGTACTGCCCGGAGGTGTTTTTCAGCCGTGAGTCGCAAGAACCTTTGGCACTTCCTCAGTGGATGCACTCCTCTGCACATCCTACACCGGAAGGAGTTGGTATTGATGGGACGGTCGTGGTACGTGGCCTTGTGCGACGGCATCTTGTAAAACTTCTGGAAATAAAAGGAAGGATATAAGTATTTGTCGTCTGATCGTACTGAGTTGACAGATAACACGGAGGCACAGGACGATTGAACAAACGGTGTGGAGCTTTGGGATAGGACATCCCGCTTTATGTAGGATTGTGACGTCTGTAGCAACGCTGGCTCTGATACTTAAGGGAAAAATGCCGATTTTGACCTTGACGGACAAAACAACGCTTCTTGTCTTGACCCAGATGATAAGCTTGTCGCTGCTGTCGAAGCTGGTGGTGCGGCGTACAAGGGAACTTCTTGATTTATTTCTGATTTAGACTCCGTTCCTGTAGTCAGTTGTGGAGTGAAAAGCATAGGATAGAGGGGCTGTGAGGAGCCAAATAAGGAATATTCCTGAATAGCCACTGATGAGGCTGTAGTAGTTGGCTCAACATATAGGGGGAATTCCAGCGTTGGAGCTTGAGAGATGCTTAGTTTTTGGGTCTGCGGCACTGGAACATCCTCCACCTCCCAAAATTTGGATATGCGATGGTCTAGCTGCATCCCGTCGCTGGTCGAAATTCTTGCGGAGAAGCAACTGTGCGCACTGGTGCACTCTCGTAACTGGCAGAGTTTTTTCTGCTTTATATAAGCTGCCCGATCACTAACGGTTATTTGAAGGAAGCGAGTGCATAATCTGACCGGATGGTTCTCCTTGGCGAACAAGTCACACGTACTGCTCTTGGAAGTTACTAGCGCTTCGAACGAATTAACCCTCCTCGGGCCTTGGGGGATACGGGAATTGGAATTGGAAGCGGAAGAGTTGTGTCAAGTGGCAAAAGATTTCACATCTTCAATAGCTTCGAGCGTTCGGTAGCGTTCATTGAGGAACGCACTCAAATCTTGCCAAGCTGGAATTTCGCATTTTATGGATACTGATTGTTCCCATAGGGAAAACGTGAGTTTTGGCAGCTTTGAGGAACACAGAAAGACTAGCATACAATCTGCGAACGGGGAAGACGCGTCGATATCGGAATGCTGCTCGACCAGTTACAGTTTTGTTGCTGGACAAGCAGCCTTTAAGCGCCGTCGCAAAGTGCTGAAAACGATGGTAACGGATTTGGCAGGCCTCACCCTTTATTGCTGCACCAGATTCGTGGTTAACCTGGGACAGGTAGACGGCAGCCCCCGCAGAAGAGCAACGGAGTAGGTATTTCAACCCTTTCGGACGCAGACGCATTCTTAATTTGACCCTTCAGGCGCGCAAGACTTTTCTCGTATATCGAGAAGCAGTGATCATATATCGCCGCCATGGCAGTAATATCCTCATTGCTTCCGTCCTGTCTAAGTGCGCTGGAACACAATGCATATTCCGTCTCAACTTTCTCCCAAAACGATTGCAGCCGATCGCGGCGAATCTCGTAAGTGAAGTGTCATCTTCGGATGCGGGAGTGATCACGCGAGCCTCAAACTGGATAAGTTTGTCGGTGACGGAAATGAAACTTGTCAAAGACATCTTAATCGGATTACGCTGCAGAAATTTGGAATTTAAATAGTGCGCTTGGAAATCGCGATGATGTTGATGCGGGTGACACCAAAGGATCTTTTTTCGAGCGCGAAATAGGATTTACTTTAGGTTTTTCACCTTGCTGTAGTGGGTTTTTCGGAACACCAGTCGATTTTCTCGAACCTGATGGAGCGGACGAGATGGAATGACGACGGTCGATTTGTGGAACCGGAAACTTTGCTTTTGGATTTGCCTTCTTATCAGTCCCTTTGGACCCAGTGGACATACTACGCTTTAGGATTATTTATTAATATTTTTTTTTCAAATCTGTTATTGGAACACCGGAGTGGTAATAACAAAAAAAATCAAATAAATAAGTTGCACGCACAAAGAGATATACCATAACATATTTATATATGTAGGGTATTTTTTATACTCGATACCGAAGGTAAAGAGTATATTGAGTTTCGTCATGGTGTCTGTCCGTCTGTCCGTCTGTATGAACGCAACTTTTTTCCACACCCTTCAAGCTAGAGACTTGAAACTTTCCAAATCTCTTTATCTATGGGATAGTAAATTAAAGTGTCAAGATGGGGGTTCTACGATAACTGGGGGGCTGGCAAATCGATAAATTCGATAACTGAAAACCGATAAATCCAAATTTTTCGCACATCCTTACAGCTAGAAGTACCAAATTTGGTAAGAAGATAGCTACTAGCAACCCCCAAAAAACTGCATCAAAAGTTATGGAGCCACGCCCCCCATTCCGCCCCCAGCCCCTCCGCATTTTAAAGTCAAAAAAGCTTATATCTCCCACAGTTTTTGAGCTATAGCCACCAAATTCGGTGCCAAGATAGGTGATGATGACCCCTCAAAAACTGCATCAAAAGATTGGATGCCACGCCCACCAATACCGCCCTAGCCACCACCATGTGCCCCAACGCTTCGTCAAAAACGGGAATGCGTGTATCTTCCAGAGTTGTGGAGCTAGAGCCTCCAAATTTGGTGGGAAGATAGCTAATAACGACCCCCAAAAAACTGCATCAAAAGTTATGGAGCCACGCCCCCCATTCCGCCCCCAGCCCCTCCGCATTTTAAAGTCAAAAAAGCTTATATCTCCCACAGTTTTTGAGCTATAGCCACCAAATTCGGTGCCAAGATAGGTGATGATGACCCCTCAAAAACTGCATCAAAAGATTGGATGCCACGCCCACCAATACCGCCCTAGCTACCATCATGTGCCCCAACGCTTCGTCAAAAACGGGAATGCATGTATCTTCCAGAGTTAAGGAGCTAGAGCCACCAAATTTGGTGAATGCGCACAACCAAATCCATCAAAATTTTTACCGCCCCAGCCCCCTTCACACTAATTACAAATTTTGAGCTAGAGTCACCAAATTTGGTATGAAGATAATGACATTTTACAAAGATCTCATCAAATGGATGCCACACCCTAACCACCCTTTCCCATCTTTAAACTGACAGAGTCACCAATTTGGTATATAGATAGCAATTGAAATTCCAAAAGTCGCAACAAAATTGATGCCACAAACCGCAGCACCTTACATTTCACAATCACAATTAATGAAGATAGCAATTGACATTTCAGAAAGATCTGCAACAAAAATTTTGATGCCACAACTACCCATACCGCCCCCAGCCCCCCCCTTTCACTACATTTTACAAACTTTGAGCTAGAGTCACCAAATTTGGAAGGAATATAGCTGGTGGCATCCCCATCTGCATCGGAGAATCTTTAAGGCAGCGTACACCCCTGCCACGCCTACGCATTCCGCCCCCCTTTCCTCACCATTTACAAACTTTGAGCTAGAGTCACCAAATTTGGTATGAAGATAGCAATTCACATTTCACATTGATCTGCATCAAAAATTGGGATGCCACGCCCACCCATACCGCCCCAAGCCCTCATTTCCCCACTTTTTACAAACTTCGAGCTAGAGTTACATAATTTGGTATGAAGATAGCAATTGACATTTCACAAAGATCTGCATCAAAAATTGGTAAGCCACGCCCACCCATACCGACCCAGCCCCCTTTCCCCACTATTTACAAATTTCCAGCTAGAGTCACCATATTTGGTATGAAGATAGCAATTGACATTTCACAAAGATCTGCATCAAAAATTGGGATGCCACGCCCACCCATACCGCCCCAGCCCCCCCCCTTTCCCCACTTTTACAAACTTTTAACTAGAGTCACCAAATTTGGTATGAGGATAGCAATTGACATTCCACATACATCTGCATCAAAAATTTGGATTCCACTCCCACCCATACCGCCCCCAGCCCCCCTTTCCCTACATTTTACAAACTTGGAGCTAGAGTCACCAAATTTGCAACGAAGACAGCTGGTAGCATACCCATCTGCATCGGAGAATCTTTAAGGGAGCGTACACCCCTGCCGCATCCGTACCCCTTTGCAATCAGGCCTCTTTTTACCGATTTTAATACTGGTATCGAGTATACTGCAGTCAGTTGCGTCCGACTGCAACGCTTCCACTTGTTTTTGATTATTCTTATGGATTTTACTTAATACCGATGTTGCAGCACATATATGTTGGTAGAAGTTGCTTGGAGCGCAGCTGGTTGCATGCAAGGTTTTTTTTTCGCAATCGCGTTTGAAAAAAAACAGATCTGAAAAAAAAAAAAACGGAATTAGCAGCACTGATCACCAGTGTAGATGTGTCATTAAAATGATGCGTGATCGATTGTAACCAAACTATCGATAAGTTGCTTGTTTACCTATTGCAGCAGAAGTTGTGTCGTGATAAGTAGTTTATTATTTATTCTATAAACAAGGTTAATAATAAGGCAGATTTTAAGAAAAATGTAACGCGGATGGTTCTCCTTGGAGAACAAGTCACACGTACTGCTCTTGGAAGTTACTAGCGCTTCGAACGAATTAACCCTCCTCGGCCCTTGGGGGATACGGGAATTGGAATTGGAAGCGGAAGAGTTGTGTCAAGTGGCAGTAGATTTCACATCTTCAATAGCTTCGAGCGTTCGGTAGCGTTCATTGAGGAACGCACTCAAATCTTGCCAAGCTGGAATTTCGCATTTTATGGATACTGATTGTTCCCATAGGGAAAACGTGAGTTTTGGCAGCTTTGAGGAACACAGAAAGACTAGCATACAATCTGCGAACGGGGAAGACGCGTCGATATCGGAATGCTTTAGCGCCGTCAAGCATCGTTGGATGGTACTTTGGAGCTCCTTTATTGCTGCACCAGATTCGTGGTTAACCGGGGACTGGTTAAACAGAATTTTTAGTTGGCTGGTGACAAGCAGCCTCTTATTCTCGAAGCGCTCGCAAAGTGCTGCCCACGCAGTCACAAAACCATCGTTGGTAAGCGGGAATTTGGCGATTATCTCATTGGCCTCACCCGCTGTCTTGGAGTTGAGATGGTACAATTTCTCAATCGGAGTCAACGTCGGATTGTTGACATAAATTGCGGAAAACAGATCGCGGAACGACGGCCAGCGCAGGTAGTCTCCATGATTGTGACACCTCTGTGTCACACGGAGGGAGACGGCAGCCCCCGCAGAAGAGCAACGGAGTAGGTATTTCAACCCTTTCGGACGCAGACGCATTCTTAATTTGACCCTTCAGGCGCGCAAGACTTTTCTCGTATATCGAGAAGCCATGGCAGTAATATCCTCATTGCTTCCGTCCTGTCTAAGTGCGCTGGAACACAATGCATATTCCGTCTCAACTTTCTCCCAAAACGATTGCAGCCGATCGCGGCGAATCTCGTAAGTGAAGTGTCATCTTCGGATGCGGGAGTGATCACACGAGCCTCAAACTGGATAAGTTTGTCGGTGACGGAAATGAAACTTGTCAAAGACATTGTGTGGCTTCTTTGTACGGACCTGGTCTTAATCGGATTACGCTGCAGAAATTTGGAATTTAAATAGTGCGCTTGGAAATCGCGATGATGTTGATGCGGGTGACACCAAAGGATCTTTTTTCGAGCGCGAAATAGGATTTACTTTAGGTTTTTCACCTTGCTGTAGTGGGTTTTTCGGAACACCAGTCGATTTTCTCGAACCTGATGGAGCGGACGAGATGGAATGACGACAGTCGATTTGTGGAACCGGAAAATTTGCTTTTGGATTTGCCTTCTTATCAGTCCCTTTGGACCCAGTGGACATACTACGCTTTAGGATTATTTATTATTATTTTTTTTTTCAAATCTGTTATTGGAACACCGGAGTGGTAATAACAAAAAAAATCAAATAAATAAGTTGCACGCACAAAGAGATATACCATAACATATTTATATATGTAGGGTATTTTTATACTCGATACCGAAGGTAAAGAGTATATTGAGTTTCGTCATGGTGTCTGTCCGTCTGTCCGTCTGTATGAACGCAACTTTTTTCCACACCCTTCAAGCTAGAGACTTGAAACTTTCCAAATCTCTTTATCTATGGGATAGTAAATTAAAGTGTCAAGATGGGGGTTCTACGATAACTGGAGGGCTGGCAAATCGATAAATTCGATAACTCAAAACCGATAAATCCACATATTTAACACATCCTTACAGCTAGAACTACCAAACTCGGTCAGCAGATAGCTACTAGCAACCCTCAAAAAACTGCATCAAAAATTTTGGAGCCACGCCCCCCATTCCGCCCCCAGCCCCACCGCAATTTGAAATCAGAAATGGCTATATCTCCCACAGTTTTTGAGCTAGAGCCACCAAATTTAGTGTAAAGATAGGTGATGATGACCCCCCAAAAGCTGCATCAAAAGTTTGGATGCCACGCCCACCCATTCCGCCCCCAGCCCCCCCGCAATTTCAAATCAAAAATGGCTATATCTCGCACAGTTTTTGAACTATAGCCACCAAATTTGGTGGCAAGATAGGTGATGATGACCCCCCAAAAACTGCATCAAAAGTTTGGATGCCGCGCCCACCAATACTGCCAATACTACCCATTCCTCCCCCCTTTCCCCTCCATATTCAAACTGCTAGCTAAGGTCACCAAATTTGGTATGAGGATAGCAATTGACATTCCACATACATCTGCATCAAAAATTTGGATTCCACGCCCACCCATACCGCCCCCAGCCCCCCTTTCCCTACATTTTACAAACTTGGAGCTAGAGTCACCAAATTTGCAACGAAGACAGCTGGTAGCAACCCCATCTGCATCAGAGAATCTTTAAGGCAGCGTACACCCCTGCCGCATCCGTACCCCTTTGCAAACAGGCCTCTTTTTACCGATTTTAATACTGGTATCGAGTATACTGCAGTCAGTTGCGTCCGACTGCAACGCTTCCACTTGTTTTTGATTATTCTTATGGATTTTACTTAATACCGATGTTGCAGCACATATATGTTGGTAGAAGTTGCTTGGAGCGCAGCTGGTTGCATGCAAGGTTTTTTTTTCGCAATCGCGTTTGGAAAATAAAAACAGATCTGACTAAAAACAAAACGGAATTAGCAGCACTGATCACCAGTGTAGATGTGTCATTAAAATGATGCGTGATCGATTGTAACCAAACTATCGATAAGTTGCTTGTTTACCTATTGCAGCAGAAGTTGTGTCGTGATAAGTAGTTTATTATTTATTGTATAAACAAGGTTAATAATAAGGCAGAGTTTAAGAAAAATGTAACGCGATTAACCTTTATTGTGTTTGTTGTGCGCACAATTTTCTGTGTGGATACATTTATACCAGTTTTGTCCAAAGTTTGAAAAGGCAGCCACGCGTGGTTGGCAAGAAAAATTCTGCCGGCGTAGCAGCCGACACATGTATAGACAGAGAGAATATGTGTATTCTATAAATAGAACGCTCGGCAGCTTATTCTCTTACGATCCGCGTGTTCGGCTGCATTTGCTCTCTCGACTCATGTGTTCGGCTGAAGCTCAAAAGTCAAACGCGCAGTCATTCTCTATGCTGCATCATGATGCTGCATTGCAAAAAAATGTTTCACGTTGCCTTCGTGTTTCGCTGCTTCGCACACAAGCGCAATGTTTCATTGTGTGAGTTTGGACACCACCCAGCAAACCATAAGCGTGCACACTCATAATGAGCTCATAAAACAATCATAAACCTTCAGAAAACCCTCATATATGAGTGGGTTTTTCTACTAAACTGGTCGCTCATATAAGAGCACTAACTCCAATTCATAAAAGAGCCTTTTCTGAGTTGTTTTTTGCACTCATTCAGAGCTCTAAATACAATTCATAAAAGAGCCTTTTCTGAGTTGTTTTTTGCACTCATTCAGAGCTCTAAATGCAATTCAAAAAAGAGTCTTCTCTGAGTTGTTTTTTGCACTCATTCAGAGCTCTTTTCTGATGACAAAATAATAAGAAATGCACAAATGGTTTAACCATTAAATTAAATGTGGTATTTTATTCATAAATTAGTTAGAAAAAAATATATTCAAATTAAAAATATATATTAAAGAAAATAAAATTAAAACTAAAACTATGAAATAATATTTAAATCCAAAAATCCAGTATTTTTATAAAATTTTAAACTTAAAATTACTATCGGCTGTTTGATTTTTTTTTGTTTAATATTTTAAGCAATCGTTCGCGGTCTGAAACCACCTCAAAAAAGTGGTATTAAATGTTTGTTCACTACTATTGAATTTTCGGCTAAATGCTTCCCGTGTTATGGACGTTAATGCCAAAGACGATATGCATTTCTTCTCCGCAGTTCCTTTTCAAGAGCACTGGACCGCTACTCCATCTGAACATATTGTCTTCCAAATAGTTCTCACAAATTTGGAGGGCTAAGATATACCAATCTGCACGCGTTCACTAATCATTTGCAACTGAATAGGTACAACTTTGTAAGGACGTAATTTCTTAGGCCGAGGTCGGCGTCTCAGTCGCGTCCAGGGATTTTACAGAAAATTTGTAAATTTGCTGGGACACTGGGGGAGCTGTGCCAGAGTATACCTAGGGGTCGGGGCAATAAGGGAAAGTGTAGGGGAAATAGCAGGGGGGGTTCGTGAGCATATCTTACGCACTGGCGACGATTTGAGAGGCACCTGAAGGAATAGGTTGGTTAGTCCAGAGTTATACTCGGAGAACTAACCAATCACTCCCCAAATGGCTCTTCGTCGCCGACCAGGGCGTCGGGCGAAGTTCCGTGTTAGTACGAGCGGGTGAGAGTCAACCAGCCAGCTAGTCAGGCCGAGGGTAAGACCCGGAAGCCTGCGCACTAACGGCCTAACCCCATCCGCCCGCACCAGTCACCGGCCGCGTGCTTGAGGAGCTCTCGGACGCGTGTGAGATACGAGTGAGAAGATTTCGTCACGCATAGAGTAAGACTCGGAATGCGTGCCCATCCTCCACCCGATCTCTCACATCTGCAACGCCTGGGTATTACCCACTTGTCGCTACACCTGGGACATACTCAAGAGGCAGGCGTCGCAGAATCTAGAGTAAAACTCGGAAGATTCGCTAGCATACCCCTCAGGTTTGCCCCACGTGGGCCATTTGGTGAGGCGCACTGAGCCACTACTACCCCACTCGTCGCTTCACGTGGGACATACCCAAGAGACAGGCGTCGCAGAATCTAGAGTAAAACTCGGAGGATTCGCTAGCATGCCCCTCAGGTTTGCCCCCCGCGGGCTATGTGAGTGAGGCTCACTCGCTGAAAGGGGGGAAAAAAAAAAGGAAAAGGGTAACAAATAAAGCACACACAAATTTAGCTACACTAAGATCTTTATTAATTCCATATTACTGACAGTAAGACATATAGGTATAACACATAAGGGGTGGGGATGCTTTCCTAGGCCGCACCAAATCTAAGCAAGGCTGCCTGAGCAACCTTTGGGCCCATCGCAGATGGCCGTCACTTACCCCTGTGTATGTGTGTATGTATGCCTGGGTGTGGGTGCGTAAGTCTGTGTGTCGATGCCGGGTGTGTGTGTGTATTAGCCTGGGTGTGTGTGTAAGCCTGGGTGTGTCTGTGAGTCTGGGTGGATGCCTGTGCGGGTGTGCTTGAATGTGTGTGCCAGTGTGTGTGTGTATGTGCCTGTGTGTGTGTGCGGGTGTCGATGCCTGGGTGTACGTAAGCCTGGGTGTGCGTGTGTGTGTGCGTAAGCCTGGGTATGCGTGTGTGCCTGTGTGTGTGTGCGTAAGCCTGGGTGTGCGTGTGTGCGTAAGCCTGGGTATGCGTATGCGCCTGGGCGTGCGTAAGCCTGGGTGTGTGTGCCTGGGTGTGCGTAAGCCTGGGGGGGTGCGTGTGTGTGTGCGTAAGCCTGGGTGTGTGTGTGTGCGTAAGCCTGTGTGTCGATGCCGGGTGTGTGTGTGTATTAGCCTGGGTGTGCCTGTGGGTGTGTGTGGATGCCTGTGCCAGTGTGTGTGTGTATGAGCCTGTGTGTGTGTGTGTATGTGCCTGTGTGTGTGTGCGTATGTTAGCCTGGGTGTGTTTGTATGCCTGGGTGTGTGTGTGGATGCCGGGGCGTGCGAGTTTTTTTTTTTTTTTTTTTTTTTTTTTTTTCCTTTATTGCTTATCCTATATATACAATGGCTTATTATTAGGTAATAAAAGCGAAACATAACATTGGCGGTACGGCCGTTAGGTAATGCGTCACCAATGCCTATGTTCCACCTAATCCTCTTGTTCTCTTCGCTCGCGCTCAGCCTTACGCAGATTAGTCATGACTGCCGCCGCGAACGCGCTGAATGCTTCCCAATTGACGCTGCTGGCCAGTATCAATGTCACCAGGTTGTCCAACTCGATGCTACAGCCGAAAGCCCTCTCCAGTTCATCTCGGGGCCCGGTAAAACGTCCGCAGTGAAACAAGACGTGTTCGGCATCCTCTACGAACCTATCACCACAGGAGGTACAGAACGCTGCACTCTCATGCCCAAGTCGGTGCAAGTACTCACGGAAGCAGCCATGACCACTTAGGAGTTGGGTGGTGTAGTAGTTGAGCTGCCCATGCCGCCGGTTTTGCCACGCTGAAATGCTCGGGATGAGGCGATGCGTCCAACGCCCTTTGCTAGACGCATCCCATTGCCTCTGCCAGTTATCCAAAGTGCGCGTTTTGGCCGCTGTGCGCACTTCATGTTTCTGGGGATCCGAAAGTTCCTTGCCATGGGTTCCCTCGTAGATCTCCGAGATTTCCCTAGCCAGCTCGGCTATGGGAGCTATTCCAGCCAGGACCAGACATGCGTCATCAGAGATGGTTCTGAAGCCGCTACAAACTCTGATCGCTCCAAGACGGTGAGTGGCTCTCAGTCCGCGGGTGTAGCTCTCAAGGCGGCAAGCTGATTGCCATATCGGCGCCGCATACAGCATCGTCGCTCTTATGACGCTGGATAAAAGGAGTCTCTTGAATTGCTTCGGACCTCTCGTATTTGGCATGATACGCGAGATCGCACGATTTGCTAAGGCGGCCTTTGTGCTAGCGTACTCCAAATGCTCCTTGAAGCATAGCCTGGTATCCAGCATAACTCCCAGATATTTAATCGCCCTCTTAGACCTGACTGCAGTGTTAGCTACGATTATGTTTGCTGTCTCCACCGCTTTTCGGCTGCTAATGAGCACTGCCTCTGTTTTTTGGGGTGCTATCTGCAGTCCTACTGAGGAGAGCCACTGTATGGCTTTCGAGATGGCTAGGTTGCACTTTTCCTCCACTACCTTGAGATCCTTAGCGACAACCACTATTGCAACATCGTCAGCAAAGCCCACCAGCTGAACATCGTCTGGCATTGACAGCCGAAAAATGCCGTCATACATGACGTTCCACAGAAGAGGTCCCAGTACCGACCCTTGTGGCACGCCTCCAGAAACTTCGTGCTCCTCCATCGTCCCGCAGGTATCATACCTTAGGATTCTATCCTTGAAGTAGCTCCTTGTTATCCTTAGTAGGTACTCCGGCACGTTTAGCGCCTCAAGAGCCTCCAGGATGCAGCCCCATTTAGCCGTATTGAAGGCATTTTTGACGTCCAACGTTGTCACTAGGCAGTACTTCTTGGCGCCGCCTTTCCATCTACATCCAGCTATAGCTCCCGAAGCTATCTCGACTACCTTGCCGATAGCGTCCAGCGTAGATCGCGCTTTGCGAAAGCCATACTGCTGCGGTGAAACTCCACCAGCAGCAGCAATGGCGCTATTGAGCCGGGTGCAAATCAAATGCTCCAGTAGCTTGCCCGCAGTATCGATCAGGCATATCGGACGATATGCAGCTGGATCTTCGAGCTTTTTGCCAGGCTTCGGTATGAGGACCAGGCGCTGAATTTTCCAGCGGTTTGGAAACTTTCCGCTTCGTAGGCAGCTGTTGTACATGCTCGAAAAGACATCTGGGCGGAGCGCAATTGCTAGCTTGAGCGCTCGGTTGGGAATCCCATCTGGGCCAGGTGACTTGCTGGGCTTCAACCTCGTTGCAGCGTGTCGAATCTCATCTAGCATGATGGGCTCAATTTGAGAATACATGCTTGGCGCAGGCGGGAGCTCGTCGATATCCTCATCCATACTGGGAAATAGGTGCCTTACTATCTCCTTCAATGATCTTGAGTCCATGGGGTGGCAGCGTGGAGAGGCATTGAAGCGTTTTACTACCAGCTTGTAGGCATTGCCCCACGGGTCGTTTTCCGCTGTGTCGCAGAGGTCCAGGAAGCATCTACGCTTGCTGTCTTTAATAAGCTTCTGGAAGCGTCTCCTACTGGCGAGGAATTCCGCCTGGCGTTCATGGAACAGCAGCGATCCACGTGAGCGCTGGTAGCGGCGTCTAGCATAGTTGCATTCGCTTCGAGCTTCAGCGATCTCCTCGTTCCACCAGTATACTGGGGCATGGTGCCTCTGGTACCTTCTGCTCCTAGTCATGCTATCATCGCAGGCACGGCTTAGCATCCGCATCGTTTTGTCCACCACGTCCTCGGTGCTATCAGTAGTATCAGAGGTCACAGCAGACTCCAGATGGGCACTGAAAGTCCGCATGTCTAGCGTCTCGACACGATACCTAGGCCAGTGGTGAGCTGGCGTATTACGGTGTTCCGGGCGTATTCCAACAGTGCACCATACGGCAACGTGATCACTAGCATTGAAGGAGTCTTCGATGCTCCAGGTGGACGAACTGAAGAGCGAGCTACTGACAAATGTTATGTCAACGACCGAACCCAGTCCAGCTCTGCTGAACGTGTGCTGCGTTCCATGATTTAGGAGCGCCACATCGAGGAGAGAGAACGCCTCCAGCAACCCCCGTCCTTTGGCATTGGTTGACGAGCTGCCCCACTCCTCTGCCCACGCGTTGAAGTCTCCAGCGATGACGATCGGGTGACGGCCTCTTGCGTCTGCTACCAGGGAGTCCAGGGTGTTAGCGAACTCTGATAGCTGCAGACTAGGGGGTAGGTAGACTGCGTAGAACCACAGGCCGCCCACCGACGCGCGCACGTAGTTTTCATCCCGATGTACATTTACCAGAGGAGTCCCGTCAATCCCGCAGGACCATAGAGCCGCTCTTCCAGTTATGTCCGAAGCGCACCTAGGGCTCTCAGAAAGCCGGTATGGCTCGCTTAGCACCGCAAGGTCTGCAGAGCGTTCACGCACTGTTTGCGACAACAGGTCCTGGGCCGCTGCACAATGGTTAAGGTTTAGCTGTATGAACTTCATTTTGCACGACCAAGTACGCTTCCACTGAGTGGACATCTATTACTGCCCGCCTGGTGGCTGAATGAGGCACTGCCCTTTGCAACACAGATGAAGCACTTCGCCACCTCGCTCTTGCAACTCGCTGCCTTGTGGCCTGTAACTCCACACCTGATGCAGCACTGGGATCTATCCACGGGGTTACGGCAGCTGCTTGCGGTATGTCCCATCTCCAGACAGCGGTAGCACCGCGTGCGCGCTTCCTGCTGGCGAATGACGCAGCTGGTCCAGCCAATGCGAACTGTGCGCAGGGCAGTAATGCTGCTTGCCAGATTTGCTGGTACTGAAAACTGGGGCGTGCGAGTGTATATGCCTGTGTGTGTGCCTGTGTGCGGGTAAGCCTGGGTGTGCGTGTGTGTCAGCGTGTATTTTTCCTGGGTGTGTGTCTGTGCGTGTGCCTGTGTGTGCCTGTGTCGATCCGTGGGTGTGTGTGTGTGTAGGTGTGTGTGTGCCTGGGTGTGCGTAAGCCTGGGTGTGCGTTTGTGCCTGTGTGTGTAAGCCTGGGTGTGTAAGCCACTGTCACTGGTCAACTCCTACTGGCCGTTGTTGTTGTTGTTGTTGCAGTGGCTGCTGTGGCGCGCTGCTGTTGCCAGCTGTGGTTGTTGTTGTTGCAGTGGCTGCTGTGGTGCGCTGCTGTTGCAGGCTGCTGTGGCTGCCGTGGTTGCTACTGCTGTTGTTGTTGTTGTTGCTGTGGCTGCGGTGGCACGCTGCTATTGCAGGCTTGTTGTTGTTGTTGCGGTGGCTGCGGTGGTTGCTACTGCTGTTGTTGTTGTCACCGTTGTGTATCACTGTCGCGTACCGGTTATAGCAAGCTCACTCGGAAAACTAATCTTTGCATTAAAATTGCAATATCATTTTCGAGCTTCTTATCTTCCTCTTCCACAGCTTCCATTCCCCTGGAACGCGCAAAATACCAGCTCGTTCCGCGCGGAGCAAGATTTTGCGTTTGCGTTTACGCAAAATGCGGGCGGAGCAAGAATTTGCGTTTGCCTTTGCGCAAAATGCGAACGGAGCGCTATCTTGCGTTTGCGCTTGCGCAAAGTGTGAGCGGAGCACTATTTTACGTTTGCGTTTACGCAAACGCGAACGGAGCATGGTAAATGCAACCATAAGATAACACAAATGACGGCACAAACGAAAAACATAAATGTGCGGTAGCTGATCGCTACCTCACAACTTAACCAAAATTGTGCTTGCTTTTTTTCACAAACACCGCTTCAACTTTTACAGATAGAGGAGTTTATTTCGTGCACGTGTAACGCTCAGAAAACACGCATAAATTTAACATATATATGAGCTCATTATTATGAGCGCTATATGAGTCATAAATGAGTTCATATTTGAGCTCATTGTTATGAGCGCTCAGACTATGGTTTGCTGGGCACTGATTTATACATATGTAAGTCGTACTATTGGCGAATTGCCAGCGGCTCTTTGTGTATGTTTTTGTTTTGTGCAATTAATGTGTTTGTTAATTTGTTAATGATAAATGTTTCTACCAATGAAATAAAACGAGTGTATTAAGAATTTAGTTGTTTGATGGTTTTTATACTCGATACCGAAGAATGCGTGCATCTTCCAGAGTTGTGAAGCTAGAGCCTCCAAATTTGGTACAAAGCTAGCTGGTAACGACCCCCAAAAACTGCATCAAAGTTTTGGAGCCACGCCCACCCATTCCGCCCCCAGCCCCCCATATCAAGCCCATATCTCCCACAGTTTTTGAGCTAGAGCCACCAAATTTTGTGCCAAGATAGGTGACGATGACCCCCCAAAAACTGCATCAAAAGTTTGGATGCCACGCCCACCAATACTGCCCTAGCCGCCCCCATTCGCCCCAACGCTTCGTCAAAAACGGGAATGCGTGTATCTTCCAGGAGTTGTGGAGCTAAAGCCACTAAATTTGGTAGGAAGATAGCTGGCAACGACGCCCAAAAATCTGCATCAAAGTTTTGGAGCCACGCCCACCCATTTCGCCCCCCTTTCCCCACCTTTTACAAGCTTTTAGCTAGAGTCACAAAATTTGGTTTGAATATAGCAATTGACATTCCACAAAGATCTGCATCACAAATTTGGATGGCACGCCAACCCATACCGCCCCCAGCCCCCCTTTCCCAAATTTTAAAAACTTCGAGCTAGAGTCACCAAATTTAGTATGAAGATAGCAATTGACATACCACAAAGATCTGCATCACAAATTTGGATGCCACGTCCACCCTTACCGCCCTTAGCCCCCCTTTCACCACATTTTAAAATTTTCGAGCTAGAGTCACAAAATTTGGTATGAAGATAGCAATTGACATTCCACATATATCTGCATCAAAAATTTTGATGCCATGCCCACCCATATCACCCCCAGCCCCCCTTTCCCAACCTTTTACAAGCTTTTAGCTAGAGACACAAAATTTGGTATGAATATAGCAACTGACATTCCACAAAGATCTGCATCACAAATTTGGATGCCACGTCCACCCTTACCGCCCTTAGCCCCCCTTTCACCACATTTTAAAATTTTCGAGCTAGAGTCACAAAATTTGGTATGAAAATAGCAATTGACATTCCACATATATCTGCATCAAAAATTTTGATGCCATGCCCACCCATATCACCCCCAGCCCCCCTTTCCCAACCTTTTACAAGCTTTTAGCTAGAGACACAAAATTTGGTATGAATATAGCAACTGACATTCCACAAAGATCTGCATCACAAATTTGGATGCCACGTCCACCCTTACCGCCCTTAGCCTCCCTCTCACCACATTTTACAATTTTCGAGCTAGAGTCACAAAATTTGGTATGAAGATAGCAATTGACATTCCACATAGATCTGCATCAAATATTTTGATGCCACGCCCACCCATACCACCCCCAGCCCCCCCTTCCCCACCTTTTATAAGCTTTTAGCTTGAGTCCAAAATTTTGTTTGAATATAGCAATTGACATTCCACATAGATCTGCATCACAAATTTAGATGCCACGCCAACCCATACCGCCCCCAGCCCCCATTCCACACTTCTTACAATTTTCGAGCTTGAGTCTCCAAATTTGGTATGAAGATAGCAATTGACATTTTATAAAAATCTGCATCACAAATTTGGATGCCACGTCCACCCTTACCGCCCTTAGACCCCCTTTCACCACATTTTACAATTTTCGAGCTAGAGTCACAAAATTTGGTATGAAGATAGCAATTGACATTCCACAAAGATCTGCATCACAAATTTTGATGCCACGCCCACCCTTACCGCCCTTAGCCTCCCTCTCACCACATTTTACAATTTTCGAGCTAGAGTCACAAAATTTGGTATGAAGATAGCAATTGACATTCCACATAGATCTGCATCAAAAATTTTGATGCCACGCCCACCCATACCACCCCCAGCCCCCCCTTCCCCACCTTTTATAAGCTTTTAGCTTGAGTCCAAAATTTTGTTTGAATATAGCAATTGACATTCCACATAGATCTGCATCACAAATTTAGATGCCACGCCAACCCATACCGCCCCCAGCCCCCATTCCACACTTCTTACAATTTTCGAGCTTGAGTCTCCAAATTTGGTAAGAAGATAGCAATTGACATTTTATAAAAATCTGCATCACAAATTTGGATGCCACGTCCACCCTTACCGCCCTTAGACCCCCTTTCACCACATTTTAAAATTTTCGAGCTAGAGTCACAAAATTTGGTATGAAGATAGCAATTGACATTCCACAAAGATCTGCATCACAAATTTTGATGCCACGCCCACCCATACCACCCCAGCCCCCTTTCCCCACCGTTTACAAGCTTTTAGCTAGAGTCACAAAATTTGGTATGAATATAGCAACTGACATTCCACAAAGATCTGCATCTTAAATTTGGATGCCACGCCCACCCATACCGCCCCCAGCCCCCCTTTCCCCATTTTTTTATACAAACTTTTAGCTAGGGTCACCAAATTTGGTTTGAATATAGCAATTGACATTCCATTAAGATCTGCATCACAAATTTGGATGCCACGTCCACCCTTACCGCCCTTAGCCCCCCTTTCCCCACTTATTACAAAATTCGCGCTAGAGTCACCAAATTTGGTATGAAGATAGCAAATGACATTTCAGAAAGATCTGCATAAAAAATTTTGATGCCACAACTACCCATACCGCCCCCAGCCCCCCCCTTTCCCCACCTTTTACAAACTTTGAGCTAGTCACCAAATTTGTTAGGAAGGTAGCTGGTGGCATCCCCATGTGCATCGGAGAATCTTTAAGGCAGCGTACACACCTGCCGCATCCGTACCCCTCTGCAATCAGGCCTCATTTTACCGGTTTAAATACTGGTATCGAGTATGCCGCAGTCGGTTGCGACCACTTTCCACTTGTTTTTATTGTATTTTCCGCGCACATCAATTTTGTGCACATATGCAGGTATGTTGGACTGCTGGCGGATTGCCGGCGGCTCTGTTTACGTTTTGGGTTGCGTGCAAAAAGTGTGTAAATAAATTATGTTAATTGTAACACTTGAGCACAAGGACGAGAGTGAATTGTTGTAGCGGATTTACTGCATAATATTTAGGACAAAATATTATTCAGTCGTGGTAGATGTGTATGTACATATCTACATATATTTTTGCTTTGCACGGAACAATGGAATTGGCACTAGTAAGTACTGGCATATGCTAATAAATATATTCAACTATATTTGAGTTTTAACATATGTTGTTCCATGTAGGATATTTGTGCGGACTTGTAAAATTTTTCACAGTTTTTTGGAAAGATCGGAATTACATACATACAACATATATATATGGAAATATATGTATGTTGCAATATGGCGGACTTGGGATGCCGGTATGTACGAACAATTTTTACACAGTTGAAAATAGAAATTTAATGTGTATTACTTATCTTTTTTCACCAAGGAACTAGCTGGGGCGAGTGCAGAAGGATATCCGGCTCGAAGGACCAATGTTTGTAGCGGAGGATCCAAAATGATGAGTCGAAAACCGTAGTTTGTATGAAGTATGTCTTTATTGTGGATGTGAATATTTTTATACTCGATACCGAAGGTAAAGAGTATATTGAGTTTCGTCATGGTGTCTGTCCGTCTGTCCGTCTGTATGAACGCAACTTTTTTCCACACCCTTCAAGCTAGAGACTTGAAACTTTCCAAATCTCTTTATCTACGGGATAGTAAATTAAAGTGTCAAGATGGGGGTTCTACGATAACTGGGTGGCTGGCAAATCGATAAATTCGATAACTGAAAACCGATAAATCCACATTTTTCGCACATCCTTACAGCTAGAAGTACCAAATTTGGTAAGAAGATAGCTACTAGCAACCCCCAAAAAACTGCATCAAAAGTTATGGAGCCACGCCCCCCATTCCGCCCCCAGCCCCTCCGCATTTTAAAGTCAAAAAAGCTTATATCTCCCACAGTTTTTGAGCTATAGCCACCAAATTCGGTGCCAAGATAGGTGATGATGACCCCTCAAAAACTGCATCAAAAGATTGGATGCCACGCCCACCAATACCGCCCTAGCCACCACCATGTGCCCCAACGCTTCGTCAAAAACGGGAATGCGTGTATCTTCCAGAGTTGTGGAGCTAGAGCCTCCAAATTATGTGGGAAGATAGCTAATAACGACCCCCAAAAAACTGCATCAAAAGTTATGGAGCCACGCCCCCCATTCCGCCCCCAGCCCCTCCGCATTTTAAAGTCAAAAAAGCTTATATCTCCCACAGTTTTTGAGCTATAGCCACCAAATTCGGTGCCAAGATAGGTGATGATGACCCCTCAAAAACTGCATCAAAAGATTGGATGCCACGCCCACCAATACCGCCCTAGCTACCATCATGTGCCCCAACGCTTCGTCAAAAACGGGAATGCATGTATCTTCCAGAGTTAAGGAGCTAGAGCCACCAAATTTGGAATGAAGATAGCAATTGACATTTCAGAAAGATCTGCAACAAAAACTTGATGCCACAACTACCCATACCGCCCCCAGCCCCCCCCTTTCACTACATTTTACAAACTTTGAGCTAGAGTCACCAAATTTGGAAGGAATATAGCTGGTGGCATCCCCATCTGCATCGGAGAATCTTTAAGGTAGCGTACACCCCTGCCACGCCTACGCATTCCGCCCCCCTTTCCACACCATTTACAAACTTTGAGCTAGAGTCACCAAATTTGGTATGAAGATAGCAATTCACATTTCACATTGATCTGCATCAAAAATTGGGATGCCACGCCCACCAATACCGCCCTAGCCACCACCATGTGCCCCAACGCTTCGTCAAAAACGGGAATGCGTGTATCTTCCAGAGTTGTGGAGCAAGAGCCTCCAAATTTGGTGGGAAGATAGCTAATAACGACCCCCAAAAAACTGCATCAAAAGTTATGGAGCCACGCCCCCCATTCCGCCCCCAGCCCCTCCGCATTTTAAAGTAAAAAAAGCTTATATCTCCCACAGTTTTTGAGCTATAGCCACCAAATTCGGTGCCAAGATAGGTGATGATGACCCCTCAAAAACTGCATCAAAAGATTGGATGCCACGCCCACCAATACCGCCCTAGCCACCATCATGTGCCCCAACGCTTCGTCAAAAACGGGAATGCATGTATCTTCCAGAGTTAAGGAGCTAGAGCCACCAAATTTGGTAGGAAGATAGCTGGCAACAACCCCCAAAAATCTGCATCAAAAATTTGGATTCCACGCCCACCCTTAACGCCCCCATTCCCCCTTTCCACATCTTTTACAAATTTCTAGCTAGAGTCACCAAATTTGGAATGAAGATAGCAATTGACATTTCAGAAAGATCTGCAACAAAAATTTTGATGCCACAACTACCCATACCGCCCCCAGCCCCCCCCTTTCACTACATTTTACAAACTTTGAGCTAGAGTCACCAAATTTGGAAGGAATATAGCTGGTGGCATCCCCATCTGCATCGGAGAATCTTTAAAGCAGCGTACACCCCTGCCACGCCTACGCATTCCGCCCCCCTTTCCTCACCATTTACAAACTTTGAGCTAGAGTCACAAAATTTGGTATGAAGATAGCAATTCACATTTCACATTGATCTGCATCAAAAATTGGGATGCCACGCCCACCCATACCGCCCCAAGCCCCCATTTCCCCACTTTTTACAAACTTCGAGCTAGAGTTACATAATTTGGTATGAAGATAGCAAGATAGCATCAAAAGTTTGGATTCCACGCCCACCAATACTGCCCAAGCCGCCCCCATCCACCCCAACGCTTCGTCAAAAACGGGAATGCGTGTATCTTCCAGAGTTGTGGAGCTAGAGCCACCAAAGGCAGATAGCTGGCAACGACCCCCAAAAGTCTGCATCAAAGTTTTGGAGCCACGCCTACCCATTTCACCCCTCTTTCCCCACCTTTTACAAATTTCGAGCTAGAAACACCAAATTTGGTATGAAGATAGCAATTGACATTTCACAAAGATCTGCATCAAAAATTGGTAAGCCACGCCCACCCATACCGACCCAGCCCCCTTTCCCCACTATTTACAAATTTCCAGCTAGAGTCACCATATTTGGTATGAAGATAGCAATTGACATTTCACAAAGATCTGCATCAAAATTGGGATGCCACGCCCACCCATACCGCCCCAGCCCCCCCTTTCCCCAGTTTTACAAACTTTTAACTAGAGTCACCAAATTTGGTATGAGGATAGCAATTGACATTCCACATACATCTGCATCAAAAATTTGGATTCCACTCCCACCCATACCGCCCCCCAGCCCCCTTTCCCTACATTTTACAAACTTGGAGCTAGAGTCACCAAATTTGCAACGAAGACAGCTGGTAGCATACCCATCTGCATCGGAGAATCTTTAAGGGAGCGTACACCCCTGCCGCATCCGTACCCCTTTGCAATCAGGCCTCTTTTTACCGATTTTAATACTGGTATCGAGTATACTGCAGTCAGTTGCGTCCGACTGCAACGCTTCCACTTGTTTAGTATGTTTGTGTTATATGTAGAACTTTTTTCTCCAAAGAATGTTGCACTTCTTGTGCGTAGAAGGGTTGGTTCAGGAATGTTAAGGAGAAAACTAAGACATGAGCACAGTGCTTGGATGTTAAGCCTTTGTGGATGCTATGTTACATTAACATAAGGAGAGCAAACCACATTTTACAGTTATATCTTAGCTTTGTGGAATGATAATTTCTATCTTCATACCAAATTTGGTGACTCTAGCTCAAAGTTTGTAAAATGTGGGGAACGGGGGAATGGGGCCTTATGGGTGGGCGTGGCATCCAAATTTTTGATGCATATCTTTGTAAAATGTCAATTGCTATCTTCATACCAAATTTGGTGTTTCTAGCTCGAAGTTTGTAAAAGGTGGGGAAAGAGGGGTGAAATGGGTAGGCGTGGCTCCAAAACTTTGATGCAGACTTTTGGGGGTCGTTGCCAGCTATCTGCCTTTGGTGGCTCTAGCTCCACAACTCTGGAAGATACACGCATTCCCGTTTTTGACGAAGCGTTGGGGTGGATGGGGGCGGCTTGGGCAGTATTGGTGGGCGTGGAATCCAAACTTTTGATGCAGTTTTTTGGGGGTCATCATCACCTATCTTGGCACTAAATTTAATGGCTCTAGCTCAAAAATTGTGGGAGATATAGCCATTTCTGATTTCAAATTGCGGTGGGCTGGGGGCGGTATGGAGGGCTAGGCATCAAAATTTTTGATGCAGTTTTTGAGGGTTTCTAGTAGCTATCTTCTTACCAAATTTGGTAGTTATAGCTGTAAGGATGTGCGAAATATGTGGATTTATCGGTTTTGAGTTATCGAATTTATCGATTTGCCAGCCCCCCAGTTATCGTAGAACCCCCATCTTGACACTTTAATTTACTATCCCATAGATAAAGAGAATTGGAAAGTTTCAAGTCTCTAGCTTCAAGGGTGTGGAAAAAAGTTGCGAACATACGGACGGACAGATAGACAGACGGACGGACACAATAACGGACATTGCACAAACTCAATATACTCTTTACCTTCGGTATCGAGTATAATTAAAAACAAGTGGAAACGTTGCAGTCGGACGCAACCGACTGCGGCATACTCGATACCAGTATTAAAACCGGTAAAAAGAGGCCTGATTGCAAAGGGGTACGGATGCGGCAGGGGTGTAAGCTGCCTTAAAGATTCTCCGATGCAGATGGGGATGCCACCAGCTATATTCCTTCCGAATTTGGTGACTCTAGCTCAAAGTTTGTAAAATGTAGGGAAAGGGGGGCTGGGGGCGGTATGGTTGGGCGTGGCATCAAAATTTTTGTTGCAGATCTTTGTTAAATGTCAATTGCTATCTTCATACCAAATTTGGTGACTCTAGCTCGAAGTTTGTAAAAAGTGGGGAAAGGGGGGCTGGGGGCGGTATAGGTGGGCGAGGCATCCAAATTTTTGATGCAGATCTATGTGGAATGTCAATTGCTATCAACATACCTAATTTGGTGACTCTAGCTCGAAGTTTGTAAAAAGTGGGGAAATGGGGCTGGGGGCGGTATGGGTGGGCGAGTCATCCAAATTTTTGATGCAGATCTATGTGGAATGTAAATTGCTATCTTCATACCAAATTTGGTGAATCTAGCTCGAAGTTTGTAAAAAGTGGGGAAAGGTGGGCTGGGGGCGGTATGGGTGGGCGAGGTTTCCAAATTTTTGATGCAGATCTATGTTGAATGTCAATTGCTATCTTCATACCAAATTTGGTGACTCTAGCTCGAAGATTGTAAAAAGTGGGGAAGGGGGGGCGAAATGGGGGCGTGGCTCCAAAACTTTGATGCAGTTTTTTGGGGGTCGTTAACAGCTATCTTCCCACCAAATTTGGAGGCTCTAGCTCCACAACTCTGGAAGATACACGCATTCCCGTTTTTGACGAAGCGTTGGGGCGGATGGGGGCGGCTAGGGCAGTATTGGTGGGCGTGGCATCCAAACTTTTGGTGCAGTTTTTAGAGGGTCATCATCACCTATCTTGGCACCAAATTTGGTGGCTATAGCTCAAAAACTGTGGGAGATATAGCAATTTCTGATTTCAAAATGCGGGGGGCTGGGGGCGTAATGGGTGGGCGTGGCTCCAAAACTTTGATGCAGTTGTTTTGGGGATCGTTAGCAGCTATCTTCCCTCCAAATTTGGAGGCTTTAGCTCCACAACTCTGGAAGATACACGCATTCCCGTTTTTGACGAAGCGTTGGGGTGGATGGGGGCGGCTAGGGCAGTATCGGTGGGCGTGGCATCCAAACTTTTGGTGCAGTTTTTAGGGGGTCATCATCACCTATCTTGGCACCAAATTTGGTGGCTATAGCTCAAAAACTGTGGGAGATATAGTCTTTTTTGACTTTAAAATGCGGAGGGGCTGGGGGCGGAATGGGGGGGCGTGGCTCCAAAATTTTGATGATGCAGTTTTTTGGAGGTTGCTAATAGCTATCTTCTTACCAAATTTGGTACTTCTAACAAGAAGGAAGGGGCGAAAAATGTGGATTTATCGGTTTTGGGTTATCGAATTTATCGATTTGCCCCCCCCCCGTTACCATCACCCCCCCATCTTGACCCTTTAATTTTCTATCCCATAAATAAAGAGAATTGGAAAGTTTAAAGTCTCGAGCTAGAGGGGTGGAAAAAAACTTGCATACATACGGACGGACAGACGGACAGACGGACAGACACCATGACGGACATTGCACAAAACCAATATACTCTTTACCTTCGGTGTCAGTAATAAAAATAATATGAAATAAACTCAAAAATTTTAACCAAAAGTGCCTCTTTAATTGATATTGAAGTCAGTGCAGGATATAAGATTTTTCTAGCACTTGACTAGTATTCAAAACAGATATATATAATTATGAGTTCCCCACCCAAAGGGAAAAAAAAAAATAAAAGACATCCAAAAAAAAAAAAAAATTTGTCTTTAGTTTATTTCTTTATTGTGTTTGAACTAATTTTAAAAGATACAAAACACTTCCTCACTTAAGTCTATCTTCTTTCTGATCTTACTCCGAACTAAACTTCAATTGTTCTTGCTGCGCAGAGCAAACCTCCGTTTAGAGCTTTTCTTATTGTCAAAGCTTCTAAGCTTTGATCATTTTAAGCTTTTATCAAAAAGTGCCAATTCGGCGATCTCACGCTTGTGGCGTGATTTTTGGAAATATGTTTATGTCTCACGCTTGTGGCGTGATCTTAGAAATATGTTTATATTTTATGTTTATGTCTAATATGCTTCCTGTGTTGGGGTTTTAGGGTGTAATGTGATATCTTATTGTTGGGCTGTGTGCTATGTGCTGGGGTGCGTTTTATGTGTAACATATTTGAGATATGAATATGTGTGCATATTGGATATCTTACTCGCCCACACTTAAAAAATTTGCTTTACGTTAGACTGCTTCTATCTTGGGATACAGTGCGGGTTGATCTTGTTCAACTATTGGTAATTCTATCTTATCGTTGTTTATTTCTTGTTCTTTAGGTTTTCTATACTTAACAATAAGTGTTTTGGGTAAACTTTTGAACTTATAAATTAAGTACAATAATATGCTTAATATGGTAATGGTTAATGATGTCAATGTTATTATTTGAAATGTATTATAATATTTTGTATGTTCCAAAATTAATTTCTTAGTTTGAATATATGACAATGGTTCGAGTTTTGTTACGTTATTACTGACATAAATGTTTTGTGTAAAATCTAGTCTTGAATTTGATATTGATATTTCGTTGATTTGTATTTCACAATTATAGATTTTTATAATATTGTTTCCTTTTATTTTAATTTCATTGTTCATACAGTTTTGATTTACAATGGTTTCTGGCAAATTCCATGTTAAGATTATGTTTGGTTCTATATAATTTGTTTGAAAGTTTTTAATTGTTTTGGTGTATTTACATTCTGTTTTGATTTGTTTTACAATGCCTACTATGCAATTATTCATTATTTGTTTCTTAGTTATTGTGCCATATACTGTATTATTATTTATAAAATATTTTTCTTGAATATTTTCTGTTACAATATTATCGTTCTCATCTGGGTAGGGTATTATTTCGAAAATAGGTGTTTTGCTAATTTCTTGTGGAATATGTGATATTATATAAATTTCTTTTGTATCAGTTTTTAACCAAGTTGATGTTTTAATATTAAGAATTTTCTCTGGTGTAACATGCAATAAGTAGTCGTGCTTTAGTAATTTAGGGTTGAATATGCCTAATCTAGTTAGTTGCATTCCCATCTCTATGTCTTCTATGTATTCGGTGAAATGTTCTAAATTGAAAATTAATAAATCAAGTTTCTTGTTCTTTTCTTCTTTTGTTTTAAATGTGTTCATGGTCTCAATTGCTTTGTTAATTGTTTCGATTATTTGGTTAAGTTCACTAACTTGAACGCTGTTCTCGGCTAAGTTACTTATCTTCTGTTCTAGTTCGTCTCTGTCATCTGTATCTAATGTTCCGAATAAGTATTTATATGTTTTTCCTACTAAATTTATTAGTCCTCTCTTTTGTCTTTTGATGATTGTTATCCCGTTCATTTCCCTGTTTAGTTTTTCAATAAGGTAATTTATTTTAGTTGAATTTTCGAAATCCTTGGCTTGTATTAATAGGTTATTGTAAACCTTTTCTATTTTTGTTAAATTTACAGTTAAATAATGGTATTCAAAATTTGTTGGTATGTCCAGTGTTCCTGTTTTAAATATTAGGTAGCCGTTGTTTGCTTTTATGGGGTTTATTTCGATACTTTGTCCGTTAATTGTCACCGTTAGCAGTGTTATTATTATTAGAATTCCCTTCATTAGTTGGTTCTCTGTAATTAATGTATTTACTTATATTAGTTTTCTTTTTCTTCTTGAACTTTGATTTGTAATGGGTGACTTTTCTACCTCTATTGGTTTCTTCAAAGTGTTTTTCGTCTAGTTGTCTTACCTGACCTGTCTTTTTGAATGGATTGGTTATTTTTGATTTAACTAATGGTGAAGATCTATACTTTGTATCTATTTCAAATTCTTCTCTTGATTCATTTAGTTTTTCAATTTGTTTCTTTTTCTTATCTTGTGTGTCATACTTTGGTGTCCCTGCGTACATAAATATATCTGCGGGTGTTCTGTTTGTTGTGTTGTGTTTAGTTTTGTGATTATAAGTGTATAATATTATTTCAAATCTGGTTTGTTTGTTTTCTATGTTAGAGTCACTGCTTATAATTCGTAATTTTTCGTTGATTGTTTTGTGAAATCTCTCTATATCTGCTATACCATTTTTACTTGTTGTTATATTGATTTTTACGTTCTCAGTTATTAACCATTGTTGTAGTGCAGCACATATGAATGCTGAATCTTTATCTGCTTTGATTTCTGCTGGTTTTCCCATTAAATCAAAAACTTTTAATATGGCTCTTTTTGTTTCTAACCAGTCTCGGCTGTTAACTTCAATTAATGTTGCAAATTTTGAATAAACGTCTATACAAGATAGAAATTGTTTATGGTCGACTATATAAAAATTCATTACATATTTGTCCCTAATGTAGTTTGTTTCTGGGGTTACTTCATATACTAATTTGGTGCTTCTGTGTTCTGTTTTTGAAATGTTGCAAATGTGACATTCATTTATTATGTTTTGTATAAGATTCTGGTAATCTGGATAATAAAATTTTTCTTTGAACCACTGTATTGTCTTTTCTATCCCTGGGTGTAATAGTTCGTTATGTCTTTTTAGTATTTGTTCTTTGAATTCTGCGTACGTTTGTAAGTCTGTTAATTTTGATGAGCTTTTCATTACTTTTATTTTACTTTCTGGGTTTATTATTTCTACAAATGCGTTTTGGAAAATCGGAAAATCGGAGTTGTTGTGGAAATATATAACACTATTTTTTGAACATAAATATTCTTTTATTATTTCTTTAGCTTTAGCATAAGTCATTTCGGTATAAGTTATCTTTATGTTTTTCTTATGAAAATAATTAGTAACTTGTGTATTATTGTCGTTTCCTTTTATGAGTTCGATTTGTCTGTTATAATAGTTTAGTGGTCTTTCAGTTATTTGAATGTAACTTTGGTTATCTTCTTGGGCACTATGAATGGTAGCACATGTTGCTTGACTCATTTCTTCTCCCAATAGATTTTCATGTATTTGCACACGTGATAGTGCGTCTGCGACATGGTTTTCTTTACCCGGTAAGTATTTGATTGTATAATCAAATTCATTTAACTTTATCTTCCATCGTTGGAGTTTCATATTCGGTTCTTTTATATTATTTAACCATACTAATGGTTTGTGATCGCTTAGTATTTCGAATTTTCTACCATATAGATAGCTTCTATAAGTTTTTGTTGCCCAAACTACTGCTAATAGTTCTTTCTCTATAGCTGAATAATTTATTTCATGTTTGTTTAGAGTTCTGCTGGCAAAACAAATAGGCTTGTGATTTTGTGTCAATACTGCTCCTAGAGCTACATTACTTGCATCTGTTGTGAGACAAAATGGTTTGTCATAATCTGGATGAGTAAGAATTGGATCAGAAGTTATCAGTAATTTTAATTTCTCGAATGCTGAGATATATGATGTATCCTTTATGTCTACTTTTGCTCCTTTCTTTAACTTAAGTGTCATGGGTTTGACGATGTTTGCGAAATTTGGAATGAACTTTCTATAAAATCCACACAAACCTAAAAATTTCTTTATCTCTTTTGGAGTCTTTGGAATAGGATATTTCATTACTGCTTCAATTTTATTTGGATTAGGTTTTAATCCTTCTGTTGTCACTATGTGTCCTAGAAATTCTGTTTCCTTTTTTAGAAATTCACACTTGTCTAGTTGCAATTTTAAGTTGGCTTCCCTTAGTTTGTCAAATACCTTATTCAATGACAAAATGTGTTCTTCCAATGAAGTGGAGTACACTATTATGTCATCTAAGTAGACTAAACAATCTTTGTAGATTAAATCTTCCAATAAATTGTTCATGCAACGTTGAAACGTTGCTGGTGCATTTTTTAGACCAAACGGCATACGTGTATATTCGTAGTGGCCATGTTTAGTGGAAAATGCTGTCTTAGGTATTGATTTCGGATCCATCTGGATCTGGTGATAGCCTTTTGCTAAATCAAGAGTTGTGAAATATTGGCATCGGCCAAGTTTATCTAAAATTTCATCCATTATTGGAATAGGAAATTTGTCATCAATAGTGATTTCGTTTAGAAATCTGTAGTCTATTACTACTCTATATTTTTGTTTTCCTGATGCATCCAACTTCTTTGGGATTACTAATACAGGCGAATTATATGGAGACTGAGATTTCCTTATTATCCCTTGCTCTAACATTTCTTTTACTTGTCTGTCTATTTCGTCGTGTTGAATTTGGGAATACTTGTAGGGTCTCTTGTAAATCGAGTCCTCATGTTTTGTAATTATCGAATGTTTAACAACACTAGTGAAAGTCAAATTGTCACCTTCATGGTACTGTATGTCTCGATATTTGTGAAGAATTTTTGACACACACCTTTTCTCTTCATCGTTAAGATGATCTAAGCGAAATTCGTTGGACTCTTTTAATTCTTCGTTTATCACGAAATTGAATTCTAAGTCTTCCGACGAAGGTGGGTCTAGACACTCTGGTGCCGTTTCTTCTTCTACATTTATATTGGGGTCGTACTTAAATAAGAATGTATATTCTCCTAAAGTTACGGCTCCTTCTTCGTAATTTATTTTTGCCTTACAAGCTTCTAAATAATTTCTGCCTAACAACAAATCATATCGATTTGAAAATTCATGTATAAAGAACTCCTGTTTGGATGGACATAATTTACATGCTCCTATTGTTATGCTTGATGTTAATTTAATGTTACCGTTAATGGTATGAACGTTAAGTTCAGTGTTTTTTATTGGAAATTCTAGGTAATTTTTATTCATTAAATTTATTGTTGACCCGGTGTCTATTACACACTTAAGAGGGTTATCATTCATAATAACAATTATGAATGGGTTATTATATTTTCCTGTTCCGAGGCAATTGCTTGAAAATTTTCGGATGTGTCCATTTTTGACACACCGCTGTTACTTTCTCTTTGCCACTTTTGAGGTTGGTTATAATAAGGGGATGCTTGTGCATTATAGTTTCTGTTATTTGAATAGTTCATGGGATTCTGTTGTCTGCTTTGTTGCAACTTTTGCTGAAATTCGGCATATGTCTGCCTATGTTCTTGTTTATTCTTATTTGGGTTAGTTGTGTTGTAATTTGTTTGGTAGTTAGGATTATGTTGTGCTTGATTACTGGGGTTATATGTTGAACTTTGGCTAAAATTTTCCTGATACCTTTTACTCGAATTGTTTTTTTTGGAATTATTGTATTTATTATCTTTGGGTTTTTTAACCACACTATTTTCAAATAAGCCCTCCTTTTGAGCTGCTACTTTTAACAGATGGCTAGTGGTAATATCATACCTAGCTAGAATCATGAAAATTCTATCTGGAATTTTTCTTTTAATTACATCTTTAACTGTGTTATTCATGGCATTTGTATAAACCATTGTATTGGTTGGATTATTTTCTAGTGTTAGCTTATTGGTTATAATATAAGATTTGTGCTCTAGTTCTTCAATGAACTTACGGAGATTTCCTTGATAGCTGGTGTTGTAAAGTTGTCGTAGGAATTCTTCTACTGGAGTCTGGGTGGTGTATTCCTCGATGAGTGCTCTTTTCAATTCTCCCCAATTGTTGGCATGTGATAGCTGCGAAATCCTTTGCGCTTCTCCGATGACTTGTAGTTCGATCGCACCGTATATTATACTTTGTTGCCTTGGGTTTGTGGTAGGGTATAATTGTAGTAAGAATTCTGTCCTCCTGATGAAGGCGCTTAGCTCCTGTTTGTTTCCCGAGAACTGGGGCACTTGTCGGATTTGTGACAATGCCTGGTTAAGTTCTACATCACTTAAAACGACTGCCATGTTGTTTTGATTATTTGATGTGCTGTTGGTTATATGGTTATAGGTTGATTTGTTGTTGATTGTATTGTTTTAGGTTGATTAGTTGTTGATTGTATTGTTTTTGGTTTTCTTAAATTATTTAAACACCATTAATTGTGTTAGTTGCACGATTAGCTTTTATTAAGTATTGCAATGTTTTGATTTTTGCACTTATTTTTCATTAATCAATTAAACACCATTAAATGTGTTAGTTGCACGATTAGCTTTTATTAAGTATTGCAATGTTTTGATTTTTGCACTTATTTTTCACTAGTCAATTAAACACCATTATATGTGTTAGTTGCACGAAAGTTCTTTGGCGGATTAGTTTTTATGAAGTATCGCAATTTATTATTGTTGCACTTATTTTTCACTAATCCTACCGGCTGCGCCACTATGATATGAGTTCACGACCAAGTGGGAATTAAAAAAATAAAAAGACATTTGTCTTTAGTTTATTTCTTTATTGTGTTGAACTAATTTTAAAAGATACAAAACACTTCCTCACTTAAGTCTATCTTCTTTCTGATCTTACTCCGAACTAAACTTCAATTGTTCTTGCTGCGCAGAGCAAACCTCCGTTGAGAGCTTTTCTTATTGTCAAAGCTTCTAAGCTTTGATCATTTTAAGCTTTTATCAAAAAGTGCCAATTCGGCGATGTCACGCTTGTGGCGTGATTTTGAAATATGTTTATGTCTCACGCTTGTGGCGTGATCTTAGAAATATGTTTATATTTTATGTTTATGTCTAATATGCTTCCTGTGTTGGGGTTTTAGGGTGTAATGTGATATCTTATTGTTGGGCTGTGTGCTAGGTGCTGGGGGGTTTTATGTGTTTTTGTAACATATTTGAGATATGAATATGTGTGCATATTGGATATCTTACTATATATAAAAACAAAGGTTAGAAAGGGATGGCGCTAAACATTAAAATGTCAAGCCTTTATGATTGGATGATAGTATTCAAGTTAAGGATGAAGGGGACCAATCAATTAGCATTCTCATCTGCTTTTCATAGACGGGACAAGTGTCTCTATCCTTTTCCCCCTCTTACACCTTCACACTCTAAATCCCTCTCCCTCTAACTCCACATAACCCAAATGAATCTTTTTGTTGTTACTGGTGTTTAACAAAAATCAATGCATGTTCTGAGTTGCTTACAGACAACGCACGTTCCACATGTTTGTATACTTGACACCAGACCCTTTGATCATATAACCCACATGAATGTTTTTGTTGTTGTTACTCTTTGCAAAAAACAAAGCATGCTGTGGCTTAGCTTGTATTTGACTCTAATACAAACTGGTTAAATAGCCGAACTAATCCATGCTGTGGCTTAGCTTGTATTTGACTCTAATACAAAATGGTTAAATAGCCGAACTAATCCTGTGCACACTGATTTTCCCAATAATAAGGATCAATGTTTATGGCTTGCTTGTCAAACAGGCGCATCCTTGGCACCAGATCCCTTGCTCACAAATTCCACAAGAATGCTGTTGTTGTTAATGCTTATGTTAAAAAACAATGCATGTTTATGGCTTGCTTGTCAAACAGGCGCATCCTTGACACCAGATCCCTTGCTCACAAAACCCACATGAATGTTTTTGCTGTTGCTGCATTTGCCAAAAACAATGCATAGTGTGGCTTGCTTACACGTGTGCAAGGCAACGTACTTATAACAGGAACACACTTGAGACCAGATCCTATGATCACTGATTCTCAAGTGGGTAATACAATTTTTAAAAAGGGATCACTGATTCTAAGCTGGGGTAATAAATTATGATTGGGGGTAATAAAAGTGACAGCCACTTCCTGGCGTAGAACCACCAGTTCCCTACTACTTACTGGTATTGTAACTCGATATTTAATGAGATCACTTATAATTGTGATTGCATACTCATTGCCATTCTCTGTACGAGGTAATGGTCCAATAGTGTATATTAAAACAGTGTCAAAAGCGGTACTTGGTGTGTTTATATCCTTAACCCATAAAATGGGTAAATAAGGATATAATGGTTTTGTGCAAAAGTATGTAACAGGCAGAAGGAAGCATCTCTGATATTCATGCTTCAAATTATCGATATCTTTTCTGGTTTCCGATATACACATGGAATCGATAACAAAAAAATATCGAATTTGGAAAATGTAAAAATGAGGGTTGAAATAATGGGTAACGATAGTGTTTGTAGCGGAGGATCCAAAATGATACGTCGAAACCCGTAGTTTGTATGAAGTATGTCTTTATTGTGGATGTGAATATTTTTTAGTATGTTTGTGTTATATGTAGAACTTTTTTCTTCAAAGAATGTTGCACTTCTTGTGCCTAGAAGGGTTGGTTCAGGAATGTTAAGGAGAAAACTAAGACATGAGCACAGTGCTTGGATGTTAAGCCTTTGTGGATGCTATGTTACATTAACATAAGGAGAGCAAACCACATTTTACAGTTATATCTTAGCTTAAAAACCATGAACATCAAACAATTTATGATCCATGGTTCTGGGTCGGTTAGATGCCGGCCACGCATAATTCTGGCATAAAACGAATAGAACTTTTCTGAAAATTTTGTCCTAATCGGTTAAGAAACACCGGAGATATCGAATTTAATCGATTGAAGCTAAGTCAGTATACCAAAGTCTTATATAAAGTTAATTTATTTATTGCAACTGAGTTCAGAGTATCTTCTAGTCGGGCTCTCCCGACTAGAGCCTTCTTACATGTTTCAAATAATGTTTTCTTTGTAAATGCAACTCTGATTTAAATTTATGGTCGATAAACGTACAGAGTTAAGAGCAGTTCAATTAATTCTTTCATCCAAAGCATTTATACTAATAATTTATAAACCACAACAATATATTTACTATTTGCGCTAATACTTGCTTGTGCGATATTTCGTATCAATAACTTTATATTTCGCATCTGTGCAACTCTGTGTTTACATGCAATCGGAATAAGGCAAAGCAATCATGAAGCATTGGCTGCGTTCAGGGAACTAAGCGGGTATCAAGCTGCTTACTTAGCGCTTAGTGCAAATCGCTGAAAACTTGTGAACGCACTGCTTAGTTGATCAGCTGATTATCATTATCGATATGTAAATATTAGTAATCGCATGGTGTTTATCGACGGCTTCCTCAAAACTAGTAAAAATGGCTGAAAATGGATAGTTCAATTGGTTTTGTTTATTTAGATAATATTATTAAAATCTAACAATTTGTTTATTTTATACGACTATTTACAGAAGTAGAAAGTTCTAAAAATGTTTGGGTGTCGTCTAAAACCAAACTTCTTCTGAATGCGTACTTGAACGGTTGTCGAAATTCCGTGATCCTAAAATAAAAAAAAAATTGTTTTGCGCGAAATAACAGAAGAGTTGCAAAACCATGTATACACCGATGTAAATCCAGAAGCTTTGGATCGCAAAATGCAAAATTTAAAACAAACATATAAGACGATCAAAGACAACAACAAGAAAACAGGTAGATGTATTTGACTTGCCCATAATACACCATCATGGAGGACATTTTTGCAGATGACTTGACTGTGAATCCAGGTGCAACGATTTCAAGTTTTGAAGTTGCCTAATGTATGACTACACCGCATATGCAACTATCATCATGCATGCCACCATCTCCACAAATGCCACCATCCCCGCAAATACCACCATCAACGCAAATGACACCATCCCCGCAAATGCCACCATCTCCGCAAATGCCACCATCACCCGACGAAGCACATTTAACGGACACAAAGCCAAACATGTGGAAACGTTGCAGTCGGACGCAACCGACTGCGGCATACTCGATACCAGAATTAAAATCGGTAAAAAGAGGCCTGAATGCAAAGGGGTACGGATGCGGCAGGGGTTTACGCTGCCTTAAAGATTCTCCGATGCAGATGGGGATGCCACCGGCTATCTTCATACCAAATTTGGTGACTCTAGCTCAAAGTTTGTAAAAGGTGTGGAAAGGAGGGGGGGCTGGGGCGGTATGTGTAATTGTGGCATCAAAATTTTTGTTGCAGATCTTTCTGAAATACCAATTGCTATCTTCATACCAAATTTGGTGACTCTAGCTCAAAATTTGTGAAAGGTTGGGAAAGGGGGGCTGGGGGCGGTTTGGGTGGGCGTGGCATCCAAATTTTTGATGCAGATCGTTGTGGAATGTCAATTGTTATCTTCATACCAAATTTGGTGACTTTAGCTCAAAATTTGTAAAAAGTGTGGAAAGGGGGGGCTGGGGCGGTTTGGTTGGGCGTGGCATCCAAATTTTTGTTGCAGATCTTTCTGAAATGTCAATTGCTATCTTCATACAAAATTTGGTGACTCTAGCTCGAAATTTGTAATAAGTGGGGAAAGGGGGGCTGGGGGCGGTATGGGTGGGCGTGGCATCCAAATTTTTGATGCAGATCTTTGTGGAATGTCAATTGCTATCTATATACAAAATTTGGTGACTCTAGCTCGAAGTTTGTAAAAAGATGGGGAAAGGGAGGCTGGGGGCGGTAAGGGTTGGCGTGGCATCCAAATTTTTGATGCAGATCTTTGTGGTATGTCAATTGCTATCTTCATACCAAATTTGGTGACTCTAGCTCAAAGTTTGTAATAAGTGGGAAAGGGAAGCTGGGGGCGGTATGGGTGGGCGTGGAATCCAAATTTAGGATGCAGATCTTTCTGAAATGTCAATTGCTATCTTCATACCAAATTTGGTGACTCTAGCTCAAAAATTGTAAAAAAAGGGGAAAGGGGGGCGAAATGGAGGGCGTGGCTCCAAAACTTTGATGCAGACTGTTGGGGGTCGTTGCCAGCTATCTTCCTACCAAATTTGGTGGCTTTAGCTCCACAAGTCTGGAAGATACATGCATTCCCGTTTTTGACGAAGCGTTGGGCACATGGGGGTGGCTAGGGCGGTATTGGTGGGAGTGGCATCCAATCTTTTGATGCAGTTTTTGAGGGGTCATCATCACCTATCTTGGTACCAAATTTGGTGGCTACAGCTCAAAAACTGTGGGAGATATAGGCTTTTTTGACTTTAAAATTCGGGTGGCTGGGGGCGGAGTGGGGGGCGTGGCTCCAAAATTTTTGATGCAGTTTTTGGGGGTTGCTAGTAGCTATCTTCTTACCAAATTTGGTACTTCTAGCTGTAAGGATGTGCGAAATATGTGGATTTATCGGTTTTGAGTTATCGAATTTATCGATTTGCCAGCCCCCAGTTATCGTAGAACCCCCATCTTGACACTTTAATTTACTATCCCATAGATAAAGAGATTTGGAAAGTTTCAAGTCTCTAGCTTCAAGGGTGTGAAAAAGTTGCGAACATACGGACGGACAGATAGACAGACGGACGGACATTGCACAAACTCAATATACTCTTTACCTTCGGTATCGAGTATAAAAAAAAGAACTGTAATACACATATAAATTTAAATGAATTGATAAATAAAAATTTTATTTTAAATACAAAAAAAAATATATACGATCATATGTTGGAATAGAGCAGTAAAAAACAAGTGGAAACGTTGCAGTCGGACGCAACCGACTGCGGCATACTCGATACCAGTATTAAAACCGGTAAAAAGAGGCCTGATTGCATAGGGGTACGGATGCGGCAGGGGTGTAAGCTGCCTTAAAGATTCTCCGATGCAGATGGGGATGCCACCAGCTATATTCCTTCCGAATTTGGTGACTCTAGCTCAAAGTTTGTAAAATGTAGGGAAAGGGGGGCTGGGGGCGGTATGGGTGGGCGTGGCATCCAAATTTTTGTTGCAGATCTTTGTTAAATGTCAATTGCTATCTTCATACCAAATTTGGTGACTCTAGCTCGAAGTTTGTAAAAAGTGGGGAAAGGGGGCTGGGGGCGGTATAGGTGGGCGAGGCATCCAAATTTTGATGCAGATCTATGTGGAATGTCAATTGCTATCAACATACCTAATTTGGTGACTCTAGCTCGAAGTTTGTAAAAAGTGGGGAAATGGGGCTGGGGGCGGTATGGGTGGGCGAGTCATCCAAATTTTTGATGCAGATCTATGTGGAATGTCAATTGCTATCTACATACCAAATTTGGTGAATCTAGCTCGAAGTTTGTAAAAAGTGGGGAAAGGTGGGCTGGGGGCGGTATGGGTGGGCGAGGTATCCAAATTTTTGATGCAGATCTATTTGGAATGTCAATTGCTATCTTCATACCAAATTTGGTGACTCTAGCTCGAAAATTGTAAAAAGTGGGGAAGGGGGGGCGAAATGGATGGCGTGGCTCCAAAACTTTGATGCAGTTTTTTGGGGGTCGTTAACAGCTATCTTCCCACCAAATTTGGAGGCTCTAGCTCCACAACTCTGGAAGATACACGCATTCCCGTTTTTGACGAAGCGTTGGGGCGGATGGGGGCGGCTAGGGCAGTATTGGTGGGCGTGGCATCCAAACTTTTGGTGCAGTTTTTAGAGGGTCATCATCACCTATCTTGGCACCAAATTTGGTGGCTATAGCTCAAAAACTGTGGGAGATATAGCAATTTCTGATTTCAAAATGCGGGGGGGCTGGGGGCGTAATGGATTGGCGTGGCTCCAAAACTTTGATGCAGTTTTTTGGGGGTCGTTAGCAGCTATCTTCCCTCCAAATTTGGTGGCTCTAGCTTCACAACTCTGCAGATACACGCATTCCCGTTTTTGACGAAGCGTTGGGGTGGATGGGGGCGGCTAGGGCAGTATCGGTGGGCGTGGCATCCAAACTTTTGGTGCAGTTTTTAGGGGGTCATCATCACCTATCTTGGCACCAAATTTGGTGGCTATAGCTCAAAAACTGTGGGAGATATAGTCTTTTTTGAGTTTAAAATGCGGTGGGGCTGGGGGCGGAATGGGGGGGCGTGGCTCCAAAATTTTTGATGCAGTTTTTTGGAGGTTGCTAATAGCTATCTTCTTACCAAATTTGGTAATTCTAGCTGTAAGGATGTGCGAAATATGTGGATTTATCGGTATTGGGTTATCGAATTTATCGATTTGCCAGCCCCCCAGTTATCGTAGAACCCCCATCTTGACACTTTAATTTACTATCCCATAGATAAAGAGAATTGGAAAGTTTCAAGTCTCTAGCTTGAAGGGTGTGGAAAAAACTTGCATACATACGGACGGACAGACGGACAGACGGACAGACACCATGACGGACATTGCACAAAACCAATATACTCTTTACCTTCGGTATCGAGTATAAAAAATAGACACTTTCAAAATTAAAACAGTTCCACAAGGAAACATAATGGGCATTGTAGATGTGAAATCGGTGGATTCAACCGCCAACCATATTAATAAAGTTGACGTTAATCCACCAGATATGCAATACATGCTTATATTAGTTGCATTAAAAGCCTCGATAATGATAATAAACTCATTAGTAAAACTTTATAAATTGCACAGAAATAGCATGAAAAGAAGATATCAAAGTAGGGCTAACGACTTAGCTCAAGCATAAGTATTAAAAAAATTTTTATATAAAATAACAGCAAAATGAAGACAACAACCTCACTAAAAGAAATAACAACAAGTGGAAACGTTGCAGTCGGACGCAACCGACTGCCTCAAACTCGATACCAGAATTAAAACCGGTAAAAAGGGGCCTGAATGCAATGGGTACGGATGCAGGGGTTTACGCTGCCTTAAAGATTCTCCGATGCAGATGGGGATGCCACCGGCTATCTTCATACCAAATTTGGTGACTCTAGCTCAAAATTTGTAAAAGGTGAGGAAAGGGGGGGCTGGGGCGGTTTGGTTGGGCGTGGCATCCAAATTTTTGTTGCAGATCTTTCTGAAATGTCAATTGCTATCTTCGTACCAAATATGGTGACTCTAGCTCGAATTTTGTAATAAGTGGGGAAAGGGGGGCTGGGGGCGGTATGGGTTGGTGTGGCATCCAAATTTTTGATGCAGATCTTTGTGGAATGTTAATTGCTATCTATATACACAATTTTGTGACTCTAGCTCAAAATATGTAAAAGATAGGGAAAGGGGGGCTGGGGGCGGTAAGGGTGGGCGTGGCATCCAAATTTTTGATGCAGATATTTGTAAAATGTCAATTGCTATCTATATACAAAATTTGGTGACTCTAGCTCGAAGTTTGTAAAAGATAGGGAAAGGGGGGCTGGGGGCGGTAAGGGTGGGCGTGGCATCCAAATTTTTGATGCAGGTCTTTGTAAAATGTCAATTGCTATCTTCATACCAAATTTGGTGACTCTAGCTCGAAATTGGTAATAAGTGGTGAATGGGGGGGCGGGGCTGGGGGCGGTATGGGTTGGCGTGGAATCCAAATTTTTGATGCAGATCTTTCTGAAATGTCAATTGCTATCTTCATACCAAATTTGGTGACTCTAGCTCGAAAATTGCAAAAAGTGGGGAAAGGGGGGCGAAATGGAAGGCGTGGCTCCAAAACTTCGATGCAGACTTTTGGGGGTCGTTGCCAGCTATCTTCCTACCAAATTTGGTGGCTTTAGCTCAACAACTCTGGAAGATACACGCATTCCCGTTTTTGACGAAGCGTTGGGCACATGGGGGTGGCTAGGGCGGTATTGGTGGGCGTGGCATCCAATCTTTGAGGGGTCATCATCACCTATCTTGGCACCAAATTTGGTGGCTATAGCTCAAAAACTGTGGGAGATATAGGCTTTTTTTACTTTTTAATTCGTGGGGTGGCTGGGGGCGGAATGGGGGGCGTGGCTCCAAAATTTTGATGCAGTTTTTGGGGTTGCTAGCAGCTATCTTCTTACCAAATTTGGTACTTCTAGCTGATTTGAGTTATCGAATTTATCGATTTGCCAGCCCCCCCAGTTCTCGTAGAACCCCCATCTTGAAACTTTAATTTACTTTCCCATAGATAAAGAGATTTGGAAAGTTTCAAGTCTCTAGCTTGAAGGGTGTGGAAAAAAGTTGCGTTCATACAGACGGACAGACGGACAGACACCATGACGGACATTGCACAAACTCAATATACTCTTTACCTTCGGTATCGAGTATAAAAATACAGTTTGTTCCTCTTATCGCCAACGCAAAGAAATGATTGAAATAGACAAAAAGAGAGTAGCTGCCCTTAAGCGAATTGAAGTGCAATTGGCGGAGTCCGTACTAGTTCAGAAAGAACGCAACGAAATTTTAAAAAACATATTTGAAACAAGTGGAAACGTTGCAGTCGGACGCAACCGACTGCGGCATACTCGATACCAGTATTAAAACCGGTAAAAAGAGGCCTGATTGCAGAGGGGTACGGATGCGGCAGGGGTGTACGCTGCCTTAAAGATTTTCAGATGCAGATGGGGATGCCACAAGCTATCTTCCTTACAAATTTTGTGAATCTAGCTCGAAATTTGTAATAAGTGGTGAAAGAGGGGCTGGGAGTGGTATGGGTGAGGGTGGCTCCAAAACTTTGATGCAGACTTTTGGGGGTCGTTGCCAGCTATCTTCCTACCAAATTTGGTGGCTCTAGCTCCACTACTCTGGAAAATACACGCATTTCCGTTTTTGACGAAGCGTTTGGGCAGATGGGGGCGGCTAGGGCGGTATTGGTGGGCGTGGCATCCAAACTTTTGATGCAGTTTTTTGGGGGTCATCAACACCTATCTTGGCACCAAATTTGGTGGCTCTAGCTCAAAAACTGTGGGAGATATAGGCTTTTTACTAGCTGACGACTGCTTGCCATATTGCATGATACAACTGTTTTTGTGACGTCATTTTGTAGAATATGTATACCGGCTGATGTTTATTCAAATCATTTTCAAACATTGTGCTATTTATACGCTAATTCAACAATAAATTAAAAAATAAAACATTTTTTTATTCACTTTATAAATCAATAATAGGGTATTTCACATCATAACAATAACACAATTCTACAAAATGACGTCACACAAACAGCTGTTTTTTGCAGTGACCAGACCTTGTAATTATTAGACCATGTATAAACTTAAAGCTTAACATCGATGTATCGAACATCGATGTAACTTTGCATCCCTAACTGAAACTGCCTGATTCTGGTTTGCTTTAACGTGGTTTTGAAAAAGTGCGCAGCTAGTTAGATTTATTATTTTCGCGATATTCCGAAGTGGAGTTTAAATTATTTGAATATCTTTTATAAACCATAATGGACATAAGCTATTTTTTCAAAAAGGTAAGCTTTTCTAAGTAATTGTAACAGTTAAATTAATAATGACTATTTTGGAGGCATCTCCTCTGTAAAGAGGAAGAAAGGTCGTGACAGCAGCAGTGGAAGTGATGAAAGCAACGTGAGCATTCGTTTGCCACAATCGCCCGCAACTGTTTCAGAGGCGCAAGCAGAGGAATCGCTTCGATCAATGAACAAATTGATTTTTCAGAGGACTGCCACATAAATGACGTGGGCCTATATGTTGGACGAGCTAACCAACTATAAGTGGACAAAAAAAAGATATTCTGATACGTCCGTGGGTTCCAGATGTTAGCTACGACTTTAAAACTGATGCACAAGCTTTGCAAAGGAAATTTAACTACGATTGGCTAGACCAATATGCGCCGTGGCTAGTGTATTCAAAGCGTTTAAAAGGTGATCTTTGCAAGCATTGTGTTCTGTTTCCGCCTGTCCCGGGATCGGTCAAAGGTGTTTTGGGATCGTTCATGATCCGGCCATTCACTAAGTTTAAAAATATGCACGAGGACTGCAAAAAACATGCTAGAACAAATCTGCACAAAGTCACCACAGCTGCAGCGAAAGCTTTTATTAACGATGTGCCTGTGGATGTGCAAATACAAAATAGCCACGCCAAAATCATACAGCATAATCGAAATATAATAAAAGCCATTATATCATGTGTAGTATTTTGTGGTACGCACGATATGCCACCCAGGGGGGCAGAGGCGGATGGAGGCGTACTATTAGATCTCCTTAACTTGAGAATCGAATCTGGCGACGAGAATTTGAAGGATCATCTACAGAAATGCAGTCCCAACGCAATCTACACTTCACCAAAAATCCAAAATGACATAATAAAAATGTGTGGAGAAGTTATAACAGAACTAATAATATCTGAAGTAAAAAAGGCAAATGCTTACTCCGTTTTGGCAGATGAAACTGCTGACATATCCGGGAAAGAGCAGCTTCCAATCGGTTTGCGCTTTTATGACGAAAAAAAGGGACAAATAAGAGAAGAATTTGTTGGGTTTGTTGAGCTCACAGCACAAAATGGTTGCTGACGAAATTAAGAATAAGTTTTTGATGAACCATGACCTCTCACCAGAATGTTGCGTTGGATTTGGCTTCGACGGCTGTTCTACGATGTCTGGAAAAGAAGGTGGAGTTCAAGCCATTTTAAGGAGAAAATACACTCGGGCGCAATATGTTCGTTGCTCTAGTCACAAGCTCAACCTTGTAGTGAACGACTTAAACCAGGTTCCAGAAATAAGAAACACTATTTCTACTGCCAAGGATGTTATAAACTTTTTCCGTGAATCAACTACTCGTAGGAACTGTGCGCCTAGTGTATCACGTTTGTGTGAAACGAGGTGGTCGGAGAAGTACAAGGCAGTCAGAAAATTTTCTGAACATTTTCTTGAAATTGTCAAAGCTTTAGAAAAATTGCACACAGATGGAAACTCTGCGACAATAAAGTCTGCATACTAGCTCCACTCCACGGTGACAAGACCAGGATTTATCGTTTCTTTGATGACAATCGCAAAATACTCGGCGGTATTGGAACCAACCGTTAACGTACTGCAAAATAAGGCAATAGATTTGATTGCAGTTGGTGAGCACATAGCGAAAATACTGGAACTTGTCAAAAACGATCGTACCAATGCAGATGAAATAACAAATTATTTGCTTGAAAAGGCGCGGACAATTGCAAATGAACTAAATATAGAAATATCATTGCCTCGTATAGCTAGACAACAAAAACACAGAAGCAATCCTCCGTCAAATAAATATACTGAATATTGGCGTCGTTGTATAATTATACCATACCTTGATTCGGTAATTTGTTCATTGCAAGTAAGATTTTCCAGTGAAAATACTCCAGCTTTTGCGCTAACTCAGCTGCATCCATTGCATATGCTTACATATTTTCTTGAAAAGCTTTATGAAAATTCAAAATTATTTGAAAAGAATTATGAATAAGATGTCAGTAATGAGGTAGTACTGTGGTAGAATCTGTGGAAAAAAAAAGAATTTGCCAGAAAATGATTTAAAGGATATTGAAGTTGTGGAATTATTCAAAGAGGCAAATGAACTTTTTCCTTCCATTCGAAACACATTAACAATATTGTGTGCTTTACCATGTACTACAGCAACGGTCGAGCGTTCCTTCAGTACGTTACGCAGAGTCAAAACGTGGCTTAGGAGCACGATGGTACAAGACAGACTGGTTGGACTATGTCTGTTGAGCGTACATTGCACAGTTTTAAAAGAAAACACACAGCTTATTCAAGAGCAAATATTGAATAAATTTGCAGAAAACCCCAGACGTCTATTATTAGCATAAAAATTTTTAAGTATTGAAAAGGTATATTAACATTTAAAAAATAATAACTTCTGCCTCCCCTATTTCAGATCCTTTTACGCCCTTGGTGGTATTGGTGGGCGTGGCATCCAAACTTTTGATGCAGTTTTTGAGGGGTCATCATCACCTATCTTGGCACCAAATTTGGTGGCTATAGCTCTAAAACTGTGGGAGATATAGGCCTTTTTGACTTTAAAATGGGGGGGCTGGGGGGCGGAATGGGGGTGGAATGGGGGCTTGGATCCAAAAATTTTAATGCAGTTTTTTGGGGGTTGCTAGTAGCTGGCTTCTTACCAAATTTGGTAGTTCTAGCTGTAAGGATGTGCGAAATATGTGGATTTATCGGTTTTGAGTTATCGAATTCATCGATTTGCCAGCCCCCCAGTTATCGTAGAGCCCCCATCTTGACACTTTAATTTACTATCCCATAGGTAAAGAGAATTAGAAAGTTAAGACTCTAGCTTGAAGGGTGTGGAAAAAAGTTCCGAACATACAGACGGACAGACGGACGGACGGACAGACGGACGGACACCATGACGGACATTGCACAAACTCAATATTCTCTTTACCTTCGGTATCGAGTATAAAAATGTAAATTATCTTATTATTACTAGTTTATTTTGTTTTTCATTCATTTCGTATTGTTATTTATACCCTTAACCCATAAAATGGGTAAATAAGGGTATAATGGTTTTGTGCCAAAGTATGTAACAGGCAGAAGGAAGCATCTCCGACCCCATAAAGTGTATATATTTTTGATCAGCATCAACAGCCGAGTCGGTATAGCCATGTCCGACTGTCTGTCCTTCTGTCCGTCTGTATGAACGCGTGGATCTCAGAGACTACAAGAGTTAGAGACTTCAGATTTGGCATATAAGCTCTCCTATACCATGAGCAGAACAAGTTTGCTTCAAATTATCGATAGCTATTCTGGTTTCCAATATAAAAAAAATAGCGAATTTCAAAAATGTAAAAATGAGGGTTAAAATAATGGGTAACGATAGCACTTTTCTGAAAATTTCGTCCAAATCGGTTAAGAAACACCGGAGATATCGAATTTAATCGATTGAAGTTAAGTCAGTATACCAAAGTCTTATATAAATTAAATTTATTTATTGCAATTGGGTTCAGGGTATCTTCTAGTCGGGCTCTCCCGACTAGAGCCTTGTTACTTGTTTTATTTAAGTGAAGTCATAAAATACATGTCGTATTAAAATAAACTGTTCATCAAATCGTTTATTTTTTGTTGTGCAATAACACTGGAACTATTTTCGAGTGTTATACTCTGTGAAGACTGCTCATCCATTGCATCCATTTCCTCATCAAAATCAACTTCTTCTCTATTTTGTAGTATGACGTTATGTAGAATACAGGCTGCAGCTATAATGCGCTGCCCAAACTCTATGTCAGATATGCACAAAAATATTAAACGACGAAATTTGCCTTTGAGTCTTCCAAATGCGCGTTCAATAATAGATCGAATTCTGCTGAATCTCACATTATAAAGTGTTTCCCTTGCATCCAAGTGTCCATTATCGCGGAATGGTGTCAATAAATTTACCATTAATGGATAAGCAGAGTCCTCAATTATATGTTGTTGTTGTGGTATTAGTGGATTCTGTATATTGGTCATCTTCGTATATTATAGACTATTCTTAAACACTCGCGCATCGTGCATCCTACCTGGCATTCCAATGAATACATCAATAAAATTTCCTTTTGAATCACAAATTCCTCGAAGAATTATTGAATGGAATTGTTTTCTGTTATAGTAGATTTGTGAATTTCCAACTGGTGGATGGGTATGTGACATCCATCAATTGCACCAATAGCTCCATTTAATCCTGAACGACTTTTAAATAAAAACGAACTTTTCGTATTTTGTATTCCATTAGGCCATTTAATAAATTTTGACATCAGCTTCGTTATTTCTTCAATCATATCTTTAAAAACGCCATGACCTGACCTTTTTGCAATGTTGAATCTATCCCCCACGGCCAAAAATGATTCCTCTTTACCAATAAGCCATAAACAAAACAGCATTTTTTTCCATTGGAATATCAGGGAAGAGTTGCACATACCCGATTTGGATAGCATTTAACAGACTCTGCAATGTTGACACATATGTATAAGATTATAAAATTTCGAAATGGTATATGTATATTTATACTCGATACCGAAGGTAAAGAGTATATTGACTTTGTGCAATGTCCGTCATGGTGTCCGTCCGTCTGTCCGTCTGTCCGTCTGTCCGTCCGTATGTTCGCAACTTTTTTCCACACCCTTCAAGCTAGAGACTTGAAACTTTCCAATTCTCTTTATCTATGGGATAGTAAATTAAAGTGTCAAGATGGGGGTTCTACGATAACTGGGGGGCTGGCAAATCGATAAATTCGATAACTCAAAACCGATAAATCCACATATTTCGCACATCCTTACAGCTAGTAGTACCAAATTTGGTAAGAAGATAGCTACTAGCAACTCCTAAAAAACTGCATCAAAAATTTTGGAGCCACGTCCACCCATTCCGCCCCCAGCCCCCCCGAATTTTAAAGTTAAAAAAGCCTATATCTCCCACAGTTTTTGAGCTATACTCACCAAATTTGGTGCCAAGATAGGTGATGATGACCCCTCAAAAACTGCATCAAATTGGATGCCACGCCCACCAATACCGCCCAGCCACCCCCATGTGCCCCAACGCTTCGTCAAAAACGGGAATGCGTGTATCTTCCAGAGTTGTAGAGCTAGAGCCTCCAAATTTGGTGGGAAGATAGTTGGTAACGACCCCCAAAAAACTGCATCAAAGTTTTGGAGCCACGCCCACCCATTCCACCCCCAGCCCTACCGCATTTTGAAATCAGAAATGGCTATATCTCCCACAGTTTTTGAGCTAGAGCCACCAAATTTGGTGCCAAGATAGGTGATGATGACCAAAAACTGCATCAAAAGTTTGGACGCCACGCCCACCAATACCGCCCCAGCCACCCCCATGTGCCCCAACGCTTCGTCAAAAACGGGAATGCGTGTATCTTCCAGAGTTGTGGAGCTAGAGCCACCAAATTTGGTAGGAAGATAGCTGGCAACGACCCCCAAAAATCTGCATCAAAGTTTTGGAGCCACGCCCTCCATTTCGCCCCCCTTTCCCCACTTTTTACAATATTCGAGCTAGAGTCACCAAATTCGGTATGAAGATAGCATTTGACATTTTACAAAGATCTGCATCAAAAATTTGGATTCCACGCCCACCCATACCGCCCCAGCCCCCCTTTTCCCCACTTCTTAATAATTTCGAGCTAGAGTCACCAAATTTGGTATGAAGATAGCAATTGACATTTCACAAAGATATGCATCAAAAATTTTGATGCCACGCCCACCCTTACCGTCCCAGCTCCACTTTCCCCATCTTTTTTAAACTTCGAGCTAGAGTCACCAAATTTGGTATATAGATAGCAATTGACTTTCCACAAAGATCTGCGTAAAAAAATTTGGATGTCACGCCCACCCATACCGCCCCCAGCCCCCCTTTCCCCACTTATTACAAAATTCGAGCTAGAGTCACCAAATTTAGTATGAAGATAGCAATTGACATTCCACAAAGATCTGCATCACAAATTTGGAAGTCACGCCCACCCTTACCGGCCCCAGCCCCCCTTTCCCCACTAAATACAATTTTCGAGCTAGAGTCACCAAATTTGGTATGAAGATAACAATTGACACTCCACAAAGATCTGCATCAAAAATTTGGATGACACGCCCACCCAAACCGCCCCCAGCCCCCCCTTTCCCCACCTTTTACAAATTTTTAGCTAGAGTCACCAAATTTGGTATGAAGATAGCCGGTGGCATCCCCATCTGCATCGGAATATCTTTAAGGCAGCTTAAACCCCTGCCGCATCCGTACCCCTTTGCATTCAGGCCTCTTTTTACCGGTTTTAATTCTGGTATCGAGTATGCCGCAGTCGGTTGCGTCCGACTGCAACGTTTCCACTTGTTTTACCTCCGAAAGTGTTCAATAAATTGTACATCAGTATATCGTGGAATTGTTTCTTCTTAAAATTGTTTGTTCCTTTCTTTCAACATTTGCCCCTGGATTTTCTTTTTTCTTCTTTCTTTCAACCCCATGACAACCTCACTTACATCAGTATCCTCGCAACAAAATTGCAGTAACATTAATTTTATTCTTTTTTTTATCCATTTGCACAAAACAATTAACAGCTGTTCAATCACTAAGCGAAAAGCAAACAAAATTTACGCTTACAAAGATGGCGGGCGCTGACTAAACATGTTTAGAAAGCGCTTACTAAGCAGAACGTTCATCGAACGATTACTAAACATGTATTGTAAGCGCTTAGTTCCCTGAACGCAGCTATTACCCCTCTACTCCTTTTGCCGACAAACGAATGTTGCATTAGAAAAAAGTTCATCGTGCAAAACGGGTCTTAAACTACTTGTGAATGAGTTGCTGCCTATATTGCTAGCAATACTAAAGCAAGCGCCTCAATTACGAAATTAAACTTTTCTTCTCCTTGCGAATTATTATCATTAAATATAAATGTCTCTCTAGAATCGTTTCCAATCATCTGTGATCCCAAATTTTGGTCACCTCATATGATAGATAGTTCATGAGTTTTTGCCAAAAAAAAAAAAACAAGTGGAAACGTTGCAGTCGGACGCAACCAACTGCGGTATACTCGTTACCAGTATTAAAACGGGTAAAAAGTGGCCTGATTGCAAAGCGTCGAATGCGGCAGGTATGTACGCTGCCTTAAAGATTCTCCCATGCACATGGGGATGCCACCAGCTATCTTCCTAACAAATTTGGTGACTATAGCTCAAAATTGTGAAATGTGGGGAAAGAGGGGGCTGGGGGTGGTATGGGTGGGTGTGGCATCCAAATTTTTGATGCAGATCTTTGTGGAATGTCAATTGCTATCTTCATACCAAATTTGGTGTTTCTAGCTCGAAGTTTGTAAAAGGTGAGGAAAGGGGGGCGAAATGGGTGCGCATTGCTCCAAAACTTTGATGCAGATTTTTGGGGGTCGTTGCCAGCTATCTTCCTACCAACTTTGTTGGCTCTAGCCTCTCAACTCTGGAAGATACACGCATTCCCGATTTTGACGAAGCGTTGTGGTGGATGGGGGCGGCTAGGGCAGTATTGGTGGGCGTGTCATCCAAACTTTTAAAGCAGTTTTTGGGGGGTCATCATCACCAACATTGGCACCAAATTTGGTGGCTATAGCTCAAAAACTGTGGGAGATTTAAGCTTTTTGACTTTAAAATGTAGGGGGTCTGGGGGCGGAATGGTGGTCGTGGCTCCAAAATTTTTGATGCAGTTTTTGGGGGTTGCTAGAAGATATCTTCTTACCAAATTGGGTAGCTGTAGCTGTAAGGATGTGCGAAATATGTGGACTTATCGGTTTTGAGTTATCGAATTTATCGATTTGCCAGCCCCCCAGTTATCGTAGAACCCCCATCTTGACACTTTAATTTACTATCCCATAGATAAAGAGAATTGGAAAGTTTCAAGTCTCTAGCTTGAAGGGTGTGGAAAAAAGTTGCGAACATACGGACGGACGGACGGATGGGTGGGTGTGGCATCCAAATTTTTGCTGCAGATCTATGTGGGATGTCAATTGTTATCTTCATACCAAATTTGGTGACTCTAGCTCGAAGTTTGTAAAAGGTGAGGAAACGGGGGCGAAATGGGTAGGCGTGGCTCCAAAACTTTGATGCAGATTTTTGGGGGTCAATGCCAGCTATCTTCCTACCAAATTTGGTGGCTCTAGCTCCACAACTCTGGAAGATACACGCATTCCCGTTTTTGACAAAGCGTTGGGGTGGATGGGGGCGGCCAAACTTTTGATGCAGTTTTTTGGGGGGTCATCATCACCTATCTTGCCACCAAATTTGGTGGCTATAGCTCAAAAACTGTGCGAGATATAGCCATTTTTGATTTCAAATTGGTGGGGGCTGGGAGCGGAATGGGGGGCGTGGCATCCAAACTTTTGATGCAGTTTTTGGGGGTCATCATCACCTATCTTTGCACCAAATTTGGTGGCTATAGCCCAAAAACTGTGGAAGATATAGCCATTTCTGATTTCAAATTGCGGTGGGGCTGGGGGCGGAATGGGGGGCGTGGCTCCAAAATTTTTGATGCAGTTTTTGGGGGTTGCTAGGAGCTATTTGCTGACCGAATTTGGTAGTTCTAGCTGTAAGGATGTGTTAAATATATGGATTTATCGGTTTTGAGTTATCGAATTTATCGATTTGCCAGCCCCCCAGTTATCGTTACCATCTTGACACTTTAATAATAGATATATCTAATTGTCAAGTTTTAATACTCGATACCGAAGGTTAAGAGAATATTGGGTTTGTGCAATGTCCGTCTTGGTGTCCGTCCGTCCGTCCGTCCGTCTGTCTGTCTGTATGTTCGCAACTTTTTTCCACACCCTTCAAGCTAGAGCCTTGAAACTTTCCAATTCTCTTTATCTATGGGATAGTAAATTAAAGTGTCAAGATGGGGGTTCTACGATAACTGGGGGCTGGCAAATTGATAAATTCGATAACTCAAAAACAATTAATCTGCATATTTCACACATCCTTACAGCTAGAACTACCAAATTTGGTGGGCAAATAGCAACTAGCAACCTCCAAAAAATGCATCAACAATTTTGGAGCAAAGCCCCTCCATTCCGCCCCCAGGCACCCCGCATTTTAAAGTCAAAAAAGCCTATATCTCCCACAGTTTTTAAGCTACAGCCACCAAATTTGGTGCCAACATAAGTGATGATGACCCCCCAAAAACTGCATACAAATTTTGGATGCCACGCCTACCAATACTGCCTTAGCCGCCCCCAGCTACCCCAACGCTTCGTCAAAAACGGGAATGCGTGTATCTTCCAGAGTTGTGGAGCTAGAGCCTCCAAATTTGGTAGGAAGATAGCTGGCAACGCCCCCAAAAAATTGCATGAAAGTTTTGGAGCCACGCCCACCCATTTCACCGCTCTTTTCGCACCTTTTACAAACTTTGAGCTAGAGTCCCCAAATTTGGTATGATGATCGCAATTGACATTTTACAAAGATCTGCATCAAAAATTTCGATGCCACGCCCACTCATAAGGCCCCATTCCCCCCTTTCCCGACATTTTACAGACTTTGAGATAGAGTCACCAAATTTGGTATGAAGATATCAATTAACATTCGACAAAGATCTGAAGCAAAAATTTGGATGCCACACCCACCCATACCGCCCCCATTCCCCCTCCTCACATTTTACTAACTGTGAACTAGAGTCACCAAATTTGGTATGAAGATAGCAATTGACATTCCACAAAGATCTGCATCAAAATTGTGGATGCCACGCCCTTCCATACCACCCTCAGCCCCCCTTTCTCCACCTTTTGCAAACTTCGAGCTGGAGTCACCAAATTTGGTATGCAGATAGCAATTGACATTCTAGTGCCGATGAACTTGTGAGATGGTTCTGAGGTGGGCAAGCTGAGGCCACCGGATATCGCAAGGCCTCTAATAGAGGTTAGCTGCGAATAGCGACTTGTCGTGATTAAGCAGTCCCGGACAACAGCGGGTACCACATCGTATGTGGGACCGACAAGGCGCTTGTCTGACCGCCTTCTTAACATAGTCTTACACACACCCTTCTTCTTTACATGTTTTCCTACCCAATTCCTACCCCCCACATCTCACAACGGGCAGTGGTGACGTCCTGAGGCAAGGGTGCCATTTCACCCCCCGAAGCCAGAATGTTACGTGGTCCGTGCTCATTGGCTGGTTTGCAGTCAGGGGTAACCGACTGTATTTGAACGGAGCCTCACCGATACCTGGCCGCCTCGGTGAGTATACCTGGCCCGGGCGTGTTAGTGGGGGCTGTGACACGCCGGTAGTACTTTCCCCTACACTCGTGGGATTTATATGGACACCAATAAATTTTTGAATAACATGCAGGGCTTAACCGCAACCCAAACGACAGAGCGGATGGAAGAGGTGGCTCTGGACAAAGGCGGCAAGCTGACTCCGATTGGAGGCCAGGCCCCCAAAACCACGGCCAAGTAGGCCACTAAACGGACGTACGTAGGGGGTGGGTCTGCAGTGCCCGGCACTGTGCCGGCGGCTGCCCTGCAGGCTAACGCAGCAAGCGGGGGAGACGCCGCAACACCCTCTTCTGTTCCGGCACCGGGTCAGCCTGGCGGCTCTGGCGACCCGTTAAGGCAATGCCTCAGCGGAGCCGGTCGCAAATGGTACCTCCGGTACCTCGAGCGTGGTTTGAAGCCGGAAGAGGCTCACAGGTGAGCGCTGGAGCATCGGGCCCCGACCGCATCTCCAGCTGGGCGTATCGACGGCCAGGCCGTGGCGGGGAAGAAGCGACCTCTCCAACACACGTCGCCTTAAGTAGAGGCAACGCAACTCCGGAGGGCCAAGGTACCTCAAGCGGTTCGAAGCGACTGAAGGCGGCCACGTATGCCAGTGTAGCTAAGGTTTGTGTAGCTTGCTATACTGGCTCGTGAATTCCCGAGGAAGCGGCTGACCAAGGAGGAGTTGTCGGCGGTGGAGTCAGCCCTGGTAGATGAGATGAGGAAGGGCTGGACCGCCAGCCTCAACTTTAATGGCATCCTATTCCGGGATGGTCTAGTCTTAGTGGACTGTCTGGACGAGGATGCTAGGGAGTGGCTGGAGCTGAAGGTGCCCAGCATCAGTGCCGCAATGGGTGTGGAACTCCGCACATGCCCGCAAGGAGAGATACCGGAGACTTACATCGTCACGGAGTACCTGCCACGCACGGCTGGTGAGACGGTGGAGAAATCACTTGGACTGCTCATTGAGCAGAATAAGGGTCTTCTCACCGAGACGTGGCGTATTCTAGGGCGCCTTGAAACCAAGGGCGGAAAAGTGCTGACCTTTGGTTTGGAGGATGAAGCTCTGTCACTCCTCAGTAATAGGGGAATGATGGTGAGCTTCAGATTTGGTCAGCTGAGATGCCGGCTGCACAAAAATTAAGCCGCGAAAGAGACGGCTGTGAAGAAGCAAGCAGACGAAGTGCCTGGCACCTCTTCTGCTGCAGCACCATCCGATGAGGCAGCCATAGCAGAAGCGATTGCAGCCTGGGAAGCCGAGTTGGACTCGGACTTGTCACGGTTACACGTGCGCAGCGAGGTAGGCTCTGGGAGTGATGAGAAGCCGTCCGATGATGAGCAGACACCCAACGGGACATTGTCAGAGGCATATCTGACGCTCTCGGAAGGGGAACCTGAGCTCTAAGGATGCTGGCCACCAGCGTGGCACAGATCAACCTGCATCACGCGAGGGCAGCTTCGGCTGTCATCAGCAGATTGATCTCCAGGTCTGACCTGGGGCTGGTGCTCATCCAGGAGCCATGGGTCGTCAGAGGTAGGATCTGCGGCCTTGATCAAGTAAGTTCGCAACTAGTTGTGGATATTAGGGAGACATCGCCAAGAGCATGCATCTTTCTTTGTCTCTCCAAATTTCTCAGCAGGGACCTTGTAGCAGTGCTAATCACTGGCGTGTTCGGGATTATGGTGGTGGCGTCAGCCTACTTCCGAGGAGATACTGCGGAAGCCCCCCCAACAGAGGTTCAGGATCTGGTGGCACACTGCAGCAGCAATAGACTCCCTTTGCTGCTGTGATGTGACGCAAACGCGCATAGCGTAGTATGGGGAAGCACTGACAACAACAGTAGAGGTGAGTGCTTGCTTGACTATCTTGTAGCCAATGACCTTATGGTTTTCAATATAGGGGCTGAACCCACTTTTATCACCAAAAATAGAGCCGAAGTACTTGATATTACTTTCGGCAATGGGGGTGCCTCTGGGCTGGTTTACAACTGGAGGGTCTCAACAGAACCGTCAATGTCGGATCACAGGATCATCCTCTTCGACATTAGTAGTAATTTCAGGATTAGTAAAGTCATCAGGAATCCTCGGCGGACTGACTGGCCGCTCTACCAGTCACACCTGGGGTTGAATCTGAGCAGACTAAACCATAGTAGGAGGGTCTCTTCTCAGGAAAAGCTAGAGCAACTCTCTTCAGAAGTTGGCGAGACGATTATGCTGGACCATTGGTACGCTTAGTCTCTACAAGGCCCCAGGTACGGACGGTATCCTCCCCGTCCATCTACAGAAGGGGATGGAACAGCTTATGGTGTTCCTCATTCGTATTTTCCGGGGTAGCCTAGCTATGGGCTACATACCTAGGGCATAGAGGACGGCCAGGGTGATCGTAATCCCGAAATTGGGGAAAAAGGACCCCTTTCACCCATAATCTTTCAGGCCGATCAGCCTGACATCCTTCTTGCTAAAAACCCTTGAAAAGATAGTTGAAAATCACATCAGGATCTCGTACCTAGTGTCCAGTCCCTTGCATGATCACCAACATGCCTATAGAGAAGGAAAGTCGACAGAATCGGCTCTCCTAGATCTAGTAAACAGTTTGCAATGCTCAGTGAAGGCCAAAGGCGTTGCTCTTTGTGCCTTCATGGACATAGAGGGTGCTTTTGATAACACAGCACATGATGTTGTGGTTAGGGCGCTTCAGGGAAAGGGGTTGAGCCAGGACTTACTCTCTGGCTAGGCAAGCTCCTTGACACCAGAATTGCGGAAGTCACTGTCAACAATTTGACGGTCAGGGCCCAAACCACCAGAGGTTGTCCACAGGGGGGTGTCCTTTCACCTCTCCTCTGGAGTCTCGTGGTGGACGAGCTACTAGTCAAACTTACAGATAATGGATTTGGATGCCAAGGCTACGCTTATGACATTACCATTGTCTGTAAAGGCAACTTCGAGAACACGCTATGTGATAGAATAACTCTGGGTCTTAAACTTTGCTTGGATTGGTGCAAAGACGTGGGGCTGAATATCAATCCAGCAAAAACCACAATTGTCGCCTTCACCAATCGTTACAAGTTAAAGTCCATAAGACCCATATCTATTGGAGGTACGGTAATCCCACTCTCTACGGAGATAAAGTACCTGGGGGTAATCCTGGACAAGAGACTACTGTGGAAACAGCATATTGAGCATGCGGTACACAGCAATGGTAAGGCCCATAGTCAGCTACGGCGCTGTGAAATGGGCTTGACGTGTTGACCTGGATGTCACTAAACGGCAGCTGGGCAAACTCCAGAGACTTGCCTGCACGTGCATCTCGGGCGCAATGCGTACCTGCCCGTCCTCAGCACTGGACGTACGGCTAGGACTTCAACCTTTGCATGTCTACATCAAACACAGTGCGAACAGATCTATTATGAGATTGACAGAAACGAACGCAATCACCTCTGTCACTAGTGCAACTGGAACACTGTTGGCCTTTCCGCAAGATGCGCAGATGGGCCGTTTTAGTTTTGAGAAGCTCTGCAAAACGGAGCTTAGCAATAAAGCAGAATGGACTAGTCTGTCGACCACCTTTAATGTGAAACCACATACCATTAGATGGTACACGGACGGATCATTAACAGATGAGGGTGCTGGAGCTGGAGTCTGCGGACACCGACTCAAGTATCATGAGCCCCTGGGCAAATTCGTCAGCATTTTCCAAGCGGAAGTGCACGCGATTGAAAGATGTGCAACCTTCAACTTCGAGAGGGGATACGTTCATAGAGACATAGCCATTTTCTCCGACAGCCAGGCAGCGATAAAAGCACTTAGTGCTTATAAAATGGTCTCCAAACTGGTTTGGCAATGTATTGAAGCACTCAACAGATTGGGCAGTAATAACAAAGTCACCATCTATTGGGTAATATATCAGGCAATGAGGTCGCCGACATGTTGGCCAGGAGAGGAGCTAGCACTCCTTTCCAGGGCCGTGAACTTTTCTGTGGTCTAGGTCCAGGGTTTATAAGTCAGAGCAGTCGCATAGATCTGCTCAACGCATGCGAGGACGATTGGCGGTGTTCACATGGGGCAAGACAGAGCAAGCGACTGCTAGGTAGCTACAACAAGAAGAGAACTGAGGACTGTCTGAAACTTAGCAAAGGATCTCTTCGGATAGTCACGGGTTTCTTGACCGGGCACTGCAGACAGCGCAAGCATCTGAATAATCTCAGGTTAGCGGAAGACAGTCTTTGCAGACTCTGTCTGGAGGGGGATGAGACTCCAGAGCACCTGCTTGAGGAGTGTCCCGCCATCAGCCGACTGAGGCTCTCTCTTCTGGGGAGCCTCTTTCTGTCTACAGAGAAGATGAGGGCTCTCCGACCATGCCACATCGTCGCGTTCCTGCGATCGATCGGGCTGTTCGAGGAGTTGTAACTCACAAACAGTAAGAGGGCACAATAGATCCTAGTGGTCGCGGTGCATGATCCTCGTTCCAATAATAATACTAATAATAGCAATTGACATTCCACAAAGATCTGCATCAAAAATTTGGATGCCACACCTACCCATACCTTCCCCACCACCCCCTTTCCCCACCTTTTACAAACTTTGAGCTAGAGTCACCAAATTTGGTATGTAGATAGCAATTGCCATTACACAAAGATCTGCAGAAAAAATTTCGATGCCACTCTCACCCATACCGCCTCCAGCCCCCTTTCCCAACAAACTTTTAAACTTTGAGCTAGAGTTACCAAACTTGGAAGGAAGATAGCTGGTGGCATCCCCATGTGCATCGGAGAATCTTTAAGGCAGCGTACACCCCTGCCGCATCCGTACCCCTCTGCAATCATTTTTATTTTTACCGGTTTAAATACTGGTAAAGAGTATACCGAAGACGGTTGCGTCCAACTGCAATGTTTCCACTTGTTTAAATTGATGATGCGTTTTGATCGCGTCATCTGTGGTACGAGAAATTTGTTGTCTTGTCTCAGTCCTGCACTGTCAGTCCAGTGGCGACTTATCTCCGTTTCCTCCCATTTCCTGACCAGTTCTCTTTTGTGTCCTTGCGAAAGTCCACAGAACGGGTCAGGGCCGATAAGTTGTGTCATCGCCCCGCGTTTAGCTAGGGAGTCTGCCACCTCGTTTCCTATATGGCCTTCACGCTCTGGCACCCAGACCACCGTTAAGATGGTTTTGGAGGCAAGAGCGTTCAGCTGCTGGAAACAGTTCTCTACAAGTCTGGAGGAGATCGTGAAGGAACTCAGCGCTATGAGCGCCGCCTGACTGTCAGAGAAGATGTAAATTCGTGCACCTTGCATTTTCCTGCGGAGGCATTCATGAGCACAGATTTCTATGGCGTATATCTCTGCTTGGAAAATGGTTGGAGACTTTCCCATGGCTATGGACTTGTTGAACCTTGGTCCGAAAATACCAGTCCCGGTGTCGCCGTTTTCCACGTTTGTGATCCACTGGGCAGAGATATTGATTTTGTTTTCCAATCATTTCTGGTATGCAAGACTACAGAGAAGTTTCTGTAGAAAACAAGATTTGGTTTCTGTTCGTCAGTTACGCGCAGAATGGGCTCGTTTATTAGGGGTTCGAGAACCCGAAGATACCCGGTAAGATCACCACTTTTAATATTGGTGATATTTTGAAGGCGAAGTGCCCCAGGCAGGCCTCCTTTTCAGGGTGATGGGTAGAGGGAATATGCCAGTGCTGCAGTGGGACATGTCCGGATGGCTCCAATGATGCCTTTGCAGACCAGTCGTTGTAATTTGGTAAGTGCAGCCGCAGCTGTCTTTTGGGTAGATTTCGTCCACCAAGCAAGAGATGCATAGGTTAGGATCGGTTTTATCACAGTGTTGAAAGACCAGTAGATCATTTTGGGACTTAGGCCCCATGTTCTACCGAAAGCCTGTTGCAAGCGAAGTATGCTTGAGTGGCTTTATTTATGGTCTTTTCAAAGTGTACATTCCAGTTGAGCTTGGAGTCGAGTGTAACTCCTAAGTAGTTGGCTTCAATCGAAAAGTCAATGGTTGATTCATTTAGGGATGGTATTGTTAGAGAAAGAGACCTTTTCCTGGTAGATGGAACAAAAATAGTTTTAGACGGGTTTATGGACAATCCTTTGTCCTGACACCATCAGCTGGCTATATTAAGGGCTTGCAGCATGCGGTCCGAGATGGTTTGCTCATGCCAGCCCACTATATAGATGACTAGATTATCAGCGTAGCCTTGAGTGGAAAACCTTTAGTTGTTGAGCTTAAAGAGTAGCTCGTCTATGACCATAGTCCACAAGAGAGGAGAGAGTACTCCTCCTTGAGGGCACCCCCTCGTGGCTGTGATTGAGGTCATGGTTCCTCCAAGGTCTACAGTTATGATTCTGGATTTAAGCATTTCCAGAATCCACCTTATAATGGGTGTGGAGACATTTTTTTTTACAAGAGAGGCACGGATAGCTTCATATGACGTGTTGTCAAAAGCTCCTGAGATGACTAAAAAGGCACATAGTGATATTTGTTGAGCGCCAATGGCATTTTCAATGGTTGTTGTAAGACCGTGAATGGCAGTCTCAGTTGACTTACCAGCTTGGTACGCAAATTGGTACTTATGTAAGTTAAGATGCTTGAGATACACCTCCCTGATGTGCTGGTCAATTATTTTTTCCATAGTTTTAAGGAAGATGGAGCTAAGACTAATCGGTCTATAGGACTTAGGCAATTGGGAATCTTTTTTCCCTACTTTAGGAATAATCACAACTTTCACTTTAGCCCATTTTTTTGTATGTGTCCAAACCAGAGACTAGCTCGGAATAAATGGACCAAAGGGATTGCGAGTTGGTGCAGTCCCCGCTGCAACAAGCATGGATAAATTCCATCTTGTCCAGGGGATTTGTATGGACTGAAACTCTGTATAGCCCATTGTACGCTATTTTGATGAAAAAGTCTATAGGGCATGTTTCCAACACGTTCTGAGCGATAGGGGGTTCCCTTCCCTCAGCCACATTGGAGTCTGCCACCATAGCTACGCGCAGGTTTGGGCACTTTTCAATCTCAGAGAGGTAGGTTGGTGCCTCACTCTCTGCGATGGGCTTCTCCATAGCCACGTACCCAGGAAAGTGAGTAGCCAGGAGTAGGCTGCTCGTTTAGGGATCTCACTCGCAACGTGCCAGTTTGCGACAATGGACAACATGTTTAGACTACAGAGAGTTAAGTCGAGGACTTCTCCTATAATTGCATTGATAAATGTAGGCTCGCTGCCTCGATTTAGTAAGCCTATATTATTACTAATAATGTACTCAAGAAGGTACTCACCTCTTTTGTTGATGTCACTGCTCCCCCAGACCGTGTGATGCGCATTGGCATCGCAAGCGATTATCCACCGGAGCTGGTTCCTCTGGCAGTGCTCTACCAGGGCACAGGTAGCCGCCGTAGGCACAACGTCTGAGTCGCCGGGCAGATAGGCGGAGGCCAGCACTGCCTCCTGCTCGCCATGGGCAGTAGGTATTTTAACCAAAACTGCCACCAGGTCCTTAGTGAGGAACTGTGATAGGCGAACATATGTTAAATTTTTGTTAATTATCAACGCCGCTCTAGGGCGAGGTTGGTCGTTTGCAGTTTACCGGTGCTTAGCCCCAAGACACGTCCGGCATTTATCCATGGCTCCTGGATAAATGCTTTGTCCATTGTAGCAAACCTCTCCCAAACGACGTAAGATACGGCCTTTGCGTGATGGAGGTTTGCTTGGAGACATCTGAGGTGTCTCCGGGTGTTGGTGAGGTAGGGGGAGGGGGACAGGACATTAGTCCACCCTCTTGCGGCCCCTGGCCGCTTTCTTCCGGCCTCGGTTAGTGCGCAGAAGGGCCTCTTCCTCAGGTGTGCGCCTCACACCCTTTTTAGAGGGGAGGGCGCAGGATTTTCCGCGGTGCTGCGGGCTCTTGGGGAGCTGCGGTTCCACAAGCTTAATTTCCGCTGAGTGTCTGGATTGTGCTGTTGGCCGCAGGTAGCTCAGGGGTTGCATGAGTCTCCTCAGCGGCACCCTGTGGTGTTGTTGCAGCCGTGTCCGGTGTGATGGCCTTGGAGCAGGTGGGCTTCTCCACTGCGAGAGCAGGAGCCACCGCCTGTTCCTTCAGCTGCGTGCTGGCGTTTGGCTTGAGTGTAGCCGTGCCCCGCGCAAAATTGAGCTGCTACCCCAGCGACTTAAGCCGGTTGGCCGAGACTGGGTCCAGTGCTATAGTAATGATGGCCATATTTTGTCTCATTTCGCGGTGAAAAACACGCCAGTCTTCAACGCGCAGGCCGCTGTTGTGGCCTTCGACGAGCTTCAAAATATCATTCGTCTTCATATCCGCATTAGGAAGCGGAAAGTAGCCAATGAAGACGGCGGCACGTGGAGCCTCTGCCTCAGGGACTACCTTGATGTGGGCGTCCTTCCACAGCCGGAGCTTGAGCACCTCTGTGCTATCCACCCTGGTCGGAAAGTGCAGCCAGAGATCAGCGGCTTCACAGAGCCGTGACTCAGAGCCATGAGCCTCGACAAGATGGTGGACTGGATGCTGTTGAGCTGCTCCGTCGTGAGAAGATTTCTGGGGTAGTCGGCAGGGGAGTGCCGCCATCTTCGCCGAGCTGGCAACGTCCCTATAGGAGGCCATGACACCGACTTGGGGTGACTGCTCCTGTGTTGCTTGCCCAGCCGCAGCTGCGGCTATTGAGGCTGCTGGAGCCCCCCGTGGCAAGCAATACGCTTGCAAGAACATCTTTCGTCAGGACACTAGGTGCCGCGGTTTTGATCATGGCACTCTTAGTCGACACCTTTTCTGGGGTCGTGTTGGCTGATCTACCTCGCTTGTTGGTAGCTTCACTCATGCTGGGAACTGCCCTTGGAGGGTCCATAGGCTTCTGAGCGAGCCTTTTGGCTTCATCCATGGGTATGCCGTTCGCAAGGTGTATGCGCAACCTCTTCCTTGCGACGCCAGATAGCGAGATCCACTTTGGTCTTTCGGCCTTGGGAGAGGCGAGAAGGGTTTGGTCTGAGGGTCCGGTTTGAGTGCTGATTTGTCTAAATACATTATAGCAAAAACTCTTTTCTACGAAAACTCTGTACACTTCCCTTGTCCGCCCTATCCTAATGTACTGCTCTTGTATGTGTTAGCCCCCAGTATAGAAATAACCAGCATCGTATCGAATCTATTAGAAGCAGTTTCTGCTTTTGCCTTACGAGGCTTAAATTGAGATAGTAACCTTCGCTTGCCTTCAAATTCCAGTAGTCGTTGAAAAATCGTAGGATAGTCCTTGGTGTCGCTTTCCTGCGTAAGTTGATTGCTGGTGATATAGATTCTACTTTTTTTTTTAGGTCATCTCCATTTCTCTATTCCTTCCAGACCTACTAGAATCTTTTGCCCGTTGTTTTTGAAAACGTGCACAACAGATTACGCCATGAACAATCCATTTCGTGTTTTATGCGTCCAACTTAATAACCTATACCTCTCTCCTTAACCCTCTAAGGCTACTTTCTAAAATAATTGAACAAATGTTGTCGAATAATTTTTTTAAGTAATATTGTTGGCACTGAGTTCAAAAATTACTTCAGAAATTGTGTAGAAGTTTTCGTTTACCTGTAAGTTGAGAAAGAATGAATAAGTGCCTCAAGGCACTTTTGGGGCTTCAAGCGAAAAAAATCGTTATTGCGTAACGTGCACCTTGCATTTTCCTGCGGAGGCATTCATGAGCACAGATTTCTATGGCGTATATCTCTGCTTGGAAAATGGTTGGAGACTTTCCCATGGCTATGGACTTGTTGAACCTTGGTCCGAAAATACCAGTCCCGGTGTCGCCGTGTTCCACGTTTGTGATCCACTGGGCAGAGATATTGATTTTGTTTTCCAATCATTTCTGGTATGCAAGACTACAGAGAAGTTTCTGTAGAAAACAAGATTTGGTTTCTGTTCGTCAGTTACGCGCAGAATGGGCTCGTTTATTAGGGGTTCGAGAACCCGAAGATACCCGGTAAGATCACCACTTTTAATATTGGTGATATTTTGAAGGCGAAGTGCCCCAGGCAGGCCTCCTTTTCAGGGTGATGGGTAGAGGGAATATGCCAGTGCTGCAGTGGGACATGTCCGGATGGCTCCAATGATGCCTTTGCAGACCAGTCGTTGTAATTTGGTAAGTGCAGCCGCAGCTGTCTTTTGGGTAGATTTCGTCCACCAAGCAAGAGATGCATAGGTTAGGATCGGTTTTATCACAGTGTTGAAAGACCAGTAGATCATTTTGGGACTTAGGCCCCATGTTCTACCGAAAAGCCTGTTGCAAGCGAAGTATGCTTGAGTGGCTTTATTTATGGTCTTTTCAAAGTGTACATTCCAGTTGAGCTTGGAGTCGAGTGTAACTCCTAAGTAGTTGGCTTCAATCGAAAAGTCAATGGTTGATTCATTTAGGGATGGTATTGTTAGAGAAAGAGACCTTTTCCTGGTAGATGGAACAAAAATAGTTTTAGACGGGTTTATGGACAATCCTTTGTCCTGACACCATCAGCTGGCTATATTAAGGGCTTGCAGCATGCGGTCCGAGATGGTTTGCTCATGCCAGCCCACTATATAGATGACTAGATTATCAGCGTAGCCTTGAGTGGAAAACCTTTAGTTGTTGAGCTTAAAGAGTAGCTCGTCTATGACCATAGTCCACAAGAGAGGAGAGAGTACTCCTCCTTGAGGGCACCCCCTCGTGGCTGTGATTGAGGTCATGGTTCCTCCAAGGTCTACAGTTATGATTCTGGATTTAAGCATTTCCAGAATCCACCTTATAATGGGTGTGGAGACATTTTTTTTTACAAGAGAGGCACGGATAGCTTCATATGACGTGTTGTCAAAAGCTCCTGAGATGACTAAAAAGGCACATAGTGATATTTGTTGAGCGCCAATGGCATTTTCAATGGTTGTTGTAAGACCGTGAATGGCAGTCTCAGTTGACTTACCAGCTTGGTACGCAAATTGGTACTTATGTAAGTTAAGATGCTTGAGATACACCTCCCTGATGTGCTGGTCAATTATTTTTTCCATAGTTTTAAGGAAGATGGAGCTAAGACTAATCGGTCTATAGGACTTAGGCAATTGGGAATCTTTTTTCCCTACTTTAGGAATAATCACAACTTTCACTTTAGCCCATTTTTTTTTGTATGTGTCCAAACCAGAGACTAGCTCGGAATAAATGGACCAAAGGGATTGCGAGTTGGTGCAGTCCCCGCTGCAACAAGCATGGATAAATTCCATCTTGTCCAGGGGATTTGTATGGACTGAAACTCTGTATAGCCCATTGTACGCTATTTTGATGAAAAAGTCTATAGGGCATGTTTCCAACACGTTCTGAGCGATAGGGGGTTCCCTTCCCTCAGCCACATTGGAGTCTGCCACCATAGCTACGCGCAGGTTTGGGCACTTTTCAATCTCAGAGAGGTAGGTTGGTGCCTCACTCTCTGCGATGGGCTTCTCCATAGCCACGTACCCAGGAAAGTGAGTAGCCAGGAGTAGGCTGCTCGTTTAGGGATCTCACTCGCAACGTGCCAGTTTGCGACAATGGACAACATGTTTAGACTACAGAGAGTTAAGTCGAGGACTTCTCCTATAATTGCATTGATAAATGTAGGCTCGCTGCCTCGATTTAGTAAGCCTATATTATTACTAATAATGTACTCAAGAAGGTACTCACCTCTTTTGTTGATGTCACTGCTCCCCCAGACCGTGTGATGCGCATTGGCATCGCAAGCGATTATCCACCGGAGCTGGTTCCTCTGGCAGTGCTCTACCAGGGCACAGGTAGCCGCCGTAGGCACAACGTCTGAGTCGCCGGGCAGATAGGCGGAGGCCAGCACTGCCTCCTGCTCGCCATGGGCAGTAGGTATTTTAACCAAAACTGCCACCAGGTCCTTAGTGAGGAACTGTGATAGGCGAACATATGTTAAATTTTTGGTAATTATCAACGCCGCTCTAGGGCGAGGTTGGTCGTTTGCAGTTTACCGGTGCTTAGCCCCAAGACACGTCCGGCATTTATCCATGGCTCCTGGATAAATGCTTTGTCCATTGTAGCAAACCTCTCCCAAACGACGTAAGATACGGCCTTTGCGTGATGGAGGTTTGCTTGGAGACATCTGAGGTGTCTCCGGGTGTTGGTGAGAGTAGGGGGAGGGGGACAGGACATTAGTCCACCCTCTTGCGGCCCCTGGCCGCTTTCTTCCGGCCTCGGTTAGTGCGCAGAAGGGCCTCTTCCTCAGGTGTGCGCCTCACACCCTTTTTAGAGGGGAGGGCGCAGGATTTTCCGCGGTGCTGCGGGCTCTTGGGGAGCTGCGGTTCCACAAGCTTAATTTCCGCTGAGTGTCTGGATTGTGCTGTTGGCCGCAGGTAGCTCAGGGGTTGCATGAGTCTCCTCAGCGGCACCCTGTGGTGTTGTTGCAGCCGTGTCCGGTGTGATGGCCTTGGAGCAGGTGGGCTTCTCCACTGCGAGAGCAGGAGCCACCGCCTGTTCCTTCAGCTGCGTGCTGGCGTTTGGCTTGAGTGTAGCCGTGCCCCGCGCAAAATTGAGCTGCTACCCCAGCGACTTAAGCCGGTTGGCCGAGACTGGGTCCAGTGCTATAGTAATGATGGCCATATTTTGTCTCATTTCGCGGTGAAAAACACGCCAGTCTTCAACGCGCAGGCCGCTGTTGTGGCCTTCGACGAGCTTCAAAATATCATTCGTCTTCATATCCGCATTAGGAAGCGGAAAGTAGCCAATGAAGACGGCGGCACGTGGAGCCTCTGCCTCAGGGACTACCTTGATGTGGGCGTCCTTCCACAGCCGGAGCTTGAGCACCTCTGTGCTATCCACCCTGGTCGGAAAGTGCAGCCAGAGATCAGCGGCTTCACAGAGCCGTGACTCAGAGCCATGAGCCTCGACAAGATGGTGGACTGGATGCTGTTGAGCTGCTCCGTCGTGAGAAGATTTCTGGGGTAGTCGGCAGGGAGTGCCGCCATCTTCGCCGAGCTGGCAACGTCCCTATAGGAGGCCATGACACCGACTTGGGGTGACTGCTCCTGTGTTGCTTGCCCAGCCGCAGCTGCGGCTATTGAGGCTGCTGGAGCCCCCGTGGCAAGCAATACGCTTGCAAGAACATCTTTCGTCAGGACACTAGGTGCCGCGGTTTTGATCATGGCACTCTTAGTCGACACCTTTTCTGGGGTCGTGTTGGCTGATCTACCTCGCTTGTTGGTAGCTTCACTCATGCTGGGAACTGCCCTTGGAGGGTCCATAGGCTTCTGAGCGAGCCTTTTGGCTTCATCCATGGGTATGCCGTTCGCAAGGTGTATGCGCAACCTCTTCCTTGCGACGCCAGATAGCGAGATCCACTTTGGTCTTTCGGCCTTGGGAGAGGCGAGAAGGGTTTGGTCTGAGGGTCCGGTTTGAGTGCTGATTTGTCTAAATACATTATAGCAAAAACTCTTTTCTACGAAAACTCTGTACACTTCCCTTGTCCGCCCTATCCTAATGTACTGCTCTTGTATGTGTTAGCCCCCAGTATAGAAATAACCAGCATCGTATCGAATCTATTAGAAGCAGTTTCTGCTTTTGCCTTACGAGGCTTAAATTGAGATAGTAACCTTCGCTTGCCTTCAAATTCCAGTAGTCGTTGAAAAATCGTAGGATAGTCCTTGGTGTCGCTTTCCTGCGTAAGTTGATTGCTGGTGATATAGATTCTACTTTTTTTTAGGTCATCTCCATTTCTCTATTCCTTCCAGACCTACTAGAATCTTTTGCCCGTTGTTTTTGAAAACGTGCACAACAGATTACGCCATGAACAATCCATTTCGTGTTTTATGCGTCCAACTTAATAACCTATACCTCTCTCCTTAACCCTCTAAGGCTACTTTCTAAAATAATTGAACAAATGTTGTCGAATAATTTTTTTAAGTAATATTGTTGGCACTGAGTTCAAAAATTACTTCAGAAATTGTGTAGAAGTTTTCGTTTACCTGTAAGTTGAGAAAGAATGAATAAGTGCCTCAAGGCACTTTTGGGGGCTTCAAGCGAAAAAAATCGTTATTGCGTAACTGAGAAAGAAATTATGTTTTAATGTGATATTCGTAAAAACTATATTTGTTAGCTGTGCAGCATAAGTGCAAATTACATTTTGAGCATATACACTGAGTTTGTGAAGTTTTGCAGTGTTTGCACCACTTTCGCCCACTATCTCGACCCAACCAACGAGGAAAATGATTAGGCTGGTCATGCCGCAAATCTGAAATGGGATGTTTACATTTTTCACCACGCTTTAAAGCTGGTTGGAAGGGTTGGTGAGATAATGGAGATCGACCCGGTGAAGGTCGCTGACAGGATGGAGACCGTGTTGTCCATTGAGCACTGCGTGGGCGACCTTGCATTTGCTTGTTTTTAAGTGCTATCAATCCAGCTGCAATCGCTTCCCGAAATTCGGGGAGTTCGAGTGTCTTGCTCGTTTTTCCAGTTTCCTGTTTTTCTTTGAATATACGCTTATATAAAATAAAAGCGTTTGTTGCTGCCATATCAACAACACAATGTTGGCGATAATAAAAAAAAGAAGGGACGCTGCAAAAGCTAAGCCGCATAAACGGATTTGGGTAAACCCATATTTGATGGGCAGGGCTGAGCATGGACGATTTATAAGAGATGTAAGTACTTTTATTATACGACCAAACAATGCAAGTATATTTATTTTGCAATTTAATTTTAGTTTGAAAATTTGTGCAAGGAGCCGGCAGCTTTCCATGAAAACTTTCATATGTCGTCGAACCATTTTTCGGATTTGTTTGGACTCGTGGAGCAGTATTTGGTACCGAAACGGCTCACAAGGCCAGATTCAATACCAACCAAAGTGAAGTTTGCAATTGTGTTGGAGTAAGTACATCGCAAAATCCATTGCATTATTGAAATTAATTTCAATTAATTTATCAATTGCCTTACAGATATTTCGCTTCAGGTGATTTGCAACGGCACATAGGGTCGACCTACCGTGTCAGCAAACAGCACATGGGGACTACTGTAGATCTGGTTTGCAACGGAATTATCCAGGCCTTATCTGGCGAGATTCCAAAATGGAACAAGGGAGATATGCTTGAGTTTGCTAAGGGGTTCAAGAGAAGTGGAACCTTCCAAACTGCATTGGAGCTATAGATGGCAAACATGTTGCAATTCGCGCACCCCCTAATAGTGGCAGCGCGTTTTGTAATTACAAGGTATATGTATGTGTCGGAGATTAAGTTGTGAGTTAATATTATGTTAAGCATTCGATGAATAATCAATGATCGATAAAGAAACGAAACCCTGTTGTATTGTTTCCCTGTTGAGTTTAAGAGCACCATTTGAGTACGACGGTAAGATTCGTATCAGATGAGCATGGCGCCTGGGTAGCTGTTGCGTGAATGGCAATGTTAAAGTAAAAGAAAAGAAGAAGAAGAGACCGGCTGATGTTAGAAGCTTCAGTATGGATAGGATCGTGAAAAGCAACACACCAGGCGACTTGCTGTGCTTACACTAGAGAATACTACTGCGCAATAATGGATGAGGAGCATAATCCAGAGCCTCCTCCGACATCAGAAGTGGGATCGGGATCAGCCTCACCACAAGATCATTCTGACAACAATTGGCGTGCATTATATGAGTCGCAAAATAGACAATTCATGGAATTTGTAAAATCAATGCAAATTTCCAAAATGGCGGCGCACGCAAGCAAAAAAGTGACGCTACGGAAATTTAACCCCGACGCAGTTGGTGCAGATGCGGCGGCTTGGTGCAAAACGGTGGACATAATTATGACCGAAAATATGCTGGAAGGAAGTGAACTCGTGATGACGCTTAGCAATGCATTGGAAGGTGGAGCTTTGCAGTGGCTATCACAAATCTGCTACAGTGGAATAAAGTGGTCTGAATTTCGCGAATTATTTGTTCGACGCTACGAAGGTATAGAGACGCCGGCAGCCATTTTGTTAAACATTTTGAACAGTCGTCCAAAGCCAAGCGAGTGTTTGTCGGTATACGGTAGTCGACAAGTGACGTCACTACTATCAAAGTGGAAAAGTATGAATATGGAGGAAATAGCAGTGTCTGTCGTGCTGGCACGTTATAAAGGGTATTCCAGAGAGACGCGTAATCACTGGTGAGTTAGAAATTCGTTTGATCGATAACAATAAGACTGTACAGAGGCGTCCCTACAGACTAAGTTGGGAAGAAAAGTTGCTTGTTAGAGGCAAAATACAAGAACTACTAGCATCCAAGGTCATACGACCCAGTTGTTCACCATTTGCGAGTCCAATGTTGTTGGTGAAGAAAAAAGATGGTAGTGATCGTCTATGTATCGATTATCGTGAGCTGAACGCAAATACTATCGCCGATAAGTACCCATTGCCATTAATATCGGATCAAATCGATAGATTGCGAGGCAGCAAGTATTTTTCGAGTCTCGACATGGCAAGTGGTTTCTACCAGATACCGATACATTGTAATTCCATTGAACGCACGGCTTTCGTGACAACGGACGGCCAATATATTCGTGGCCATGCCATTTGGCTTGAAGAATGCTTCGTCCATTTTTCAACGAGCAATTACACGAGCCTTAGGAGAATTGGCATATTCATATGCAATCGTGTACATTGATGATGTTTTGATTGTTGCTACTACCAAAGAAGAGGCTTATGATAGACTTGATAAAGTATTGCAGAAGTTATCTTGTGCTGGGTTTTCGTTCAATGTAACGAAGTGTTCATTTTTAAAGCCAAGTATCGAATACCTTGGGTATGTAATCGGAAATGGTGAAATGAGACCCAATCCTCGTAAGATACGGGCTTTGGCTGCATTGCCACCACCACAGTCAGTAACACAGCTGAGACAATTCATCGGCTTGTCAAGTTACTTTCGACAATTTATTCCAAAGTTCTCAGAGGTAATGAAGCCGTTATACTTGCTTACATCAAAAAAAAATCAGTTTAAATGGCAACATGATCATGAACAAGTGCGCCAAGAAATTATATCAGCTCTAGTAAGTGATTCTGTTTTGATCATCTATGACCCAAAATATCCAGTGGAACTTCATACTGACGCCAGTGCTGAGGGGTATGGAGCGATACTGATGCACAAAGTAGACGGCAAACCGAGAGTCATAGAATATTATAGCAAATGCACAACAGGTACCGAATCGAAATATCATTCATATGAGTTGGAAACCCTCGCTGTTTTCAATGCAGTAAAATACTTTCGCCATTATCTACATGGCCGCCCCTTTGTGGTTTATACAGACTGCAATTCTTTAAAAGCTAGCCGTAATAAGATTGAGTTGACGCCCAGAGTCCATCGCTGGTGGGCATATTTACAATCCTTTGAATTTAAAGTAGAATACAGAAAGGGAAAGCACATGGCACATGTCGACTTTCTATCGCGTAATTCTCTTCCAAAAAGCCAAGTGCCGGTAGCAAAAGATATAAGTAAAGTCTGTATAGAGTTAGCCGAAATTTCGAATAATTGGTTGCTAGCGGAGCAGCAGCGTGATATCGAGATATCTACCATGATTAAAAAGCTGCAAGATAATGAGTTGCAATATGAAGAGGCGAAATCATATGAGTTGAGATCCGGTATGCTGTATAGGAAGATACAAAGAAATGGTAGAACCAAATGCCTTCCCATAATACCGCTAAGCTTTAGGTGGTCTATTATAAACCATGTGCATGAAGCCATCATGCATTTGGGATGGAAAAAGACCTTAGACAAAGTTTATACCCAATATTGGTTTCCGAACATGTCTAAGTATGTGAGAAAATTTGTGGAAAACTGCATAACGTGCAAGCTGTCGAAACCGTCATCGGGTAAAGCACAAGTGGAACTACATTCCATACCCAAAGTTAGTATACCGTGGCATACAATACACGTAGATATCAGTGGCAAATTAAGTGGCAAAAGCGATGTTAAGGAGTATGTGATAGTGCAGGTGGACGCGTTCACTAAATTCGTCTATTTGCATCACACCCTTAATCTGGATACCGAAAATTGCATAGAGGCTATAAAATCAGCCATATGCTTGTTTGGTGTACCTAATCGTATAATTGCTGACCAGGGTCGTAGCTTTACAAGTAATGTTTTCAAACAGTTTTGTTCTACGCATAGAATTGATTTGCATTTGGTAGCGACTGGTGCTAGCCGTGCAAATAGTCAGGTCGAGCGTGTCATGAGTACCATGAAAGCAATGCTGACTGCTGTAGAGACAGGAAAGCGATCTTGGCAGGAGGCCTTAAAGGATGTACAGTTAGCTTTGAATTGCACGACCAATCGAGTAACAAGTGTCAGTCCATTAGAGTTATTAATCGGTAGAGAAGCAAGACCAATGGGCATGATGCCATTGATAGATGAAGAAAAAGTAGATGTTGAATGTATCAGAACCAGAGCCCAACAAAATATGTTAAATAATGCAGCATATGACAAACAAAGATATGATAAGAACAAAGCGAAAATTGTAAAGTTCAATGTGGGTGACCATGTCTTGCTCAAAAATGAAGAACGGCACCAAACAAAGCTGGACCCGAAATTTAGGGGACCATTTGTAATAATTGAGATGCTTGATGGTGACCGATATGTTTTAAGGTTTTTGACAAGCAAGAGAACGTATAAGTACGCTCATGAGCAGTTGCGAGCAATGCCAACTGAGACACATGTAGATGATGAAGAGATGCGAGTGATGCCGACTGAGGTACATGCAAATGTTAAAGAGAGCGATCCGCCGATTGAGGCACTCTTAGAGGAGAGCGATCCGCCGATTGAGGCACTCTTAGAGGAGAGCGATGCGCCGAATGAGGCACTCTTAGAAGAGAGCGATGCGCCGAATGAGGCACTCTAAGAGGGGAGCGATGCGCCGAATGAGGCACTCTCAAAAGAAAGAGATGCGCCGAAGGAGGCACTTTCGGATGAGGTGATGGAATTGCCATGTACATAAGCCACCAGTGGGTGCAAAAGATTGAATATCAGAAGGCTATAACTACGCCATGTAGATCAGACCGATGGCACAAGTGTGGGCTGAGAGAGTCGAACATGGCGTGTGGCGCGGTTGATTGCGTGGCGGGTGTTATGATGACGCAAGAAGATGCGTTGCGGTGTTGCATGAGTGCAGCAAGATAATTGATAATTACAAAAGAGATTATCATAAGAATTTGAATTGTAATGCGAAACGAGAATGTTAAGTTAAAATGAAAATCATTTGATAATGTTTATTTAAAATAAGATAAGAAAATTTGAGCAAGGCTTGGAATGCCAATATGTTTGTAGTATTAAATAAATAAAGAAACACGGCACACGAGGACGTGTGAAGAGTCAGGAAGGCCGTGTCGGAGATTAAGTTGTGAGTTAATATTATGTTAAGCATTCGATGAATAATCAATGATCGATAAAGAATTGAAACCCTGTTGTATTGTTTCCCTGTTGAGTTTAAGAGCACCATTTGAGTACGACGGTAAGATTCGTATCAGATGAGCATGGCGCCTGGGTAGCTGTTGCGTGAATGGCAATGTTAAAGTAAAAGAAAAGAAGAAGAAGAGACCGGCTGATGTTAGAAGCTTCAGTATGGATAGGATCGTGAAAAGCAACACACCAGGCGACTTGCTGTGCTTACACTAGAGAATACTACTGCGCAATAATGGATGAGGAGCATAATCCAGAGCCTCCTCCGACATATGCAAATAATGTTTTCTTTTGCTATACTAATTTAATTATTTATGTTATGTTTTATAGGGCTTTTTTCACTCGTCCTTCTCGGCATTTGTGATGCATCGTATGTGTTCACATATGTTGATGTCGGCGCTTATGGAAGCGAGGGTGACATGAACGCGTTTCACACTCCAAATTTGGGAAGGCTATGTTCGCGGACACTTTCAAATTTCCAAATGACAGCATGGTAAACGGTCTGCTCACGCCGTATTACCTTGTTGGTGATGACGCGTTTCCGTTGCATGAGCACTTAATGAAGCCGTTCGGGTCCCGGACCTTGACTCGGGAGGAACGCATTTTTAATTATCGGTTGAGTAGAGCTCGCCGCTGTATTGAAAATGCGTTTGGAATCCTGACGGCCAGGTGGATTGCTGTGCAACGGACGCTGTTGTGCAACCCCAGCAGAGCCCAAAAAATTGTCTATGCATGCTGTCTGCTGCACAATTTTTTAATAAAAAGGAGTCCGCAAAGCTATGGCAACCCGACCGACATAAATGTCGCGGAAAGCGTTATTGAAGCAAACGCAAATCCCTCACACGGACGAGCGAGGGACTATGCGATAAATCCACAAATTTCGCACATCCTTACAGCTAGAAGTACCAAATTTGGTAAGACGATTGCTACTAGCAACCCCCAAAAAACTGCATCAAAAATTTTGGAGCCACGCTCCCCATTCCGCCCCCAGCCCCCCGAATTTTAAAGTCAAAAAAGCCTATATCTCCCACAGTTTTTGAGCTATAGCCACCGAATTTGGTGCCAAGATAGGTGATGATGACCCCTCAAAAACTGGATCAAAAGCAATCGCCCACCAATACCGCCCTAGCCACCCCCATGTGCCCAACGCTTCGTCAAAAACGGGAATGCATGTATCTTCCAGAGTTGTGGAGCTAGAGCCTCCCAATTTGGTCGGAAGATAGCTGGTAACGACCCCCCAAAAACTGCATCAAAGTTTTGGAGCCACGCCCACCCATTCCGCCCCCAGCCCCCCGCATTTTGAAATCAGAAATGGCTATATCTCCCACAGTTTTTGAGCTAAAGCCACCAAATTTGGTGCCAAGATAGGTGATGATGACCCCCTAAAAACTGCATCAAAAGTTTGGATGCCACGCCCACCAATACTGCCCTAGCCGCCCCCATCCACCCCAACGCTTCGTCAAAAACGGGAATGCGTGTATCTTCCAGAGTTGTGGAGCTAGAGCCACCAAATTTGGTAGGAAGATAGCTGGCAACGACCCCCAAAAGTCTGCATCAAAGTTTTGGAGCCACTCCTTCCATTTCGCCCCCTTTCCCCACTTTTTACAATTTTCGAGCTAGAGTCACCAAATTTGGTATGAAGATAGCAATTGACATTTCAGAAAGATCTGCAACAAAAATTTGGATGCCACGCCCAACAAAACCGCCCCAGCCCCCCTTTCCCCACCTTTTACAAATTTTGAGCTAGAGTCACCAAATTTGGTATGAAGATAACCATTGACATTCCACAACGATCTGCATCACAAATTTGGATGCCACACCCACCCAATCTGCCTACAGCCCCCCATTCCCCACCTTATAAAAACTTTGATCTAGAGTAACCAAATTTGGTATAAAGATAGCAATTGATATTTCACATAGATCTTCATCAAAAACTTGGATGCCACACCCAACCAATCCGCCCCCAGCCCCCCTTCCCTACTTTTACAAACTTTCAGCTAGGGTCATCAAATTTGGAAGGAAGATAGCTGGTGGCATCCCCGTCTGCATCGGAGAATCTTTAAGGTACAGCGTACACCCCTGCAGCATCCGTACCCCTTTGCAATCAGGCCTCTTTTTACCGGTTTTAATACTGGTATCGAGTATGCCGCAGTCGGTTGCGTCCGACTGCAACGTTTCCACTTGTTTTTATTTGCATCATTGTAAGATTGTTGCAAATTAAACAAAAACTGAGTGACTTTCACCACTGCATCATTCCTGTTGTTCTCGTCAATGTTGCTAATTATTGAACGCCAAAGCAATAGGTACGGCTCCGTGGGACTATGATTGGAAATCTTTTCAATTAAAGTTTTTTGCGATTCTAGCATGTCCTTAATCAACCGGTCGTCGTCAGCAACCTCAGCAACCTTTCGCTTTTTTGCATTCTTTGGTTTCTGTAATAATATATGTATGTTTTTAATATGCTAAAGAAGTTGCTGTGTTATATTACTTACATACGAATACTGTTGTTGCTGGCTCGTCGATCTAGTGGACGCATCGAAATCAACATCGAACAGAAACGGCTCCATTACGCTAGCGTTCGCATCCTCATCTCCACTGCAACACGAGCCCATCGTTCTGAAATATAAATACTTGAATTGTTAATAATATGAAATTAAAATAATACAAATTTAAAATGACTTACGTTCTCTGTTCTGACATGTCAGGCAAAAAAGCCATATGCGCGGCAAACTCCCATTCGCCTATATTTGGGGAACTAAGCACACTGCCGCCAGCACTCCCACTCTTTGCCCGTTTGCGCCTTTGTTTCAGGTGGTACCTGTGGCTATCGCGTAGTCCCGCCCATGCCATCTTGCAATCATCAACTGCAATGTAAACACGCATATATATATATATATATATATATATATCCTTATATATATATATATATATAATATATAATTATGTTGGTTATTTTGTTCAAGCTATTTACCGTCTTTTCCCAATTCGGCGCCAATTTCCTCCCAAGCGTTTTTTATATATACAATATTAGAATGCAGCTTGCTAGTTAGGTCCCACAAGAGTGGCCGACGCTCAATTGCCTGAATAAGTGCAAATTTGTCATCATATTCCTCAAAATTTTTGAACCGACTCTTGCGTCCCGACATGTTGTTTTTTTTACGACTGTAAATAGCTGCTGGAAGCTATTAATTTAACAATAACAACAATAACATTTTAACATTTTCATTGTTCAACACTACCGTACCAGCAGTAGCTAACAGAACTGCAGACCTTAAATGTACGTACTGTACAGAAGCTGTACGGGACCATTTTTTTTATATGAAGTTTTTGCTGTACGGGAGCTGTACAGGCGACTGCGTACAGGCCTTAAGTATAGAGTCTTATAATGTCACTGACAATTTAGGCATAGCTAGCCCGACTGGCAAATAAAACACCCCCATCGGTCGGTGATGTTATTAGACATTTTTGTTCTCTGCTTAGGCTTTTTAGTTCTACTATTGTATTGTAATTTATTTTTTATAAGTTGACTCTAGATTTGTCAACAATTTTTTAATACAATTAAAAAATATTAAATACATAAATAAAAAACACACATCCCTCCCATTTTTTCAAATAATTTGTTTACCACATATTTTCATAATTTTATCGGGCTATATCCAAGTCGTTGTGCCCAAACGGAACGTTTTCACTTGTTCTATTTCCCAAACCATAAGCTAATTTTCTATGTATGTATATATTTTCTGTAAATTACAAATTATTTTAATTAAATACATTTTAATCTAATTCAGTTTGCCAAACTTAAAAGAATAGCTGTTCCACGCTTAATCCAATACTCAGCTTTTTCGACACCAGACCTTAAGTCCACTGCAATAACAAATGACCCAGATCGAACAGGATAGTAGTAGGACGGGCAATGGTAAACGCCACGGGTCCTCTTCTTAAGATTTTCAACCGGCTTGAAATGTATTACTGGTAAGGGACAAATTAGCTCCATTGGCAAAGAATCCTGAAGACTTTGATTTTTACGCAGCCAACCAGCACCCTCGAGATATAAATTGTGTATGTAAGCTCCACAGCCATCGCGAATAATGCGAGTTGCGTTCGTATCCTCTTCAACAAAAACAAAAAACTCCCAAGATAGTTCATCTATAGGCGTTTTGCTGGCACGAGCTGATGTTTGCAATACGGCTGTAAGAAATCCTGTTGGGAAGGTATAAGCAGCTAGCCAAAATAGTGTGGGTGAACGGAGAGTCTTGGCCCAGGTGTGAAAGTGAGATACGCGAAAGGAAAGATCGCGTGCCCATGCAGCCAAGGGCTTGAGTGAACTATAAGCTGAATGTAAAATATGTATTAATTCAAAATAAAAATAAAAAACAATCATTTTATTTATTTCTGTAATGTTCACTCACCCTTAAGCCATTGTGACGGAACGCGACCGTCTGATACAGCAGTGTATATTTCCTCCAAATCCGAGCTCATTACTACCAAACCCTTTATTCCACGACGTAAATTTCGTAGCTGAGTACGCATTTTATCTAAAAGAGTATTATATCGTTCGATTTCCTGTAACAAAACTACTTCTAAGGGAGTGCGAATGATTCCTATTACCTTTGCAGTCTGTTCATAGCTAATTTCATCAGGCGTGTTCAATAGTATGTCTTTAGCCAAATCTGAAACTTTATTTTCAGCGATTTCTGCACCATCAGAGCCTGAGGACTGAATTTGCATTGCAAGAAGGGTTGTAAAAAGCATTCGAGTCTCTTCTATAAGTGATGCAATGTCGGCATTTGAATGCTGTCCAAATGCTTCCGGCTTGTCAAAGTTGGGCCACATTTGAATTTGATCCAAATAGGATTGGATATCGCCATCATCAGGTATAAAATAATTTGACAGAGTCGACAAGCTTAAGAAATAAAAAAAATTATATAATTTTATAAGTTAAATTTATTTTTTTTCGAGTTTCCGAATATTTTATATTTATTTATTAGATTTTAACTTCCTTATAGCAAAAAAAAAAAAGTGGAAACGTTGCAGTCGGACGCAACCGACTGCGGCATACTCGATACCAGAATTAAAACCGTTAAAAAGAGGCCTGAATACAAAGGGGAACGGATGCGGCAGGGGTTTACGCTGCCTTAAAGATTCTCCGATGCAGATGGGGATGCCACCGGCTATCTTCATACCAAATTATGTGACTCTAGCTCAAAGTTTGTAAAAGGTGGGAAAGGAGGGGGGGGCTGGGGCGGTATGGGTAGTTGTGGCATCAACATTTTTTTTGCAGATCTTTCTGAAATGTCAATTGCTATCTTCATACCAAATTTGGTGACTCTAGCTCAAAATTTGTGAAAGGTTGGGAAAGGGGGGGCTGAGGGCGGTTTGGGTGGGCGTGGCATCCAAATTTGTGATGCAGATCGTTGTGGAATGTCAATTGTTATCTTCATACCAAATTTGGTGACTCAAGCTCAAAATTTGTAATAAGTGGGGAAAGGGGGGGCTGGGGCGGTTTGGTTGGGCGTGGCATCCAAATTTTTGAGGCATATCTTTCTGAAATGTCAATTGCTATCTTCATACCAAATTTGGTGACTCTAGTTCGAAATTTGTAATAAGTTGGGAAAGGGGGGGGCTGGGGGCGGTATGGGTGGGCGTGGCATTCAAATTTGTGATGCAGATCTTTGTGGAATGTCAATTGCTATCTATACACCAAATTTGGTGACTTTAGCTCGAAGTTTGTAAAAGGTGTGGATAGGGGGGCTGGGGGTGGTAAGGGTGGGCGTGGCATCCAAATTTTTGATGCAGATCTTTGTAAAATGTCAATTGCTATCTTCATACCAAATTTGGTGACTCTAGCTCGAAATTTGTAATAAGTGTGGAAAGGGTGGCTGGGGGCGGTATGGGTGGGCGTGTAATCCAAATTTTTGATGCAGATCTTTCTGAAATGTCAATTGCTATCTTCATACCAAATTTGGTGACTCTAGCTCGAAAATTGTAAAAAGTGGTGAAAGGGGGGCGAAATGGAGGGCGTGGCTCCAAATTTTTGATGCAGATTCTTGGGGGTCGTTGCCAGCTATCTTCCTACCAAATTTGGTGGCTCTAGCTCCACAACTCTGGAAGATACACGCATTCCCGTTTTTGACGAAGCGTTGGGGTGGATGGGGGCGGCTAGGGCAGTATTGGTGGGCGTGGCATCCAAACTTTTGATGCAGTTTTTTGGGGGTCATCATCACCTATCTTGTCACCAAATTTAGTGGCTGTAGCTTAAAAACTGTGGGAGATATAGCCATTTCTGATTTCAAAATGCGGGGGGGCTGGGGGCGGAATGGGTGGGCGTGGCTCCAAAACTTTGATGCAGTTTTTGTGGGGTCGTTACTAGCTATCTTCCCACCAAACTTGGAGGCTCTAGCTCCACAACTCTGGAAGATACACGCATTCCCGTTTTTGACGAAGCGTTGGGCGCATGGGGTTGGCTAGGGTGGTATTGGTGGGCGTGGCATCCAATCTTTTGATGCAGTTTTTGAGGGGTCATTATCACCTATCTTGGCACCAAATTTGGTGGCTATAGCCATTTCTGATATCAAAATGCGTGGGGCTGGGGGCGGAATGGGTGGGCGTGGCTCCAAAACTTTGATGCAGATTTTTGGGGGTCGTTACCAGCTATCTTCCCACCAAATTTGGAGGCTCTAGCTCCACAACTCTGGAAGATACACGCATTCCCGTTTTTGACGAAGCGTTGGGGCACATGGTGGCTGCTAGGGCGGTATTGGTGGGCGTGGCATCCAATCTTTTGATGCAGTGTTTGAGGGGTCATCATCATCTATCTTGGCACCGAATTTGGTGGCTAAAGCTCAAAAACTGTGGGAGATATAAGCTTTTACGACTTTAAAATGCGTAGGGGCTTCTTCCTTTCAAATTTGGAGGCTCTAGCATCACAACTCTAGAAGATACACGCAAAAAGTGGTGAAAGGGGGGCGAAATGGAGGGCGTGGCTCCAAAATTTTTGATGCAGTTTTTTGGGGGTTGCTAGTAGCTATCTTCTTACCAAATTTGGTACTTCTAGCTGTAAGGATGTGCGAAATATGTGGATTTATCGGTTTTGAGTTATCGAATTTATCGATTTGCCAGCCCTCCAGTTATCGTAGAACCCCCATCTTGACACTTTAATTTACTATCCCATAGATAAAGAGATTTGGAAAGTTTCAAGTCTCTAGCTTGAAGGGTGTGGAAAAAAGTTGCGTTCATACAGACGGACAGACGGACAGACACCATGACGGACATTGCACAAACTCAATATACTCTTTACCTTCGGTATCGAGTATAATGAAACAACTAATTTTGACGTGACTACGTTTAACAAATTGATGAATACAGACAGCATGTTCAAAAAAGTGTGCTTATTAATCATCAAGTATGAAGCTCTTATAGAGTCGTCATGAGGCCAAATTCTGACTGCCAGTTGGAATATGAAATCGTGGCGACACCTTTCTCACCAACAAGTACAACAAGTTTGAAGCTCATCTAAAGTCGTCATGAGGCCAAATTCTGACTGCCAGTTTGGATATGAAATCGTGGCAACACCATGATGAAATAAGTATAAAGTGGTCTCGTCCGCTTATCTATCATCGCAATGAATGCGAGTGAAACGCACACTTTACAGTGAGTGTAAGCGGAACGTCTGAACAGTGTGTTGATTAACCCTAGACTGGTCCGTGGTCCAATTGTAAAACAAAGTGATTTTATTTTTATAGTTTTATTATACTCGATACCGAAGGTAAAGAGTATATTGAGTTTGTGCAATGTCCGTCATGGTGTCTGTCCGTCTGTCCGTCTGTCCGTCTGTATGAACGCAACTTTTTTCCACACCCTTCAAGCTAGAGACTTGAAACTTTCCAAATCTCTTTATCTATGGGATAGTAAATTAAAGTGTCAAGATGGGTGTTCTACGATAACTGGGGGGCTGGCAAATCGATAAATTCGATAACTCAAAACCGATAAATCCACATATTTCACTCATCCTTACAGCTAGAAGTACCAAATTTGGTAAGATGATAGCTACTAGCAACCCCCAAAAACTGCATCAAAAATTTTGGAGCCACGCCCCCCATTCCGCCCACAGCCCCCGAATTTTAAAGTCAAAAAAGCCAATATCTCCCACAGTTTTTGAGCTATAGCCACCAAATTTGGTGCCAAGATAGGTGATGATGACCCCTCAAAAACTGCATCATAAGATTGGATGCCACGCCCACCAATACCGCCCTAGCCACCCCCATGTGCCCCAACGCTTAGTCAAAAACGGGAATGCGTGTATCTTCCAGAGTTGTGGAGCTAGAGCCTCCAAATTTGGTGGGAAGATAGCTGTTAACGACCCCCAAAAATCTGCATCAAAGTTTTGGAGCCACGCCCACCCATTCCGCCTCCAGCCCCCTGCATTTTGAAATCAGAAATGGCTATATCTCCCACAGTTTTTGAGCTAAAGCCACCAAATTTGGTGCCAAGATAGGTGATGATGACCCCCTAAAAACTGCATCAAAAGTTTGGATGCCACGCCCACCAATACTGCCCTAGCCGCCCCCATCCACCCCAACGCTTCGTCAAAAACGGGAATGCGTGTATCTTCCAGAGTTGTGGAGCTAGAGCCACCAAATTTGGTAGGAAGATAGCTGGCAACGACCCCCAAAAATCTGCATCAAAGTTTTGGAGCCACGCCCTCCATTTCGCCCCCCTTTCCCCCCTTTTTTTCGATTTTCGAGCTAGAGTTACCAAATTTGGTATCAAGATAACAATTGACATTCCACAAAGATCTGCATCACAAATTTGGATGCCACGCCCACCCTTACCGCCCCCAGCCCCCCGTCCGCCTCTTTTACAAACTTCGAGCTAGAGTCACCAAATTTGGTATGAAGATAGCAATTGACATTTTACAAAGATCTGCATCAAAAATTTGGATGCCACGCCCACCCTTACCGCCCCCAGCCCCCCTTTCCCCATCTTTTACAAACTTCGAGCTAGAGTCACCAAATTTGGTATATAGATAGCAATTGACATTCCACAAAGATCTGCATCAAAAATTTGGATGCCACGCCCACCCATACCGCCCCCAGCCCCCCTCTCCCCACCTTTTTTTAAATTTTGAGCTAGAGTCACCAATTTTGGTATGAAGATAGCAATTGACATATCAGAAAGATTTGCAACAAAAATTTTGATGCCTCAACTACCCATACTGCCCCCAGCCCCCCCCTGTCCCCACCTTTTACAAACTTTGAGCTAGAGTCACCAAATTTGGTATGAAGATAGCCGGTGGCATCCCCATCTGCATCGGAGAATCTTTAAGGCAGCGTAAGCCCCTGCCGCATCCGTACCCCTTTGCATTCAGGCCTCTTTTTACCGGTTTTAATTCTGGTATCGAGTATGCCGCAGTCGGTTGCGTCCGACTGCAACGTTTCCACTTGTTTTTAAATATTTTTAATTGCAATTAACCTTTGTTTTTGAATTTGAATGGAATTTTTTTTTGTTTAGGTTCTTAATTCTAAAATAAATTCTAATATCTAATTTGAAAATAAAAAGTTTTTACAGACAAATCAATGTCAACATTTAGCGCCGAAATTAATCATTTATGCATAACATTATTGTTTAAATTAAAGTGCTCTTTAACATTTTTCGTGTCCACTAAAGGGTTAAATGCTCAGAAAAAAATTCGTGCGCAAACAACCTTTCGCGTCGACAAGCAAGCATGCACTGTCGATAAGCCCTCAAAATGAGCGAGCCTCTGCTGACGACGAGACCACCTTACATTATTTCATCATGGGCAAGGCATACTTAATTAGGTCCAGCTCTTTTGCTCGCCCTCTTTTTCTGTTGCCTTACGATTCAGTCTCGTTGCGAACGTTCTCAGTGACGCATACACGCGGACGATGTTTCTGTATTTTAACCTAAAACATGTAAGAAGGCTCTAGTCGAGAGAGCCCGACTAGAAGATACCCTGAACCAAGTTGCAATAAATAAATTAAATTAATATAAGACTTTCAATTCTCATTTTTACATTTTCCTAATTCGATATTTTTTGTTATCGATTGCATGTGTATATCGGAAACCAGAATAGTTATTGATAATATGAAGCAAACTTGTTCTGTTCATGGTATAGGAGAAATTATGTACAAAATCTGACGTCTCTAGCTTTTGTTGTCTCTGAGATCCACGCGTTCATACAGACGGACAGACGGACGGACAGACGGACATGGCTATATCGTCTCGGCTGTTGATGCTGATCAAGAATATATATACTTTATGAGGTCGGAGATGCTTCCTTCTGCCTGTTACATACTTTTGCACAAAACCATTATACCCTTATTTACCCATTTTATGGGTTAAGGGTATAAAAATGCATAACTTTTTCGCTCTCACTCTCGCTATCTTTTGCTCTCATTTTTCGTAAGGCAACGAGAGAGTGGAGTGAGACTACCTTAATAAGTATGCCTTGATCATGGGTAACACCTCTCTCACAGAGCGCTGTTGAAGACTTTTTTCTCTGCCAGCGCATTTCGTGCTCGTTTTTCAAGTCACTCTGCTTGCCCAAGGTATCTTATCTAGGAAGCATAAAGGCTCCGTTACCTGAACTTAACTTGACTTGATCTTGAACTTAAGAAACAGCTGATGCATTCAACCTTACGGACAACCCTGCTTGCTGGGTACCCTCAACTTAACTAGACTTGACTTGACGTAACTTAACAACCTGCAGAAAACAGAATTTCAAGTTCAACTTCAAGCTAGTTCACGTTTAGTTCAATTTACGTTCATGTTCTAGTTCAAACATCTGATTGATGAGTAGCTAAAATGGATGAGCATATACTAATTTTCTTAATTACAAGAATAGGACTTTTTATTAAATAAAGCTAGGAAAGATTTTAAAGATCCGGCAAAAAAGAAGGCAGCTTGGATATCAAATGCCGCGGAATTGGAATCTCCCGCAGCCCCCCTTTCAACACATTTTACAAGCTTCGAGCTAGAGTCACAAAACTTGGTATGAAGATAGCAATTGACATGACACAAAGATCCGCATCAAAAAATTGGATGCCACACCTACCCATTCCGGCCCAGCCCCCTTTCCCCCACATTTCACAAATTTTGAGCTAGATTCACCGAAAGGAAGAAAGACAGCTGGTGGCATCCCCATCTGCATCGGAGAATCTTTAAGGCCCTTCCGCATCCGTACCCCTTTGCAATCAGGCCTTTTTTTTACCGGTTTTAAAACTCGTAACGAGTATATTGAAGTCGGTTGCTTCCGACTGCAACATTTCTTCTTTTTTTTTTTATATATTGCTTATGTTTTTCTCTGCAGCGGAAACGTGTGAGCGGCGACATTCCAATCCCTCTTTATTGGTCGAACTGCCCAACGCCGCATTTCCGGCATTTCCTGGGCTATAATACCCACTTGTATTAAATACATATAAAAAATTGCCACAATATCATCCATTTAATTTAATTAATTATTGTTTTGCAAACACTTGTACAGATTTTCGCGCTCAAAGCTGATGATATTAAAACAATGACACTCAAGCTATGTTCAAGTTCAAGTCAAGTTAAGTTCAAGTCAAGTTAAGTTCGGGTAACGGAGCCTTAACTCGGCCTGTCGCCCTCTTTTTTTCGCCTTATACTTCATTCTCGAGCCGAACGATGTGTGCGACGCATCTCCGCGGACGGTTTTTTTGTGTCCTGCTTTGTGCCTGTTTGAGACTTATCAATATGCTGACATATTGTTTTTTGTGCAAAAGCAAAAGCAGAAAAATTAAAAATTAAAAATTATTTTATAAGAATTAATAAACATAAAACAATATTAATTAAAATTTGCATTTCTTTTGTAATATTTATTCAATCATTTTCGTCTTAAATGCAGGAAAAATTGCACACATATGTATATATATTTACAAATGCATGCACTCACACATTTCATTGTGTTGACGCAAGCCAGACATTCAATACTCTCTCGCTCTCTTTCGTACTCATTTTTGTTCTACACTTTTTAAGGCGAAACAGAGTGCGAGTTCGGCTACCTATTTAAATATACCTTGTGCTTGCCGACTGTGCTTCGCTTTTTTTTCTCCTAGCACAGCCAGCCAGCCATTGTGTGTATGCGTCAGTAGCCAGCGATTTTGCAGCGCACCGACCCTTGTTTTTTGGGCTGATTGCCTGTTATCACATTCTTATGAGCGTGTGTATTTTTCATATGATCATATGGTATGCCTCCTTCCTTTTCGTTCTAGTGACCTAGCTGTAAACAGTGTTGCCAATTCCGCTTTTTTCCCGTCAGATTTGGCTTTTTTCAAAACGCGATTGCGGGAAAAATTTTCAAATATTGTATGGGATAGTTTTTTTCTGTATGAGTCATTTGGTATCATTTGTATGTAAATAGCTTTTTTGCTTTATTTTTTCGCCTATCTAGCTTTTTTTGCTCAACAAAAGTTGGCAACACTGGCTGTAAAGCAGCAATACACAAACGCGTATTCATATCAACATAGATATATTTCTATATAAATGTGCGTTTTCATATGTTTTGCAGTTTTGGTGGTCTGGGCTTTGAAGTGATTTTTGCTATTTTGTTTGGGCTGGGTTCCATAATCAATTTTGCGACGTTGCCATACCTTCATAGCACTATATCCACATACATATATATTTCCATATGTTTGCAGTTTTGCTGGGATATAGGCTTTGTAGCGATTATAGTTATTTTGCTTGGGCTGGCTAGTGTTAGTGTGTTAGTGCCTTTGTATATCTACATGGCATATTTAGATGTATTCGTAGAATTTGCCATGACATTCATTGACCTTTCTCTATTATCAATTAAATTTGGTGTATTTTGCCTACAAAAACATAAAAAGCAATACTTCCAAGGCAGTCAAATATCATATTTTGTGCTAATCGACCATTTGCAGTATCAGGCGAACAGCAAAATAAACAAGCGTCTATTAAAATAAGCAGGTAAATATCAGTTTTGCATTGCTGGTATATATACTCTTTCATGTTTTAAGCTCTATGACACTTTCCAAAAATTTTGCAGTTATGCAGCGATGCGCACAAATTGCGAAAGTAGGCATACCATATGATCAAATGAAGAATACACACGCTCATAAGCATGTGATAACAGGCGATCAGCCCAAAAACAAGGGTTTGCGCGCTACAATATCGCATAGCGCATACACACAGTATGGCTGGCTTACTCGGCTATGAGGGAAAAAATCGTAGCACAGTCGGCAAGCCGAGTGACTTGAGACTCGGGCACGAAATGCGATGGCAGAGAAAAAAGTCTAATGTGTGCATAGCATTTGCCATGCCATTCATTGACTTTCTCTACTATTATCAATTAAATTTGGTGCAGAATTTGTATTTTGCCTACAAAAACCCTAAAACCAAGACCTTGCATGGAAAGGCCCAACCAAACGAAGTTTCAACATATGCTACGTCGTGTATCCGCCCAAACGATGCTTATGCACGGTATCGTTCAGTTTTATTTTTTAACGAATGCATAAGCGCCGCATGCATAGTTTCACTGAATTGAAACCATGCAGCAATGCATTGGGCATAGAGTTGTCGCAGTCTTTTTATTGTATGGAAAATATTTAAAAAAATTGTTAAATATTCATTTTATTGTTTATAAACACATTGATATAATATACTAGTTATATGAAACATGAGTTGTTTTTATTTTATTAACATAATATTACATAAAATGTTAACATTTATTTTTTAATGGAATAAAAAAAGCACATGTGGCAACAATGATTGGTAAAAACAAAGAAGAAGAAGAGACAAAGCACTTAAGCAACGTATGGCTATAGACGTTGATGCATAATGCTTAAGCATGCCTTTCGTTCATTCTTGAAGCGGCTCTGCATGCACGAAAGCATCGTTTGGTTGCATCTTCGATTTCAGTCACAGAGAGTGTAGAGTTGTATGTCATTTCTTCACATTGAAATGATTTTAATAAAAGCTCGTTTATTTCCAATGCATTGTCATTTCTCGCAGTCAAAATAGCACGTTCTGAAAACCATTAGAGTGATTTTTGAGAGATATTTGTAATATCCGGAAATATTTTTAGAGTTAGCTCTTCAATACTTTTCACAACATGACACAAAGTTGATGGTAAAGTTATTTTGCCATCATGGGTTGGAAATAATCCATTTCCTATTTGAAGAAGCATTTCACCAGCTATGCTATCACCTTTTAAGTGCACTCGCATATTTTTCGTTAATGCAATTTTCTGTATTTTGGGCCACAAAATGGAAGACTTTAAGCACGCATTTATTTCATCTGCTCTTGTTCCTCTGGGGATCACTGGGAGAGTTTGTTGAAAATCACCAGCTAAGAGAACAGTTATGCCACACATTAAGTTTTCACTATCTCGAATGTCTTTCAAAGATCGATCTACAGCTTCAAAAGCACCTTTATGGCCCATAGTACACTCATCCCAAACAATAAGCTTGCAATCTTTGAGCACAGCAGCAATATTAGATTGCTTTGAAATTGAGCAATGTGGTGTTTCTAAATGAATCAAATTATATGGAATCTTAAGTGTAGAATGCGCTGAGCGACCACCATTAAGTAAAGTGCCTGCAATACCGGAAGAAGCAACGGCCAATGCAATTTTTGTACCTTTGCCAATAATAAATTTAAATGATACGTTTTACCTGTTCCACCAGGTGCATCTAAAAAATAGATTTCTCCCTTTTCTGCTTCAACGCTATGTAGTATCTTTTCGTATACTTGTTTTTGCTCAGCAGTAAGGAGTAGCTCATTATAAACGACAAAATTATCGCAACTTTCATAATTTGTTTCTCTATGCTATTCAATATTTGGAATAATTTCCTCGGATCTAATTGGTAGTGGAAGTCCATATTAAGTCAAGTTTTTACCACCAATAGACAGTACAATATCTTCAATGTAAATAAGACATTTATTTAATACATTATTCACAATACTTTCATCAATATTTCTGTCTTGGGAAAAATGAAAGGCTCTTAAAATATCTTCTGAGAAACTCTCTTTATAAGTATTCCAAAGTTTAAGAGCATCTGAAATTTGACAAAATACTAATATTGCAAAAAGTTCTCTCAGTTTTGTAGGATTTTGACATATGACAGCTTCGGCTATAGTTGAATCCCAGTGCTTATCATCTTCTAGTAATCCTAGAGCTTTACACGCCAATTGAAATGATGCGTATGCTATACCATTAACGGTTTGTAAATTTAAAAATGAAGATGGGCCCCTTACAAAATGTAATAAAAGTCTTAAATAAAAACATTCTGTATTATCGGGATGAAACTCTTCCCATAGCTGAATCTCTTTTAACTCCAGGAAAATTTGGCACATCATGCCCTCGTTTTCTTCTTTGAAATTCTTTATTGTTCCATGTAAAATACGATGGAACTTCACAATATAGAAGCGTTCTTGCAAACTCATCACGTGTGCATAGCTCAAAGAAGGCTAGCAAAGTGGTTTTGGGTCTAGTGCTTTAATGGTGTTAAAATATATCCGTTGACCATTTTCTAAATGAACAGCTAAGTGTGTAATAGCCGGAAAACGTTCATGTATGGGAAATGTAAGGATTCTCCATACCGCTTCTGAGCTACTTATATACTTGGTCTTCAAGAGTAAATGATGCTTGATCACTGCCTTGGTTTATTTATTTATTTATTACATTACATTTATGTGAGCTTCAAATGTTCTCAATAGTACACAGTTATAAATCACAACCCAACTGTTCATAAATGAACACGTTTGCAATAGAGCCGACTCTCGCCTTCCGCGACTATCGGCCAAAATATAATATATTCATATATTATTGTAAAAATAGCCACAACGCTTGTCCGTCATGCGATTATCCTAAGTAAATACATACATGTAGAAAAAACGCACAAGCGCGAAGATAAGTAAGAGATAATAAATACACTACATTGAAAGCAGCAATTTACCAGCTGCTGATAATATAACAAAACAAATAATATCGCGGATCCGTTGCCTGCAGGTCAGTAAAAAGCAGGTACTTGAAAGTACCCTAATGATAAAAGAGTTTATTATCTTGCAGGAGATAATAAGAGCATAGAAATTAAGACACTTTGTTAGGTATATAAGGCCTTGGATTTTAATAATATAGTCAGTATGAAAATTATACTCAACGGAACAACATCGTGTGTTCATTTGGTCCTTCGAGCCGGATTCTCTGTTTTTGCTTCCCCCCACCAGTGGTAAGGGGCAAAAGACAGACTAACCCAGCCAAAACTTTCGTTTTGAAATCTTAGTGTACCATTTTGGTTTTGCCACTCTAATCTTACAAATTAGAGCAGATTAAAAAACCAGTGCCAGGCCGTCGCAATATAAGTGACCTGCCGGTATCAGGTATTAGTGCTCAAAATAGTGTCAGGCAACGATACCAGATATTAGGGCACAAGAAGTCGCAGCCGACAGCGCTATTTGACAACGCCGAACAGAAGTCGCAGCCGACAGCGCTATTTAGAGCGCATCATAGAATTGGGTCCACGCACTCGACGCTCCAGCCGACCTCGCTCTGCGACCGGCCAGCCCCAACACCCATATCCGTCAAGGCAACAGTTAACGCCCACCAAGGAATTGATTGAGCCACAATCTCCTGTACACAACAGCAGGAGCTTGCCCATGGCCACGACAACAAATACTTCATCGCCCACGCACATCGCACGTTATTGAGTGCTCATCTCGACATCTCTTCGTCTTCTGCTGTTGGTCAGCGGTCGTCCACGCTTTACGTATTCTTCGTTCAATATCCGACTACAACAACAACAGCAACTGCAACAGTAGCAGCAGCAACAATAACAAACAAGTCGCAACGACAGCGCCAATCAGAGCGCCCATCGAAAAGCTGCAAAAGAAACGAGCTGCCACGCCCCGCGGGCTTATCAAGAAGACACGAAGGGTGAGCTAGACGACATTAAATTAATTTTGTATTCCTTTTTGTTAATTATAAGAATTAATAAAACAAAATGGCAGAATTATTAAATCAAATTTTAGAGAGGCAGGCTATAATATATAAGACTGTAAAGGATCCAAATAGGATTTGCTCTGCAGAAGAGCTTCAGACTCTTTTGCACGAAGCTAAAAAAAATCATAAAAATTTACTCAGTATTGGGGTATTCAAGCATGAATATTTCACTAACAAGGTTTATGATGCATTGATAAATTCAATAGAGAAGCTTATCAGTCAAGTAACTGATAGTTCCAAGACTCCATTGGCAGAAAAGCCAAAAGTTGTAGTAGCAGCACAACATGATGAGCAAAAATCTAATATAGAAATTCTGGAAAAATTTCTACAGGAAGTACTGGATGAAATTGGGTTAGGAAAAGTAGGAGTGTTCTTTCTTAGGAAACAGAAGCTAATAAGGCTCTGGAATAAAATAGAAATTTCAGAAGACAGTATCCCCTACAAAAAAAGTAGAGGAATTGTCATTTGAAGTAGAAGATACCCTTGCAGTGTTAGATGATATGCAGCTTCCCCAGAAAATTGAGCATACCGCTAACACAAGCTTACCCTCACTTCCGAAAATTGAAGTACCCACCTTCAATGGCGATCCAAAAACCTGGGACTTGTTTTCGGATTTATTTTTCGAAATAATTGATTCAAGGCAGGATTTAACTCCAACCCTGAAATTTAATTATTTAAAGGCTTCCTTACCAGGAGACGCCAGAAATATGGTTGCACACCTGCTAACAGGTGCGCAGAACTATACAGCCACTTGGAAATTATTAGCCAAGAGGTAAGAAAACAAAAGGAAGGTATTCACCGATCAAATGAATCGGTTATTGGATCTTCCAGTGTTAAATTCAAATTCAGCTTATCAGGTTAAGAAATTTATTGATACTATAAATGAATCAATACACCTGATTAAGACAAAGGGAAGAAAAACGGAAGAATCAGATCCGATATTCGCCCATATGATAATCAGGAAATTCGATAAAGAGACACTTAAGGCGTATGAGATTCATACAAAGAAATCAAAAGAAATTCAAGAGTTTGAAGATGTTCTCAAATTCCTGGACCAAGTTCTATCCTATCAGTTGCTATTGTTTGAAGAAGACAAAAACTTTGTCAAAAAACCAAACAGCGTTTTTTCTAAGGGGCAACTTTGTCCGTTATGTAAAAAAAATGGACATGACATTTTTAAATGCTTCACATTTGAAGCGATGAAGCCTAAAGATAGGATAGAGGCAGCTAAAAAAGAAGCTTTATGCCTTAACTGTTTAAATCACTGAAATAAATCAGACTGTAAATCAAAATCGAGCTGCAAATTTTGTAACAAAAAGCACAATAATTTACGTCACATTAACGGCAGTACAAATGTAAATACATGTGTATCTGCAGGTCAAGCACTATTAGCTACAGCCTTAGTTTATATAAAAGCAAAAATGGGAGATTTGAACAGTTAAGAGCTTTGATAGATAGTGGATCCCAGACCACTATAATCTCAGAAGAAGCTGCTCAGATTCTAAAATTACCTAGAATCAAAATCAACACCAAAATTAGTGGAATTTCTGTCACTGGTGCAATGGTAGCCAAAAACAAAATAAAAATAAGTTTAATGAAAAATAAAGTTACCAAGGAACTCTTAAAAACGGAAGCAATAGTTCTGCCAAAGTTAATGAGAGTCTTCCCAAGCGAGTCTTTAAAATTAGACACAACGCGATGGAAAAAACTTAAGCTAGCCGATCCCAATTTTGATAAGCCAGGTCAAGTCAACCTAATAATTGGTGCCGACTTGTATTCAAGTATAATACGGCGAGGAATAGTGAGACAAGATGGTCTGCTTGGTCAAGACACTGACCTGGGGTGGATCATCTCAGGGTGTTCAAAATCAAAAGGCGGAAATGCTATAGTAGCAACCACTTTTGAAACTGTAGATCTAGAAAGATTTTGGGAGCTTGAAGAAGATTCAAAAGAGAACGAATAATCTCAAATTTGTGAACAGAACTTCAAGCAAACCACCAAAATAGATAGAAATGGAAGATTTACAGTATCTATACCATTAAAAGAAAATAAGGAATTGGGAAATTAAAAAAAAAACAAGTGGAAACGTTGCAGTCGGACGCAACCGACTGCGGCATACTCGATACCAGAATTAAAACCGGTAAAAAGAGGCCTCAATGCAAAGGGGTACGGATGCGGCAGGGGTGTACGCTACCTTAAAGATTCTCCGATGCAGATGGGGATGCCACCGGCTATCTTCATACCAAATTATGTGACTCTAGCTCAAAGTTTGTAAAAGGTGGGGACAGGGGGGGGCTGGGGGCAGTATGGGTAGTTGAGGCATCAAAATTTTTGTTGCTGATCTTTCTGAAATGTAAATTGCTATCTACATACCAAAATTGGTGACTCTAGCTCAAAATTTGTAAAAGGTAGGGAAAGGGGGGGCTGGGGGCGGTATGGGTGGGCGTGGCATCCAAATTTTTGATGCAGATCTTTGTGGAAGGTCAATTGCTATCTATATACCAAATTTGGTGACTCTAGCTCGAAGTTTGTAAAAGATGCGGACAGGGGGGCTGGGGGCGGTAAGGGTGGGCGTGGCATCCAAATTTGTGATGCAGATCTTTGTGGAATGTCAATTGTTATCTTGATACCAAATTTGGTAACTCTAGCTCGAAAATCGAAAAAAGGGGGGAAAGGGGGGCGAAATGGAGGGCGTGGCTCCAAAACTTTGATGCAGATTTTTGGGGGTCGTTGCCAGCTATCTTCCTACCAAATTTGGTGGCTCTAGCTCCACAACTCTGGAAGATACACGCATTCCCGTTTTTGACGAAGCGTTGGGGTGGATGGGGGCGGCTAGGGCAGTATTGGTGGGCGTGGCATCCAAACTTTTGATGCAGTTTTTAGGGGGTCATCATCACCTATCTTGGCACCAAATTTGGTGGCTCTAGCTCAAAAAATGTGGGAGATATAGCCATTTCTGATTTCAAAATGCAGGGGGGCTGGGGGCGGAATGGGTGGGCGTGGCTCCAAAACTTTGATGCAGATTTTTGGGGGTCGTTAACAGCTATCTTCCCACCAAATTTGGAGGCTCTAGCTCCACAACTCTGGAAGATACACGCATTCCCGTTTTTGACTAAGCGTTGGGGCACATGGGGGTGGCTAGGGCGGTATTGGTGGGCGTGGCATCCAATCTTTTGATGCAGTTTTTGAGGGGTCATCATCACCTATCTTGGCACCAAATTTGGTGGCTATAGCTCAAAAACTGTGGGAGATATTGGCTTTTTTGACTTTAAAATTCGGGGGGGCTGTGGGCGGAATGGGGGGGCGTGGCTCCAAAATTTTTGATGCAGTTTTTTGGGGGTTCCTAGTAGCTATCATCTTACCAAATTTGGTACTTCTAGCTGTAAGGATGAGTGAAATATGTGGATTTATCGGTTTTGAGTTATCGAATTTATCGATTTGCCAGCCCCCCCTGTTATCGTAGAACACCCATCTTGACACTTTAATTTACTATCCCATATATAAAGAGATTTGGAAAGTTTCAAGTCTCTAGCTTGAAGGGTGTGGAAAAAAGTTGCGTTCATACAGACGGACAGACGGACAGACGGACAGACACCATGACGGACATTGCACAAACTCAATATACTCTTTACCTTCGGTATCGAGTATAAAAAGCTACAGCACGATTTCTGAATTTAGAAAAGAAATTACAAAAGAACGAAAAGCTTCGGAGTAGCTATAATGAATTCATTAACGATTATATTCAGCTCGGCCATATGGCTGAAACAAGCAATGAATGCAAATATTTTTTGCCTCATCAGGCAGTGATAAAAGATTCGAGTCTCACGACCAAGTTACGAGTAGTATTTGACGCTTCAGCGAAGACTATGAATAACAAAAGTCTTAACGATATTATGTGGATAGGACCTAGAATTCAAAGAGATATATTCGACATAATATTAAATTGGCCTAAATGGCCATTTGTAGTATCAGTAGTAAATATGCTTCAAAAACATATTTGTAAAAATCAAAAAAGACACAGTGACCAACTGTACACAAAAGAACTAGATAAGATGAGAGGAGAATCATAGAACGTGAGCAAACAAATATGGATTAACTGAATCGGTTCATGGTTTTAGTTCACTAGTTCCTGATGGCACGTGTTGATTTTACTCACTCTCGATACAGACATAGAAGAGACAAGTTGTGCGACGAAAACAAGAAAGAAATAAAAACTTAAACGTATACATATATTGAAACAAAACTAATTGTGTTATTATTATTTGATTGTCGACAGCTTTTACTGAAATAAACAATAGGTTATGGCCCCAGTTAACGCGTAAACAATCAAAAGTCACAATTAAAATATATTATAAAGTTTGGCACTCATATATATGAGCAGTTTGAATGTGTATGTGTGTCTGTGTCAACTTATGTATACAGAAATAAAAGGCACGCTTTAGCGACGATCTGATGAAATACTTAAACAGAAAATTATAATAGTTAAAATATTTATATAATTTGGAACTTTGTGAAAAGTGCATAAAAGTTTGTACACCAAAAACCGCTTGTTTGCTTTTTTGCTAATTTTTCGATCGCACAGAAACTTCTAGAACATTTCCATAAAAGTGTGTGTGTGAAGGCTGAAACTGTACTTTTGTGCAACCAACGCAAAAAAAAAAAAAAAAAAAAAAAGAAGCAGAAACAGAAACAGAATGCATAGGGAAAATAAAGTAAAAAATATTTCCCCTTTTTGTGGAGAGAAATATTCCATATGGAAGTTTCGTGTGAAGGCGCTTTTAGCGGAGAATGATATTTTGCACATTGTAGAAAAAGAAATGCCGAATGAGGTAGATGACAAATGGAAAAAAGCAGAAAGAACAGCGAAAAGTATTATAATTGAATTTCTTAGCGATTCATTTCTTTCATTTGCCGATAATGATTCAACTGCCAAACAAATTTTACAAAAACTAGATTCAGTGTACGAACGAAAAAGTTTGGCTTCACAGCTTTCTATACGTAAGCAATTATTAACGTTTAAATTAAAAGGCGACACTGCTCTTATTGTTCATTTTCAAAAATTTGATGAGTTAATTAATGATTTAGTAGCATCGGGGGCAAATATCGAGGAGGTGGATAAAGTGTCGCATCTTCTTTTAACTCTACCATCCTCTTATGATGGAGTTGTGACTGCAATTGAAACGCTGTCTATTGAAAGTTTAACTCTGGCATTTGTAAAGAATCGTTTACTTGATCAGGAAATAAAGTTAAAGAATGTAAGTAAAGACACAAGTGTTAAAGTCCTTCAAGCTACATCTTCAAATGAAAAGAAGTCAAAGGCGTTTAATTTAAAGTCGATATTAAAATTCAAACCATCAAAAACCTTTAAGTCCAATTTAAAATGCCATCACTGTGGGAAAAAGGGTCATTTTAAAAAGGATTGCTTTAGTTACAAAAAGTCACTTGAAAATAAAGATAAAGAAAAACAAGCCCAAATAGCAACAGTACAGGAAGGTAGATCATTTGCATTTATGTTACGGCGGGAAATAAATCAAGATGACGCTGACATATCATTTATATTGGACTCGGGAGCTTCAGACCATATTATAAATGATATAAATCTGTACGAGAAATATGTAATGCTGAAAAACCCTATTGAGATCGCCATTGCAAAGCAAGATCAGTATATATACGCTTCTGCAAAGGGATCGGTAAAACTCCACAGTAAGCTGAATAAAAACATTTCGTTGGAGAATGTGTTATTCTGTAAAGACGTGCCACACAACTTACTGTCCGTGCCAAAGATGCAGGCTGCTGGCATGACTGTCGAATTCAACTCCAAAGGAGTCCGAATTTCAAAGAGTGGACAGGCAGTTTTTGAAGGTATGTGTAAATCTAATGTATCAATAGTAAAATTTAAATTGAACCATAAAGCTTATGCAGCTTTATCAAAAACAGACGGAATGTATCGTTTGTGGCATGAAAGACTTGGACACATTAGTAAAGGGAAATTTTTAGAAATAGTGCGAAATAAAATGTTTGAAGATATTGATCTCTTAAAAGATGTACATTTGAATAATGAATTGTGTGAAGCTTGTATTAATGGTAAGCAAGCTAGACTCCCATTTGAGAAATTTAAAAACAAAGAGCATATAAACAGACCTTTATTTGTAATTCATTCCGATGTGTGTGGTCCGATAACACCTTCCAGTATTGATGGCAAGAACTATTATGTAGTCTTTGTCGATCAATATACACATTATTGTGTTTCCTATGTGGTAACTTATAAATCTGATGTGTTTTCAGTTTTCAAAGACTATATCTTAAAAAGCGAAACTCATTTTAATCTTAAAGTTGTAAATCTCTACATTGATAATGGCAGAGAATATTTGTCAAATGAGATGAGAGAGTTTTGTGTAGAAAAAGGCATAAGCTATCATTTAACTGTTCCGCATACACCGCAATTAAATGGAGTATCCGAACGCATGATAAGATCCATAACAGAAAAGGCCAGAGCAATGGTTAGCGGGGCTAAAATTGAAAAAAGTTTTTGGAGTGAAGCTGTCTTAACAGCAACTTATTTAATAAATAGAACTCCAAGTAGAGCGTTACAGGATAAGAAAACTCCATATGAACTGTGGCACAACAGAAAGCCTAGCTTAAAATATTTAAAAATATTTGGTTCAACAGTATACGTACACAATAAAATGAGAAAACGAAAATTTGATGATAAATCATTAAAGTGTATACTTGTTGGTTATGAACCTAATGGCTATAAGTTGTGGGATGTGTATTCACGAAAGTTTTTGGTAGCAAGAGATGTTGTTGTTGATGAAATTAACATGGAAAATTCTAGGGCTGCGCTAAATGACTCAAAGTTCCAGAATGAGAGTATGGAACAGGTAGAAAGTATCCAGAACGAGAGTATGGATGGTCTACAATCGTTTGCGAATTTAGATTCAAAAGCGAAGGAGTCAAATATCCCGAATGAGAGTACGGATGAAAAATCTGATAGTCTTATATCAGATAAACAGCCTAGTGAAACAACTTGTAAAAATGCCGATACAACTGTTACTGATGGTGATGAATTGGATAGTTTGCAATTAAATGAAATGGAAATTGAAGTCAGAAGAAGTGACAGGTTAAAGGACAAGACACCAATTCCATATCGATTATTAAACGGTTGTTTAATGAATGCGCATACCTTTTGTAATGACATTCCAAGCACATATGCTGAAATTGAAAATAGAACTGATAGAGCTAAATGGGAAGATGCAATAAAAGAAGAATTAGATTCGCATTATTTTAATAAAACATGGACTTTGGTAGAGCAACCTAATGATAAAAACATTGTTGATTGTAAGTGGGTTTTTACTATTAAAAACAATGAATATGGAAGTCCTATAAAATACAAGGCCAGATTAGTAGCTCGTGGATTCACACAAGAATATCTTATAGACTATGATGAGACATTTGCTCCAGTTGCAAGGATATCCAGTTTTAGATTTCTTCTGTCTATAGCAAACCAACATAACTTACAAGTGCACCATATGGATGTGAAGACTGCATTCCTTAATGGTATTTTGAAAGAAGAAATTTATATGAAAATTCCTGAAGGCTTAACGTATAAAAGTGGTCAAGTCTGCAAGTTGAACAAGTCCATTTATGGATTGAAGCAGGCGGCACGATGTTGGTTTGAGATTTTTGAAAAAGCTTTAAAAGACATGGGCTTTATAAATTCAACGGTAGATCGATGCATTTATCTACTTGATAATGGAGATATCCTTAAAAATATTTATATACTATTGTATGTAGATGATCTTGTGATTGCAACTGAGAGTAGCGACACTATGACAAATCTGAAATCATATTTAATGAGTAAATTTAGAATGACAGACTTATTTGAAATTAGACATTTTATTGGAATAAAAGTAGAAAGAAAAGAAGACTGTTTGTACCTCAGTCAATCAGCATATATAAATAATGTCCTAAAGAAGTTTAAAATGGAAGAATGTCATTCAGTCAGTACGCCACTTCCAAGTAAGCTTAATTATGAAGCCTTGAATTCAGATCAACAATGTAATGCACCGTGTAGGAATTTAATTGGCTGTTTGATGTACATAATGTTATGTACTCGGCCTGATTTAAGTACAGCAATTAGTATACTTAGCAGATATACAAATAAAAATAATCAAGAATTGTGGCAGTGTCTTAAGAGAGTATTAAGATATCTGAAGGGTACTGTTGATTTAAAACTAATTTTTACTAAAAGACAAAATTTTAAAGACACTATAACTGGTTATGTAGATTCTGATTGGGCAGGCAGCGAATCCGATAGGAAAAGTACGACTGGTTATGTATTTAAAATGTATGAAACAAATATGATATGTTGGAATACAAGGAAGCAAAACTCAGTAGCTGCTTCTTCTACTGAAGCGGAATATATGGCTTTATTTGAAGCAGTTAGAGAAGCCTTATGGTTGAAATCATTAATGTCAAGTTTGAAATTTGAATTAAGTGAGCCTATTAAAATACTAGAAGATAACCAGGGTTGTATATGTATAGCTAATAATCCAACATGCCACAAGCGATCAAAACACATTGATATAAAGTATCATTTCTCACGAGAACAAATTGAAAATAAACTAATTATTCTTGAGTATGTTTCCACAGAGCACCAGATAGCAGATGCCCTGACGAAGCCATTGCCTGCTGCTAGATTTGTAGCCCTAAGAAATGAATTGGGTCTACAAAACTAATTATTTGTTATAAAGTCAATTCGATTTAAATTTAATTTTTATTTACAAAACTCGTTGAAGAGAAATAATTTATCTAATTTAGACAAAATACTTGAATCCAAATTTAATTTGTTAAATAATAATTGTAACTGAATATATTATATTAACCAATGATTTGATTAAGGTTTTACTGGGTTTCCCTTAATCCTAGAACAATTTCTAGACAAATGTAAATCATTCATATTGTTTCCCAGAAGGCGCAACTTGTCTATTTAGGAATTTATTGTATTACTAACTATTATAATTAATTTGGTAAATGTATCTTTTGAGGAGGTGTGTAGTAAATATGCTTCAAAACATATTTGTTCAAAAGACACAGTGACCAACTGTACACAAAAGAACTAGATAAGATGAGAGGAGAATCATAGAACGTGAGCAAACAAATATGGATTAACTGAATCGGTTCATGGTTTTAGTTCACTAGTTCCTGATGGCACGTGTTGATTTTACTCACTCTCGATACAGACATAGAAGAGACAAGTTGTGCGACGAAAACAAGAAAGAAATAAAAACTTAAACGTATACATATATTGAAACAAAACTAATTGTGTTATTATTATTTGATTGTCGACAGCTTTTACTGAAATAAAAATAATTAAAATAGCCGGCTTTATTATTATAAAAAAAATAAAAAAAAAAAAAAAAATAATAAAAAAAATAAAAAAAAAAGAAAAAAAAAAAAAAAAAAAAAAAAAAAAAAAAAATAAAAAAAAAATTTTAAAGAAAAAAAAGAGAAAATGGGAAGGGTGTTTTAGATTTTTTGTACGGGGGGGGAAAAGGGAAAAAAAAAATAAGGGGTGGGTTTTATTAAAATTAGGAAAATTTAAAGACCTTTGGGGGGGTTGGGTTAGTGAAAAAAGTAGGGAAAAATTTTTATGGAAAAAACTCTGGTTGCAGGATCTTGAATGGGATCAACCGTTGTCATTGGAACTAGCACACGAATGGAAGGCATATACATCAGAACTGGATAATTTAAGTCAGATTAGGATACCAAGGTGGATTAAATCTGAGACTGAGTCACATGTCCAGTTATACGGGTTTGCTGACGCTTCCGAAAAAGCGTATGCAGCAGTAGTATATGCCAAAATCGGGGACTCAGTAAGAATCATAGGTAGCAAAAATAAAGTTAATCCAATAAAAAACAAAAAAAAACGATTCCGAAATTGGAATTATGCGCAGCACATTTACTGGCAAAATTAATGCATAAAATTAGAGATGTACTAAATATGTCAGTTGAGATGGTTGCTTGGAGTGATTCTACAATAACTTTAGCATGGATACAGAATACTAGTAATAAGGATAAATTTATAAGAAAAAGAGTAGAGGAAATAAGAAACATCTTAGGTATAGTCTGGAAACATGTCCGATCGGAAGATAATCCAGCCGATATAGCGTCCAGGGGTATCGCTCCCAACAAATTAGAACATTCCACCTTATGGTGGCAGGGGCCACATTGGTTGAGTAAAACTCAAAATGAATGGCCAAAAGAACCACTCCGAGAGCAAGCAATAATAGCTGCTACAGTTTCGGAAGAAATAAGTGCAATACAAGAACTTATACAGAGAAATTCATGCTTCCTTAAGCTTACAAGAATCATGGCGTACGTCCTAAGGTTTATTAACGTTAAAATAAAAAATTGGAATTTCCGAACTACCTTACAGTAGGAGAGTTGAAGAAAGCAGAAAAACAAATAGTAAGAGATTTGCAAGCAAGTCAATTTAAGAAAGAGATAAAAGAACTACTACAAAGTAAAGAAATTACTACAAAAAGCAAAATATTGGTTTAAATCCCTTTTTAGATAATGAAGGGTTACTTCGAGTTGGTGGGAGATTGCACAACGCCTCGGGAGATTTCGAAGTTAAACACCCTTTGATTTTAGAGAAATGTCTTTTTACCACATTAATTATAAGAAAAGTACATAAAGAGACTCTGCACGGTGGGAACAATTTGATGAGAAATCAAATACAAAAGCAATTTTGGATAATCGGGTTAAGAAACTCGTTAAAAAAAATGCCTAAGAGAATGTGTTACGTGCACCAGGTATCGGAAAAAGACAGCAGAGCAAATAATGGGTATTCTTCCCAGTTATAGGATAGCTGCTGCATATCCATTTCTAAACACTGGATTAGATTATGCAGGGCCATATTACATAAGATGCTCAAAAACTCGAGGGCAAAAATGTTTTAAAGCCTATATAGCACTCTTCGTGTGTATGGCCACAAAAGACGCGTTTCTAGCAGCCTTCAGAAGATTTACATCTAGAAGGGGCAAATGTGCCAACATATATTCTGATAATGGCACAAACTTTGTAGGTGCAGCTAGGAAATTAAATAAAGAACTGCGAGAAGCAATTAAGGAAAATGCACAGATAACCCCTATTCTGGCAAATGACTACATTAAGTGGCATTTTATTCCCCCGGCAGGACCTCACTTCGGAGGTATTTGGGAAGCTGGTGTGAAATCAGTCAAATATCATTTGAAGCGAGTAATAGGAGAATCTTACTTAACATACGAGGAATTCTCCACCTTGCTATGCCAAATTGAGGCAATATTGAACTCAAGGCCTCTTTACTCATCGGGAGAAGATGTTGACGATAACGAGGTTTTAACAACTGGTCACTTCTTAATTGGAAGACCAATGATTGGCGTAGTTGAAGCACATAATGAGTGGAAAATAGGAGATCTGGACAGATGGCGATTGATCCAAAAGTTCCGAAAAGATTTTTGGAAAAAATGGAAATATGACTACTTGTATACGCTTCAGAAGCGAAACAAGTGGAAAGTAGAGAATTAAACCTCGAATAAGGGCAAATAGTGCTCATTAAGATGAATGCTGCCATCCAGCTAAGTGGCCGTTAGGAAAAATTGAGGAAACTCACCCAGGCCAAGATAAAAAAGTCAGAGTAGTTAAAGTAAGGACAGCAGAAGGTCTGGTAACAAGACCAATAAACAAAATATGTCGTTTAAGAATTATTAAAGCAGACAAACATGAGGTTGATAATGACCGTACAAAAAAAAGTAGTATGCCAAAGTTAGCACTTATACTGGCCATGTTGATGTTAATGCTTTGCTGTCAAGTATCAAATACACTTCCAGTTTCAAAGAGCTGGAGTGTAAAAGAGATCAACCTCACAGCAGCAATTTATTTAGACCCAATGGGAGAGGTAGAGATAAAGGCCTTTCATGGGAACTAATAATATACTACAAGATGGAGGCATACTTTGAAATGTTAGATAAAGGACACGAGCTAATGCAAAAAATGCATAACCTTTGCAGTAGATTCACTTCCTCTAGGGATCGTTGTGATTCGGAATTGAATAACAGTAAAAAAAGAATCAAAGAACTTGAAGAAAATAATCAATTGTTTATATCCCAGAAAAAAGAAAGAAAGAAACGTGCTCCTCTGGAGTTCATTGGGTCATGGTATCATATTATCTTCGGATTAATGGATGCCGAAGATAGAACTATAATGGAGGACAATATGAGGAGACTACAAGAAAACCAACACATATTAGATGAATTAACAGATAAACAAACTTCAATTGCCGATTCAACTTGTGAGGTAGGCCGCCCACGGGCCTCCCCACATTCGAATGCGGCGCATCTTAATATTAAGGGTATTAATAACATAACGGATTACTGTTAAGAGTCAAGGAGACAGAATATTACTCACTGTATAAATAAACATAAGCTTGGTAGCTTATAACATTAACTCGTAACATAATTAAGACGATAAAAATAACATAGAAGTCCACAACAGTCAACAGAAGGGCCGAGCGGCCAGATCAGCATAAAGAGAACGCTCTCGCGGCCCACACTCTCAAATGTCGCGATCCACAACTAGCAAAAGGGCAAGCTCAGGTCGAGCGTGAGACCAGCAAGTTAGTTGCCCAGTAGCGTGACGAGTGGACGGACGCGAAGTTGCTGAGAACGGTTCAGAAGTTTTATAGAAGTGGAAGAAGGCACATGAGACGATTTTTGGTGAAAGAGACACTGCACGAGTTACATAAAAATAGAAACTCAGTACATTATTAAAAGAGTAAGTAAGTCTAAGTGAGCCCGATGAAGAGGAAATAAAAGCAACCTAAAACCGAAACGAAACTCAACGTGTTATATTTGTTTTCTGTATAGGACGAGCGGGAACCACACACCTATATATATGCGATCATATATATATACGCGCGCACGGCGTCAGTTCGCGATACGTTCTCCCTCCTCCTTTCCCCAGCATTCCTACTAATCGGCGGATCAAGCCCCGATTCGTACGGAGCAACACTAGCGGAGTTAGCGGAGACTGTACGAAAGTACGTCAAACCCTGACATCCCTGTCCTTCGACGCGTTTCCCCCTTCCTTTCCCCGCATTCCTACTAATCGGTGGATCGAGCCCCGATTCGTACGGAGCAGCATTAGTGGAGTCAGCGGAGACTGTGCAAAAGTACGTCAACCCCTGACGCCCCCCCTCACCTTCTGGGCCGCGCAACCTCGGGGTTGCATCGTTCCTTGAAACTCGCCTCTATGATAGCTAACGCGTTTCGGCAATTTATAAATTCCTTGTAACGCGAGCCTTGGCCAGACTGAGATCTGTACCTCGGCATAATTCACTACTTTACAAGTGGCACCCGAGCAGGGACCGTTAGCTAAAGAGAGGTAATATATATCGGTAATAAAGCCCCGAAAATATTACCAAAGTTTAAAGTTTCGCGAAAAACCGGTATACCCCATCATACCCTGTTCTGAACACGCGCATTGAAATCGATGAAAACGTAACGGTGCCGGCGTCAATTGTCGCGGCACTTTGGTTTTTTTTTGTAACGGAATCGGGCTAAGCCGACCGAAAGTGACGGTGTAAGCGGACGCACCGATTAAGCGAGCGGTAAACGCAAAGCGATGACTACAATTGTTAGCGGCTAACGGCAAGTTGTAGCGCGACAAAAGTGATGTTGGTGTGGACAGCCAACAACCAAACGGGATAACGAGCGCGCGATCAATTCGAGTACAGCACACCCCAAATAACCACAAGTGTTTTGTGAAAAGGTATATCTGCGCGCAGTGGGACGAGGATAGAAAAGTTAAATAGCAGTGGAAAAGTGAGGAAATAAAAATAATGTTAGACTCCTAAATGTTTTATTAATAATCGCTGATGGCTTTTATTTGTACAAATTTCTCTTCGGTTGTTCGCTAAAACATGCGCGCTTGTCAAGGAATTAGCCGGAAGAGGAAGAGACAAAGTCAGTGTGGCCGGGCCACACTTTTGATAAGTCTTAATACTAACATCGATACCTTAATACTAGCTTACGATATATCGGTATAGACGAGCGTAACATAACATAAACGATCGATAGAAATTAAATATAAATATTGCACAAAATAAATACTTTACAATAATAAAATTAATAACAAATAAAATTTAATAAAATGAATAATAAATAAAATTTAATAAAATTAATAATAAATAAAATTTAATAAAATTAATAATAAATAAAATTTGAAAAAATTATAATAGGTAAACTTTAATAAAACTTAATAATATAAGAAGATTCATAAAATTATTAAAAAAAAAAACATACCCCAGATGGTCATTTGTCGCTCACGAAAGTAAGCAAGTGTCGCGACGTTTTGGTTTTGTAACGGAATCGAGTCAAGCTGAGCGCACGATTCGAGTTGTCGCGGCGCAACGAAAGTGTCGGTAGAAAGGGACGAGCTGATAAAAGAACGGGATTTGCGCACGTGCAAGGCGGGTCGTCGGTATATGCGCCAAATAGTGAAAAGTACAGCGCGCGCCGCAGAACCAAAGCGAAATTGGTTTTGGGCGTGGTGATCGACAGTGTACAGTGGGATAAGAGCACATGAAAAGTGGAGAGCGAACAGTGGGACGAGCACGATTAAGAAACAATAATTAAACACAGTGACAAAAACAAATAAATATTTAATAAACAACCAAGAAAATTTTTAAAGTGGAAAATAATAAATAAAAAAAAAAATAAAAATTTAATAATAATTAAATAAATAATAAATAAAAATAAAATAAAAATTTAATAATAAGTAAATAAATAATAAATGAAAATAAAAATTTAATAATAATTAAATTAATAATAAATAAAAATAAAAGAAAATAAAAGAGATAATATATAGATATATACATATATATAAAACAAAATAAAATCACGCCAAACACCACAAGCAGCAACAATGGATGACACTAACGATTCTGGAACACAGGAGAGCGGCAACCCAGGGGTGGGCACCCGCTGGGTGTACTATTGCCGAAAAGAGGAATTGGAGGGCATCGCACAAGAACTCGGCCTGGACAGATTCGGAAAGGTAGAAGAGTTAAGAAAGAGGGTATGTACGTCGATTAAGGAGGGGAATCATAGTCCGTCAATATGGAACTTGCTGAGGGATTGGGAGCGTAAATCCGCCAGAAGGCCGGAATCGCCCACCCCACTCAGCGTTCATGCTGAATGGGCGCATTCACCGCATAAATCGGAATCCGATTGTCTGACTTTATCGGGGCAATCCAGAGGATTTCTCCCGCCACCCAGCCTAAGGGAATATAGGCTGACACCCGACGAGAAGTTTACTAAAGAACCACCCCCTGGCGTACGAATAGTGCCGCCTGTCGACTCACTTATGAGTAGTACCCAGGCGGAGCAAGCGAGCTGCAGACCCAGGATGAGCACCGATAACGCGTTCGTCAGCCCTAGTCGCCATTACGTGTTAGTTCCCGAGCAGGTTAGGAAATGGGGAATAAAATTCGATGGGTATGGTGATCCGCTCGTGTTTGTAGAATCACTGGAGGAGCGTGCGAGGACGTACGAGATAGAACTAGATCGCATCCCCAGAGCAATGAGTGAAGCATTCACCGGCATGGCGGCGGATTGGTTTTCGACGAGCAACCTGAGAGACGCAACCTGGGGGGTGTTTAGGATAAACTTTTTGGATTTCTTCCTGCCTCCCCAGTATTTTGACAAACTAGAAGACGAGATAAGGGCCCGGCGGCAACGCGTAGAGGAAGGTTATAAAGAGTATCTGGTCAGCCTGAAAAGACTAATGCGGCATGCCAATTATAGTCCAGAACAAGAGCTGAATAGGGTGTACGAGAACCTCGCACGGGAGTACCGCTTGTATGTTCGTAGGAGAGATTTTACGAGCCTAGCCCAATTAACGCAGATAGCCGCGGAGTTTGAGAATATACCGGGTCAGGGTCACGGGGAAGCGACACGTGGCCAGGCCATGAGTTTCGGACACCCGGGCAGACTAGGAAGCGTAATTGATCCCGCAAGGCAACCGAATCCTTTTCGGACCCCGCCAGCTCAAGAACCGCTGGTGAGGAGCGAGCCGGGCAGCTGTCTAGTCGCTGAGCGTGAAGACATCTCAAACAACATGGTGGGTCATGAACAAATGAGGTCGACAGAAGTGAGTCGCGTGTGTTATAACTGCGCTAGGGAATGCGCGAACCCGAAAGTGTTGTTCTGCAGGAGATGCGGCACACGGGGCGTGAGTAGTGAGGCGTGTTGTGGAAGAAGGACGGGAAACGGACAGCCGCGTCATCCGGAACGGGATCGGATGTCCCGGAATTGACATACCCACTCAGCGTCGAAAAGAATCGCATAGTCGCCGCGGTGAGGATAGGCGATCGGATGGCGAGGGCGACGGTCGATACCGGAGCCACGAGAAGCTTCATGAGTGAGAAATTTTTCAGAGAAATTGAGACAAAGGGGGAAGTGTTGGCAATAACCGCGAACACGCACTTAGCGGACGGTTCAAAGGTAGTCGTAGATAAGTTATTGCGGACGAGGGTGGGGCTAATTAGCGAAGAAATATTGATGGACATGCTCGTAATGCCATCCATGTTAGATGATCTAATTCTGGGAATGGACTTTCTATGCAAGATGGGTACGACCATACAGTGTGGTCAGGCAAAATTAGTCCTGCAAAGCATTGACGCTCCGGCCGAGCCGAGTTACGGAGCCGAAGTGAAGCCTGAAGTGGAAAAGACACGCGGTACGAGAGGCGGGAAGCGAGGAAATGTCCTGGGGACACATCGTAAGGAAAACGCCACGCCAGCCAAGCGAGAGGGCGACCGAGGCGCAGTTACAGTCGTCAAGGAGCCATCGCTGAGCCAGTTGGGAAGTTCAGGAGTCAAGGAACCCCAAGAAGGAGACCCCAAGGCAGAATCACGGTCGGAAGACGACGCCGCGGAGGAGTCGGAATGGCCGACGGATTTGGAGCCAGATACGCAGGAATTTTTGAAAGCGGAATTGCAACTCTTCGAGGGCCTGCAGGGCGTGTCGCACGTGGCCGAGCATCGGATCATCTTGAGGGATAATAAACCTATAAAGCAGAGGTATTACCCCAAGAATCCCGCAATGCAGCGCGTGATAAACCAACAGGTGGACGAGCTGATAGCGGCAGGAGCCATAGAGCCATCACGGAGCCCACACAGTGCCCCAATCGTTCTCGTCCGAAAGAAGACAAACGATTGGAGGATGTGCGTGGATTACAGGCAGCTCAACGAACAGTCAATACCAGACGCGTACCCGGTGCCGCGGATCAACCATATCCTGGAGAGACTGAGGCACGCTCGTTACATCTCAACGTTGGATCTGAAACACGGTTACTCGCAGATCCCCATGGCGGCGGAAAGTCGAGAATGCACGGCATTTACGGTGCCCGGTCGAGGGCTATTCCAATGGCGAGTCATGCCATTCGGACTGCACTCGGCCGGTGCAACTTTCCAGAGAGCATTGGATACGGTAATTGGCCCAGAGATGGAGCCTCACGCGTTCGCCTACCTAGACGATATCATAGTGATAAGCGCAACGAAGGAACAACATTTAGAGAATTTAAAGGAAGTCTTTCGCCGGCTGAGGGCAGCAAACTTGAAGCTGAACAGGAAAAAGTGCTCGTTCTTCCGCAGGAAGTTGGTCTACCTAGGGCACTTGGTAAGCGCCGAGGGGATTCAGACGGATCCATCGAAGGTCGAAGCAATAAGCAATCTGAAGGCCCCGACGAACTTAAAGGAGCTCAGACGTTGCCTAGGGATGGCGTCCTGGTACAGGCGCTTCGTGCCCAACTTCACGACGGTGGTACAGCCGATGACACTCCTGCTGAAGAAGGCTAAGAGATGGTCGTGGAACGCGGAACAGCAAACGGCATTAGACAGCTTAAAACACTGTCTAACGACCGCTCCCGTTCTCGCATGTCCCGATTTTTCCGAGAAGTTTACGTTGCAAACGGATGCCAGCGACTACGGCCTAGGAGCAGTGTTGACGCAGACCATCGACCAGCAAGAGCGAGTCATCGCCTATGAAAGCCGGAAGCTATCCAAGGCCGAGGAAAAATATTCGGCAACCGAGAAGGAATGCTTGGCAATAGTTTGGTCGATTCGGAAGCTGAAATGCTATCTAGAAGGATATCGGTTCGATGTAGTGACGGACCATATGGCACTAAAGTGGTTGGATTCAATAGAGAGCCCGTCGGGAAGAATCGCACGCTGGGCGTTAGAGCTTCAGCAGTACCAATTCGATGTACGGTACAGGAAAGGAAAGCTCAACGTGGTAGCGGATGCATTGTCGCGAGATCCCTTGGAAAAACTCCAAAACAAATAAATATTTAATAAACAACCAAGAAAATTTTTAAAGTGGAAAATAATAAATAAAAAAAAAAAAATAAAAATTTAATAATAATTAAATAAATAATAAATAAAAATAAAATAAAAATTTAATAATATGTAAATAAATAATAAATGAAAATAAAAATTTAATAATAATTAAATTAATAATAAATAAAAATAAAAGAAAATAAAAGAGATAATATATATATATATACATATATATAAAACAAAATAAAATCACGCCAAACACCACAAGCAGCAACAATGGATGACACTAACGATTCTGGAACACAGGAGAGCGGCAACCCAGGGGTGGGCACCCACTGGGTGTACTATTGCCGAAAAGAGGAATTGGAGGGCATCGCACAAGAACTCGGCCTGGACAGATTCGGAAAGGTAGAAGAGTTAAGAAAGCGGGTATGTACGTCGATTAAGGAGGGGAATCATAGTCCGTTAATATGGAACTTGCTGAGGGATTGGGAGCGTAAATCCGCCAGAAGGCCGGAATCGCCCACCCCACCCAGCGTTCATGCTGAAGGGGCGCAGTCACCGCATAAATCGGAATCCGATTGTCTGACTTTATCGGGGCAATCCAGAGGATTTCTCCCGCCACCCAGCCTAAGGGAATATAGGCTGACACCCGACGAGAAGTTTACTAAAGAACCACCCCCTGGCGTACGAATAGTGCCGCCTGTCGACTCACTTATGAGTAGTACCCAGGCGGAGCAAGCGAGCTGCAGACCCAGGATGAGCACCGATAACGCGTTCGTCAGCCCTAGTCGCCATTACGTGTTAGTTCCCGAGCAGGTTAGGAAATGGGGAATAAAATTCGATGGGTATGGTGATCCGCTCGTGTTTGTAGAATCACTGGAGGAGCGTGCGAGGACGTACGAGATAGAACTAGATCGCATCCCCAGAGCAATGAGTGAAGCATTCACCGGCATGGCGGCGGATTGGTTTTCGACGAGCAACCTGAGAGACGCAACCTGGGGGGTGTTTAGGATAAACTTTTTGGATTTCTTCCTGCCTCCCCAGTATTTTGACAAACTAGAAGACGAGATAAGGGCCCGGCGGCAACGCGTAGAGTAAGGTTATAAAGAGTATCTGGTCAGCCTGAAAAGACTAATGCGGCATGCCAATTATAGTCCAGAACAAGAGCTGAATAGGGTGTACGAGAACCTCGCACGGGAGTACCGCTTGTATGTTCGTAGGAGAGATTTTACGAGCCTAGCCCAATTAACGCAGATAGCCGCGGAGTTTGAGAATATACCGGGTCAGGGTCACGGGGAAGCGACACGTGGCCAGGCCATGAGTTTCGGACACCCGGGCAGACTAGGAAGCGTAATTGATCCCGCAAGGCAACCGAATCCTTTTCGGACCCCGCCAGCTCAAGTACCGCTGGTGAGGAGCGAGCCGGGTAGCTGTCTAGTCGCTGAGCGTGAAGACATCTCAAACAACATGGTGGGTCATGAACAAATGAGGTCGACAGAAGTGAGTCGCGTGTGTTATAACTGCGCTAGGGAATGCGCGAACCCGAAAGTGTTGTTCTGCAGGAGATGCGGCACACGGGGCGTGAGTAGTGAGGCGTGTTGTGGAAGAAGGACGGGAAACGGACAGCCGCGTCATCCGGAACGGGATCGGATGGGCGCCGGCGCGAGTCAGTCCCGGAATTGACATACCCACTCAGCGTCGAAAAGAATCGCATAGTCGCCGCGGTGGGGATAGGCGATCGGATGGCGAGGGCGAAGGTCGATACCGGAGCCACGAGAAGCTTCATGAGTGAGAAATTTTTCAGAGAAATTGAGACAAAGGGGGAAGTGTTGGCAATAACCGCGAACACGCACTTAGCGGACGGTTCAAAGGTAGTCGTAGATAAGTTATTGCGGACGAGGGTGGGGCTAATTAGCGAAGAAATATTGATGGACATGCTCGTAATGCCATCCATGTTAGATGATCTAATTCTGGGAATGGACTTTCTATGCAAGATGGGTACGACCATACAGTGTGGTCAGGCAAAATTAGTCCTGCAAAGCATTGACGCTCCGGCCGAGCCGAGTTACGGAGCCGAAGTGAAGCCTGAAGTGGAAAAGACACGCGGTACGAGAGGCGGGAAGCGAGGAAATGTCCTGGGGACACATCGTAAGGAAAACGCCACGCCAGCCAAGCGAGAGGGCGACCGAGGCGCAGTTACAGTCGTCAAGGAGCCATCGCTGAGCCAGTTGGGAAGTTCAGGAGTCAAGGAACCCCAAGAAGGAGACCCCAAGGCAGAATCACGGTCGGAAGACGACGCCGCGGAGGAGTCGGAATGGCCGACGGATTTGGAGCCAGATACGCAGGAATTTTTGAAAGCGGAATTGCAACTCTTCGAGGGCCTGCAGGGCGTGTCGCACGTGGCCGAGCATCGGATCATCTTGAGGGATAATAAACCTATAAAGCAGAGGTATTACCCCAAGAATCCCGCAATGCAGCGCGTGATAAACCAACAGGTGGACGAGCTGATAGCGGCAGGAGCCATAGAGCCATCACGGAGCCCACACAGTGCCCCAATCGTTCTCGTCCGAAAGAAGACAAACGATTGGAGGATGTGCGTGGATTACAGGCAGCTCAACGCACAGTCAATACCAGACGCGTACCCGGTGCCGCGGATCAACCATATCCTGGAGAGACTGAGGCACGCTCGTTACATCTCAACGTTGGATCTGAAACACGGTTACTCGCAGATCCCCATGGCGGCGGAAAGTCGAGAATGCACGGCATTTACGGTGCCCGGTCGAGGGCTATTCCAATGGCGAGTCATGCCATTCGGACTGCACTCGGCCGGTGCAACTTTCCAGAGAGCATTGGATACGGTAATTGGCCCAGAGATGGAGCCTCACGCGTTCGCCTACCTAGACGATATCATAGTGATAAGCGCAACGAAGGAACAACATTTAGAGAATTTAAAGGAAGTCTTTCGCCGGCTGAGGGCAGCAAACTTGAAGCTGAACAGGAAAAAGTGCTCGTTCTTCCGCAGGAAGTTGGTCTACCTAGGGCACTTGGTAAGCGCCGAGGGGATTCAGACGGATCCATCGAAGGTCGAAGCAATAAGCAATCTGAAGGCCCCGACGAACTTAAAGGAGCTCAGACGTTGCCTAGGGATGGCGTCCTGGTACAGGCGCTTCGTGCCCAACTTCACGACGGTGGTACAGCCGATGACACTCCTGCTGAAGAAGGCTAAGAGATGGTCGTGGAACGCGGAACAGCAAACGGCATTAGACAGCTTAAAACACTGTCTAACGACCGCTCCCGTTCTCGCATGTCCCAATTTTTCCGAGAAGTTTACGTTGCAAACGGATGCCAGCGACTACGGCCTAGGAGCAGTGTTGACGCAGACCATCGACCAGCAAGAGCGAGTCATCGCCTATGAAAGCCGGAAGCTATCCAAGGCCGAGGAAAAATATTCGGCAACCGAGAAGGAATGCTTGGCAATAGTTTGGTCGATTCGGAAGCTGAAATGCTATCTAGAAGGATATCGGTTCGATGTAGTGACGGACCATATGGCACTAAAGTGGTTGGATTCAATAGAGAGCCCGTCGGGAAGAATCGCACGCTGGGCGTTAGAGGTACGGTACAGGAAAGGAAAGCTCAACGTGGTAGCGGATGCATTGTCGCGAGATCCCTTGGAAAAACTCCAGCAAGTCGTATTCCAACAATCCCCAGGGAAGTGGATTCAAGGAATGAGGGACAAAATCGCTAAGGAACCAGCTAAGTATGCAGATTACGTCGAGGAGAATGGACAGCTGTACCGACACCTGGGACACCGCGCAGACGATGAGGACTACATCCCATCGAAGTTGTGCGTTGACGAAGAACAAAGGAAAAGAGTGTTAAACGAATGCCACGATGCACCGACTGCAGGACACCAAGGGATCCGCAAGACGCTAATGAGGCTATCGCAGCGTTACTACTGGCCGGGTATGTTTCGGGACGCAGCCAAATACGTCAAATGCTGCGAGACATGTCAGAAATTCAAGACGGAGCAGAGGAAGCCAGCCGGATACATGCTGACCCGCCAGGTGGCGGAACCAATGGCCATTCTGTGCGCGGATTTTGTGGGCCCCCTACCGCGATCAAAACAAGGCAACACGATGCTGTTGGTGTTTCACGATGCGTTTACGAAGTGGGTAGAATTGGTTCCCCTGAGACGAGCGACAGCGGCCACGTTGCAAAAGGCCTTTCGCGAGCGCAATTTATGCCGGTTCGGGGTACCCAAAAGGTTTGTCTGCGACAACGGAGTGCAGTTCGCAAGTCGGAATTTCAAAGAATTTTTGAGTTCGCTGGGCGTGGAGATTGAACATACCGCCCCGTACTGCCCGCAGGAAAACCCGACTGAGAGGACCAACAGGACCAACAGGTGAAGACGATGATTGCCCAATACATATCTGGAAATCAAAATTCGTGGGATCAGTTAATTCCAGAAATCTCACTAGCCGTCAACTCAAGCATTGCGGATTCGACTGGATTCTCCCCAGCATTCTTGATGCAAGGAAGGGAACCGCGTCTGCCAGCCACATTATATGAGGAGAAGACACCAGGCACGGGAAACACACCGCAAACGCCGGAGGAGAAAGCAAATAGGCTGAAGGAAGTGTTCGATATAGCGCGAAGTAACCAGCAGCGAGCATCAAAAGACCAGGGCAGGAGTTATAACCTGAGGAGGAGAGAATGGCGCCTGGTCCTTAACGAGCTGGTATTGTTGAGAACACACCAGTTGTCCAAAGCTAGTGATGGGTTCGCAGCGAAATTGGCTGCGAAATACGACGGACCTTTCATGGTGAAGAAGTTCGTGTCACCAAACGTTGTACGTCTCGCAAAAGTCGGAGAACGCAAGAAGAAAACTGCCAGCATCTCACAACTAAAACCCTTCCACCGAGAAAACGACGACCACGAAACGAGTCAACAACAAGAGAAGGAATCAGGCGAAAGCCACTCAGCGACCTAACAACACTACGAAAATCGCCAGCAGCGGGTTTTTTTTTCTCGTCGCTTTCGTCAATTTTTTTTTCTATACAAAAAAAAAAAAAAAAAGTCACTAACAACTAATCTTGCTAAATGTATAAAATTTGTAACAATTTCATCAAAATTTCAGATAAAGATGGACGATATCATATCGATTAGCAGCGGCGACGAGTCGGACACGGCTGTCCATCGTGTCGACGAAAAGATTGCCCACGGAAGAAAGTCACGTGCGGAAAGCGGAGAGGAGTCGGACACGACAGTCGAACGTGTCGGCAATACGGTTGCCTACGGACGACAGTCACGCACGGATAACGACGAGGAAAGCGAAGAGTCAGACACGACGGTCGAACGTGTCGACGAAAAGGGTGCCCACGGACGATCGTCACGTGCGGAGAGCGGAGAGGAGTCAACGACTGACGATGACACAGGAACCCACGAGCAACACGTCCGTATAGAAGACGTCACCGACGAGGAGTCGGATACCACGGCTCGGCGAGAAGCCAAAACGGGTGCCCACGGACACAACGTCCGTGCGGAGGAGGATGAAGAGGGCAGCGAAGCCGAAGGCGACGACCCGAGCGCATACCAGCGTTCGCGAGATCCACGCCGAAATCACCCGAAGTACCAACAAAACGAGAGAGAAAACTCGCCTCCCACTTTCTTACACACGATGTACACTAACGAAGAGGTAGTTGCGTACAGGGTTGACGGTGCGGTCGTCTTAAAAATGACAAAGACCACAACAGTTATCATCACGGCACCACACGCAAAGGCGCCACCTCCGTATGTAGAAGAGCCGGCATCACCGGAGCAACCCCAGGCGATCGAAGACGGGAACGTAGACAACGAAGACCTGGCGGCACCCAGCACGGCAGACAACCCGACGCCCAACAACGAGAAACGCATGCGGAGCGACACGGACCGGTCAGAAGAACCTTACGAAGGAGTGTGCGGATGGGAGGAGGGCTTGGAGACACAAGTCGAGGCAGACAACACGCCGCCCTGCAGCCGTAGATCACCCCCACGAAATTTGTGCCCCGCAATTAGGTGGGAATTCCCGGACGAATGGGAAGTTCTCCCTAATGAGAATATCCTGACGGCTATGGATATATACGATACCAGCCATCACGCGGGAATTAGAAAAGCGAAGACAGAGAAACAAGCACGGATGGTTCAAGTTATTAGCGGGAGGAGAGTACTAAATAATAAACCCCCGCAAAACCGGCTGGGTTACGATAACGAAAGAGTGCGCAAAGCCACAGGTCGCAGAAACAAACACCGCAAACACCAACAACGGGAAAACAAGAGCCGAATCCCAAAAAACACCAGCACAACCGCCACTTACTTGGCATGTGCTACCGGCGGGTGAGGAGCTGCCGATAGCAGCAATATGGAAAATCGAAAGATGGCTCATCGGGAAAGGTCCAGGAAGACGAGAGAGGGCGAATATCAAAGCGGGACAACAATTCTAGAATGTGACAAAGCACCCCGACGGGAAGGTCACAGTCTCGAAGAAAGGGGGGGGTGTGAGGTAGGCCGCCCACGGGCCTCCCCACATTCGAATGCGGCGCATCTTAATATTAAGGGTATTAATAACATAACGGATTACTGTTAAGAGTCAAGGAGACAGAATATTACTCACTGTATAAATAAACATAAGCTTGGTAGCTTATAACATTAACTCGTAACATAATTAAGACGATAAAAATAACATAGAAGTCCACAACAGTCAACAGAAGGGCCGAGCGGCCAGATCAGCATAAAGAGAACGTAGGTCGTGCGCGCACTCGCGGCCCACACTCTCAAATGTCGCGATCCACAACTGGCAAAAGGGCAAGCTCAGGTCGAGCGCGAGACCGGCAAATCAGTTGCCTAGTAGCGTGACGAGTGGACGGACGCGAAGTTGCTGAGAACGGTTCAGAAGTTTTATAGAAGTGGAAGAAGGCACATGAGACGATTTTTGGTGAAAGAGACACTGCACGAGTTACATAAAAATAGAAACTCAGTACATTATTAAAAGAGTAAGTAAGTCTAAGTGAGCCCGATGAAGAGGAAATAAAAGCAACCTAAAACCGAAACGAAACTTAACGTGTTATATTTGTTTTCTGTATAGGACGAGCGGGAACCACACACCTATATATATGCGATCATATATATATACGCGCGCACGGCGTCAGTTCGCGATACGTTCTCCCTCCTCCTTTCCCCAGCATTCCTATTAATCGGCGGATCAAGCCCCGATTCGTACGGAGCAACACTAGCGGAGTTAGCGGAGACTGTACGAAAGTACGTCAAACCCTGACATCCCTGTCCTTCGACGCGTTTCCCCCTTCCTTTCCCCGCATTCCTACTAATCGGTGGATCGAGCCCCGATTCGTACGGAGCAGCATTAGTGGAGTCAGCGGAGACTGTGCAAAAGTACGTCAACCCCTGACGCCCCCCCCCCTCACCTTCTGGGCCGCGCAACCTCGGGATTGCATCGTTCGTTGAAACTCGCCTCTATGATAGCTAACGCGTTTCGGCAATTTATAAATTCCTTGTAACGCGAGCGCCCAGACTGAGATCTGTACCTCGGCATAATTCACTACTTTACAAACTCTAAATATCGTGAAGACTACTCAAGATGAAGTCAGTGAGCAGTTTCAAAAGATGCACGCTATACTCGATCCTTTAGCTAATACAGCGTACTTTCTTAAAGAATCTATGGAATTCTTCATGGTATCAAAGCAGCTACATATGTTAATAGACGAATGTGATAAGATCCAATCAGGCATCATAAGTCTATTAATTGACATACACCATGGGCGACTGAACCCGAGTATACTAAAACTTACTCAGCTCCAGATTGAGATAACCAAGATAAAAGACAGTCTGCCAGACAACCTAGCTCTTCCGGGAAAAAATACCAATACAGAGCTTAAGGAAGTCTACACGCTTATGTCTGCAAAGGGAATATTCGTAGATAATAAGTTGGTTATAAAGGCGAATATTCCTCTTTTCTATAGGCACCCGTATCATTTATATCGAGTGATCCCTCTACCGGTAGAGGTCGGGGGCGACCTTTTACAAGTACGCACTGACGCTGAATATTTAGTATTCAATTTTGGAATGGATGCGTACCATTAAGTAACTGAATCAATCCTAAATAAATGTACAAAATGGCAGTCCAATAAACAAGTGTGCGAGGGCAGCTGGCCATGGAGCAATGCGAATGATAACACTTGCGAGGTATCTCCCTTTAAACCAGATCAACCTTCTAATTGTAGATACAGGAAGTAAGTCGAATCTCAAACATATTGGGTGGAGCTAGAGAGGAGAAATAACTGGCTTTATAAGATTCGCCAGAATACAAAAGTACAGCTCCAATGTGGGAACCTTCCTCAGGAGATTACAATACTTCCACCACAAGGAGCTCTGTCGATTACTTCAGGTTGTACGGTCCGAACAAATGACAAGATTCTAGTAGCTCATTCCGATTTCCGTTCTGATAGTCAATCAGCCTTCTCACCATCGTATATAGTGAACATTGACGAAACCCCAAAGCTCATATGGCAACTAATGAGCTCATTTACAATAAATCACACGGTCGAAATTAATAAGTTAAAGGGAGACATAAATTAGCATCACCACCCAGAATTAAACGGATTAAACTTTCATCATGTGTCAGGTCATGCCTCTCTTATAATTGCATTAATAATTTTTATAATTATAATTATATTTATAATAATGTCAATAATTACTAATCGATAACTATGAGCCATAGCCTTTCCGGCTTCTGTTTAAGTAATTGTTAAATTTGCTTTAAAAATAAAAGGACATGACGCCGAGCCTCACCTTTGTGGCCCCCGGCAAAATGTTCATAAATGAACACGTTTGCAATAGAGCCGACTCTCGCCTTCCGCGACTATCGGCCAAAATAGCATACAGTCCACTAGAAGATACATATATGTGATCCCAGATTTCCGCAAACGCTTTTTCCAGGCAACAAATTAATATTATAGTTTTATTTTATTATTATACATAAGTGATTATGTGTATAGTTCTATTTTGAATATAAACGTGGTACATTAACTTTGTTGAGTTTGCGTTTGTGCGTGCGTAGTAGGCGAGATCTCGGCATCGACTAATTCTCAATCGCTTTTAATAGTGATGGCCACTTCTAGTGGTTCTTTCAGCTGCACTATCGATTACTTGCCCTTCTGGTTTCTCATCGATTCCCACATTCGGCCCTCCTGACACTGGATTCGACCCGAATTCTTTCATGTATTCTGCCACTGCAGTGCACTGTAGATGTTTTACCTGGGCCTTCAAAATCTCATCTCTCTACCTCCTACCTGCCGTGCTTCAAAACCTTCAATACTTTATACGGACCAAGATATTTTCCTTTTAATTTAAGACCTACACCATACTGCGTACGTTTTATCGCTACCAAATCATTGACTTTATAAGTCCTTTCGGCCTTGCGCTTGGAATCAAATACCCTTTTATTCTCTTCCTGTAGATTTTTATATTTTCTCTTACCTCAACGTTCTTCATCTAGCTCCTGCAATAGCGATTCCTGCACTAGTTCTTTTAAACCTGAAACGTCCACACACCGCATATCGACACCAGTCAAGATTTTTAAAAGGCGTCCTTTAAGTACTTCTAGGCTCAATACTGTTTATTAGCTGCTGTACCCTGCCAACATGCTTGTACCATAAACCTGGACACTCTATGCTCAACTTTGACAGCAAAGGCACTACGACTTTATGCATACGCTCCACCTGTCCGTTACCACGAGGTACTCCTGTAGCTATTAGGAAATGCTGTATCTTCTGCCTCTCACAATATTATTTAAACACATGTGACGTAAATGATGCCCCCCTATCCGACACAATCCTGTAAGGATTACCAAAATTCACAGCTTGTTTTTCCAAACAACCGATAACTTCCTCAACTCCAGTGCTACGCGTAGGATATAGCCACACATATTTTGAAAATCCGTCAACTACAACCAAAATATGGCTATATAGTTTTTTTGTTATCTCCATCGGCCCAACATGGTCGATGTGGTATGTAACTAATGGCTTGTCACCCTTATCAATCGGTGTTAAGTAACCCTCCTGCCTTCCAGCCTTGGTATTGACCAAAATATACTCCACTCAACTTGTCACTACTCTAGCTTTTTTTTTTTTTTTTTTTTTTTTTTTTTTTTGGAATATAGTATGACTTTTCTATCAGTTCCTGTGTTCTTTTAGCTGAGAAATGGCCCTGCTTGTGAGCGATCTGTATTATTTCAGTCTCCATCTGAGACGGCACTACAATCAACTCTCGATTAGGGTCTTTAAACAATATCTGGTTTGCCATATAATAATCTTCATAGCCATTACTATTCACCAGACTCCGGACTACTTTTGTCCACTCGTCAGCAATCTGTGCTTCTTTCAGCCGATGCATGATGCTCTCAAATAGTACATAACAATATACACGACTTAATGCGTCCACGTGGCGCATTTTTGTCCCTGAGCGGTGTTCTATCTCGAAATCAAAATCTTGAAGATACATAGCCCATCGTCCAACTCTCAATGGCACTTCGTTCTTCTTCATCGTCATGGCGAATGCATTGCAATCAGTGACTATCTTAAATTTGACTCCCATGACATAGACTCTCCATTTAACTAAAGCTCCTACCACTGCTAAAACTTCCAATTCGTATGAGTGATAATTCTCCTCGCATGGCTTTGTTTTCTTAATCATATACATCACCGGATGCAACATGCCGTCCTCTAAGTCTTTTTGTAGCATCACCGCCCCAAACCCAAACTAAGATGCATCTGTGTGTATTTCTGTCGCAAGCTTCGGGTTATACAGCTTCAACACTGGCTTATTAACTAACGCTGCTTTTAGCTGCTCGAATGCTACCTGTTGCAACTCCTTAAACTCAAACTTCGAATCGTGCCGTAGCAAATCGGACAATGGCTTGGCGATCAACGCAAATCCCTCAACAAATCTTCTGAAATATGATGTTAATCCGATAAACCGTTGAATACCCTTTCTATCTCTTGGTGTTGGAAAAGTTGACACCGCCTCTGTCTTTTCCTCACTGGGAGTAATTTTTCCATCGTCAATGATGTAACCCAAAAAATTTACCTTTCTTTGCAACAGTTGACATTTGCCCCAATTAATTTTTAGCCCGTTTCTTGCTGCCACCTTAAGTACTCTTTCTTACTTTTCTAGCCCTTCCTCAACATTGCCACTCGGTATGATAATATCATCCATGTACACAACTGCATCATTCTTCTGTACTAATTCCCGAAAAATTGCCATTATAAATCTGGTGAACACTGCTGGCGGATTCGATATGCCAAACAGGACAAATAAAAACTCAAACTGTCCTTTCTGTGTATACTATATTATGTGTCCTCGTTGGGTGTAAGATTGATTAAACACTGGCACGTCTGTGCCTCTTAACTTTGGTTTATTGAATGTCTTTATTGAAGTTGAAATATATTCTTAGCTTATGGTTAACATTTATAAACTTATGCTGTTATCAGTTAACAGCTACAAAGAGAGGGAGAGCGATTGTACTCATACGTTTGGCTTAAGTGCAAGCGCGGCGTTTCCCGTAGGGCAACGGTCTCACGCTTGCGTGGCCTTTTAAAGAGGCTTCATATTACTTACTCGCGCTGACCATATGTATGTATGTGCTCTGGTATGCCATACAAATATATGTTTATGCTGAGCGTGTTTAGGTTTATTTATAATTGCAACAAAGTGTTACAAGTTGTATTTAAAATATGTTTTGAAATTACGTATATGAATACACTATAGTAACAAACGCTGTGTATTTTTGCGACTGTGCCCCTACCGGTACATGGAAATACCCATTCGTCAAATCCAGCGTCGTGAAAATCTTTGCCCCCTGCAATTTTTCAATAACACTAGCAATGTGTACCATTGGAAAGTTATCGCGCATTATCTTTTCAGTTAATTTCCTATAGTCACAGCACAAACGTTTCTTCCCATTTTTCTTCGCTACAAGAACCACAGGAACCTGGAGATGCATGCTCTGACGTGCTAGGCTTAATAATCTTTTCCTCTAGCCACTCTTTAACCTGTTCATCTAATATGTGCTGTTCTGTATACGCCAAACGTCTCGGGTGCTGGTATACTGGTAATTCATCTGTCAACACAATCTTCATTTCCACCGGAATCTTAGCACTCCGTTGCGGAACATATAGTTCGACCAACTTCACCGCTCTGCATTTCTGTGCTTCGGACAACTCAGACAAATCAGACGCAATTTTATTAACATTTTGCTTAGCACTAACCATACACAAACCGTTAAACTCCTTAAACAACTCTGCACAGCTTTTATTGGATTCATCCTTTTCTTCCTGTCTACATACCAATTCTGTACCTTCTTTGGTCACTTTCATATCAACGTTCTCCAATATGGTTCTGCCAAGAATCGCTTCGAATGCTATATCTTCGTCTGCCACTACGTGGAATTTAACTTGCAAGCCAATGTTATCAATTTTTACAGAAATATTTAAACTTCCAAACGTTACAATCTGACTCTCACCGATACCTGTCAAACATTTTGCGCCCTTTTAGCTGTCCTTCCCCTAGCTTCAAGAACACACTGCGACGTAGCAAACATAAATCTGCACCTGTATCTATATGTCCTTTAAATGTAACAGCAACATGAACAATAGACTTCAACTCAAGTCCCGAAGTTGTAACAAGCTTGTTGGCTTTTTTACTGACTTATTTTGAACTACATTTGTTCCCTGCTCTGTTTTTAACTCAACCTTACACTGCGCAGCTCTGTGCCCTGGCTGATTACACTTGTAACACTTTATATCATTTTTCAGACAATCCCTACGAAAATGTGATTCGTCTCCGCACTTAAAGCATTTTTTTACTCCCTGACTTGTATTTGCGGATGTACTTTGACTTCTTTCCGGCTGACTTTGCTTGTTCCACAATTTTACCTGACCGCGCGTTTTTTCATACACTTCAATCTGTATTTTTAACTGTCTCATGTTTCTGGCACTATACAGTAGACCTTATTCATTCTCGAATCGGGAATGCCTTCTACAAAGTAGTCTATCAAACTTTCATCCTCCAAGTCAATAGGCCTTGCTATTTCCATCAGAGCTCTTCTTTTGTTGGCGCTTCGATAATCTTCTATGAATTTCTGCTGATGAAACCCTTACCCCAAATTCTTCTACCAATGCCTCTTTTAACGAATCCCAATCACGAATATTTCTTTGACTGCGTATGAACGACTTTGCTGCTCCACTCAGCAACTGTTTTGCATAAATGAAAGTCTGTAACTGGCTCCAACCTACAGTTACTGCACATTCCTCAAGCTCCTCAATCCACTGATTAATGTCTGGCAAATTCGTACCCGTAAACTGAGAAACGCTTCCCTCCACGTCTTTTAACGTGAACCATGATCTATTCATACCTGAAGTTCCTTGCTGTTGGTTCTGCACACCTCTAATCATACTTGCTACATTATCTCCTTGCTGTGATACGATATCAGCACCTGTTGCAAACGATCGTTCGTTTTCGTCATCATCTGCATCGCCGTGTGACTCAACTTGAATACCATAGTGATCAAGCAATCTCTTCTGCAGTTCTGATATTCTTCCACTGCTGTCTAATCCAAGTTCACTCACTGCGCTACTAGCAATGCCGAAATCTCCTTTCTATTCATTTTGTCTTATTTTAAACTGTAACAAATATTTTGGCAATGCACACACTTTACAATCAATCGCTAAATCTTTAGTTTCACAGTATCGATATCTACACGTTAATTATACTCGATACCGAAGGTAAAGAGTATATTGGTTTTGTGCAATGTCCGTCATGGTGTCTGTCCGTCTGTCCGTCCGTATGGTTGCAAGTTTTTTCCACACCCTTCAAGCTAGAGACTTGAAACTTTCCAATTCTCTTTATAAGGGATAGTAAATTAAAGTGTCAAGATGGGGGTTCTACGATAAGTGGGGGGCTGGCAAATCGATAAATTCGATAACTCAAAACCGATAAATCCACATATTTCGCACATCCTTACAGCTAGAAGTACCAAATTTGGTAAGAAGATAGCTATTAGCAACCCCCAAAAAACTGCATCAAAAATTTTGGAGCCACGCCCACCCATTCCGCCCCCAGCCCCCCCGCATTTTAAAGTCAAAATAGCCCATGTCTCCCACAGTTTTTGAGCTATAGCCACCAAATTTGGTGCCAAGATAGGTGATGATGACCCCCTAAAAACTGCACCAAAAGTTTGGATACCACGCACACCGATACTGCCCTAGCCTCCCCCATCCACACCAACGCTTCGTCAAAAACGGCAATGCGTGTATCTTCCAGAGTTGTGGAGCAAGAGCCTCCAAATTTGGTGGGAAGAAAGCTGGCAACGACCCCCAAAATCTGCATCAAAGTTTTGAAGCCACGCCCTCAATTTCGCCCCCCTTTCACCACTTTTTACAATTTTTGAGCTAGAGTCACCAAATTTGGTATGAAGATAGCAATTGATATTCCACAAAGATCTGCATCAAAAATTTTGATGCCTCAACTACCCATACTGCCCCCAGCCCCCCCCCCCCTGTCCCTACATTTTACAAACTTTGAGCTAGAGTCACCAAATTTGGAAGGAATATAGCTGGTGGCATCCCCATCTGCATCGGAGAATCTTTAAGGTAGCGTACACCCCTGCCGCATCCGTACCCCTTTGCAATCAGGCCTCTTTTTACCGGTTTTAATACTGGTATCGAGTATGCCGCAGTCGGTTGCGTCCGACTGCAACGTTTCTACTTGTTTTTATGTTGTTAACAGCAACAGTTTCTGTTAATACCGATTCCCGCGACGTTCTTTTCGCACAAGTCCCTTGCCGCTCAGCTCTCTGCTCTGCATTCACACACAATTCGTTAGCTTGCAGCCAACAACAATACTAAAGACAGCTCTCTGCTCGGCGTTGCCTCAGAATTTCACCACAAGTACCAACACATTTGTACTTGCCAATTTTCCCGCACACGCTCTTTCTGTTATCGGTATGTCCGCTAGCCGCCGACGCTTCGAATCAATGGTCTTCTGTTTCCTCTCTCGTCCCGCACTTCACGACTCGTACTTTTACCACAGCCCGCCGTTCTTGCCTTTCGCCAACGTCGTCTGCTTTGTCACCAGCCCTCAAGTGCAGTCCGTTACTTCGCAGTAACAACAACACTGTAGACAGCGCTCTGCTCGGCGTTGCCTCAAAATTGCAACACAAGCACAAACACAACTGTGCTTGGCAATTTTCTCGCACTCGTTCTTTCTGTTTTCGGTATGTCCGCTAGCCGCCGACGCTTATAATCAACGATTTTCTGTCGCTTCTCTCGTCCCGCACTTCTCGACTCGTACTTATTCCACAGCTCGCCGCTCTTGCCTTTCGCTAGCGTCGTCTGCTAAGTCACCAGTCCTCAAGTATCGGTTCTTTCTGACTCCTCTTTTGCTTTTTTCCTCGCGTCGTTTTCCGTATCTCTTTTGAGTCGACCTTTCGTCGTCGCTTGCCTTTAAACGTTTTGCTTTTCACAAGACTTTTATAGACAGTTCTTTAATTGTTAACAATTTTTAAACAGCCACTGCACACACAAATCACACCAGTTCAATGTTTATATCGTTTTATATAGATTTAATTACAGCGTGAGCCACAATGTAAATCTTGGTTGAGCCCCCAAAATTTGTGGTCCCAGATTTCCGCATATGCTTCTTCCAGGCAACAAATTCATATTATAGTTTTATTTTATTATTATACATAAGTGATTATGTGTATAGTTCTATTTTATTTATAAACGTGGTACATTAACTTTGATTTAATTACAGCGTGAGCCACAATATAAATCTTGGTTGAGCCCCCAAAATTTGTGGTCCCAGATTTCCGCAAATGCTTATTCCAGGCAACAAATTAATATAATAGTTTTATTTTATTATTATACATAAGTGATTATGTGCATAGTTCTATTTTATTTATAAACGTGGTACATTAACTTTGTTGAGTTAATTTTCGAGTGCGTTTGTGCGTGCGTAGTAGGCGAGATCTCGGCATCGACTAATTCTCAATCGCTTTTAATAGTGATGGCCACTTCTAGTGGTTCTTTCAGCTGCACTATCGATTACTTGCCCTTCTGGTTTCTCATCGATTCCCACATAAATTATTGTAAAAATAACCACAGAGCTTGTCCGTCATGCGATTATCTTAAGTAAATACATAAATGTAGATAACACGCACAAGCGCGAAGATAAGTAAGAGATAATAAATACACTACATTGAAAGCAGCAATTTACCAGCTGATGATAATATAATTAAACAAATAATATCGCGGATCCGTTGCCTGCATTGTAAAACGATCCCGTCGAGCCTGCCTATGCGCAAGTCAGTAAAAAGCAGGTACTTGAAAGTACCCTAATGATAAAAGAGTTTATTATCTTGCAGGAGATAATAAGCGCATAGAAATTAAGACACTTTGTTAGGTATATAAGGCCTTGGATTTTAAGACTAAAGTCAGTATGAAAATTATACTCAACGGAACAACATCGTGTGTTCACCAACGATTATCTATGGAATTACCATTTATATTAATTGCATTACCACCATCTTCTATCGCTCTTCTATTATATAGAGGGTAACTATCTTTTCCCGTCACAGTTTCTTTAAGTAATTGTCGAGGAAACCTTTTGGTACATTTTCCATTTTTCATGCATGGCGATTTATTATTAAATGCACCGCAAGGACCATGAATCATATTTGACTTAACAATGTTAAATAACAAAGGATCCTCATCTGCGTTTGGTATTTCGACACAGATAATTTTATCGATTTTATCTGGTCTTATTTTATTTTCTAACCAAAGTAGAATATGTATATGTGGTAAGCCCCGCTTTTGCCATGCCACAGAGTACATGAAACATTGCACGCTTCCAAACAAAGAACCTTTTATCAATAGTGACATTAAAGCTTTAACTTTTAAATGAAAAACTCGAGCTATAATATCGTGACGATCATGAGGTTTTTGACCCGGTAATAAAACACTTTTTATGTCATACCATTGTGGATTGCATGTGAATGTTATGAAAAGATCTGGTCGCCCACAATGGCAAACATATGTCATAGCATCTTGAGTCTTTTCATGCATATATCGTGCAGAGCTTATAAAAGAAGACGGTAAAATTACCATCTGACCAAGTTGAGCTGCAACAACATCTTGTTGGCCTATTGCATCTTGTAGATGTATATAGCTATCTGCTCTGAGTTTCGCTTGATTGTAGCGAGTATAATTTAACCTTTCTGTTTCAATTTAAGCATACTTATCAACTAAAAATTGACTATAAAGGGAACGACCATTAATTAAATGATTTATCTCAGATTGACGAATCATTATTTTATAACTGTAAAAGCTTAACGCAGATATCTTTATACCCTTCACACATGTGAAACAGGGTATATTGATTTTGTCATGAATCTGTCACGCCTTAAAGGAATGATGGGAGACCCCATAAATTATATATCAAAATGATCAGGACGAGCTCAGGAATTGATTTCCGTCCGTCCGCCCGTCTGTCCGTCTGTCTGTTACAACACGATTTCCGCCCAAACTGCTGAACCGATCTTGATGAAACTTTCACAGATTGCTTAGATCATGTCGGGTTTGTTCACTATGAAATTTCATCCCGCTCGGATAATTCTACGACATAGCCACCATACAAATTGACCATATCGTACTGTTTCAACACGATTTCTAGCAAAACTGCTGATTCGATCTGGATGAAACTTTCACAGATTGCTTAGATCATGTCGGGTTTGTTCACTATTTCATCCCGCTCGGACCATTCTTCGACATAGCTACCATACAAATTGACCATATCGTACCATCAATTGTGGTTGCTGTCGTGCACTTTCAAGTCCCTACATATAGCTCATTTGCTTCAAAAGTGGTATAACGCAAAAAATTGTCAAATTGTTGTTGTTGTTGTCGCTCACGAACAAGTAAATGACGCTAAAGAGTAAAAATAGGAGCGAAAAAAACAATTAATCCATGTGTGTAGGGTATCATAGTCTTGGCATAGCCAAAATTAACGATGCCGCACTTGTTTTTTTTGGTTCCTCCTTTTTTAATAATGAATTCCATTCTTGTATATCCACTGAATAGCCATCTTCGCCATAAGGAAATAGCAAAGGGTTCTGTAAGGCATCGTATGATCGATGCACCTCACTTATACGATGTAATTTATAATTATGGCTTTCAATTATAATATTGCGCTTTGCAAATTGCTGACCAACAATAACTATAGCTACTTCGCTTAATAGAGGTGCATTGTAAAGCCCTTTGTGTGCACCAGCGGGTGTTCGATCAGCATGTATAACCAATTTATAATCTTTAGTACTTATTGGTATTTTATTGAGAGCCATTTTTAGATCTTTTACATAACGATTATGATGATGAAACATACATTGAAGATCCTTTACTACGCTTAAATCAACATTTGAAATATTTTTGCAACGTAGTTGAGCTTCCTTTTCATCATCACCAACAAATTAAATTTGAAGAAACTGCATTTCTTCATTTGCCAAAGGTCGGACATTATCAATCAAGTGATACACTTGTCCTTGGACTTTAAAGGTTGACCAACTTTCATTTATAATTTTTGTACTTCCAAAAGAATTCATTTGAAAGCATACTTTCTTACACGATCAAAGAAATGATCATGCTTGGGATGTCCACAAATTATTAAGCTTTTAAGTGGATCAGGCATTTTAGGAAAGCTTAACTTTTTTTGCCTTGTTACAGATACCCAGGGGCTCATTTTTCCATTTTAAAGCATTACAATGTTTGCATATAAAATTCATACTACCAAGTTGAGTTACTTTATCTTTTAGTCGGGATTTCTCGACTAAAGCCTTCTTACTTGTTTTCAGATTCGCTCATTCTCGTGTTGTGCTGACAGTCGGCAATTCAACACCTGCATCATGAATTGAGCGCTGCTGGTCCCAAAGCCAAAGAGGCAGCTTAAAACTTGAACACGCTCACGCATCGCTCTTCATGTTCGGCGCTAGATGACAAGTTATTTTTAAATCTCGCTCCGATCATGCGCCTTCGTTGTTGGCTATTTTGGCTAACTCTCTTATGTATGCGCGCGCTCTGCAAGTTAGACAAAGAGCGTAGTATCGCTACCTTCTTCGCACGCACTGAATCAAAGCAAAACATATCTAAAAGGCTGCAGTTATGTGAATTGCATATTGCCTTAAGCTTTAATTTAGTTTGTGTGGAGGAGGTAGGGTTATTAAACTTTATGATTGACATGCAAAGCGCGCACATAAGATAGAGAGTGAACGTAAATGAGCAACAACAAAGGAGCATGATCGGAGCGAGATTTCACATTATCTAATTATCATTATGTGAACGCCCTTTGGTTGTTCGAAATTGTATATCAATAATGTTAGTGTGTTACGTTTTGTCTTAGTTATAAAAGCAGAAAGCAGGCGAATCCACCCCCATAACATATCCTGGTGTGGGAAATTTTTCTAGACGCACCAAGTTTTGTTATGTTGTGATTGTTTTTATGTGCAATGTCCGTCATGGTGTCTGTCCGTCTGTCCGTCTGTCCGTCTGTATGAACGCAACTTTTTTCCACACCCTTCAAGCTAGAGACTTGAAACTTTCCAATTCTCTTTATCTATGGGATAGTAAATTAAAGTGTCAAGATGGGGGTTCTACGATAACTGGGGGGCTGGCAAATCGATAAATTCGATAACTCAAAGCCGATAAATCCACATATTTCACTCATCCTTACAGCTAGAAGTACCAAATTTGGTAAGAAGATAGCTACTAGAAACCCCCAAAAAACTGCATCAAAGTTTTGGAGCCACGCCCCCCCATTCCACCCCCAGCCCCCGAATTCAAAAGTCAAAAAAGCCTCTATCTCTCACAGTTTTTGAGCTATAGCCACCAAATTTGGTGCCAAGATAGGTGATGATGACCCCTCAAAAACTGCATCAAAAGATTGGATGACACGCCCACCAATACTGCCCTAGCCGCCCCATCCACCCCATCGCTTCGTCAAAAACGGGAATGCGTGTATCTTCCAGAGTTGTGGAGCTAGAGCCTCCAAATTTGGTGGGAAGATAGCTGGTAACGAAAGGGTAGTTGGGGAAAGGGTCCCCACCTTTTACAAAATTTGATCTAGAGTCACCAAATTTGGTATGAAGATAGCCGGTGGCATCCCTATCTGCATCGGAGAATCTTTAAGGCAGCGTAAACCCCTGCCGCATCCGTACCCTTTGTATTCAGGCCTCTTTTTACCGGTTTTAATTCTGGTATCGAGTATGCCGCAGTCGGTTGCGTCCGACTGCAACGATTCCACTTGTTTTTTTTTTAAATCAATGACACCAACAAAAAGTAGCAGTGTGGGCCCAACAACAAACGCTACTTGGGTCGTAAATCAAGTGTCAAAGGCACACAAATTTGAAAAAAACAAGTGGAAACGTTGCAGTCGGACGCAACCGACTGCGGCATACTCGATACCAGAATTAAAACCGGTAAAAAGAGGCCTGATTGCAGAGGGGTACGGATGCGGCAGGGGTGTACGCTGCCTTAAAGACTATCCGATGCAGATGGGGATGCCACCGGCTATCTTCATACCAAATTTGTTGACTCTAGCTCAAAGTTTGTAAAAGGTGGGGAAAGGGGGGGCTGGGGCGGTATGGGTAGTTGTGGCATCAAAATTTTTGTTGCAGATCTTTCTGAAATGGCAATTGCTATCTTCATACCAAATTTGGTGACTCTAGCTCAAAATTTTTAAAAGGTGGGGAAAGGGGGGGCTGGGGTTGGTTTGGGTGGGCGTGGCATCCAAATTTTTGATGCAGATCTTTGTAAAATGTCAATTGCTATCTTCATACCAAATTTGGTGACTCTAGCTCGAAAATTGTAAAAAAGTGGGAAAAGGGGGGGCGAAATGGAGGGCGTGGCTCCAAAACTTTGATGCAGATTTTTGGGGGTCGTTGCCAGCTATCTTCCTACCAAATTTGGTGGCTCTAGCTCCACAACTCTGGAAGATACACGCATTCCCGTTTTTGACGAAGCGTTGGGGTGGATGTGGGCGGCTAGGGCAGTATTGGTGGGCGTGGCATCCAAACTTTTGATGCAGTTTTTAGGGGGTCATCATCACCTATCTTGGCACCAAATTTGGTGGCTCTAGCTCAAAAACTGTGGGAGATATAGCCATTTCTGATTTCAAAATGCGGGGGGCTGGGGGCGGAATGGGTGGGCGTGGCTCCAAAACATTGATGCAGTTTTTTGGACGTCGTTACCAGCTATCTTCTTACTAAATTTGGAGGCTCTAGCTCCACAACTCTGGAAGATACACGCATTCCCGTTTTTGACGAAGCGTTGGGGCACATGGGGGTGGCTAGGGCGGTATTGGTGGGCGTGGCATCCAAACTTTTGATGCAGTTTTTAGGGGGTCATCATCACCTATCTTGGCACCAAATTTGGTGGCTCTAGCTCAAAAACTGTGGGAGATATAGGCTTTTTTGACTTTAAAATGCGGGGGGGGGGAATGGGGGCGTGGATCCAAAATTTTGATGCAGTTTTTGGGGGTTTCTAATAGCTATCTTCTTGCCAAATTTGGTACTTCTAGCTGTAAGGATGTGCGAAATATGTGGATTTATCGGTTTTGAGTTATCGAATTTATCGATTTGCCAGCCCCCCAGTTATCGTAGAACCCCCATCTTGACACTTTAATTTACTATCCCATAGATAAAGAGATTTGGAAAGTTTCAAGTCTCTAGCTTGAAGGGTGTGGAAAAAAGTTGCGTTCATACAGACGGACAGACGGACAGACGGACAGACACCATGACGGACATTGCACAAACTCAATATACTCTTTACCTTCGGTATCGAGTATAAAAATGTGCACTGTGCGAAGTGATACATGTACATAAAATTATGAAAAATATTTTCAAGCGCATTGTTCACATAATTGTGTATGCACTTATTCATTAAGAAGCGGAAATCCGTTTCTTTTTTGCAAGTATACGAACCTTTTATACTCGATACCGAAGGTAAAGAGTATATTGAGTTTGTGCATTGTCCGTCATGGAGTCTGTCCGTCCGTCCGAAGGTAAAGAGTATATTGAGTTTGTGCAATGTCCGTCATGGTGTCTGTCCGTCTGTCCGTCTGTATGAACGCAACTTTTTCCACACCCTTCAAGCTAGAGACTTGAAACTTTCCAAATCTCTTTATCTATGGGATAATAAATTAAAGTGTCAAGATGGGGGTTCTACGATAACTGGGGGGCTGGCAAATCGATAAATTCGATAACTCAAAACCGATAAATCCACATATTTCACTCATCCTTACAGCTAGAAGTACCAAATTTGGTAAGATGATAGCTACAAGCAACCCCCAAAAAACTGCATCAAAAATTTTGGAGCCACGCCCCCCATTCCACCCCCAGCCTTCCGAATTCAAAAGTCAAAAAAGCCTCTATCTCTCACAGTTTTTGAGCTATAGCCACCAAATTTGGTGCCAAGATAAGTGATGATGACCCCTCAAAAACTGCATCAAAAGATTGGATGCCACGCCCACGAATACCGCCCTAGCCGCCCCCATGTGCCCCAACGCTTCGTCAAAAACGGGAATGCGTGTATCTTCCAGAGTTGTGGAGCTAGAGCCTCCAAATTTGGTGGGAAGATAGCTGGTAACGACCCCCAAAAAACTGCATCAAAGTTTTGGAGCCACGCCCTTCCATTCCGCCCCCAGCCCCCCATATCAAGCCCATATCTCCCACAGTTTTTGAGCTAGAGCCACCAAATTTTGTGCCAAGATAGGTGATGACGACCTCCTAAAAACCGCATCAAAAGTTTGGATGCCACACCCACCCTTACCGCCCCCAGCCCCCCTTTCTCCACTTTTTACAAACTTCGAGCTAGAGTCACCAAATTTGGTATATAAATAGCAATTGACATTCCACAAAGATCTGCATCAAAACTTTGGATGCCACGCCCACCCATACCGCCCCCCGCCCCCCCCCTTTCCCAACTTATTACAAATTTCGAACTAGAGTCACCAAATTTGGTATGAAGATAACAATTGACATTCCACAAAGATCCGCATCACAAATTTGGATGCCACGCCTCCCCATACCGCCCCTTGCCCCCTTTTCCCCACTTTTTACAAATTTGGTAAGAAGAAAGGAATTGACATTCCACAAAGATCTGCATCACAAATTTGAAAGTCACGCCCACCCTTACAGGCCCCAGCCCCCCCTTTCCATACCTTATACAAACTTCGAGCTAGAGTCACCAAATTTGGTATGAAGATAACAATTGACATTCCACAAAAATCTGCATCAAAAATTTGGATGCCACGCCCACCCAAACCGCCCCCAGCCCCCCCCTTTCCCCACCTTTTACAAATTTTGAGCTAGAGTCACCAAATTTGGTATGAAGATAGCAATTGACATTTCAGAAAGATCTGCAACAAAAATTTTGATGCCACAACTACCCATACCGCCCCAGCACCCCCCCCCTTTCCCCACCTTTTACAAAATTTGATCTAGAGTCACCAAATTTGGTATGAAGATAGCCGGTGGCATCCCTATCTGCATCGGAGAATCTTTAAGGCAGCGTAAACCCCTGCCGCATCCGTACCCCTTTGTATTCAGGCCTCTTTTTACCGGTTTTAATTCTGGTATCGAGTATGCCGCAGTCGGTTGCGTCCGACTGCAAAGATTCCACTTGTTTTTTTAAATCAATGACACCAACAAAAAGTAGCAGTGTGGGCCCAACAACAAACGCTACTTGGGTCGTAAATCAAGTGTCAAAGGCACACAAATTTGAAAAAAAAAAATGTGCACTGTGCGAAGTGATACATGTACATAAAATTATGAAAAATATTTTCAAGCGCATTGTTCACATAATTGTGTATGCACTTATTCATTAAGAAGCGGAAATCCGTTTCTTTTTTGCAAGTATACGAACCTTTTTATACTCGATACCGAAGGTAAAGAGTATATTGAGTTTGTGCATTGTCCGTCATGGAGTCTGTCCGTCCGTCCGAAGGTAAAGAGTATATTGAGTTTGTGCAATGTCCGTCATGGTGTCTGTCCGTCTGTCCGTCTGTATGAACGCAACTTTTTTCCACACCCTTCAAGCTAGAGACTTGAAACTTTCCAAATCTCTTTATCTATGGGATAATAAATTAAAGTGTCAAGATGGGGGTTCTACGATAACTGGGGGGCTGGCAAATCGATAAATTCGATAACTCAAAACCGATAAATCCACATATTTCACTCATCCTTACAGCTAGAAGTACCAAATTTGGTAAGATGATAGCTACAAGCAACCCCCAAAAAACTGCATCAAAAATTTTGGAGCCACGCCCCCCCATTCCACCCCCAGCCCCCCGAATTCAAAAGTCAAAAAAGCCTCTATCTCTCACAGTTTTTGAGCTAGAGCCACCAAATTTGGTGCCAAGATAGGTGATGATGACCCCTCAAAAACTGCATCAAAAGTTTGGATGCCACGCCCACCAATACTGCCCTAGTCGCCCCCATGTGCCCCAACGCTTCGTCAAAAACGGGAAAGCGTTTATCTCCCAGAGTTGTGGAGCTAGAGCCTCCAAATTTGGTGGGAAGATAGCTGGTAACGACCCCCAAAAAACTGCATCAAATTTTTGGAGCCGCGCCCACCCATTCCGCCCCCAGCCCCCCGCATTTGGAAATCATAAATGGCTATATCTCCCACAGTTTTTGAGCTACAGCCACCAAATTTGGTGCCAAGATAGGTGATGATGACCCCCTAAAAACTGCATCAAAAGTTTGGATGCCACGCCCACCGATACTGCCCTAGCCGCCCCCATCCACCCCAACGCTTCGTCAAAAACGGGAATGCGTGTATCTTCCAGAGTTGTGGAGCTAGAGCCTCCAAATTTGGTGGGAAGATAGCTGTTAACGACCCCCAAAAAACTGCATCAAAGTTTTGGAGCCACGCCCCCCATTTAGCCCCCCCTTCCCCACTTTTTACAATTTTCGAGCTAGAGTCACCAAATTTGGTATGAAGATAGCAATTGACATTCCACATAGATCTGCATCAAAAATTTGGATACCTCGCCCACCCATACCGCCCCCAGCCCCCCCCTTTCCACACTTTTTACAAACTTCGAGCTAGATTCACCAAATTTGGTATGTAGATAGCAATTGACATTCCACATAGATCTGCATCAAAAATTTGGATGCCTCGCCCACCCATACCGCCCCCAGCCCCCATTTCCCCACTTTTTACAAACTTCGAGCTAGAGTCACCAAATTAGGTATGTTGATAGCAATTGACATTCCACATAGATCTGCATCAAAAATTTGGATGGCTCGCCCACCTATACCGCCCCCAGCCCCCCTTTCCCCACTTTTTACAAACTTCGATCTAGAGTCACCAAATTTGGTATGAAGATAGCAATTGACATTACACAAAGATCTGCAACAAAAATTTTGATGCCACGCCCACCCATACCGCCCCCAGCCCCCCTTTCCTTACATTTTACAAACTTTGAGCTAGAGTCACCAAATTCGGAAGGAATATAGCTGGTGGCATCCCCATCTGCATCGGAGAATCTTTAAGGCAGCTTACACCCCTGCCGCACCCGTACCCCTTTGCAATCAGGCCTCTTTTTACCGGTTTTAATACTGGTATCGAGTATGCCGCAGTCGGTTGCGTCCGACTGCAACGTTTCCACTTGTTTTTTCTGTGTATGCGCTACAATATCGCTGGCATACGGGCGCATACACACAGTATGGCTGGCTGGCTGTGCTAGGAGAGAAAAAAAGCGTAGCACAGTCGGCAAGCCGAGTGACTTGGAAATCGGGCACGAAATGCGCTGGCAGAGAAAAAAGTCTACAACAGCGCTCTAAAGAGAGGTGTCGCCACGATTTCATATTCCAACTGGCAGTCAGAATTTGGCCTCATGACGACTCTATAAGAGCTTCATACTTGTTGATGACGACTCTATAAGAGCAACAAGAATTCACTATACTACTACTAGCAACAAGAATACACTACATACAGCGGCAGCAGAGGCAGCGGCGACAAACAGAAGAACTTCAGCCAGCAGTTTCTAGCATAAGATATAATTGTCATAACTTTAGTTCTAATCTGCACTACAATAAAGCACAAGCTCTTTTTTATTAAACAAATACTAAAGTTTTTGTTAATTGGCGCCCGAGCAGGGACCGGTTTTTGTCCTGAGGAAGGATATCGTGTCGCGTACCAGTGCCTTATTGCCACACAGTGTACCCCGCAAAAGTGCCTCAAAGAGCCACAACGCGAGTACGATTTAAATAGAGCTAATCCTCTTTCGCGATTCTATTCGAAAGGCATAACCGGCCGTTTACCATGGACGGTTCTGTTGTACTAGTTCGCAGACCACCACGCACGCAAGTGTCCCCCAGGATCCCCAGTCACCTACTGCATCGCCGCTCCGCTGCACTGCCGCAGGACAAAAAGGAACACATCCAAAGGACCAGCGCGGGAGATTCGCCGGATGTTTTATATTCTGTAAGCTTAGTGTTTAAGTGATTTATTAAGAAGAAATACGAAAAACAAAGAAGTTAATCAATTTAGAAATATAAGAAGAAAATAAAATAAAATAATACAAAATTACAAGAAACTAAAATTAAGTGAAACATTTTCTACAATCATATTAAGTAAAAAGTTAAAGAATCCGTGAAAAATTAAAATTATTTTCGAGCTAGTTTAAAGTAACTGACTATTTAAAATAAAACAAATAAATTCAAAAATACTTATAATTAAGATAAAAGTTAAATAAAAATTTATTAAGCTAAAATTTAAATTTTCATAATCAATAAATTTTTGCGTTGATAATTGCTGTTAAAGATTTTCACATAAAAAATAATCTTTTCAAATTATTGTGGTCCGCTTAATTTAAATCATAATCTCATTCCGTAGTTTTGTCAATAACATGCCAGACGATATAGTAAATGCTATGGCAAACCTCGGTATCGAAGGTGGCACAAGCCAAGCAACAAATAGGCAACCAGGTACCAGTACACCGGTAACAAGCCCAGAACTAAGAACAGTGATAATGAATATGATTAAATAACCCAAACTTTGGGCACGAGAATCTACATGAAATTCCATTCGTGAGACCTAGAGCAGGCGAAGATCAAGAAAAACTACCAGAAATAGCAAGGCTTATCAGAGAATTCTCCGGAGATAGAACAACGTTTAACTCATGGAAAAAAAATGTTGAACGTATTATGAGTATCTATGAAGGGCAAGAACAGTCATTCAAATATTATTTGATAACTTTATCCGTACGCAACAAAGTGGTTGGCGAAGCTGATGCAGTCTTAGAATCATACAACACCCCAATGAATTGGAAAGCTATTTCCAAATGTTTGACTGCACACTACGCTGATAAACGAGACTTAAAAACTCTTTAATATCAGATGTTTTCTCTTACTCAAAATCGATTGACAATAAACGAATTCTATCAAGCTGTCTACCACCAGTTATCTCTAATATTAAATCAGAAAGGTGCACAAGAAGAATCCCCAGAAACTATTAGGGCTTTGACCGATAACTACAGAGGCAAAGCTTTAGAAACGTTCGTACGCGGTTTAAATGGAGATCTACCACGTCTTTTAGCAATTAAAGAACCAAGAGATCTAAGCCATGCACTTCATTTATGTAGCTTAGTTGAAAATCAAGAACAAAGAAATTCTTTTGCGCCCAAAATAAGACAACAGCCTCCACCCTTGCCACCTAGACAGACAATGATGAGAGTCCTGGGACAAAAGCCCTTACAGAGTACAAACCAGTGGAGAAACTTCGATACCCCACGACCCGTTACGTACCAACATCAGATGCCAATGGCAGGTCCTTCCCAAAACAAACCAATTACCAGACCCATACATTCGCAATTTGCTTACGAACAGCAATTGCCTACTCAAGGCCAAACGAATGCTGCGCCCCCTAGGCCATTCGCTCCAAAACCAGAATCCAAACCGGAGCCTATGGACATTGATCATTCTGTTCGATCAAGACACCTACTAGGCAAGGCTTCCATGGCACCATACGCCAAAATAATGTTGAAGATGTTGTAACCAACTGGCAAATTTTTGCTTGCTTCAGCATTAACTTAAATGGAGATTGTTATAGCTCTTCTGAACAATATGAGTGCGATATGTCAAATTCAAATACTTATGGTACTGCATGTGAGCTTCAAGCAGCAGCAGAAATTTTTGCTGTAAATTTCCAAGTTTTTCAGAATGGAAATTTATTACAATCATTCGGAAATAATATGCATCCTGTAAAAAGATTGCGTTTTACCGGTCCATTAATGAATGGACATTTTGATGTTTATATTCCTTTAGAGGCAGTATTAACTCAAGATACCGATACGTCAAGTGAATGTATAACTGAAAATGTTAAAAATCCTGTTAAAAGACGTAGTCGATTCACCGGCAAAACAGAAAAAAAGGTAAAAAACGTTCATTTGAAAAAAATTGAGATATCAATAGGGGTAAGCGCATATAAGCATCAAAAAGATATCGTTTTAATAATCCTGATGTTATTAGAGTTGTAGTGAGAAGACATCAGGCTAATAATCCTGAATATCGTAGAGTTACAGTGAGAAGCCATCAGGCTAATAATCCTGATGCACGTCAAGAAAGGCGTTTGCGTGCATGGAGTGTTAAAGCCATGTCTGGCTTAAACTATGATTTTGAAATAGCTTACAAGTCAGATAAAATTACTCAACTTGGTAGTATGAATTTGATATGCAAACATTGTAATGCTTTAAAATGGAAAAATGAGCCTTTGGGTATCTGTTGCAAGGCAGGAAAAGTTAAACTTTCACAATATGAAAGTTTGCCTGATCCACTTAAAAGCTTTATAATTGTTGGACATCCCAAGCATGATCATTTCATTGTTCGTATAAGAAAGTATAACAGCTGCTTTCAAATGACTTCTTTTGGTAGTACTGTAATGAACAACGTGAAGCAGATGGGCTATTTAATGCGGTCGAAGTACGCGCTTGCTTTGGCTGAAGCTCGCCGGCAATTGGGGTGGGTGTTCTTTTTGTAAATGTACGACGCATAAAACTCGCTTCGTTATTAGTTATAGAATTATTTTGATTTTCGCGTACTAAAATGTTGACAAAAAGAACGAACGAACGACTACGGCATGAGAAAGAAGAAAAGGATTAGAAGTAAGAAGAGAACCAAGTAAATCGAGTAACTGGGACATTCCTTATTTGGTGCCACCGATTGGTGCACTCGCCCACCCTTCCATGATCCTGCGTGCCAAAAATAATAGCAGAATCCCTTGGGAAGCCCTACATCAGCTATCCTACCTCCATCGGAAGTTGATTGTTATCCACAAAAAAAAAACGGAAAATTAATGCATTTTAAAAGCACACGAAATGCTGATATAATTCATATTTAAAAATTGGTTATAATTGTATTAAATTAGGTAGATAAAGTTATAAATACGATATAGACGCGATTCGTATATCTCTTGCACATGTTTGCCGACAGAATTGAAAACAAAAAAAACAAATGCCTTTAGAAAAAAAAACACAATAATGCTGGTTGATCAGCGCGGGTACTATCTGCTAGTTGTTACGCAGTTCGTACATGCATCATCAGTTCAAACGGGCATGCATGTAATAGCCAGGTAATACACCTGCAGGCTGATTTGTATTTAAAACAATTTATAGAAGAAACAAAAATCCAATCTGTTTCGCAAACGTGTGTAAGGCTAGGCAAAGAAAAAGTAGCATATTAATAAACAAATTGATCTAAATGATAAGTGTTAAGAAACTGATTAACTTAATTTTCGATAAATTGGCCTTTTTCAATCATTCATTTTCTCCATATAATAGCCAACATTAAATATATAAATTAAAATATAAGTATCAAATAATATTATAGTAGAGTAAGATTTATCTATATATCGGGACGGTTATTAAAATTTACATAAGGTAAATATGGAATAAGTGATGCATTCGTTGCATTTCAATTTCAAAACTCGACTTGCGTATGAGAAACAAACAGCAAAAATAATTAAGTGTACCTAAATTTTTGACCAGCAGTGTGGCGATTGGATAAAACGAAGTTTGGATATTTGCACACAATTTCAGGAAAGCATATTTTTTTTTTTTTTTCTGTACTCACATTAATATTTCAAGTTAAGAGCGGCTCATAATAATATAAAGTAAACCGACTTACATACATCATCCCACGCTGGAAGTACTTCCTGGTGTTGGTGTGTGTGTTGCTGCAATTAGTTAATAAGAGTGCAAATATCACAAGCCTCATGCGAAAGCTCGCTATAGATGATAAGCATGAAAGAGAGCATAGAGCACAAGCCACGTGCAAAAGCTCACTGGTAACATAAGCATACACTGCGAAATTTTTGTTTGTTTTTCATACCGCATACAATTCTAGACCAAAAAATCTCTTATTAGAATAAAGAATAATTATAATTTCAAAAAATATTCACAGAACCGTCACAATCTCCCTTTCGACGAGCATTTTCATTTGTTAAATTTAGGTGTTTGCATGGAATTTCTTTTTTTTTTTTTTTTTTTTTTTTTGGTTAAGGTATGCACGATCGCTGCGCACGCGTAAGGTTATGATTTTTTTTTTTTTCACTTAAACAAAAGGGAAATTGCTCGGACTCATTACTTGTTTATCTGTTTTTTTTTTCTTTTTTCTTTAAAATAAAGTTGATTCCCTCGATGTAGTTGTAGCAGCTAATTAATTCAGGCGGTTGTTAAAGCTGGGCCGAAGAGGAAGAGAATAAAATCCACGTGCGTGACCATGTTCCTCAGGTTAGGTTTGCTATACGAATACTGATGGAATGCATTCGACACCTCTTTACATAGCCAAAATCATGCTGACCCACATATGTCTTTCTGGGGGGGGAGCTTTTACTTGAGCGTGCGCCAACCGGTGGTGGTTTTAAGAGAAACTCTCTTAAGTAAAACAGCTGCGCGACTAGCCTAAGACATCTTTGTAGCGAAATGGCAAAGGCGGTTTAAATATGTCGAATCAATATTCGCCACTATGCACGGCAACCTTTTGCAATTGATTCCAAGCTAATTAATCCGAATTAATCAGTCCAAACTAATAATTCCGAACTAATCATTTCGTACTAATCATTTCGTACTAAACATTTCGTACTAAACATTTCGTACTAATCAATTCGTATTAATCATTTCGTACTAGTCGCCCATTCTAGAAGAAACATTTATTTAAATTTTTTTTTTTTTTTGTCTCATTTTGGAATGGTTTAAATATATATATATTTTTTTTTTTTTTTTTATTTACCCAAATTTTTGAAATAGGCACTGAAGAACAAAACGGGTTGCGCAGTAGCTTGCTGCAGCGTAAACTGTATGCCAAAGAATAGTTATAGCTGATTTGCCTTTATGGTTTAATTTAAAATAAACTGTACTGCACAAATCACTGTATGCACATATGCATATATATATAAATGTGTTTAAAGACGACTGCAACGCGCACAACTTGTTCGCTCAAGGGCTATCAGAAAAAGGAATGTGACTGGGGTCAAAAGATCTAACGAAGGCTAAATTGCTGAAAATCAGCTTTACACGTATTTTTCAACAATTTTCAGTTTCCTCTTCTATCGCTTTCTGGGAAGCTCAAGCTTTTCACACACAGAGGGCGCTAGGAGCGAAACACAAAAAAATTATTGCCCATTTTTAGGAGAGAACAAAAAAAAGAAGCGAAACAAGCGAAACATTACACCCCCTCCTGCCAAGATCACACTTTGGTGTTGCAAACATCAAAGAGTGATAAACGCTTGGAGAGCAATTGTTAGTAAAGACAACAACAAATAATGTAATCATTGTTTGATATCCTTTGCGTGATATTTACCAATAGGGTGACCTTGTAAATCTTCTAACTCGTAGTAGCTCTGACCGACTTTGGTTTTAATTCTGGCTTTTACAAATGCTGGTGCTAATTTTGCACTAAAACCTTTAGCGAAGTTACTTAGTTGGAAGTTTCTTCGATATACTTCTTGTCCCACATTATAGGAAACCTCACGACTACGCAGATCATAAATTTTCTTATTTCTACCATGCTGCTGATGTATACCCTTTTTAGCAGCTTCTCGTATAATGTCAAATGAGTCTTCTCGATTAAAAGTGACGGACCGATCTTCTAACATTTGCAAATTTCGCAAGTGCTGATACGTGGATCCGTTAGTGATCATTTGTTGACCAAACGCAACACGGTATGGGCTGCTACTTATAGCTGCATGAACACTAGATCGTAAAGCACAACAAATTCGACTAAGATTTTCATCCCAGTTAGTTTGGCTTGAGTTTACATATGCTTTAATGCCTGCAATAATTGATCGATTAACGCGCTCAGAAGCATTTGCTTGCGGTGCATATACAGGGGTGTAACAGTGTTGCACGTCATATTTCTGCAAAAGTGCATTAAACTTATGACATTTAAATTGGGCACCATTGTCCGACACTACTATTTCCGGCACTCCGAAGGTAAGAAATATATCATCCTCTATAAAACGAATTATGGCTTCAGCCGTAAATTTCTTTACTGCTTTGATAAATGGGTATTTTGACAAATGGTCTACCGCCACAAAAATGCCTAAATTACCTGATCGGCTGCGAGGATAAGGACCGAGGAAATCCACAAATATCTTTTGAAAACATCTTTGAGTATTATTGGACGGCCGTAATGGTGGACGTAACGAACGATTTGGGTGCTTTGTGCACTTACAAATATTGCAGCTGGTAATATACGCTTTTACATCATTTACTAAATTTGGCCAAAAGTCTTTGTGATACCGCTATGAGAAGCCACTGGACTATCATGATTTTCTTTCAAAACTTCTGGAACAAGTTCTTTCGGAACCCAAAGTTTCCAACACATATCATCTGCGATTTGTTCGCCACAGGCATGCTCGGCACGCCGATAAACAACATTATCAACAATTTTAATGTCCGGCATAAGGGTCTGTTGGCTTTCAATCTTTCTCCTTAGCTCTTGATATTCTTTAGAATTAAAATGTTTATCCTTAAGGCCGCTTATACTAGCAATTCCGATCGACGATAGATCTTCACAATGAACTCGGGACAGCGCATCCGGAACCACATTTTGGCTTCCCTTGCGGTGATAGATTTTAAATTCAAACCCTTGCAACTTAAGAGCCCACCTGGCCAAGCGAGAACTTAGGTCAGACTGTGACATGAGCCACTTCAAAGACGCATGGTCCGTGTGTATAGAGAACTCCTGTCCCTCAATGTATGCTCTAAATTTCTTTACACACATTATAGCGGCTAAGCATTCTTTTTCCGTGACAGAATAATTTCTCTGAGCCTGGTTTAACTTACGGGACATGAACGCAATGGGAACATCGTTTCCCTCACAATCGTGTTGCATCAATACGCCACCCACACCAGTATGACTTGCATCACAATGGATAGCGAAGGGCAATGAAAAATTAGCGCTATGTAATACAGGAGCTGTACACAGTTTATTTTTGAGGTCTACAAATGCATTCTGCGCTTCATCTGTCCAAACAAACTTGCGTTTATGCTTCAACGTGTCAGTAATTGGAGAGGCAACTGAGGCATAGATCTGAATAAATTTGTGGTACCATCCTGTAGTACCTAAGAACCTTCGTACTTGTTTTACTGACTTTGGGACTGGAAAATCTCGTATTGCTGCCACCTTTTCGGGGTCAGTCTTGATAATTCCATTTCCAATAATATGACCGAGATACTTTACTTCTTTAAGACAAAAATTTGATTTTTCGACGTTAATGGTAAGTCCTGCAAGCGAAAGCTGTTCTGCTAAAACCTTAAGGACGGCCATGTGCCTTTCAAAAGTATCGGATACCACGAGTAGATCGTCAAGATAAATAAAGATTTCGTTTCGCAGATTTGCCGGTATAACTTTGTCCATCAGTTTGGACATCGTTTGGGGGCGTTCGATAATCCGAACGGCATCACCGTAAACTGATACAACGGCCTTCCCGGGACTGTAAAAGCTGTTTTTTCCCTAGCCCTGGTAGTGAGCGGAATTTGCCAATATGCGTCTTTTAGATCAATGCTTGTTATGTATTCAGCCTTTGGAAGTCGACTTAAAATCCCATCAATTAACGGCATTGGATATGCGTTTTTTATGGTAACTGCATTAACTTTGCGGCTATCTATACACAATCGAACTTTGCCTGGCTTCTGTACTAACACGACCGGTGATGACCAAGGACTATTAGACTCTTCAATAACACCAAGAGCAAGCATTCTATCTAACTCTTCGTACATCAGTTTTTCAATAGCGGGGAACAGCATAATGACGTTGTTTTATTGGCTGTGTCTCGCTAACTTCAATATCATGCATTAACCAGCTAGTCTTTCCTAATCCTTTTTTTGCAAATGATAGAAATAACAACACCTTTTCTACTAATTCCTTTTCTGTGACTCCGAAAGGGGGACCTGCATGAATTCATCAAATTTTAAACTCATGACAGACTGAGATTGCTCTTTATTTATCAAATACAACGGCAATAAATCAAAACTACGCCAAAAATCTATTCCGAGAAATAAGTCTTGTAACAAAGACGGTACTAGATAAAAACACAATTGCTTAGTTTTCCCACGGAAACTAATGAGCGTCGTAATTCTACCAATAATCCGTTGTTTATGACCATCTGCTGTACAAACATTGGAATTCATTTCTTTGAATTTGGTATCACTGTTTACTAATAAACCTATACAACTTATAGATGCACCAGTGTCCATCAGACCGCTGATGTTTTTGCCTAACATTGTCACTGAAGCATATGGGCGGAGATCGCTGACATCATTTACAACTGATGACATGATTGAATTAAGGGATACTTTGCATAATTTGCGATATGATTTTCTTCGTTTTTTATTATGAGTTTTTCTTTCTGTATTTTCTGGTAGCTCACTAGACAAGTTTTTAGAATTATTATCTAACGGACTACTAGCGATTAAAGTCAAATCCGGTAATTGTTTGAGTGAACTGAAAGTTTCTTCGGTTACTCGGTGTTCGTCGCCTTCGAAACTAGTTTGCGTGCACTGGTCCACGGTGCACGCGACACTTCGTTTTTTGAAGCATTGCACTTGGCACAAGACGGCTTGTAGGTGTCACGTTTTCCACATCCGTAACAGAACACTTTACGATCTGCTACGCATTCTTGATAACGATGACCCTGTCTTCCACAATTCCAACAGGAAAGAGTGATTGCATCGATTTCTGGACTATCTACTTCATTAACTTCCAATTCATGCACACAATCTGCTTGAATTGCAATTTCATGCACCTGTTGTCCCGCAACTTGGCGCTGAGAAGGTAAGCCAGTTTTGGTAACAGTATTTATGAATCGTTCTCGCCTGCGCACGACATGACGTAACTGCTCGAGATTAAAAATCGGAACATACAAAATCTCACGCTGTACTTCTGGTAATAAATTAGCTTGCAGCACCTCAAGCAGTGACTGCTCGGACATCGGCTGTGTAAGTCTATCAGCTAAAACCATAATAGATTCATGAAAGGTATCGAAAGGTTCGTTAAATTTCTGTTTTCTTAACGAAATGGCTGTGCGAATATCTAAGTCTGTTCGACCGTCCTTAAAATGAGCCTTCAACGCTCGACACAAGTCAGGCCAACACACCAACGAAACACTTTTATGGTACCTCCAGTACCATTCGCTTCCGCTGCTTTCGAATAAGTTACTAGCATAGCGGGATAGCAGTTCAAAGTTGCCATCTAACGTCTGGGCTGTAAGCGCTTCTACTCGATATATAAAATCGTCTACCGATAACGAGGAATGACCAGAAAATCTCAGCTTCCAATTCGAAATTATCTGGCTTATTCTATCAGAACGTACACTTCCGCACTGCTGCGAACCTATTGGCGAGGAGCTAACTGGTTGTTGTTCACCATTTCTGTGAAAATTCTCAGAATCTACTGGGCCTGGTAGTTGAAATAGTTGTTCAAAAGTTTGTCGTTCTCTACCATGAACAGATGGTCTGGCAGAGGGTTGGACATCAGCAGGGGGGCCCACAGGATTCTGCACTGATAGTCTTTGAAAACCTAATTCAATTGCTTGAGACAAAAGTTGTGTCTGATGTGTCATTGCTGCCGCCATTGCATTAACTATAGTTTGTTGCAAATTGTTAGCAAGCAGACTCGGATCGTTATTTGTCTCTAACACTAGGGGAGGGTGCTGAGAAGCTCCCTGGTTAGCACTTAGTCCTGTGCTATTACTAGCTATTACATCGACAGGGTTGGTCTGAGGTACTGATGAAGACTCAGTTCCCTGCCTCACTCCTAATTGAGAGCTTTCTCCCGCATTCGTGCTCTGCATCTTACTGATTTTAGCGACTTTAGTCGTAGATTGATTTGAAGACTTAGTGGCTCTAGTCTTAGAAAGCGTTATAATTTCACTGGGCTATAATGGAAACCTAGCAGGCTGGCATGCAGCTAATTCAACTGCTAAATTCTGATTTGATATGCTAAGTGAAGTTCTACAAATAGGACAGACTCGTCTGTTACCTTTTCTAGTGTTAAAACAAGTGTGGTGAAAATAATGGTTACAATGTGTCGCAAGGAGTTGTGTCTGATGTTCTACTTCTAATGTACAAACGCAGCAACTCACAATTTCAAAACTAGTCTGAGAATTTAAATTGTCAAAACTTCTACTTGTTGACATTGTTTTATAACATAGTCAAATATTGAACTACTTGCAACAAAACTTATACTAACAGAAAATCTTATGAATACTTCAAATAAAGCTCAAATTAAAAAAAAATTATAAACGAGAAATTAACAATTCATTAAATATGTGTGTGGATAACAATGCAACCTCCTTCCTGAGAATAGGTATGCTGACTTTTCCTTGATCTACTTGATAACAGAGTAATAAAAGAATAGAAGAAGTAACTATCTGTGAAGGCTCGGCGAGCTGTAGCTCTAAGCCACTAGCTCTCATCCAAAAAAACCTACACCAATAATGACTAAGTTTGCTAGACTGACATTCAATTCAGCGCTAGGATAGAAAGAAACCGAAAGTGAAATTGACTGAATGATTTCATCTTCGTTTGCAAACATGACAGATATTGTTCTCGACAAGAGTATAATTTAAGAAGAAAAAGCATCAGCCAATAGGAACTACACTCTCCCGCAATAACTGTCGCATCCGAAATAGAGTCATACATTCATTACACTAGAAAAATAGAAAAAGATCCACAATATTAATTTCAATTTACGTTACGTGACCAACCACCGGAGTTGTATCCAACGACAACGAAATCCAATTAATATTTTGGTTTGAAGGCATGTCCGCAGACACAAAAAGGTGATTCTACTTTAAATGTTTCTGCTCCGCGGCGGATCGTAGCTTAATTATCCACCAATCCTCGTCCGCAAAAGCTTTACCATAATTGTAAAAACACAAGGAGGGATTTACGTTTGTGTATTGCGAGTCTGGCAACACAGTTATTTTGAAACTGTTGTTGTTCCTAAGAACTCACACGCGCGCAATATTGTTGGGTTTTCTGAAACGGTCATTATCAATATTTGAATCGAATAATGTTTCTACGTCTCACTTATAAGACAAAGACAACGGTATTGGGATCTGAAGTTATTCGTGTTAGCAAATAAGTGCTAAATCAGATGGAAGGTGACTTCGAAATTTGTAAGCCTGTACAGCTGAAAAATACAAGTAGTGTTTTTTTTTTTTTTCTCTATCAATAACGCTACCCTTTCGGATGAAAAATGATTGGCCAAACCATCAGACTTCCTTTAGCTTATTGATCACTAATGTACTTAACAGACACAGGCCCCTAAGTTGGGCGCCAAAAATATTATAATAACTAATTAATAATAACTGTAATGAACAACGTGAAGCAGATGGGCTATTTAATACGGTCGAAGTACGCGCTTGCTTTGGCTGAAGCTCGCCGGCAATTGGGGTGGGTGTTCTTTTTCTAAATGTACGACGCATAAAACTCGCTTCGTTATTAGTTATAGAATTATTTTGATTTTCGCGTACTAAAATGTTGACAAAAAGAACGAACGAACGACTACGGCATGAGAAAGAAGAAAAGGATTAGAAGTAAGAAGAGAACCAAGTAAATCGAGTAACTGGGACATTCCTTATTTGGTGCCACCGATTGGTGCACTCGCCCACCCTTCCATGATCCTGCGTGACAAAAATAATAGCAGAATCCCTTGGGAAGCCCTACATCAGCTATCCTACCTTCATCGGAAGTTGATTGTTATCCACAAAAAAAAAACGGAAAATTAATGCATTTTAAAAGCACACGAAATGCTGATATAATTCATATTTAAAATTTGGTTATAATTGTATTAAATTAGGTAGATAAAGTTATAAATACGATATAGACGCGATTCGTATATCTCTTGCACATGTTTGCCGACAGAATTGAAAACAAAAAAAACAAATGCCTTTAGAAAAAAAAACACAATAATGCTGGTTGATCAGCGCGGGTACTATCTGCTAGTTGTTACGCAGTTCGTACATGCATCATCAGTTCAAACGGGCATGCATGTAATAGCCAGGTAATACACCTGCAGGCTGATTTTTATTTAAAACAATTTATAGAAGAAACAAAAATCCAATCTGTTTCGCAAACGTGTGTAAGGCTAGGCAAAGAAAAAGTAGCATATTAATAAACAAATTGATCTAAATGATAAGTGTTAAGAAACTGATTAACTTAATTTTCGATAAATTGGCCTTTTTCAATCATTCATTTTCTCCATATAATAGCCAACATTAAATATATAAATTAAAATATAAGTATCAAATAATATTATAGTAGAGTAAGATTTATCTATATATCGGGACGGTTATTAAAATTTACATAAGGTAAATATGGAATAAGTGATGCATTCGTTGCATTTCAATTTCAAAACTCGACTTGCGTATGAGAAACAAACAGCAAAAATAATTAAGTGTACCTAAATTTTTGACCAGCAGTGTGGCGATTGGATAAAACGAAGTTTGGAGAAGTTTGCACACAATTTCAGGAAAGCATATTTTTTTTTTTTTTTTCTGTACTCACATTAATATTTCAAGTTAAGAGCGGCTCATAATAATATAAAGTAAACCGACTTACATACATCATCCCACGCTGGAAGTACTTCCTGGTGTTGGTGTGTGTGTTGCTGCAATTAGTTAATAAGAGTGCAAATATCACAAGCCTCATGCGAAAGCTCGCTATAGATGATAAGCATGAAAGAGAGCATAGAGCACAAGCCACGTGCAAAAGCTCACTGGTAACATAAGCATACACTGCGAAATTTTTGTGTGTTTTTCATACCGCATACAATTCTAGACAAAAAAATCTCTTATTAGAATAAAGAATAATTATAATTTCAAAAAATATTCACAGAACCGTCACAATCTCCCTTTCGACGAGCATTTTCATTTGTTAAATTTAGGTGTTTGCATGTAATTTGTTTTTTTTTTTTTTTTTTTTTTTTTGGTTAAGGTATGCACGATCGCTGCGCACGCGTAAGGTTATGATTTTTTTTTTTTTCACTTAAACAAAAGGGAAATTGCTCGGACTCATTACTTGTTTATCTGTTTTTTTTTTTTTCTTCCCTTAAAATAAAGTTGATTCCCTCGATGTAGTTGTAGCAGCTAATTAATTCAGGCGGTTGTTAAAGCTGGGCCGAAGAGGAAGAGAATAAAATCCACGTGCGTGACCATGTTCCTCAGGTTAGGTTTGCTATACGAATACTGATGGAATGCATTCGACACCTCTTTACATAGCCAAAATCATGCTGACCCACATATGTCTTTCTGGGGGGGAGCTTTTACTTGAGCGTGCGCCAACCGGTGGTGGTTTTAAGAGAAACTCTCTTAAGTAAAACAGCTGCGCGACTAGCCTAAGACATCTTTGTAGCGAAATGGCAAAGGCGGTTTAAATATGTCGAATCAATATTCGCCACTATGCACGGCAACCTTTTGCAATTGATTCCAAGCTAATTAATCCGAATTAATCAGTCCAAACTAATAATTCCGAACTAATCATTTCGTACTAATCATTTCGTACTAAACATTTCGTACTAAACATTTCGTACTAATCAATTCGTATTAATCATTTCGTACTAGTCGCCCATTCTAGAAGAAACATTTATTTAAATTTTTTTTTTTTTTGTCTCATTTTGGAATGGTTTAAATATATATATATTTATTTTTTTTTTTTTTTATTTACCCAAATTTTTGAAATAGGCACTGAAGAACAAAACGGGTTGCGCAGTAGCTTGCTGCAGCGTAAACTGTATGCCAAAGAATAGTTATAGCTGATTTGCCTTTATGGTTTAATTTAAAATAAACTGTACTGCACAAATCACTGTATGCACATATGCATATATATATAAATGTGTTTAAAGACGACTGCAACGCGCACAACTTGTTCGCTCAAGGGCTATCAGAAAAAAGGAATGTGACTGGGGTCAAAAGATCTAACGAAGGCTAAATTGCTGAAAATCTGCTTTACACGTATTTTTCAACAATTTTCAGTTTCCTCTTCTATCGCTTTCTGGGAAGCTCAAGCTTTTCACACACAGAGGGCGCTAGGAGCGAAACACAAAAAAAATTATTGCCCATTTTTAGGAGAGAACAAAAAAAAGAAGCGAAACAAGCGAAACATTACAGTACAACAAGTGGAAACGTTGCAGTCGGACGCAACCGACTGCGGCATACTCGATACCAGTATTAAAACCGGTAAAAAGAGGCCTGATTGCAAAGGGGTACGGATGCTGCAGGGGTTTACGCTGTCTTAAAGATTCTCCGCTGCATATGGGGATGCCACCAGCTATATTCCTCCCAAATTTGGTGACTAGCTCAAAGTTTGTAAAAGGTAGGGAAAGTGGGGAGGGGGCTGGGGCGGTATGGGTAGTTGTGGCATATTGGACGTAGATGTACTAACGAACAGTACAGTCAAGTGGCCCAACGATACCAAGCACCGGCTTGTTAACGCGCGGACCCACGCACAAAACGACCCACCTCCCGCCCATCCGACCGAGGGGCGCTCCGCTTATCGTGCGGTTACGATGATCGCGAACATGTAGACAAATGACACAAAACTAACTTTTTAATAGAGCAAGTAGGAGTGGCACTGTGTATTAAGTGGGAAAGATCGTTATAAATAGAACACAGAATACGAAAAGGGTTATGAAGAGCATAATTAGAATTACAAGTTTGAAGAGATATAGGTACAAAATTTCTAGTATTTCTAATAGGAACAGCAAAGTTAATTTGGTTAATTAATTCAGAAGAATCAATTTCACCATTAATTAATTTGTGAAAAAAGGAAAATGATAGCATTATTTTACGATCACTCAGAGAAGGAAGATCTATTAGTAAAAGTCTACTACGATAAGACGGCAAATTATTGTTAGTGTCCCAGTTAAGACCTCTAAGTGCGAAGAGCAGAAATTGTTTTTGTACCGATTCTATTTTATTCTGATGAATTTCGTATTTCGGAAACCATATACAAGATCCATATTCCAGAATCGGTCGAACAAGAGAAGTATACAGAGTTTTTGTTAAGTAGGGATCGTTAAACTCCTTCGACCAGCGCTTAATGAACCCCAAGACACCAGATGCTCGATTGGAAATTGAAGAAATATGCTTGTCAAACTTAAGCTTTGGGTCCATAACGATGCCCAAATCGTCAACCCATTCAATTCTATCTAGTGGTTTGTTGTCAAGAAAATATATATTAAAAAAGGGCAAATATCTAAAAAATGACATTACTTTACATTTACTGCAATTAAGATTTAAAAAATTTACTTTACACCACATTTGAAAGTTGTCTAAATCTCTTTGAAGCTGTTGAGCAGCAAGGGGAGTTGCAGCCGACGTGCATAATTTTACATCATCAGCGTACATCAAAACCCGAGAGAACTTTATAACTGATGGAAGATCGTTTATAAACAAAATAAATAACAAAGGACCAAGATGACTACCCTGTGGAACGCCTGAAGTGACCTGAACCGTCTTGGAAACGGACCCTTTAAATAAAACCCTCTGAGTTCTAAGAGTTAGGTAGTCTTTAATCCAAAGAACTAGAATATTTGAAAAGCCCAAGAGTTCTAGTTTATGTATAAGAAGACGATGATCTACAGAGTCGAAAGCCTTACTAAAATCAGTATAAATAACATCAGTCTGCAATTTGTCCTGAAAACCCTTGATAACAAATGAAGTAAATTCTATCAAGTTAGTGGTAGTAGATCTTTGTTTCATAAATCCGTGCTGGCACGGTGAAATAATAGATTTGCAAAGGTGTTGAAGATGGGAGGTTATTAATTTTTCAAAAATCTTAGGAATAGCAGACAACTTGGAGATACCCCTATAATTTTGAACATTAGATTTGTTTCCTTTTTTATGGAGAGGAATAATAAATGACTCTTTCCAAATTTTTGGAAAGGAGCCTAACTCCAGGGACAAGTTAAATATTTTAAGCAACGGCTTTAAAAGACCATGAGCACAGTGTCTAAGCACGCAGCTTGGCACTCCGTCAGGTCCTGGGGAAAATATAGGTTTCAAACCATGTAGATTATTTAAAAGTGAGTTTTCAGTGATTTTCAGTCCAAAGATGCGATTCGAGCCATTTACCCGATAAGGGTAAGGCAAATCGACTTGAGATTGAAAAGAGCTATAAGTCGTTTGAAAAAAATTGGGCCAAATATATTTGCAATCTCCTGATCAGAATTGGCCTTCGTTTCCTCAAAGAATTCTTCCGTTGGGAGTGTCGATGACCTACGTTTCGCATTAACAAAATCAAAAAACCGCTTTGGATCCTGCTGAAACTGTAATCTACACCGAGTCAGGTAATTCTTATAACATTGGTTATTTAAGATATCAAAACTGGCACGAGCAATCAAGTATGCAGAATAGGCTACCGATGAGCCGTTTTTTCTAAATCTCTTGTATAGTTTAGATTTACGATTTTTGAGAATTGTCAACTCTCGGGTAAACCACACAGGTTTGTTAGACCTGTTTAGCTTACCAACCGGGACACATAAATCAAATAAAGAATGTAAGGTATTATAAAAATACTGATTGCCACGTCCAAGTCGTCAGACTTGTAGAGGGGAGACCAGTCAGTTTGGGATAAAAGCAGAGCGAGTCCCTCAAAATCAGTTTTCCGAAATTGACGAACTCGACTCAAAGGCATCTTGATATTGCAACGCGTCCGGGAAGGTAAATTAATCAATAGCTCCAACGTAGGATGGTATAAGTCTTCGGGATAAGGTATAGGCCGGGAACGGGAAACGGATGAAGATGATGAATCCAAAACAAAAATCAGATCAAGCATTTTATTAAGAGAATTTGGGATAGCATTAATTTGACTCAATGACATCCCAAGTAGGTCGATTAAAAATTCATTCGGGGCCGCGGGAGTCAGGGCACCAAAGTCAGGAGAAGAAATCCAAGTAGCTTCAGCAATGTTCAAATCACCAAGAACTACAAGAAAATCGCGATCAGAAAGCAAGGCAGAGACAGAATGGATAGCAGATAGATGTGTCTCATAGATAAAGAGATCAGAGGAAGGAGGTATATACGAACAAGTGATAAAAATGTTAATACCGTAAATATTAAGCTTTACAGCAATAAACTCTATATCAAAAGAACTATCTAATTCGACTGTTTCAGAAGGAAAGTCTACATTCACAGCAATAAGCACTCTACCACCACGCCGAAGAGTACGGTCTTTTCTGTAAATAGAATATGTACTACATAGAATTTCGGAATTGAGAATGTCTTGCCTTAAACACGTTTCAGTAAAGGCAATGACATGGAAAGCGAAAGAAAGACTATTAAGGTATAAACTAGTGAGTTTACTACAAAGACCTCTTACATTCTGATAGCCAAGTAAGAAGGAGGATGTTAGTTTTTTGAACTATCAGTAATTGGCAGAGTTACCTTAGAACCAACCACCGGAAGGGTAGATACAATCGGGGGCCGATTTTTTTCTTCCTTGCAGTATACTCTTTCACAATTATGTGTTCTGGCCAAAATTCTTTCCAGCATATAGTGCAAAAATCTTGATTCGAAACACTGATTTTAATAGACGAAATGTTGATCTTAAGCAAATTTGAATTTCTCCACCGTTAAATTGGCATTCGATTTGGCCTTTATATAGACCTTGACATCATCTGATGTTAAATCAGGGGGAAGCCTTGAAACAAATATTTGTTTTTTAGGTGGAACAGCAATAAATTTTTTAATTATATCCTCCACTGAGGCTGGTTTGGAAGACTCAGTCGCGGATAATTGAATATTTGGCTCTTTAAGTTTGATAGAGTTTTTTTGTTGATTAACATCAACACTACTAACCACCAAAGGAACCGAAGGATCGGGATCAGATAACACAATATCCATGGGAGTTATTGGTATATCATCTAAGTTCTCGATAATTTTAGTAGGAGGGACATGAAGATTTTTATTTACTTTATTTATTTTACACTGTGGTATCGGAGCGTTTGGAGTATTTTCGGACATCACAGAGCCCGATAACTGCCCAACGTTGGCCTTTTTACGCTTTGGAGAATCCATTACGAGATTTTTCTCGTTAAGGTTTCTTTGACCCGATGAGAATTTTTCACACAGTTTATTCAACTGGCAGAAAACGCCCTCTAAGCCAAGTTGAGTTTCTATAAAGCTTGCAATGTCTTTTTTTTTCTCCAAACATGACCAACACGGCCACTCTAAATTAGTAACCTTCAAGAGGTCGGAGATACGGCCATTAATGCCAGCACATTGCTCATGAGCAACATTTGGGGAAAGGGGGGCTAGGGGCGGTATGGGTGGGCTAGGCATCCAAATTTTTGCTGCAGATCTTTGTGTAATGTCAATTGCTATCTTCATACCAAATTTGGTGACTCTAGCTCGAAATTTGTAATAAGTGGGGAAAGGGGGGCTAGGGGCGGTATGTGTGGGCGTGGCATTCAAATTTTTGATGCAGATCTTTGTGTAATGTCAATTGCTATCTTCATACCAAATTTGGTGAATCTAGCTCGAAGTTCTTAAAAGTCTGGAACGGGGGGCTGGGGCGGTATTTGGGGCGTGGCATCCAAATTTGTGATGCAGATCTTTGTGGAATGTCAATTGCTATCTTCATACCAAATTTGGTGACTCTAGCTCGAAAATTGTAAAAAGTGGGGACAGGGGGGCGAAATGGAGGGCGTGGCTCCAAAACTTTGATGCAGATTTTTGGGGGTCGTTACCAGCTATCTTCCCACCAAATTTGGAGGCTCTAGCTCCACAACTCTGGAAGATACACGCATTCCCGTTTTTGACGAAGTGTTGGGGTGGATGGGGGCGGCTAGGGCAGTATTGGTGGGCGTGGCATCCAAACTTTTGATGCAGTTTTTAGAAGGTCATCATCACCTATCTTGGCACCAAATTTGGTGGCTCTAGCTCAAAAACTGTGGGAGATATAGCCATTTATAATTTCAAAATGCGGGGGGCTGGGGGCGTAATGGGTGGGCGTGGCTCCAAAATTTTTATGCAGTTTTTGGGGGTCGTTACTAGCTATCTTCCCACCCAGTTTGGATGCTGTAGCTCCACAGGCGTTTTTGACTTAAAAATGCGGGGGCAGGGGGGCTGGGGGCGGAATGGGGGCGTGGCTCCAAAAATTCAGGTAAAGAGTATATTGAGTTTGTGCAATGTCCGTCATGGTGTCTGTCCGTCTGTCCGTCTGTCCGTCTGTCCGTCTGTATGAACGCAACTTTTTTCCACACCCTTCAAGCTAGAGACTTGAAACTTTCCAAATCTCTTTATCTATGGGATAGTAAATTAAAGTGTCAAGATGGGTGTTCTACGATAACTGGGGGGCTGGCAAATCGATAAATTCGATAACTCAAAACCGATAAATCCACATATTTCGCACATACTTACAGCTAGAAGTACCAAATTTGGTAAGAAGGTAGCTACTAGCAACCCCCAAAAAACTGCATCAAAAATTTTGGAGCCACGCCCCCCCATTCCGCCCACAGCCCCCCCGAATTTTAAAGTCAAAAAAGCCAATATCTCCCACAGTTTTTGAGCTAGAGCCACCAAATTTGGTGCCAAGATAGGTGATGATGACCCCTAAAAAACTGCGTCATAAGATTGGATGCCACGCCCACCAATACCGCCCTAGCCACCCCCATGTGCCCCAACGCTTAGTCAAAAACGGGAATGCGTGTATCTTCCAGATTTGTGGAGCTAGAGCCTCCAAATTTGGTGGGAAGATAGCTGTTAACGACCCCCAAAAATCTGCATCAAAGTTTCGGAGCCACGCCCACCCATTCCGCCCCCAGCCCCCCTGCATTTTGAAATCAGAAATGGCTATATCTCCCACATTTTTTGAGCTAGAGCCACCAAATTTGGTGCCAAGATAGGTGATGATGACCCCCTAAAAACTGCATCAAAAGTTTGGATGCCACGCCCACCAATACTGCCCTAGCCGCCCCCATCCACCCCAACGCTTCGTCAAAAACGGGAATGCGTGTATCTTCCAGAGTTGTGGAGCTAGAGCCTCCAAATTTGGTAGGAAGATAGCTGGCAACGACCCCCAAAAATCTGCATCAAAGTTTTGGAGCCACGCCCTCCATTTCGCCCCCCTTTCCCCCCTTTTTTCGATTTTCGAGCTAGAGTCACCAAATTTGGTATCAAGATAACAATTGACATTCCACAAAGATCTGCATCACAAATTTGGATGCCACGCCCACCCTTACCCACCCCAGCCCCCCTTTCCCCATCTTTTACAAACTTCGAGCTAGAGTCACCAAATTTGGTATATAGATAGCAATTGACATTCCACAAAGATCTGCATCAAAAAATTTGGATGCCACGCCCACCCATACCGCCCCCAGCCCCCCTTTCCCCACCTTTTACAAATTTTGAGCTAGAGTCACCAATTTTGGTATGAAGATAGCAATTGACATTTCAGAAAGATCTGCAACAAAAATTTTGATGCCTCAACTACCCATACTGCCCCCCCCCTGTCCCCACCTTTTACAAACTTTGAGCTAGAGTCACCAAATTTGGTATGAAGATAGCCGGTGGCATCCCCATCTGCATCGGAGAATCTTTAAGGCAGCGTAAGCCCCTGCCGCATCCGTACCCCTTTGCATTCAGGCCTCTTTTTACCGGTTTTAATTCTGGTATCGAGTATGCCGCAGTCGGTTGCGTCCGACTGCAACGTTTCCACTTGTTTTATTTAAGACTTTTACTACATTTTGTAAGACGGCCAACTTCATTTTTAAATTTAAAAACCGTTAATGGTATAGCATACGCATCATTTCAATTGGCGTGTAAAGCTCTAGGATTACTAGAAGATGATAAGCACTGGGATTCAACTATAGCCGAAGCTGTCATATGTCAAAATCCTACAAAACTGAGGGAACTTTTTGCAATAATGTTAGTATTTTGTCAAATTTCGGATGCTCTTAAACTTTGGAATACTTATAAAGAGAGTTTCTCAGAAGATATTTTAAGAGTCTTTCATATTTCACAATACAGAAATATTGATCAAAGTATTCTGAATAATGTATTAAATAAATGTCTTATTTACATTGAAGATATAGTACTGTCTATTGGTGGTCAAAACTTGATTTACTATGGACTTCCACTACCAATCAGATCCGAGGAAATTGTTCAAAATAATGAAAATCATAGAGAAACAAATTATGAAAATTGCGATAATTTTGTTGTTAACATCAACAACATCAACATAAATTAACTTTAAAAATTGGTTCACCTGTAATGTTGATTCGCAACTTGAAGCCGCCAGAACTGTGCAATGGTACAAGATTGCAAGTTAAAGCCCTTCATAAGAATGTTGTCGAAGCAATGGTCTTCACTGGCAGTGGTATAGGGGAAACGGTTTTTATACCGAGAATTCCATTAATGCCTTCTGACTCTGAATTGCCATTTCAATTTAAAAGATTGCAATTTCCTTTAAAAGTTTGCTTTGCCCTAACAATCAATAAATCACAGGGACAAACTCTTAAATTAGCCGGACTAAACTTAAGACACGATTGTTTTTCTCATGGCCAATTTTATGTAGCCTGCTCAAGAGTCAGTTCACCAAAAAGTTTATTTGTATTAGCACCTGACGTAAAAACAACCAATGTAGTTTATAAGGAAGCTCTTAAAGTTGTTAATAATTGCACATTAAATTCAATAAGTGGAGAAGGCCTACTGGGGAAACCACAATATTCTCTACCTCAATGGTGGCGTGGAAAAGAGAATATTAAATACTTTGCTTAAATATTTAGTGAAATATTTTCTAATTAATTTATTTTGTATCTATCTTCTATTGCTAAAATTTATATAAACTATCCGCGCAGCGAAGTAAGCGGGCCACCTACTAGTCCTTAATATAAACAATATTAAACAAGTGAAAACGTTGCAGTCGGACGCAACCGTCTGCGGCATACTCGATACCAGTATTAAAACCGGTAAAAAGAGGCCTTATTGCAAAGGGGTACGGATGCTGCAGGGGTTTACGCTGTCTTAAAGATTCTCCGCAGCAGATGGGGATGCCACCAGCTATATTCCTCCCAAATTTGGTGACTAGCTCAAAGTTTGTAAAAAGTAGGAAAAGGGGGGAGGGGGCTGGAGCGGTATGGGTAGTTGTGGCATCAAAATTTTTGATGCAGATCTTTGTGAAATGTCAATTGCTATCTTCTTAACAAATTTGGTGACTCTAGCTCGAATTTTGTAAAAGGTGTCGAAAGGGGGGGGCTGGGGGCGGTATGGGTGGGCGTGGCATCCAAATTTGTGATGCAGATCTTTGTAGAATGTCAATTGCTATCTTCATACCAAATTTGGTGACTCTAGCTCGAAATTTGTAAAAGATGGGGAAAGGGGGCTGGGGGCGGTAAGGGTGGGCGTGGCATCCAAATTTTTGCTGCAAATCTTTGTGTAATGTCAATTGCTTTCTTCATACCAAATTTGGTGAATCTAGCTCGAAGTTTGTAAAAGGTGTGGAAAGGGGGCTGGGGGCGGTATTTGGGGCGTGGCATCCAAATTTGTGATGCAGATCTTTGTGGAATGTCAATTGCTATCTTCATACCAAATTTGGTGACTCTAGCTCGAAAATTGTAAAAAGTGGGGACAGGGGGGCGAAATGGAGGGCGTGGCTCCAAAACTTTGATGCAGATTTTTGGGGGTCGTTACCAGCTATCTTCCCACCAAATTTGGAGGCTCTAGCTCCACAACTCTGGAAGATACACGCATTCCCGTTTTTGACGAAGTAATGTTGTGGATGGGGGCGGCTAGGGCAGTATTGGTGGGCGTGGCATCCAAACTTTTGATGCAGTTTTTAGGGGGTCATCGTCACTTATCTTGGCACCAAATTTGGTGGCTATAGCTCAAAAACTGTGAGAGTTATAGGCTTTTTATACTCGATACCGAAGGTTAGCAAGCTAGAGACTTGAAACTTTCCAAATCTCTTTATCTATGGGATAGTAAATTAAAGTGTCAAGATGGGGGTTCTACGATAACTGGGGGGCTGAAAAATCGATAAATTCGATAACTCAAAACCGATAAATCCACATATTTCGCACATCCTTACAGCTAGAAGTACCAAATTTGGTAAGAAGATAGCTACTAGAAACCCCCAAAAAACTGCATCAAAGTTTTGGAGCCACGCCCCCCTATCCGCCCCCAGCCCCCCCGCATTTTAAAGACAAAAACGCCTATATCTCCCACAGTTTTTGAGCTATAGCCACCAAATTTGGTGCTAAGATAGGTGATGATGACCCCTCAAAACTGCATCAAAAGATTGGATGCCACGCCCACCAATACCGCCCTAGCCACCCCCATGTTACCCAACGTTTCGTCAAAAACGGGAATGCGTGTATCTTCAAGAGTTGTGGAGCTAGAGCCTCCAAATTTGGTGGGAAGATAGCTGGTAACGACATCTTAAAAACTGCATCCAAACTTTTGGAGCCACGACCACCCATTCCGCCCTCAGCCCCCCGCATTTTGAAATCAGAAATGGCTATATCTCCCACAGTTTTTGAGCTAGAGCCACCAAATTTGGTAGGAAGATAGCTGGTAACGACCCCTAAAAAACTGCATCAAAAGTTTGGATGCCACGCCCACCAATATTGCCCTAGCCGCCCCCATCCACCCCAACGCTTCGTCAAAAACGGGAATGCGTGTATCTTCCAGAGTTGTGGAGCTAGAGCCACCAAATTTGGTAGGAAGATATCTGGCAACGACCCCCAAAAATCTGCATCAAAGTTTTGGAGCCACACCCTCCATTTCGCCCCCCTTTCCCCACTTTTTACAATTTTTGAGCTAGAGTCACCAAATTTGCTATGAAGATAGCAATTGACATTTCAGAAAGATCTGCATCAAAAATTGGTAAGCCACGCCCACCCATACCGACCCAGCCCCCTTTCCCCACTATTTACAAATTTCGAGCTAGAGTCACCAAATTTGGTATGAAGATAGCAATTGACATTTTACAAAGATCTGCATCAAAAATTTGGATTCCACGCCCACCCATACCGCCCCCAGCCCCCCTTTCCCCATCTTTTACAAACTTCGAGCTTGAGTCACCAAATTTGGTATGAAGATAACAATTGACATTCCACAAAGATCTGCATCAAAATTTGGATGCCACGCCCACCCAAACCACCCCCAGCCCCCCTTTCCCCACCTTTTACAAATTTTGAGCTAGAGTCACCAAATTTGGTATGAAGATAGCAACTGACATTTCAGAAAGATCTGCAACAAAAATTTTGATGCCACAACTACCCATACTGCCCCAGCCCCCCCCCTTTCCCCACCTTTAACAAACTTTGAGCAAGAGTCACCAAATTTGGTATGAAGATAGCCGGTGGCATCCCCTTCTGCATCGGAGAATCTTTAAGGCAGCGTAAACCTCTGCCGCATCCGTAACCCTTTGCATTCAGACCTCTTTTTACCGGTTTTAATACTGGTATCGAGTATACCGCAGTCGGTTGCGTCCGACTGCAACGTTTCCACTTGTTTTACTTTAAATTGCGGGGGGGCTGGGGGCGTAATGGGTGGGCGTGGCTCCAAAATTTTTGATTCAGTTTTTTGGGGGTTGCTAGTAGCTATCTTCTCACCAAATTTGGTAGTTATAGCTGTAAGGATGTGCGAAATATGTGGATTTATCGTTTTTGAGTTATCGAATTTATCGATTTGCCAGCCCCCCACTTATCGTAGAACACCCATCTTGACACTTTAATTTACTTTCCCATAGATAAAGAGAATTGGAAAGTTTCAAGTCTCTAGCTTGAAGGGTGTGGAAAAACTTGCACACATACGGACGGACAGACGGAGAGACACCATGACGGACATTGCACAAAACCAATATACTCTTTACCTTCGGTATCGAGTATAAAAATTCACTGAAACGAAAAGTAACTTTCTTTGTTCACATTAAATATGAACTGAAATGCATAACCAATTCATTACAGTTATTCCTCTTAGCAGCATATCCCGAGCTCATACATACAACGCTTGCACTTCAGAGCTAGGTATGGGTGGTGTAAATTAGGCAATGCAATTCCCTTAACTGCAGCCTCTTAGTTATGGTTAGCTTAGCTTAGTGAGTGCGGAGGAGATAGGGAGATTAAGATTTATGTTTTACATGCAAAGCGCGCATAAACAAAAGAGTGAGCGTAAATGGGCAACAACAAAGGAGCATGATCGGAGCGAGATTTGAAATTATCTGATTATCATAAGAACAACAAGCGTGCTTATGTGGACGCCCTTTGCTTGTTCGAAATTTCATATTAATAATATATCAATAATGTTAGTGTGTTACGTTTTGTCTAAGTTATATAAGCAGCAAGTAGGCGAATCCACCTCCATAACATATTCTGGTGTGGGAAATTTTTCTAGACGCACCAAGTTTTGTTATGTTGTTGTTGTTTTTTTTAAATCAATGACACCAACAGAAAACAGCAGTTCAATTGTCAAAGGCACACAAATCTGAAAAAAATGTGCACTGTGCGAATTGAAACACGTACATAAAATTATGATATTTACATTTTCAAGCGCATTGTTCACTTAATTGTGTATGCACTTATTCATTAAGAAGCGGAAATACGTTTCTTTTTTGCAAGTGTACAAACCTTTGTCGTCGCTACGTCGTTGCGCATTTGTTTTGCTTTTGTATTCTCGCTCGCGATCAAACTCTCAGCTTGAGCGACAATCAGGCGACAGTAGTGGAATGGGTACTTGTTGTAATTGTAATTTGTTTTTTAAAATGGTTAAAAAGTGCTACAAATCGTATGGGAGGTACTTGAAGGAAATGTCCAAATAAAAATTCCCCTCTTAGTGCTCATTTTCAACCTGCATGAAATATTGTGTGAAATTTTCAGCCTTCTATTTCTTTTCGTATAGGCTGTGGCGATTCGGACAATCAGGACAAACTCTGTTATATATTTACTAGTAAGTGGCCCGCTTAATTCGCTGCTTACTTCCCCAGTAGGCCTTCTCCACTTATTGAATTTAATTTGCAATTATTAACAACTTTAAGAGCTTCTTTATAAACTACATTGGTTGTTTTTACGTCAGGTGCTAATACAAATAAACTTTTTGGTGAACTGACTCTTGAGCAGGCTACATAAAATTTGCCATGAGAAAACGATTTCTTTTCTTAAGTCTAGTCCGGCTAATTTAAGAGTTTGTCCCTGTGATTTTGAATTGTTATTGGCAAAGCAAACTTTTAAAGGAAATTGCAATCTTTTAAATTGAAATGGCAATTCAGAATCAGAAGGTATTAATGGAATTCTCGTTATAATAACCGTTTCCCCTATACCATTGCCAGTAAAGATAATTGCTTCGACAACATTCTTATGAAGGACTTTAACTTGCAATCTTGTACCATTGCACAGTTTTGGCGGTTTCAATTTGCGAACCAACATTACAAGTGAACTAATCTTTAAAGTTAATTTATGTTGAGGCAGGCCAGCCGGATTTCATGAATTAAGAAAATCGACGGGGTAATGAACTGCATCTTCGATTTCAGTCACAGAATCAATAGAGTTATATGTCTTTTCTTCACTTTGAAATGATTTTAATAAAAACTCGTTTATTTCCAATGCATTGTCATTTCTCGCAGTCAAAATAGCACGTTATGAAAACCATTCGAGTGATTTTTGAGAGATATTTGTAATATCCGGAAATATTTTTAGAGTTAGCTCATCAATACTTTTCACAACATGACACAAAGTTGATGGTAAAGTTATTTTGCCATCATGGGTTGGAAATAATCCATTTCTTATTTGGAGAAGCATTTCTGCAAATTCGCCAGCTATGCTATCACCTTTTAAGTGCACTCGCATATTTTTCGATAATGCAATTTTCTGTATTTTGGGCCACAAAATTGAAGACTTTAAGCACGCATTTATTTCATCTGCTCTTGTTCCTCTGGGGATCACTGGGAGAGTTTGTTAAAAATCACCAGCTAAGAGAACAGTTATGCTACACATTAAGTATTCACTATCTCGAATGTCTTTCAAAGATCGATTTACAGCTTCAAAAGCACCTTTATGGCCCATAATACACTCATCCCAAACAATAAGCTTGCAATCTTTGAGCACAGCAGCAATATTAGATTGCTTTGAAATTGAGCAATGTGGTGTTTCTAAATGAATCAAATTAAATGGAATCTTAAGTGTAGAATGCGCTGTGCGACCACCATTAAGTAAAGTGGCTGCGATACCGGAAGAAGCAACGGCCAATGCAATTTTTTTACTTTGCCGTACCTTTGCCAATAATAAATTTAAATGATACGTTTTATCTGTTCCACCAGGTGCATCTAAAAATAGATTTCTCCCTTTTCTGCTTCAACGCTATGTAGTATCTTTTCGTAAACTTGTTTTTGCTCAGCAGTAAGAAGTAGCTCATTATAAACGACAAAATTATCGCAACTTTCATAATTTGTTTCTCTATGATATTCAATATTTGGAACAATTTCCTCGGATCTAATTGGTAGTGGAAGTCCATAGTAAATCAAGTTTTGACCACCAATAGACAGTACAATATCTTCAATGTAAATAAGACATTTATTTAATACATTATTCACAATACTTTCATCAATATTTCTGTCTTGTGAAAAACGAAAGGCTCTTAAAATATCTTCTGAGAAACTCTCTTTATAAGTATTCCAAAGTTTAAGAGCATCTGAAATTTGTCGAAATACTAACATTATTGCAAAAAGTTCTCTCAGTTTTGTAGGATTTTGACATATGACAGCATCGGCTAAAGTTGAATCCCAGTGCTTATCATCTTCTAGTAATCCTAGAGCTTTACACGCCAATTGAAATGATGCGTATGCTATACCATTAACGGTTTTTAAATTTAAAAATGAAGTTGGGCCCCTTACAAAATGTAATAAAAGTCTTAAATAAAAACATTCTGTATTATTGGGATGAATAGTGTAAACTCTTCCCAAAGCTGAATCTCTTTTAACTCCAGGAAAATTTGGTACATCATGCCCTCGTTTTCTTCTTTGAAATTCTTTATTGTTCCATGTAAGCTCATCACGTGTGCATAGCTCAAAGAAGGCTGCATCACAAATTTGGATTCCACGCCCACCCATACCGCCCCCAGCCCCCTTTCCCAACTTATTACAAATTTCGAGCTAGAGTCACCAAATTTGGTATGAAGATAGCAATTGACATTTTACAAAGATCTGCATCAAAAATTTGGATTCCACGCCCACCCATACCGCCCCCAGCCCCCTTTCCACACTTATTACAAATTTCGAGCTTGAGTCACCAAATTTGGTATGAAGATAACAATTGACATTCCACAAAGATCTGCATCAAAAATTTGGATGCCACGCCCACCCAAACCGCCCCCAGCCCCCCCTTTCCCCACCTTTTACAAATTTTGAGCTAGAGTCACCAATTTTGGTATGAAGATAGCAATTGACATTTCAGAAAGATCTGCAACAAAAATTTTGATGCCACAACTACCCATACTGCCCCAGCCCCCCCTTTCCCCACCTTTAACAAACTTTGAGCAAGAGTCACCAAATTTGGTATGAAGATAGCCGGTGGCATCCCCTTCTGCATCGGAGAATCTTTAAGGCAGCGTAAACCTCTGCCGCATCCGTAACCCTTGCATTCAGGCCTCTTTTTACCGGTTTTAATACTGGTATCGAGTATACCGCAGTCGGTTGCGTCCGACTGCAACGTTTCCACTTGTTTTTACTTTAAATTGCGGGGGGCTGGGGGCGTAATGGGTGGGCGTGGCTCCAAAATTTTTGATTCAGTTTTTTGGGGGTTGCTAGTAGCTATCTTCTCACCAAATTTGGTAGTTATAGCTGTAAGGATGTGCGAAATATGTGGATTTATCGTTTTTGAGTTATCGAATTTATCGATTTGCCAGCCCCCCACTTATCGTAGAACACCCATCTTGACACTTTAATTTACTTTCCCATAGATAAAGAGAATTGGAAAGTTTCAAGTCTCTAGCTTGAAGGGTGTGGAAAAAACTTGCACACATACGGACGGACAGACGGAGAGACACCATGACGGACATTGCACAAAACCAATATACTCTTTACCTTCGGTATCGAGTATAAAAATTCACTGAAACGAAAAGTAACTTTCTTTGTTCACATTAAATATGAACTGAAATGCATAACCAATTCATTACAGTTATTCCTCTTAGCAGCATATCCCGAGCTCATACATACAACGCTTGCACTTCAGAGCTAGGTATGGGTGGTGTAAATTAGGCAATGCAATTCCCTTAACTGCAGCCTCTTAGTTATGGTTAGCTTAGCTTAGTGAGTGCGGAGGAGATAGGGAGATTAAGATTTATGTTTTACATGCAAAGCGCGCATAAACAAAAGAGTGAGCGTAAATGGGCAACAACAAAGGAGCATGATCGGAGCGAGATTTGAAATTATCTGATTATCATAAGAACAACAAGCGTGCTTAGGTGGACGCCCTTTGCTTGTTCGAAATTTCATATTAATAATATATCAATAATGTTAGTGTGTTACGTTTTGTCTAAGTTATATAAGCAGCAAGTAGGCGAATCCACCTCCATAACATATTCTGGTGTGGGAAATTTTTCTAGACGCACCAAGTTTTGTTATGTTGTTGTTGTTTTTTAAATCAATGACACCAACAGAAAACAGCAGTTCAATTGTCAAAGGCACACAAATCTGAAAAAAAATGTGCACTGTGCGAATTGAAACACGTACATAAAATTATGATATTTACATTTTCAAGCGCATTGTTCACTTAATTGTGTATGCACTTATTCATTAAGAAGCGGAAATACGTTTCTTTTTTGCAAGTGTACAAACCTTTGTCGTCGCTACGTCGTTGCGCATTTGTTTTGCTTTTGTATTCTCGCTCGCGATCAAACTCTCAGCTTGAGCGACAATCAGGCGACAGTAGTGGAATGGGTACTTGTTGTAATTGTAATTTGTTTTTTAAAATGGTTAAAAAGTGCTACAAATCGTATGGGAGGTACTTGAAGGAAATGTCCAAATAAAAATTCCCCTCTTAGTGCTCATTTTCAACCTGCATGAAATATTGTGTGAAATTTTCAGCCTTCTATTTCTTTTCGTATAGGCTGTGGCGATTCGGACAATCAGGACAAACTCTGTTATATATTTACTAGTAAGTGGCCCGCTTACTTCGCTGCTTACTTCCCCAGTAGGCCTTCTCCACTTATTGAATTTAATTTGCAATTATTAACAACTTTAAGAGCTTCTTTATAAACTACATTGGTTGTTTTTACGTCAGGTGCTAATACAAATAAACTTTTTGGTGAACTGACTCTTGAGCAGGCTACATAAAATTTGCCATGAGAAAACGATTTCTTTTCTTAAGTCTAGTCCGGCTAATTTAAGAGTTTGTCCCTGTGATTTTGAATTGTTATTGGCAAAGCAAACTTTTAAAGGAAATTGCAATCTTTTAAATTGAAATGGCAATTCAGAATCAGAAGGTATTAATGGAATTCTCGTTATAATAACCGTTTCCCCTATACCATTGCCAGTAAAGATAATTGCTTCGACAACATTCTTATGAAGGACTTTAACTTGCAATCTTGTACCATTGCACAGTTTTGGCGGTTTCAATTTGCGAACCAACATTACAAGTGAACTAATCTTTAAAGTTAATTTATGTTGAGGCAGGCCAGCCGGATTTCATGAATTAAGAAAATCGACGGGGGTAATGAACTGCATCTTCGATTTCAGTCACAGAATCAATAGAGTAATATGTCTTTTCTTCACTTTGAAATGATTTTAATAAAAACTCGTTTATTTCCAATGCATTGTCATTTCTCGCAGTCAAAATAGCACGTTATGAAAACCATTCGAGTGATTTTTGAGAGATATTTGTAATATCCGGAAATATTTTTAGAGTTAGCTCATCAATACTTTTCACAACATGACACAAAGTTGATGGTAAAGTTATTTTGCCATCATGGGTTGGAAATAATCCATTTCTTATTTGGAGAAGCATTTCTGCAAATTCGCCAGCTATGCTATCACCTTTTAAGTGCACTCGCATATTTTTCGATAATGCAATTTTCTGTATTTTGGGCCACAAAATTGAAGACTTTAAGCACGCATTTATTTCATCTGCTCTTGTTCCTCTGGGGATCACTGGGAGAGTTTGTTAAAAATCACCAGCTAAGAGAACAGTTATGCTACACATTAAGTATTCACTATCTCGAATGTCTTTCAAAGATCGATTTACAGCTTCAAAAGCACCTTTATGGCCCATAATACACTCATCCCAAACAATAAGCTTGCAATCTTTGAGCACAGCAGCAATATTAGATTGCTTTGAAATTGAGCAATGTGGTGTTTCTAAATGAATCAAATTAAATGGAATCTTAAGTGTAGAATGCGCTGTGCGACCACCATTAAGTAAAGTGGCTGCGATACCGGAAGAAGCAACGGCCAATGCAATTTTTTACTTTGCCGTACCTTTGCCAATAATAAATTTAAATGATACGTTTTATCTGTTCCACCAGGTGCATCTAAAAATAGATTTCTCCCTTTTCTGCTTCAACGCTATGTAGTATCTTTTCGTAAACTTGTTTTTGCTCAGCAGTAAGTAGCTCATTATAAACGACAAAATTATCGCAACTTTCATAATTTGTTTCTCTATGATATTCAATATTTGGAACAATTTCCTCGGATCTAATTGGTAGTGGAAGTCCATAGTAAATCAAGTTTTGACCACCAATAGACAGTACAATATCTTCAATGTAAATAAGACATTTATTTAATACATTATTCACAATACTTTCATCAATATTTCTGTCTTGTGAAAAACGAAAGGCTCTTAAAATATCTTCTGAGAAACTCTCTTTATAAGTATTCCAAAGTTTAAGAGCATCTGAAATTTGTCGAAATACTAACATTATTGCAAAAAGTTCTCTCAGTTTTGTAGGATTTTGACATATGACAGCATCGGCTAAAGTTGAATCCCAGTGCTTATCATCTTCTAGTAATCCTAGAGCTTTACACGCCAATTGAAATGATGCGTATGCTATACCATTAACGGTTTTTAAATTTAAAAATGAAGTTGGGCCCCTTACAAAATGTAATAAAAGTCTTAAATAAAAACATTCTGTATTATTGGGATGAATAGTGTAAACTCTTCCCAAAGCTGAATCTCTTTTAACTCCAGGAAAATTTGGTACATCATGCCCTCGTTTTCTTCTTTGAAATTCTTTATTGTTCCATGTAAGCTCATCACGTGTGCATAGCTCAAAGAAGGCTAGCAAAGTGGTTTTGGGTGTAGTGCTTAATCTGTCAAGTAATTGTTGCGGATTATTGGGGTTAAAATATATCCGTTGACCATTTTCTAAATGAACAGCTAAGTGTGTAATAGCCGGAAAACGTTCATGTATGTACATATTAATTTCATTACGTTGGTCTTCAAGAGTAAATGATGCTTGATCACTGCCCTTGTTAACATATTAACAAATGTATTTAATAGACTTTACAGAAATACAATACTCAACATTTATGTGAGCTTCAAATGTTCTCAATAGTACACAGTTATAAGGCACAACCCAAAGATTATCTATGCAATTACTATTTATATTAATTGCATTACCACCATCTTCTATCGCTCTTCTACGATATAGAGGGTAACTATCTTTTCCAGTCACAGTTTCTTTAAGTAATTGTCGAGGAAACCTTTTGGTACATTTTATTTACGATTTATTTGACTTAACAATGTTAAATAACAAAGGATCCTCATCTGCGTTTGGTATTACGGCACAGATAATTTTATCGATTTTATCTGGTCTTATTTTATTTTCTAACCAAAGTAGAATATGTATATGTGGTAAACCTCGCTTTTGCTATTTCACAGAGTACATGAAACATTGCACGCTTCCAAACAAAGAACCTTTTGTCAATAGTGACATTAAATCTTTAACTTTTAAATTAAAAACTCGAGCTATAATATCGTGACGATCATGCGGTTTTTGACCCGGTAATAAAACACTTTTTATGTCATACCATTGTGGATTGCATGTGAATGTTATGAAAAGATCTGGTCGCCCATAATGGCGAACATATGTCATAGCATCTTGAGTCTTTTCATGCATATATCGTGCAGAACTTGTAAAAGAAGATGGTAAAATTACCGTCTGACCAAGTTGAGCTGCGACAACATCTGGTTGGCCTATTGCATCTTGTAGATGTATTTAGCTATCTGCTCTGAGTTTCGCTTGATTGCAGCTAATATAATTTAACCTTTCTGTTTCAATTTTAGCATACATATCTGACTGACTAAAAAGGAAACGACAATAATTTAAATGATTTATCTCAGATTGACGAATCATTGTTTTATAGCTGTAAAAGCTTAAGCAGATATCATTTTTTTTGTTTCCTCCTTTTTTAATAATGGATTCCATTGTGGTATATCCACTGAATAGCCATCTTCGCCATAAGGAAATAGCAAAGGGTACTGTAAGGCATCGTATGAACGATGCACCTCATTTATACGATGTAATTTATTATTATGGCTTTCAATAATAATATCGCGCTTTTCAAATTGCTGACCAACAATATCTAAAGCTACTTCGCTTGATTGAGGTACATTGCAAAGCCCTTTGTGAGCACCAGCGGGTGTTCGATCAGCATGTATAATCAATTTATAGTCTTTAGTACCTGTTGGTATTTTATTGAGAGCCATTTTTAGATCTTTAACATAACGATTATGCTGATGAAACATACATTGAAGATCCTTTACTACGCTTCAACCAACATTTTTTGTTTTCCAGTTGAATAAACTGTGTGAAAAATTCTCATCGGTTCAAAGAAACCTTAACGAGAAAAATCTCGTAATGGATTCTCCAAAGCGTAAAAAGGCCAACGTTGGGCAGTTATCGGGCTCTGTGATGTCCGAAAATACTCCAAACGCTCCGATACCACAGTGTAAAATAAATAAAGTAAATAAAAATCTTCATGTCCCTCCTACTAAAATTATCGAGAACTTAGATGATATGCCAATAACTCCCATGGATATTGTGTTATCTGATCCCGATCCTTCGGTTCCTTTGGTGGTTAGTAGTGTTGATGTTAATCAACAAAAAAACTCTATCATACTTAAAGAGCCAAATACTCAATTATCCGAGACTGAGTCTTCCAAACCAGCCTCAGTGGAGGATATAATTAAAAAATTTATTGCTGTTCCACCTAAAAAACAAATATTTGTTTCAAGGCTTCCCCCTGATTTAACATCAGATGATGTCAAGGTCTATATAAAGGCCAAATCGAATGCCAATTTCACGGTGGAGAAATTCAAATTTGCTTATGATCGGAACATTTCGTCGTTTAAAATCAGTGTTTCGAATCAAGATTTTTGCACTATATGCTGCAAAGAATTTTGGCCAGAACACATAATTGTGAAAGAGTATACTGCAAGGAAGAAAAAAATCGGCCCCCGATTGTATCTACCCTTCCGGTGGTTGGTTCTAATATAACTCTGCCAATTACTGATAGTTCAAAAAACTAACATCCTCCTTCTTACTTGGCTATCAGAATGTAAGAGGTCTTTGTAGTAAACTCACTAGTTTATACCTTAATAGTCTTTCTTTCGCTTTCCATGTCATTGCCTTTACTGAAACGTGGTTAAGGCAAGACATTCTCAATTCCGAAATTCTATGTAGTACATATTCTATTTACAGAAAAGACCGTACTCTTCGGCGTGGTGGTGGAGTGCTTATTGCTGTGAATGTAGACTTTCCTTCTGAAACAGTCGTTATAGATAGTTCTTTTGATATAGAGTTTATTGCTGTAAAGCTAAATATTTACGGTATTAACATTTTTATCACTTGTTCGTATATACCTCCTTCCTCTGATCTCTTTATCTATGAGACACATCTATCTGCTATCCATTCTGTCTCTGCCTTGCTTTCTGATCGCGATTTTCTTGTAGTTCTTGGTGATTTCAACATTGCTGAAGCTACTTGGATTTCTTCTCCTGACTCTGGTGCCCTGACTCCCACGGCCCCGAATGAATTTTTAATCGACTTACTTGGGATGTCATTGAGTCAAATTAATGCTATCCCAAATTCTCTTAATAAAATGCTTGATCTGATTTTTGTTTTGGATTCATCATCTTCATCCGTTTCCCGTTCCCAGCCTATATCTTATCCCGAAGACTTATACCATCCTACGTTGGAGCTATTGATTAATTTACCTTCCCGGACGCGTTGCAATATCAAGATGCCTTTGAGTCGAGTTCGTCAATTTCGGAAAACTGATTTTGAGGGACTCGCTCTGCTTTTATCCCAAACTGACTGGTCTCCCCTCTACGAGTCTGACGACTTGGACGTGGCAATCAGTATTTTTTATAATACCTTACATTCTTTATTTGATTTATGTGTCCCGGTTGGTAAGCTAAACAGGTCTAACAAACCTGTGTGGTTTACCCGAGAGTTGACAATTTTTAAAAATCGTAAATCTAAACTCTACAAGAGATTTAGAAAAAACGGCTCATCGGTAGCCTATTCTGCATACTTGATTGCTCGTGCCAGTTTTGATATCTTAAATAACCAATGTTATAAGAATTACCTGACTCGGTGTAGATTACAGTTTCAGCAGGATCCAAAGCGGTTTTTTGATTTTGTTAATGCGAAGCGTAGGTCATCGACACTCCCAGCGGAAGTATTCTTTGAGGAAACGAAGGCCAATTCTGATCAGGAGATTGCAAATATATTTGCCCAATTTTTCAAACGACTTATAGCTCTTTTCAATCTCAAGTCGATTTGCCTTACCCTTATCGGGTTAATGGCTCGAATCGCATCTTTGGACTGAAAATCACTGAAAACTCACTTTTAAATAATCTACATGGTTTGAAACCTATATTTTCCCCAGGACCTGACGGAGTGCCAAGCTGCGTGCTTAGACACTGTGCTCATGGTCTTTTAAAGCCGTTGCTTAAAATGTTTAACTTGTCCCTGGAGTTAGGCTCCTTTCCAAAAATTTGGAAAGAGTCATTTATTATTCCTCTCCATAAAAAAGGAAACAAATCTAATGTTCAAAATTATAGGGGTATCTCCAAGTTGTCTGCTATTCCTAAGATTTTTGAAAAATTAATAACCTCCCATCTTCAACACCTTTGCAAATCTATTATTTCACCGTGCCAGCACGGATTTATGAAACAAAGATCTACTACCACTAACTTGATAGAATTTACTTCATTTGTTATCAAGGGTTTTCAGGACAAATTGCAGACTGATTTTATTTATACTGATTTTAGTAAGGCTTTCGACTCTATGGCGGCTGCAACTCCCCTTGCTGCGCAACAGCTTCAAAGAGATTTAGACAACTTTCAAATGTGGTGTAAAGTAAATTTTTTAAATCTTAATTGCAGTAAATGTAAAGTAATGTCATTTTTTAGATATTTGCCTTTTTTTAATATATATTTTCTTGACAACAAACCACTAGATAGAATTGAATGGGTCGACGATTTGGGCATCGTTATGGACCCAAAGCTTAAGTTTGACAAGCATATTTCTTCAATTTCCAATCGAGCATCTGGTGTCTTGGGGTTCATTAAGCGCTGGTCGAAGGAGTTTAACGATCCCTACTTAACAAAAACTCTGTATACTTCTCTTGTTCGACCGATTCTGGAATATGGATCTTGTATATGGTTTCCGAAATACGAAATTCATCAGAATAAAATAGAATCGGTACAAAAACAATTTCTGCTCTTCGCACTTAGAGGTCTTAACTGGGACACTAACAATAATTTGCCGTCTTATCGTAGTAGACTTTTACTAATAGATCTTCCTTCTCTGAGTGATCGTAAAATAATGCTATCATTTTCCTTTTTTCACAAATTAATTAATGGTGAAATTGATTCTTCTGAATTAATTAACCAAATTAACTTTGCTGTTCCTATTAGAAATACTAGAAATTTTGTACCTATATCTCTTCAAACTTGTAATTCTAATTATGCTCTTCATAACCCTTTTCGTATTCTGTGTTCTATTTATAACGATCTTTCCCACTTAATACACAGTGCCACTCCTACTTGCTCTATTAAAAAGTTAGTTTTGTGTCATTTGTCTACATGTTCGCGATCATCGTAACCGCACGATAAGCGGAGCGCCCCTCGGTCGGATGGGCGGGAGGTGGGTCGTTTTGTGCGTGGGTCCGCGCGTTAACAAGCCGGTGCTTGGTATCGTTGGGCCACTTGACTGTACTGTTCGTTAGTACATCTACGTCCCATATAAAAAAAAAAAAAAATTTGAAATATTTTTGCAACGTAGTTGAGCTTCCTTTTCATCATCACCAACAAAATAAATTTGTAGAAACTGCATTTCTTCATTTGGCAAAGGTCGGACACTACCAATTATGTGATACACTTGTCCTTGGACTTTAAAGGTTGACCAACTTTCATTTATAGTTTTTGTACTACCAAAAGAAGTCATTTGAAAGCAGCTGTTATACTTTCTTATACGAACAATGAAATGATCATGCTTGGGATGTCCAACAATTATAAAGCTTTTAAGTGGATCAGGCAAACTTTCATATTGTGAAAGTTTAACTTTTCCTGCCTTGCAACAGATACCCAAAGGCTCATTTTTCCATTTTAAAGCATTACAATGTTTGCATATCAAATTCATACTACCAAGTTGAGTAATTTTATCTGACTTGTAAGCTATTTCAAAATCATAGTTTAAGCCAGACATGGCTTTAACACTCCATGCACGCAAACGCCTTTCTTGACGTGCATCAGGATTATTAGCCTGATGGCTTCTCACTGCAACTCTATGAGCTTCAGGATTATTAGCCACTTCTCTTCTCGATACAACTCTAATAAAATCAGGATTATTAACACGATATCTTTTTGATGCTTCTATGTGCTTTCCCCTATTGATATCACTATTTTTTTCAAATGAACGTTATTTTACCTTTTTTTCTGTATTGCCGGTGAATCGACTAAGCCTTTTAACAGGGTTTTTAACATTTTCAGTTATACATTCACTTGACGTATCAGATTCTTGAGTTTATACTTCCACTAAAGAAATATAAACATCAAAATGTCCATTCATTAATGGACCGGTAAAACGCAATCTTTTTACAGGATGAATATTATTTGCGAATGCTTGTAATAAATTTCCATTTTGAAAAACTGGAAAATTTACAGCATAAATTTCTGCTGCTGCTTGAAGCAAGGTTTACAATGTCAGCGTGAGATTGGAATATTTTTTGCTTCTGTCTGCCACACATATTTATACTCGATACCGAAGGTAAAGAGTATATTGAGTTTGTGCAATGTCCGTCATGGTGTCTGTCCGTCTGTCCGTCTGTATGAACGCAACTTTTTTCCACACCCTTCAAGCTAGAGACTTGAAACTTTCCAAATCTCTTTATCTATGGGATAGTAAATTAAAGTGTCAAGATGGGTGTTCTACGATAACTGGGGGGCTGGCAAATCGATAAATTCGATAACTCAAAACCGATAAATCCACATATTTCACTCATCCTTACAGCTAGAAGTACCAAATTTGGTAAGATGATAGCTACTAGCAACCCCCAAAAACTGCATCAAAAATTTTGGAGCCACGCCCCCCATTCCGCCCACAGCCCCCCCGAATTTTAAAGTCAAAAAAGCCAATATCTCCCACAGTTTTTGAGCTATAGCCACCAAACTTGGTGCCAAGATAGGTGATGATGACCCCTCAAAAACTGCATCATAAGATTGGATGCCACGCCCACCAATACCGCCCTAGCCACCCCCATGTGCCCCAACGCTTAGTCAAAAACGGGAATGCGTGTATCTTCTAGAGTTGTGGAGCTAGAGCCTCCAAATTTGGTGGGAAGATAGCTGTTAACGACCCCCAAAAATCTGCATCAAAGTTTTGGAGCCACGCCCACCCATTCCGCCCCCAGCCCCCCTGCATTTTGAAATCAGAAATGGCTATATCTCCCACATTTTTTGAGCTAGAGCCACCAAATTTGGTGCCAAGATAGGTGATGATGACCCCCTAAAAACTGCATCAAAAGTTTGGATGCCACGCCCACCAATACTGCCCTAGCCGCCCCCATCCACCCCAACGCTTCGTCAAAAACGGGAATGCGTGTATCTTCCAGAGTTGTGGAGCTAGAGCCACCAAATTTGGTAGGAAGATAGCTGGCAACGACCCCCAAAAATCTGCATCAAAGTTTTGGAGCCACGCCCTCCATTTCGCCCCCCTTTCCACCCTTTTTTCGATTTTCGAGCTAGAGTCACCAAATTTGGTATCAAGATAACAATTGACATTCCACAAAGATCTGCATCACAAATTTGGATGCCACGCCCACCCTTACCGCCCCCAGCCCCCCTGTCCGCATCTTTTACAAACTTCGAGCTAGAGTCACCAAATTTGGTATGAAGATAGCAATTGACATTTTACAAAGATCTGCATCAAAAATTTGGATGCCACGCCCACCCTTACCGCCCCCAGCCCCCCCTTTCCCCATCTTTTACAAACTTCGAGCTAGAGTCACCAAATTTGGTATATAGATAGCAATTGACATTCCACAAAGATCTGCATCAAAAATTGGGATGCCACGCCCACCCATACCGCCCCCAGCCCCCCCCTTTCCCCACCTTTTACAAATTTTGAGCTAGAGTCACCAATTTTGGTATGAAGATAGCAATTGACATTTCAGAAAGATCTGCAACAAAAATTTTGATGCCTCAACTACCCATACTGCCCCCAGCCCCCCCCCTGTCCACACCTTTTACAAACTTTGAGCTAGAGTCACCAAATTTGGTATGAAGATAGCCGGTGGCATCCCCATCTGCATCGGAGAATCTTTAAGGCAGCGTAAGCCCCTGCCGCATCCGTACCCTTTGCATTCAGGCCTCTTTTTACCGGTTTTAATTCTGGTATCGAGTATGCCGCAGTCGGTTGCGTCCGACTGCAACGTTTCCACTTGTTTTCACATAAGTTCGTCTCACTCACTCTCAATCTGTAACCGCTTTCGCTTGCATCTCAGCTTGGAGTGGAAAAAAGCTATTAAAAAATTTTGTTTTAAAAGCTGTCAATAGATGGCGAAATACGTTAGGTTTTTGCCTCTATTTTGCTCAAAACTGAGGTAAATGATAATAGAATTCACTTTTTTATATTTATTTGGTACTTATTAACGAATATATAACAATAAAAAAAACGTTAATTTTTGCGCCATTGCAAATGTGTTATCTGAGTTCGAATCAGCTATTTGCATTGTTCACGCTGACATTGTAAACTATCAGCGTACATTTCAGATTTTTAAAAGCTTCAATCCAAGCTAAGCTGACATTGTAAACCTTCCTTGAAGCTCACATGCAGTACCATAAGTATTTGAATTTGACATATTGCACTCGTATTGTTCAGAAGAGCTTTAACACTCTCCATTTAAGTTTATGCTGAAGCAAGCAAAAATTTCCCAGTTGGTTACAACGTGTGCAACAATATTTTGGCGTATGGTGCCATGGAAGCCTTGGCTACCAAATAAAAGGTAGAAAATAGATCTTAAAAGACAGGCTCCATCACCAATTATGGCAACAACTGAATGCGGAACCAAAACACCACTAATATTTAAAGTTTCAATAGACATATTTTAATTTGGCTGTGAGTCAATTGAATTCACTGTAAAACGATTGTTACAACGATACAGCGTCTAATCGTAATTATAATATTCAATAAAATTTAATATACCATTTTATACTCTTAATAGAATATTCAGACTGCTTAGTTTTATTTGATTTTTAAATGCACTTAAGCAGAGTCTATATAAGTATTATATAATATGCAAAATAGAAGACAACTATAAATAAGGTTGCTTCAATTATTAAGTCGAAAATCTACTTAATATTCTTGGTTTTAAAAAACAACAAAAGAAATTAAAATACTTTGATCGTTATTTAAATATTTAAATAATAGCAATTAAATATTTTTTATAACTTATCATTACATACGAATTTTAAATGAACGTATATACATACGTATTTTAAATGAATGTATATTTATATAATACGAAAATGGGTAGTTGTGGCATCAAAATTTTTGATGCAGATCTTTGTGAAATGTCAATTGCTATCTTCATACCAAATTTGGTGACTCTAGCTCGAAGTTTGTAAAAGGTTTGGAAAGGGGGGGCTGAGGGCGGTATGGGTGGGCGTGGCATCCAAATTTTTGATGCAGATCTTTGTGGAATGTCAATTGCTATCTTCATACCAAATTTGGTGACTCTAGCTCGAAATTTGTAATAAGTGGGGAAAGGGGGGCTGGGGGCGGTATGGGTGGGCGTGGCATCCAAATTTTTGCTGCAGATCTTTGTGGAATGTCAATTGCTATCTTCATACCAAATTTGGTGAATCTAGCTCAAAGTTTGTAAAATTTGGGGAAAGGGGGCTGGGGGCGGTATTTGGGGCGTGGCATCCAAATTTGTGATGCAGATCTTTGTGGAATGTCAATTGCTATCTTCATACCAAATTTGGTGACTCTAGCTCGAAAATTGTAAAAAGTGGTGGAGGGCGTGGCTCCAATGAACTGCATCTTCGATTTCATTCACAGAATCAATAGAGTTATATGTCATTTCTTCACTTTGAAATGATTTTAATAAAATTTCGTTTATTTCCAATGCATTGTCATTTCTCGCAGTCAAAATAGCACGTTCTGAAAACCATTCGAGTGATTTTTGAGAGATATTTGTAATATCCGGAAATATTTTTAGAGTTAGCTCTTCAATACTTTTCACAACATGACACAAAGTTGATGGTAAAGTTATTTTGCCATCATGGGTTGGAAATAATCCATTTCCTATTTGAAGAAGCATTTCTGCAAATTCACCAGCTATGCTATCACCTTTTAAGTGCACTCGCATATTTTTCGTTAATGCAATTTTCTGTATTTTGGGCCACAAAGTTGAAGACTTTAAGCACGCATTTATTTCATCTGCTCTTGTTCCTCTGGGGATCACTGGGAGAGTTTGTCGAAAATCACCAGCTAAGAGAACAGTTATGCCACCCATTAAGTATTCACTATCTCGAATGTCTTTCAAAGATCGATTTACAGCTTCAAAAGCACCTTTATGGCCCATAATACACTCATCCCAAACAATAAGCTTGCAATCTTTGAGCACAGCAGCAATATTAGATTGCTTTGAAATTGAGCAATGTGGTGTTTCTTAATGAATCAAATTAAATGGAATCTTAAGTGTAGAATGCGCTGTGCGACCACCATTAAGTAAAGTGGCTGCGATACCGGAAGAAGCAACGGCCAATGCAATTTTTTTACTTTGCCGTACCTTTGCCAATAATAAATTTAAATGATACGTTTTACCTGTTCCACCAGGTGCATCTAAAAATAGATTTCTCCCTTTTCTGCTTCAACGCTATGTAGTATCTTTTCGTATGCTTGTTTTTGCTCAGCAGTAAGGAGTAGCTCATTATAAACGACAAAATTATCGCAATTTTCATAATTTGTTTCTCTATGATATTCAATATTTGGAACAATTTCCTCGGATCTAATTGGTAGTGGAAGTCCATAGTAAATCAAGTTTTGACCACCAATAGACAGTACAATATCTTCAATGTAAATAAGACATTTATTTAATACATTATTCACAATCATTTCATCAATATTTCTGTCTTGTGAAAAATGAAAGGCTCTTCAAATATCTTCTGAGAAACTCTCTTTATAAGTATTCCAAAGTTTAAGAGCATCTGAAATTTGTCGAAATACTAACATTATTGCAAAAAGTTCTCTCAGTTTTGTAGGATTTTGACATATGACAGCATCGGCTATAGTTGAATCCCAGTGCTTATCATCTTCTAGTAATCCTAGAGCTTTACACGCCAATTGAAATGATGCGTATGCTATACCATTAACGGTTTTTAAATTTAAAAATGAAGTTGGGCCCCTTACAAAATGTAATAAAAGTCTTAAATAAAAACATTCTGTATTATCGGGATGAATAGTGTAAACTCTTCCCAAAGCTGAATCTCTTTTAACTCCAGGAAAATTTGGTACATCATGCCCTCGTTTTCTTCTTTGAAATTCTTTATTGTTCCATGTAAAATACGATGGAACTTCACAATATAGAAGCGTTCTTGCAAACTCATCACGTGTGCATAGCTCAAAGAAGGCTAGCAAAGTGGTTTTGGGTGTAGTGATTAATCTGTCAAGTAATTGTTGCGGATTATTGGGGTTAAAATATATCCGTTGACCATTTTCTAAATGAACAGCTAAGTGTGTAATAGCCGGAAAACGTTCATGTATGGGAAATGCAAGGATTCTCCATACCGCTTCTGAGCTACTTATATAACGGCCACTTTCGTACATATTAATTTCATTACGTTGGTCTTCAAGAGTAAATGATGCTTGATCACTGCCCTTGTTAACATATTTACAGATGTATTTAATAGACTTTACAGAACTACAATACTCAACATTTATGTGAGCTTCAAATGTTTTCAATAGTACACAGTTATAAGGCACAACCCAAAGATTATCTATGCAATTACCATTTATATTAATTGCATTACCACCATCTTCTATCGCTCTTCTACGATATAGAAGGTAACTATCTTTTCCAGTCACAGTTTCTTTAAGTAATTGTCGAGGAAACCTTTTGGTACATTTTATTTACGATTTATTATTAAATGCACCGCAAGGACCATGAATCATATTTGACTTAACAATGTTAAATAACAAAGGATCCTCATCTGCGTTTGGTATTACGGCACAGATAATTTTATCGATTTTATCTGGTCTTATTTTATTTTCTAACCAAAGTAGAATATGTATATGTGGTAAGCCCCGCTTTTGCCATTCCACAGAGTACATGAAATATTGCACGCTTCCAAACAAAGAACCTTTTGTCAATAGTGACATTAAATCTTTAACTTTTAAATGAAAAACTCGAGCTATAATATCGTGACGATCATGCGGTTTTTGACCCGGTAATAAAACACTTTTTATGTCATACCATTGTGGATTGCATGTGAATGTTATGAAAAGATCTGGTCGCCCATAATGGCGAACATATGTCATAGCGTCTTGAGTCTTTTCATGAAAATTTCGTGCAGAGCTTGTAAAAGAAGATGGTAAAATAACCGTCTAACCAAGTTGAGCTGCAACAACATCTTGTTGGCCTATTGCATCTTGTAGATGTATTTAGCTATCTGCTCTGAGTTTTGCTTGATTGTTGCGAATATAATTTAACCTTCCTGTTTCAATTTTAGCATACATATCAACCAAAAACTAACTTAAAAGGAACGACAATAAATTAAATGATTTATCTCAGATTGACGAATCATTATTTTATAGCTGTAAAAGCTTAAGCAGATATCATTTTTTTTTGGTTCTTCCTTTTTATACTCGATACCGAAGGTAAAGAGTATATTGAGTTTGTGCAATGTCCGTCATGGTGTCTGTCCGTCTGTCCGTCTGTATGAACGCAACTTTTTTCCACACCCTTCAAGCTAGAGACTTGAAACTTTCCAAATCTCTTTATCTATGGGATAGTAAATTAAAGTGTCAAGATGGGGGTTCTACGATTACTGGGGGGCTGGCAAATCGATAAATTCGATAGCTCAAAACCGATAAATCCTTATATTTCGCACATCCTTACAGCTGGAAGAACCAAATTTGGTAAGAAGATAGCTACTAGCAACCCCCAAAAAACTGCATCAAAAATTTTGGAGCAACGCCCCCAAATTCAGCCCCAGCCCCCCCGCATTTTAAAGTCAAAAAAGCCTATATCTCCCACAGTTTTTGAGCTATAGCCACCAAATTTGGTGCCAAGATAGGTGATGATGACCTTCTAAAAACTGCATCAAAAGTTTGGATGCCACGGCCACCAATACTGCTCTAGCCGCCCCCATCCACCCCAACGCTTAGTCAAAAACGGGAATGCGTGTATCTTCCAGAGTTGTGGAGCTAGAGCCTCCAAATTTGGTGGGAAGATAGCTGGTAACGACCCTCAAAATTTGCATCAAAGTTTTGGAGCCACGCCCACCCATTCCGCCCCCAGCCCCCCCGCATTTTGAAATCTGAAATGGCTATATCTCCCACAGTTTTTGAGCTAGAGCCACCAAATTTGGTGCCAAGATAGGTGATGATGACCCCCTAAAAACTGCATCAAAAGTTTGGATGCCACGCCCAAAAATACCGCCCAAGCCGCCCCCATCCACTCCAACGCTTCGTCAAAAACGGCAATGCGTGTATCTTCCAGAGTTGTGGAGCTAGAGCCTCCAAATTTGGTGGGAAGATAGCTGGTAACGACCCTCAAAATTTGCATCAAAGTTTTGGAGCCACGCCCACCCATTCCGCCCCCAGCCCCCCCGCATTTTGAAATCTGAAATGGCTATATCTCCCACAGTTTTTGAGCTAGAGCCACCAAATTTGGTGCCAAGATAGGTGATGATGACCCCCTAAAAACTGCATCAAAAGTTTGGATGCCACGCCCACCAATACTGCCCTAGCCGCCCCCATCCACCCCAACGCTTCGTCAAAAACGGGAATGCGTGTATCTTCCAGAGTTGTGGAGCTAGAGCCACCAAATTTGGTAGGAAGATAGCTGGCAACGACCCCCAAAAATTTGCATCAAAGTTTTGGAGCCACGCCCTCCATTTCGCCCCCCTTTCCCCACTTTTTACAAATTTCGAGCTAGAGTCACAAAATTTGGTATGAAGATAGCAATTGACATTTTACAAAGATCTGCATCAAAAATTTGGATGCCACGCACACCCTTACCGCCCCCAGCCACCCTCTCCCCACCTTTTACAAATTTCGAGCTAGAGTCACCAAATTTGGTATGAAGATAGCAATTGACATTCCACAAAGATCTGCATCACAAATTTGGATGTCACGCCCACCCTTACCAGCCCCAGCCCTCTTTTCCCCACCTTTTACAAACTTCGAGCTAGAGTCACCAAATTTGGTATGAAGATAGCAATTGACATTTCAGAAAGATCTGCAACAAAATTTTTGATGCCACAACTACCCATACCGCCCCAGTCCCCCCCCCACCCCTTTCCCTACATTTTACAAACTTTGAGCTAGAGTCACCAAACTTAGTATGAAGATAGCAATTGACATTTCAGAAAGATCTGCATCAAAAATTTGGATGCTACGCCCACCCATTACGCCCCCAGCCCCCTTTCCCCACTTATTACAAATTTCGAGCTGGAGTCACCAAATTTGGTATGAAGATAGCAATTGACATTTCAGAAAGATCTGCAACAAAAATTTGGACGCCACGCCCACCCAAACCACCCCCAGCCCGCCCTTTCCACACCTTTTACAAATTTTGAGCAAGAGTCACCAAATTTGGTATGAAGATAACAATTGACATTCCACAAAGATCTGCATCAAAAATTTGGATGCCACGCCCACCCAAACCGCCCCCAGCCCCCCTACCCCCACCTTTTACAAATTTTTTAGCTAGAGTCACTAAATTTGGTATGAAGATAGCAATTGACATTTCAGAAAGATCTGCAACAAAAGTTTTGATGCCACAACTACCCATACCGACCCAGCCGGAAAACGTTCATGTATGGGAAATGCAAGGATTCTCCATACCGCTTCTGAGCTACTTATATAACGGCCACTTTCGTACATATTAATTTCATTACGTTGGTCTTCAAGAGTAAATGATGCTTGATCACTGCCCTTGTTAACATATTTACAAATGTATTTAATAGACTTTACAGAACTACAATACTCAACATTTATGTGAGCTTCAAATGTTCTCAATAGTACACAGTTATAAGGCACAACCCAAAGATTATCTATGCAATTACCATTTATATTAATTGCATTACCACCATCTTCTATCGCTCTTCTACGATATAGAAGGTAACTATCTTTTCCAGTCACAGTTTCTTTAAGTAATTGTCGAGGAAACCTTTTGGTACATTTTATTTACGATTTATTATTAAATGCACCGCAAGGACCATGAATCATATTTGACTTAACAATGTTAAATAACAAAGGATCCTCATCAGCGTTTGGTATTTCGGCACAGATAATTTTATCGATTTTATCTGGTCTTATTTTATTTTCAAACCAAAGTAGAATATGTATATGTGGTAAGCCCCGCTTTTGCCATTCCACAGAGTACATGAAACATTGCACGCTTCCAAACAAAGAACCTTTTATCAATAGTGACATTAAATCTTTAACTTTTAAATGAAAAACTCGAGCTATAATATCGTGACGATCATGCGGTTTTTGACCCGGTAATAAAACACTTTTTATGTCATACCATTGTGGATTGCATGTGAATGTTATGAAAAGATCTGGTCGCCCACAATGGCAAACATATGTCATAGCCTCTTGAGTCTTTTCATGCATATATCGTGCAGAGCTTGTAAAAGAAGATGGTAAAATAACCGTCTAACCAAGTTGAGCTGCAACAACATCTTGTTGGCCTATTGCATCTTGTAGATGTATTTAGCTATCTGCTCTGAGTTTCGCTTGATTGTTGCGAATATAATTTAACCTTCCTGTTTCAATTTTAGCATACATATCAACCAAAAACTAACTAAAAAGGAACGACAATAAATTAAATGATTTATCTCAGATTGACGAATCATTATTTTATAGCTGTAAAAGCTTAAGCAGATATCATTTTTTTTTGGTTCCTCCTTTTTATACTCGATACCGAAGGTAAAGAGTATATTGAGTTTGTGCAATGTCCGTCATGGTGTCTGTCCGTCTGTCCGTCTGTCCGTCTGTATGAACGCAACTTTTTTCCACACCCTTCAAGCTAGAGACTTGAAACTTTCCAAATCTCTTTATCTATGGGATAGTAAATTAAAGTGTCAAGATGGGGGTTCTACGATAACTGGGGGGCTGGCAAATCGATAAATTCGATAACTCAAAACCGATAAATCCACATATTTCGCACATCCTTACAGCTGGAAGAACCAAATTTGGTAAGAAGATAGCTACTAGCAACCCCCAAAAAACTGCATCAAAAATTTTGGAGCAACGCCCCCAAATTCAGCCCCAGCCCCCCGCATTTTAAAGTCGAAAAAGCCTATATCTCCCACAGTTTTTTGAGCTATAGCCACCAAATTTGGTGCCAAGATAGGTGATGATGACCTTCTAAAAACTGCATCAAAAGTTTGGATGCCACGCCCACCAATACTGCCCTAGCCGCCCCCATCCACCCCAACGCTTCGTCAAAAACGGGAATGCGTGTATCTTCCAGAGTTGTGGAGCTAGAGCCTCCAAATTTGGTGGGAAGATAGCTGGTAACGACCCCCAAAAATTTGCATCAAAGTTTTGGAGCCACGCCCTCCATTTCGCCCCCCTTTCCCCACTTTTTACAAATTTCGAGCTAGAGTCACAAAATTTGGTATGAAGATAGCAATTGACATTTTACAAAGGTCTGCATCAAAAATTTGGATGCCACGCACACCCTTACCGCCCCCAGCCACCCTCTCCCCACCTTTTACAAATTTCGAGCTAGAGTCACCAAATTTGGTATGAAGATAGCAATTGACATTCCACAAAGATCTGCATCACAAATTTGGATGTCACGCCCACCCTTACCAGCCCCAGCCCTCTTTTCCCCACCTTTTACAAACTTCGAGCTAGAGTCACCAAATTTGGTATGAAGATAGCAATTGACATTTCAGAAAGATCTGCAACAAAAATTTTGATGCCACAACTACCCATACCGCCCCAGTCCCCCCCCCCACCCCTTTCCCTACATTTTACAAACTTTGAGCTAGAGTCACCAAACTTAGTATGAAGATAGCAATTGACATTTCAGAAAGATCTGCATCAAAAATTTGGATGCTACGCCCACCCATTACGCCCCCAGCCCCCCTTTCCCCACTTATTACAAATTTCGAGCTGGAGTCACCAAATTTGGTATGAAGATAGCAATTGACATTTCAGAAAGATCTGCAACAAAAATTTGGATGCCACGCCCACCCAAACCACCCCCAGCCCGCCCTTTCCACACCTTTTACAAATTTTGAGCTAGAGTCACCAAATTTGGTATGAAGATAACAATTGACATTCCACAAAGATCTGCATCAAAAATTTGGATGCCACGCCCACCCAAACCACCCCCAGCCCCCCCTATCCCCACCTTTTACAAATTTTGAGCTAGAGTCACTAAATTTGGTATGAAGATAGCAATTGACATTTCAGAAAGATCTGCAACAAAAGTTTTGATGCCACAACTACCCATACCGACCCAGCCGGAAAACGTTCATGTATGGGAAATGCAAGGATTCTCCATACCGCTTCTGAGCTACTTATATAACGGCCACTTTCGTACATATTAATTTCATTACGTTGGTCTTCAAGAGTAAATGATGCTTGATCACTGCCCTTGTTAACATATTTACAAATGTATTTAATAGACTTTACAGAACTACAATACTCAACATTTATGTGAGCTTCAAATGTTCTCAATAGTACACAGTTATAAGGCACAACCCAAAGATTATCTATTCAATTACCATATATATTAATTGCATTACCACCATCTTCTATCGCTCTTCTACGATATAGAAGGTAACTATCTTTTCCAGTCACAGTTTCTTTAATTAATTGTCGAGGAAACCTTTTGGTACATTTTATTTACGATTTATTATTAAATGCACCGCAAGGACCATGAATCATATTTGACTTAACAATGTTAAATAACAAAGGATCCTCATCAGCGTTTGGTATTTCGGCACAGATAATTTTATCGATTTTATCTGGTCTTATTTTATTTTCAAACCAAAGTAGAATATGTATATGTGGTAAGCCCCGCTTTTGCCATTCCACAGAGTACATGAAACATTGCACGCTTCCAAACAAAGAACCTTTTATCAATAGTGACATTAAATCTTTAACTTTTAAATGAAAAACTCGAGCTATAATATCGTGACGATCATGCGGTTTTTGACCCGGTAATAAAACACTTTTTATGTCATACCATTGTGGATTGCATGTGAATGTTATGAAAAGATCTGGTCGCCCACAATGGCAAACATATGTCATAGCCTCTTGAGTCTTTTCATGCATATATCGTGCAGAGCTTGTAAAAGAAGATGGTAAAATAACCGTCTAACCAAGTTGAGCTGCAACAACATCTTGTTGGCCTATTGCATCTTGTAGATGTATTTAGCTATCTGCTCTGAGTTTCGCTTGATTGTTGCGAATATAATTTAACCTTCCTGTTTTAATTTTAGCATACATATCAACCAAAAACTAACTTAAAAGGAACGACAATAAATTAAATGATTTATCTCAGATTGACGAATCATTATTTTATAGCTGTAAAAGCTTAAGCAGATATCATTTTTTTGGTTCTTCCTTTTTATACTCGATACCGAAGGTAAAGAGTATATTGAGTTTGTGCAATGTCCGTCATGGTGTCTGTCCGTCTGTCCGTCTGTCCGTCTGTATGAACGCAACTTTTTCCACACCCTTCAAGCTAGAGACTTGAAACTTTCCAAATCTCTTTATCTATGGGATAGTAAATTAAAGTGTCAAGATGGGGGTTCTACGATAACTGGGGGGCTGGCAAATCGATAAATTCGATAACTCAAAACCGATAAATCCACATATTTCGCACATCCTTACAGCTGGAAGTACCAAATTTGATAAGAAGATAGCTACTAGCAACCCCCAAAAAACTGCATCAAAAATTTTGGAGTAACGCCCCCAAATTCAGCCCCAGCCCCCCGCATTTTAAAGTCGAAAAAGCCTATATCTCCCACAGTTTTTGAGCTATAGCCACCAAATTTGGTGCCAAGATAGGTGATGATGACCTTCTAAAAACTGCATCAAAAGTTTGGATGCCACGCCTACCAATACTGCCCTAGCCGCCCCCATCCACCCCAACGCTTCGTCAAAAACGGGAATGCGTGTATCTTCCAGAGTTGTGGAGCTAGAGCCTCCAAATTTGGTGGGAAGATAGCTGGTAACGACCCCCAAAAACTGCATCAAAGTTTTGAAGCCACGCCCACCCATTCCGCCCCCAGCCCCCCCGCATTTTGAAATCTGAAATGGCTATATCTCCCACAGTTTTTGAGCTAGAGCCACCAAATTTGGTGCCAAGATAGGTGATGATGACCCCCTAAAAACTGCATCAAAAGTTTGGATGCCACGCCCAAAAATACCGCCCAAGCCGACCCCATCCACTCCAACGCTTCGTCAAAAACGGGAATGCGTGTATCTTCCAGAGTTGTGGAGCTAGAGCCTCCAAATTTGGTGGGAAGATAGCTGGTAACGACCCCCAAAAACTGCATCAAAGTTTTGGAGCCACGCCCACCCATTCCGCCCCCAGCCCCCCCGCATTTTGAAATCTGAAATGGCTATATCTCCCACAGTTTTTGAGATAGGTGATGATGACCCCCTAAAAACTGCATCAAAAGGATGCCACGCCCACCAATACTGCCCTAGCCGCCCCCATCCACCCCAACGCCTCGTCAAAAACGGGAATGCGTGTATCTTCCAGAGTTGTGGAGCTAGAGCCACCAAATTTGGTAGGAAGATAGCTGGCAACGACCCCCAAAAATTTGCATCAAAGTTTTGGAGCCACGCCCTGCATTTCGCCCCCCTTTCCACACTTCTTACAATTTTCTTTCACCAAATTTGGTATGAAGATAGCAATTGACATTTCAGAAAGATCTGCATCAAAAGTTTTGATTCCACGCCCACCCATACCGCCCCCAGCCCCCTTTCCACACTTTTTACAAATTTCGAGCTAGAGTCACAAAATTTGGTATGAAGATAGCAATTGACATTTTACAAAGATCTGCATCAAAAATTTGGATGCCACGTACACCCTTACCGCCCCCAGCCACCCTCTCCCCACCTTTTACAAATTTCGAGCTAGAGTCACCAAATTTGGTATGAAGATAGCAATTGACATTCCACAAAGATCTGCAACAAAAATTTTGATGCTACAACTACCCATACCGCCCCAGTCCCCCCTCCCCTTTCCCTACATTTTACAAACTTTGAGCTAGAGTCACCAAACTTAGTATGAAGATAGCAATTGACATTTCAGAAAGATCTGCATCAAAAATTTGGATGCTACGCCCACCCATTACGCCCCCAGCCCCCCTTTCCCCACTTATTACAAATTTCGAGCTGGAGTCACCAAATTTGGTATGAAGATAGCAATTGACATTTCAGAAAGATCTGCAACAAAAATTTGGATGCCACGCCCACCCAAACCACCCCCAGCCCGCCCTTTCCACACCTTTTACAAATTTTGAGCTAGAGTCACCAAATTTGGTATGAAGATAACAATTGACATTCCACAAAGATCTGCATCAAAAATTTGGATGCCACGCCCACCCAAACCGCCCCCCAGCCCCCTATCCCCACCTTTTACAAATTTTGAGCTAGAGTCACTAAATTTGGTATGAAGATAGCAATTGACATTTCAGAAAGATCTGCAACAAAAGTTTTGATGCCACAACTACCCATACCGACCCAGCCGGAAAACGTTCATGTATGGGAAATGCAAGGATTCTCCATACCGCTTCTGAGCTACTTATATAACGGCCACTTTCGTACATATTAATTTCATTACGTTGGTCTTCAAGAGTAAATGATGCTTGATCACTGCCCTTGTTAACATATTTACAAATGTATTTAATAGACTTTACAGAACTACAATACTCAACATTTATGTGAGCTTCAAATGTTCTCAATAGTACACAGTTATAAGGCACAACCCAAAGATTATCTATGCAATTACCATTTATATTAATTGCATTACCACCATCTTCTATCGCTCTTCTACGATATAGAAGGTAACTATCTTTTCCAGTCACAGTTTCTTTAAGTAATTGTCGAGGAAACCTTTTGGTACATTTTATTTACGATTTATTATTAAATGCACCGCAAGGACCATGAATCATATTTGACTTAACAATGTTAAATAACAAAGGATCCTCATCAGCGTTTGGTATTTCGGCACAGATAATTTTATCGATTTTATCTGGTCTTATTTTATTTTCAAACCAAAGTAGAATATGTATATGTGGTAAGCCCCGCTTTTGCCATTCCACAGAGTACATGAAACATTGCACGCTTCCAAACAAAGAACCTTTTATCAATAGTGACACTAAATCTTTAACTTTTAAATGAAAAACTCGAGCTATAATATCGTGACGATCATGCGGTTTTTGACCCGGTAATAAAACACTTTTTATGTCATACCATTGTGGATTGCATGTGAATGTTATGAAAAGATCTGGTCGCCCATAATGGCGAACATATGTCATAGCATCTTGAGTCTTTTCATGCATATATCGTGCAGAGCTTGTAAAAGAAGATGGTAAAATTACCGTCTAACCAAGTTGAGCTGCAACAACATCTTGTTGGCCTATTGCATCTTGTAGATGTATTTAGCTATCTGCTCTGAGTTTCGCTTGATTGTTGCGAATATAATTTAACCTTTCTGTTTCAATTTTAGCATACATATCAACTAAAAACTAACTCAAAAGGAACGACAATAAATTAAATGATTTATCTCATATTGACGAATCATTGTTTTATAGCTGTAAAAGCTTAACGCAGATATCATTTTTTTTGGTTCCATCTTTTTTTAATAATGGATTCCATTGTGGTATATCCACTGAATAGCCATCTTCGCCATAAGGAAATAGCAAAGGGTACTGTTAGGCATCGTATGAACGATGCACCTCATTTATACGATGTAATTTATTATTATGGCTTTCAATAATAATATCGCGCTTTTCAAATTGCTGACCAACAATATCTAAAGCTACTTCGCTTGATTGAGGTACATTGTAAAGCCCTTTGTGAGCACCAGCGGGTGTTCGATCAGCATGTATAATCAATTTATAGTCTTTAGTACCTGTTGGTATTTTATTGAGAGCCATTTTTAGATCTTTAACATAACGATTATGCTGATGAAACATACATTGAAGATCCTTTACTACGCTTCAATCAACATTTGAAATATTTTTGCAACGTAGTTGAGCTTCCTTTTCATCATCACCAACAAAATAAATTTGTAGAAACTGCATTTCTTCATTTGGCAAAGGTCGGACACTACCAATTATGTGATACACTTGTCCTTGGACTTTAAAGGCTGACCAACTTTCATTTATAGTTTTTGTACTTCCAAAAGAAGTCATTTGAAAGCAGCTGTTATACTTTCTTATCAAATGATCACGCTTGGGATGTCCAACAATTATAAAGCTTTTAAGTGGATAAGGCAAACTTTCATTTTGTGAAAGTGTAGTGGCTGGCAAAATAACTTTGTTTTTGTAGTTTAAAATACATATAAGGGTTTTATATTGCATCTTTTGTTGGATAAAATGAGGCTCTACTAAGTCAACTGCTTAGTTTGGTGGGAACACTGCCTCTTAATCTGCTAAAAGAGATGGCAATTCTCTTTATTATATCGAGCTTCCGTTAACGCAGCAATTGTATGTATTGCTGTGCGGATAAAGAAGAGCTTTGAACAGAAGCGTGGGTGAGCAACAATAAGCGATAAGATCACGCCACTGTACCGTTAAAGCTTTTGGGCAATAAGATCACACCATAGTACAGTAAAAGCTTTTAAGCGCAGGTGGTTCTTTTGGTATAGCGACGCAACTGAGCGGTCAGTCATCAGAAAGCATCAGCGCAGAAAAGTATAACTTCTGACCAGCAAGTGATTACAAAAAGGAGATAATACAGGCTAATATAATTATTACAAGTGCCAAGACCCTAAGTACTGTTGATCCGGGAGAAAGAAAAACTCACCAAGGAAAAGATATTTATCGGGTGTGCAGACTTATTCAAAAAGGTATTGATTAGTTTTGCGAAGTGGCATAGAAGTAATTATTGTATTTCATATAGAAAAACTAGTGTCGCGGGTGCCAAAGTGTGGTGCAGATTATACCAAGTGTACCAAGAACAGCCACCCCTTTGCAACCCGCGCACGGCTACAAATCGGATTGTGACCAAGCCAGTGAAGAAGATATAAGAACAACCAATAAAGAGACTTATACTTTTATCAAAGGGAACTAAAAGCCTCGGATCGCAGCATTTTGATGTCCGCATGTGCAGCTTATTCATAACCTAGCGACAGGTTATGTAACGAGAGTGTTTGTACCCTTTCTGGAAATCACGTCGCTCAGTTTACTGATGCATGCAATTACAAAAGCATAGACTATAACCAATTAATTTGCAAATGCATTAATTTCAAGCTTGTTTAAGCAATTCGATATTTAAAGACATACATTCATATATTTTATTTTTTATATTATTACTGTCAAAGTTAGTTAAGATTTAACAAGTTAATGCATATTCATAATATTTAAAAGGAATAAGTAGGGAGCGATCGTGAAACCCCAGAAAAGAAATCATGTTATTCTGAATGCATATTTAAACATACATATACTTATAAATATTTGATGTTCCCAAAACTATAGCCAAGATTATCTCAAATCGTCGTAAACCTTGGGCCCAACGTCTGCGTCGATGGAATTTGGAATGGAGTAAGATATTCACAGATTTATTTTTTTGAACTGAGTAAGTTACCTCGTAACCTATATACTATATACATAAGTACATATTTATAAATATATGTATACGAATATTTATGCAGACCAATTCTTAGTCGTAGAGAAAAAGAAATTAACCCAATATATTTGAATTGAATTGATGAATTAGTGAATTTCTGATTAGGTTAAAAGTTAAACATTAATAGCAAGCAAGTAAGAGATGAGAGAAAAAGATAGAAACGAAATGTTTGATATTGTTCTAACAAAATTTTGTAGATAAATAAAAAGGATGAATATATATACCATGGAAATCTAGTTTTCTAATTGGTTTGTAAAATACCTGTGATGGCTGCTTGCAGGTTTTATTAAGAGTTAAAGAACCTTAATTTAGGGACAAGCAAATACATTATCATCGCTTGTCAAGGTTGGGAGGGTACAGAAGAGAGGCAATAACACCTTCGCACTCTCAATAGGGTAACCCAAAATTGGTTTTTCAACAAAGCTTCGGTCGGAGCTAAACCTTCCACGTTAGATACATTTATTTTATTCATTTGTTTTTTTATTTTGTTAACGTAACGTTCGAAAATTGTCATCCTGAAAGCGCACTTAATTAATGTGGTAATGGAATCGTGCCGTTGGGTGAGGAAGAACCCCGACCAATCCGGCGAGCTATAGACCGAGCGATAGCAAAAGAAGTGCGCAACTCCGATCCTAAGCACCGCGGTCGGTTTGCATGTGACATCTCCGTCTACCCAAGTAGGCAGTAGCAACCCATACGCCGTAGCGAGTCGACTATACCTTCGACAAGAGACCCCACCGTTACACATTTGGCGCCCAACTCTAGGGGCCTTGTAACATATGAGCAAAGTAGAATAACTTTGCATACTTTTTACCTGTACTAATAGCATCTAGTGCAAAGATAGCCTCATTAAAAGCTCTATTACATAACATAAAATGAAAGTGGATGAATCACTCTCAATTTTATTTAGCTTTTCAATTATTGCTTTTGTTTTCTTTTGAAACCAATGTTTTGAAGCTGCAGCCAGGTGTAGGAATATGCGATTGTAATTTAGATTATTCTGGATTAGTCGACCACTCATGACTATTAGTTTCTTTAAACATTGGGGATGCAAGAAAGGATTAAGTAAAATAACCAAACTTTGAGTTCGCATGCTACAAGAATTTCTCGGAATTACAACATACTGGAAAAGCTTCGGTTGTTGTCCAGTTGTGCTTGAGCATTAACAACCAAATCGGCAATAGAACCCATTTAACTTGCAATAGAAAAAGTTGGAACAATTTAGGTTTACCTTAAAATTTGTAAGCAACAACACGTGGGAAAATTACAGACCAAGTATTCAGGATAATTTCGTTTGATTTAATATAATATTTTACATACACCCATAATGGCAGTAAGACGTAGTACAGATAACATTGTAGATGTGCTTAATGCACAAGACCCATTTTGTGGCATTTGCCATGAGCAGTTAGGACTGGAACAGCTAGTCGCAACTACCATTTGCAATCATCGGTTCCATAATAGATGTATTAGTGAAAAGTTGAAGGAGGCAACGGTATGTCCAACATGCAAAACAGTTTGTAGACCAAACCAATTAAAATTTAACAACAATACTGTGGCAGCAGAATTACGTGCGGCTAACACTGAGGTACCTGTTGAAGCGCAACCCAACAGTATTCCCGATAAGCCTAATAAACAAAAAAGCCGAGGTGCTACGCCTAAAAGAGGCATGCATACTCGTTCCATGCAACGTCCCCGAAAAGGATTTACAGGTAGCAAACCGTGGCAGGGTGGTTCTGAAAACAACTTAACAGATAACAGCCCACATGCTGAAATAGTAAATTTTATAAATGAAGAGCTACAGGCTCAGCAACGAGCTCTAGTGACTGAAATGAACGCTTATATTAAGACAAGCATCGAACAAGCAATACAAGAGCAGTTGTCGAAAATAAACTTAGGTAGGAAAGAATCTGAAGCAGAGCCAAGTCGAACAGCACCAGAATCGAGAGGATCCTATGAAAGGAACAGTCAAAACTTTGAGGCGTCTGCTGACAATTTTACCAAATATGGAGGCAAATAGTCCCAGGGGTAGTAGTCATTCGAATGCAAGCATGACCTCAGAAAAAGCAGCTAGTATCATGCAAAGTTGGCGACTTAAGTACGACGGCACAAAAGACTCAATGAACCTAGATGAATTCTTATACCGCATTCGTTCCCTGACCTTGCAAAATCTCAATGGAGATTATCGGTTATTATGTAATAATATACACTTACTTTTCCATGGAAGAGCCAATGATTGGTTTTGGAATTTCCATAGAAAAAACCCCCTATATTCATGGCAGACCTTTTGTAAGGAATTCAGAAGTCGATTTGATGATGTGAAAGACGATTTCGATCTGTGGGAATTAATTAGGAAAAGACGTCAGAAGGATCAAGAATCTTTCGACGATTATCAATCCGCAATAGAAAGTTTGGTGAGTCAACTATCGCAGGAATTAAGTGAGAGGAAACTAGTTGATATTTTAAAACGTAATGCCAATAACGCGCTGCAATACGAACTATTGCACTTGAAGATAGACACACGAGCTGAATTACGAGAGGAAGTCAAAATTCACGAGAACTTCTGTAAAGAGACAAAAACTTTTGCACCTCGATCTAATTTTGCTCGCGGTCGAATCAGTGAGATCTTAGAAGAAAACACATCAGAAGAAATTGTATCGGAGATACAAAGTAAGCGAACATTATGTTGGAATTGTGATAAGGTAGGTCACTGTTTGACGAATGTTTGGGAGAGCGGAAAATCTTTTGTTATGGTTGTGGGACTAAAAATGTTTTTAAGCCAAACTGTAACAAATGCAAGAATATAAAAAACCAAAAGAGGGATGCGCAAACCAACACCTAGTCGACGCATCCCTGAAAGTTCGAAAACCACAAAAGTTTTCAGTGGTCGATGTTGATACTCAAACAGACTATGCAGAGTTATTAACACCCATAAATATAAGATTAAAGAAATATTTGGAAACGCGAAAAAGAATTTTTGGGAGCATTCAGTCCCTGGCCTGTTTTTATAAGCCAAAGCGTTCCACTATTAGGATTAGAAATTTTTGGAAAAACATAAAACGTACTCGGAGAAAACTAGTACAATCAGTTTATATGAGTTTCGATAACCGATTGTATACTGATTTAAGTGTAGAATTGACGGATTGACGCATTATTTGTATGGCGGTGGATCTCTTAATATGTGTATCTTCGGATAACAATTCTAATCGTCTTAGTAGCTCATAATCTTTTCCATGCAGCATCATGTTTTGACCAAACGCTAGGAAATAGGGAGAGTACCCAGTGCTCTGATGAACGCTTGCTCTTAGAGGCAGCACAAATTGCATACAATTTATTGTCCCAGTTCGAATGATCTTTTCCTATATATGATCGAATCGCCGCTAATACAGATCTATTTACTCTTTCACTAGCATTGGCCTGTGGAGAATAAATGGCCGTACAGATATGGGCGATACCATATTGCGTTAAGAATGCTTCGAAGGCTCCAGATACGAATTGTGAGCCATTGTCGGTCAGAATAGTTTCTGGCACACCAAAGGTACAAAATAAATTCTTTTCTAAATATTCGATTATTTTTAACGAAGTGAACTTTTTAAGTGGATACAGAAAGTGAAATTTGGTATTGTGGTCAACCACGACTAGCAAACCTATATTTCCATTTTTCGACCGGGGATATGGCCCAAGAAGGTCCATATAAAGTTTCTGAAAAGGTCGCTCTGACGTCATAGGTTTACCCATTTTAGGTCTTAAAATAATATTAGGACTTTTTGTTTGACGACAAACATCGCAATTCAGTACATACTTCCGAATTTGGGCGGTCATATGCGGCCAGAATAAATATCTTTTTATTTTCTCTATGGTTTTCCCTATGCCACAGTGGGCTGCGTTTGGAGGATCGTGAGCTCTCGCAATAATAGAAGTGGTAAGGTCAGAGGGTACCCAAAGCTTCCACGATGAGTTATCCTCAACTAAACTCCCTGTTGCGAAGTCGGTCCGCTTATACGCAAAATCATCTATTATTTGTAAGTCTGGTAATTTCGCTTGATTAAAACAAATTTTTTTCCAAAAGATCACAGTATTCCTGGCTTTTAAATTCTGGTGAGGTTAAGTCTACTATGGGCCCCTGTTCTTCAATTTCAGCTATCTCTTCTTCATTCTGTCTTGACAATGCGTCAGCCACCACGTTTTGTGTACCACGCCGATGTGACCCCTTAAATTTAAAACCTTGAAGCTTAATAATCCATCTTCCTTGCCTTCCTCTAAGATCTTTTTGTTTCATAAGCCATTGCAGGGAGGCATGGTCTGTAATAACCTCAAAGTCTTGGCCTTCTACGTAGGCTCTAAACTTATAAATTCCCCTCAGTACCGCTAGGCATTCAAGATCTGTCACGCAATAGTTCCGTTGAGCCTTTGAGAGCTTCTCCGACATAAATTCTATAGGAGCCTCTTCTCCTTGGTCATTGAGTTGAGCTAAAACGCAGCCTATTCCTGTAGTGCTCGCATCACAAATTAACATGAACGGTCTCGAAAAATCTGGTGTAGCCAGTACCGGAGCTGAGGTGAGCCGTATTTTCAAATCCTTAAAAGCAAAATCTGCATCATCATTCCACTCGAGCCCTTTATGTTTTTTCAACAGTTCGGTGAGCGGAAAGCTGACTGACGCATAGTTGTTGACAAAACGTCTATACCATCCTGCAAGTCCAAGGAAACGTCTTAATTGTTTAACGCTTTTTGGCACAGGGAAGTCAATTATGGCTTGTATCTTGCCTGGGTCAGTCTTCAATTGTCCGTCCCCAATAACAAATCCCAGATATTTTATTTCTCGCATGCAAAACTTGGACTTTGCTATGTTTATCGTTAGGTTTGCTTTCCTTAACAACAAAGATACTTCTTGTAACAGCAATAAGTGTGAATCAAAATCTTCTGATAACAAAAGTAAATCGTCTAAGTAGACAAACACCCGGGATCGCAAATTAGCCGGAATCACATTTTCCATTAGCCTGCACAGTGTTTGAGGTACATTGCACAATCCAAAAGGCATTACCTTGTATTGGTATAATGGACGATTAGGGACTGTGAATGCCGTATACTGCCTAGACGTCGCTGCCAACGGTATCTGCCAAAATGCGTGCTTCATATCGAGACCCGTGATATATTTAGCTGGCGGTAAGCGACTAAGTATACCATCGATATGAGGCAACGGATACGCATCTTTGCGAGTGAATTTATTTACAATGCGAGAATCCAAACACAATCTATTCTTTTCTCCTTTACGAACAAGAACACAATTGCTGCTCCAAGGGCTGTTGGATTCTTCAATTATATCCATTTCTAACATTTTTCTAACCTCGTCAAACATTAATTTTTCGATAGCTGGGGAAACAGGCCAATGACGCTGTTTCACTGGAGTCACTTGATCTACTTCTATGCTGTGTTCAATTAAATTGGTGCGTCCTAATCCTTCCCGCTCATATGAGGGAAAATTTTGCACTATTGCATTTAATCGAAACCTGTCTTTGGTGCTTAGTTTGTGCATTTTCGCATTTTCCGTGTTGTTAATGTCACCATTATCTAATTCATTTAGTACGGCACTTGGCTCCAAAAGATGCGATAAAAGGCCAAATTCTTTCCAAAAGTCTATACCTAGATATACATCTTGTTTAAGAGATGGTATTAAAAAAATTCTACGTCGTGTGCCTTACCACGAAATTCTACAAACAGTCTGATTCTACCGGCTATAGGGCAAGACTCATTGTTAGCTGTCCGTACCATGCCTGAGCATTTATGCATCTTTGGATGATTCATCATCGTTTGAGCTGCTGTACTTCCTAGACAACTGATGGTCGCTCCTGAGTCTAGCAAGGCCACATAGTTTTTTCCTTCTAAACTTAAATCAGTATACAATCGGTTATCGAAACTCATATAAACTGATTGTACTAGTTTTCTCCGAGTACGTTTTATGTTTTCCAAAAATTTCTAATCCTAATAGTGGAACGCTTTGGCTTATAAAAACAGGCCAGGGACTGAATGCTCCCAAAAATTCTTTTTCGCGTTTCCAAATATTTCTTTAATCTTATATTTATGGGTGTTAATAACTCTGCATAGTCTGTTTGAGTATCAACATCGACCACTGAAAACTTTTGTGGTTTTCGAACTTTCAGGGATGCGTCGACTAGGTGTTGGTTTGCGCATCCCTCTTTTGGTTTTTTATATTCTTGCATTTGTTACAGTTTGGCTTAAAAACATTTTTAGTCCCACAACCATAACAAAAGATTTTCCGCTCTCCCAAACATTCGTCAAACGGTGACCTACCTTATCACAATTCCAACATAATGTTCGCTTACTTTGTATCTCCGATACAATTTCTTCTGATGTGTTTTCTTCTAAGATCTCACTGATTCGACCGCGAGCAAAATTAGATCGAGCTGCAAAAGTTTTTGTCTCTTTACAGAAGTTCTCGTGAATTTTGACTTCCTCTCGTAATTCAGCTCGTGTGTCTATCTTCAAGTGCAATAGTTCGTATTGCAGCGCGTTATTGGCATTACGTTTTAAAATATCAACTAGTTTCCTCTCACTTAATTCCTGCGATAGTTGACTCACCAAACTTTCTATTGCGGATTGATAATCGTCGAAAGATTCTTGATCCTTCTGACGTCTTTTCCTAATTAATTCCCACAGATCGAAATCGTCTTTCACATCATCAAATCGACTTCGAATTCCTTACAAAAGGTCTGCCATGAATATAGGGGGTTTTTTCTATGGAAATTCCAAAACCAATCATTGGCTCTTCCATGGAAAAGTAAGTGTATATTATTACATAATAACCGATAATCTCCATTGAGATTTTGCAAGGTCAGGGAACGAATGCGGTATAAGAATTCATCTAGGTTCATTGAGTCTTTTGTGCCGTCGTACTTAAGTCGCCAACTTTGCATGATACTAGCTGCTTTTTCTGAGGTCATGCTTGCATTCGGATGACTACTACCCCTGGGACTATTTGCCTCCATATTTGGTAAATTGTCAGCAGACGCCTCAAAGTTTTGACTGTTCCTTTCATAGGATCCTCTCGATTCTGGTGCTGTTCGACTTGGCTCTGCTTCAGATTCTTTCCAACCTAAGTTTATTTTCGACAACTGCTCTTGTATTGCTTGTTCGATGCTTGTCTTAATATAAGCGTTCATTTCAGTCACTAGAGCTCGTTGCTGAGCCTGTAGCTCTTCATTTATAAAATTTACTATTTCAGCATGTGGGCTGTTATCTGTTAAGTTGTTTTCAGAACCACCCTGCCACGGTTTGCTACCTGTAAATCCTTTTCGGGGACGTTGCATGGAACGAGTATGCATGCCTCTTTTAGGCGTAGCACCTCGGCTTTTTTGTTTATTAGGCTTATCGGGAATACTGTTGGGTTGCGCTTCAACAGGTACCTCAGTGTTAGCCGCACGTAATTCTGCTGCCACAGTATTGTTGTTAAATTTTAACTGGTTTGGTCTACAAACTGTTTTGCATGTTGGACATACCGTTGCCTCCTTCAACTTTTCACTAATACATCTATTATGGAACCGATGATTGCAAATGGTAGTTGCGACTAGCTGTTCCAGTCCTAACTGCTCATGGCAAATGCCACAAAATGGGTCTTGTGCATTAAGCACATCTACAATGTTATCTGTACTACGTCTTACTGCCATTATGGGTGTATGTAAAATATTATATTAAATCAAACGAAATTATCCTGAATACTTGGTCTGTAATTTTCCCACGTGTTGTTGCTTACAAATTTTAAGGTAAACCTAAATTGTTCCAACTTTTTCTATTGCAAGTTAAATGGGTTCTATTGCCGATTTGGTTGTTAATGCTCAAGCACAACTGGACAACAACCGAAGCTTTTCCAGTATGTTGTAATTCCGAGAAATTCTTGTAGCATGCGAACTCAAAGTTTGGTTATTTTACTTAATCCTTTCTTGCATCCCCAATGTTTAAAGAAACTAATAGTCATGAGTGGTCGACTAATCCAGAATAATCTAAATTACAATCGCATATTCCTACACCTGGCTGCAGCTTCAAAACATTGGTTTCAAAAGAAAACAAAAGCAATAATTGAAAAGCTAAATAAAATTGAGAGTGATTCATCCACTTTCATTTTATGTTATGTAATAGAGCTTTTAATGAGGCTATCTTTGCACTAGATGCTATTAGTACAGGTAAAAAGTATGCAAAGTTATTCTACTTTGCTCATATGTTACAAGGCCCCTAGAGTTGGGCGCCAAATGTGTAACGGTGGGGTCTCTTGTCGAAGGTATAGTCGACTCGCTACGGCGTATGGGTTGCTACTGCCTACTTGGGTAGACGGAGATGTCACATGCAACCGACCGCGGTGCTTAGGGATCGGAGTTGCGCACTTCTTGCTATCGCTCGGTCTATAGCTCGCCGGATTGGTCGGGGTTCTTCCTCACCCAACGGCACGATTCCATTACCACATTAATTAAGTGCGCTTTCAGGATGACAATTTTCGAACGTTACGTTAACAAAATAAAAAAAAACAAATGAATAAAATAAATGTATCTAACGTGGAAGGTTTAGCTCCGACCGAAGCTTTGTTGAAAAACCAATTTTGGGTTACCCTATTGAGAGTGCGAAGGTGTTATTGCCTCTCTTCTGTACCCTCCCAACCTTGACAAGCGATGATAATGTATTTGCTTGTCCCTAAATTAAGGTTCTTTAACTCTTAATAAAACCTGCAAGCAGCCATCACAGGTATTTTACAAACCAATTAGAAAACTAGATTTCCATGGTATATATATTCATCCTTTTTATTTATCTACAAAATTTTGTTAGAACAATATCAAACATTTCGTTTCTATCTTTTCTCCCATCTCTTACTTGCTTGCTATTAATGTTTAACTTTTAACCTAATCAGAAATTCACTAATTCATCAATTCAATTCAAATATATTGGGTTAATTTCTTTTTCTCTACGACTAAGAATTGGTCTGCATAAATATTCGTATACATATATTTATAAATATGTACTTATGTATATAGTATATAGGTTACGAGGTAACTTACTCAGTTCAAAAAAAATAAATCTGTGAATATCTTACTCCATTCCAAATTCCATCGACGCAGACGTTGGGCCCAAGGTTTACGACGATTTGAGATAATCTTGGCTATAGTTTTGGGAACATCAAATATTTATAAGTATATGTATGTTTAAATATGCATTCAGAATAACATGATTTCTTTTCTGGGGTTTCACGATCGCTCCCTACTTATTCCTTTTAAATATTATGAATATGCATTAACTTGTTAAATCTTAACTAACTTTGACAGTAATAATATAAAAAAATAAAATATATGAATGTATGTCTTTAAATATCGAATTGCTTAAACAAGCTTGAAATTAATGCATTTGCAAATTAATTGGTTATAGTCTATGCTTTTGTAATTGCATGCATCAGTAAACTGAGCGACGTGATTTCCAGAAAGGGTACAAACACTCTCGTTACATAACCTGTCGCTAGGTTATGAATAAGCTGCACATGCGGACATCAAAATGCTGCGATCCGAGGCTTTTAGTTCCCTTTGATAAAAGTATAAGTCTCTTTATTGGTTGTTCTTATATCTTCTTCACTGGCTTGGTCACAATCCGATTTGTAGCCGTGCGCGGGTTGCAAAGGGGTGGCTGTTCTTGGTACACTTGGTATAATCTGCACCACACTTTGGCACCCGCGACACTAGTTTTCTATATGAAATACAATAATTACTTCTATGCCACTTCGCAAAACTAATCAATACCTTTTTGAATAAGTCTGCACACCCGATAAATATCTTTTCCTTGGTGAGTTTTTCTTTCTCCCGGATCAACAGTACTTAGGGTCTTGGCACTTGTAATAATTATATTAGCCTGTATTATCTCCTTTTTGTAATCACTTGCTGGTCAGAAGTTATACTTTTCTGCGCTGATGCTTTCTGATGACTGACCGCTCAGTTGCGTCGCTATACCAAAAGAACCACCTGCGCTTAAAAGCTTTTACTGTACTATGGTGTGATCTTATTGCCCAAAAGCTTTAACGGTACAGTGGCGTGATCTTATCGCTTATTGTTGCTCACCCACGCTTCTGTTCAAAGCTCTTCTTTATCCGCACAGCAATACATACAATTGCTGCGTTAACGGAAGCTCGATATAATAAAGAGAATTGCCATCTCTTTTAGCAGATTAAGAGGCAGTGTTCCCACCAAACTAAGCAGTTGACTTAGTAGAGCCTCATTTTATCCAACAAAAGATGCAATATAAAACCCTTATATGTATTTTAAACTACAAAAACAAAGTTATTTTGCCAGCCACTACAAAAGCTTAACTTTTCCTGCCTTGCAACAGATACCCAGAGGCTCATTTTTCCACTTTAAAGCATCACAATGTTTGCATATCAAATTCATACTACCAAGTTGAGTAATTTTATCTGACTTATAAGCTATTTCAAAATCATAGTTTAGGCCAGACATGGCTTTATCACACCATGCACGCAAACGCCTTTCTTGACGTGCATTAGGATTATTAGCCTGATGTCGTCTCACTGCATCTCTATTAGCTTGAGGATTATCAGCCTGATGTCTTCTCTTTGCAGCTTTATGAGCTTCTGGATTATTAACCTGATATTTTTTTGATGCTTTTATGTGCTTACCCTTATTTTTTTCAAGATATTTTTCAACTATATGTTTTCGTACCGTTTGTGTTGTTTTGTCGGTGAACCGACTACGTCTTTTAACGGGATTTTTAACATTTTCAGTTATACATTCACTTGACGTATCGGTATCTTGAGTTAATTGAAATGGTTAATGAGAAACACTTCGACTGTCTTTTCGAAAGCCACTTTATTGAATGAATCTTTGATATTAATTCTAACTTAAGGCTGGCCACTGCTTCGGCAGAGAAGTCAGCGCGAGAGCCGTACATAGTTTTGTATATAATATAAAGAGAGCGGGAGTATACACATATGTATAGTACTTGGTCAAAGCGTGAGAACGCTGACGCGGCATCGTTGTGCGCGTTGCATTCTTACGCGATCATATTACCAGCACTGGGTGCTTGGCTTATTGTTTATGCAACGACAAAGTGTCGTTGCTCGATTTAATGTTTAGACAACAACAAAGTGTTGCTGTTTATTACATTTGAATATATATGAATATATGTGTATACTACATCTCCCTCCTTTTAAAAATAACGTAATATAATGAAGTTATTTTGAAATTGTATTTATGTCTAGTTTTATAATATATATTTATATATGGTTAATTCATTATAATGTTATATGTTTGTATTAAAGAATTTTTAACATAGTTTTTCGTTTTACCTAAAATTTTTTTTTTTTTTTTTTTTTTTTTTTTGGTTTAAAGATAAAAACTTTTTATACTCTTAGAAATATGTTGATTAGTTTAATAAAACGATATTATCATCTTGTGGTTGATCAGGCCAAAATATTATATAAAATATTAGACTATGCTCGAGCTAACCTATTTGTTGAATATTTTAATTCTATTTTTGTTCACGATTTGTGATTTTTTCTTTCCTACGTCTATTTTTATATTATTTCTATCTTCTATACTTATAACTTTGTATGGTCCTGAATATTTACTTTCTAGCTTATGAGCTGTTTCTTTCCTTAACATGATTAATGTTCCTATTTCTAGTTGTATATCATTAACTTTTTTATCATATTCTAATTTTCGTTTTTGTTTTTCTATGTCTATCATTGTTTTTGCTCTTTTGTAAGCAATTTCTAGTCTAAACTTAAATTCCTTAGCATAATCATCTATGTTGTATATTGGATCTATTCTAGCTAATCTATTAAATTCTGCCAATTGTCTTGGAGGTCTTCCAAAGACAAGCTCGTATGGACAGTATTCGTGTACTGTCGACGGTGTTGTATTGAAACAATAGGTGAAATAATTCAACCATATGTCCCAATCATCTTTGTCAATCGAAATGTACGAACGAATGTATTCGTTGAATGTTCGATGACTCCTTTCTACTGTTCCTAAAGTCTGGTGATGGTGGGCTGTTGATGTTATATCACTTATCTTCATATATTTACACAAGTCATTTATAAGTGAATTTTTGTATTCAGTACCCATGTCCGTAATGAACGTCTTCATAGGACCGTACTTTAATACAAAAGAATTCAAATATAGCTCTGGCTACTGTTTTTGCACTTTTATCTGTTACTGGTATTGTAACTAGATATTTCGTGAGATCACATATAATTGTGATTGCATACTCATTGCCATTCTCTGTACGAGGTAATGGACCAATGGTATCTATTAAAACAGTGTCAAAAGCTGTACTTGGTGTGCCTGTTATAATCATGGGTGCTTTTGTATGTGTTGTCGTTTTTGCTTGTTGGCATTTTAGACAAGTTTTCACATACTTTGTTATAGTCTTTGTCATTTGGGGCCAAAAATAGTATTTTCTTATTTTTAACAGGGTTCGCGTAATCCCTGTATGGCCTCCTTCTATAGGATCGTCATGGTATTTGGACAGGATTGCCTTTATTTGACTTTCGTCATTTTTGTCTATTTTTGTCACTTTTTGTAGTAGCGCTACTTTTATTTTCAAATATTTATTGCCCATATTTTTAAATTCATTAAGTGATACAAATCCGAAAATTTGTTCACTTGGTGACATCTGTAAGTTAACGATTTTATGTATTCCGGCTTCTGAATTAAGCCTTTGAAAAAATTGACCTAAATCGAATTTTTCATTAGAGTACAAATCATTAACTGGGAATCGTGAAATAATTCGTTTTCCTTTCTTTAGCAAACAATTATTTTTACCGAATTTTATTTTCACAAATTTCTTTGCGTCATTATTGCTAACAACTTCATAGACATTGGGCTCTTTTCTTTCTTTTGATTCTTTTGGCAATTTTTGTTTTTCATCTGCGCAGATGTTTTCCTGTCTTTTTGATGACCTTGTTTGGACCATCATTATATTTCTGTTCATTTCTATAAAAGTTTCTACTTTTATTCTTGATAATGCATCTGCAACGTGATTATCTTTCCCCTTGAGGTATTCTACTGTGAATTGATATTCTTCTAAATCTAGTCTCATTCTAGTCAATTTTGATGTAGGATTTTTCATCGAAAAAAGGTAGGTTAAAGGTCTATGGTCTGTTTTGACTAAGAAATGCTTTCCATAAACGTATGGTCTAAAGTGTTTTATTGCCCAGTGTATTGCAGCTAATTCCTGCTCTGTAGTTGATTTATTGCTTTCTCCCTGTGTGAAAGCTCTTGAAGCGAATGCAATTGGCAATTGCATACCGTTGTACTCTTGAGTTAGTACGGCACCACATGCATGTTTACTTGCATCTGTGGTTATGCAAAATTCTTTGCTGAAGTCAGGGTATTGTAACAATGTAGGCTTCATTAATGCCTTTTTTAAGTATTTGAATGCGTCTTCGCATTCTTTTGTCCATTCGAATTGGACATTCTTTTTGCACAATCTGGTCAAATGACGTGAATGTTGTGCGAAGTTATGAATAAATCGTCTGTAATAATTACAGAACGCGACGAAACGTCGTGCGCTATCCGCATCAGTTGGGGTTGGGTAGTTTTTGATAACATCATATTTTTTGTCATCAGGGAGGATGCCATGGTCTGTGCACTTATGCCCAAGGAATGTAACCTCGTGCATGAAAAACGAACATTTCTCTGGATTTAATTTTAGGTTGTGTTTTCTACACATATCAAAGATATTTGACAAATTTTTAAACATGTGCTGTTCTGAACAGCCAATGACTACTAGGTCATCCATGTAGAGAAATGCTTGGGATGGCTCAAGGCCAGAAAATGCGAGTGTCATCATTCGCATAAATGAGTTTGGTGCTACTTTAAGACCATATGGTAATCGCGTGAAGCGATAAGAACCGGAGTTCGTTGAAAATGATGTTACATTTCTAGATTTCTCATCTAGCTCTATTTGGTGAAATCCTGACATGAGATCGAGACATGAAAAATATTGTGCTCGTCCTAATTGGTCTAAGATTTCTTCTATTCTTGGCAGTGGGTATTTATCTGCCAGAAGTTTTTTATTTATTTGGCGATAATCAACTACTAAACGCCATTTTTTCTCCTTGGAATTTGGGAGAGATTTCTTGGGAACCAAGAGAAGTGGGCTATTATATTCAGAAATTGATGGCTCAACTATACCATCTTTTATTAGTTTTTCGACCTGTCTGTTTATTTCTGGTTTTTCTGTTTCAGCATTTCTATAATTTTTTATGTAGACGGGTGTCCTATCTGCTAATCTCAATTTTTGCTTATAAAAATTATTACATGATATGGGTTCTGAATCAAGACCAAATATGTCACTGTATTTGGTACATAATTCAGTTAATTTTGTTCTGAATTGGTCTGGGAAGGTTAGTTTATTGATGACTTCATTAGATCTGTTATTTTGTTTCTCTGTGCTTGTTTTAATATCATATTGTTCTAGTGATTCGAACTTAATATTTGGATTCTGAATTTTTATGTTTTTATTGGTTGTATTTAGAATGCGGACTATTGCACTATTACTTTCAACAATACTGTTTGCTATTATTACCCCAGGGTGTATTTCCTGGTTTGGTATTAATACAGAATTTTCGCTAGTCAGAAGCATGATTTTTCTCATGACTTCTGATCTTGCTGGTAATAATATTGAATTATCAATATCATTGTGTAATAGTGGTACATGTATTTGATAGTTTAAATTTCCTGGTTTCATGATGAATTCATCATTTTGGTAGTCTATTATGCAATTAAATTTTCTAATGAAGTCTAGTCCAAGAATTCCATCGCATGGTATGGGAAATTCAGTCTGAACTACTGTGAAATCGTGGTTGATTATGAAATAATCGAAAAGGAGGTCAATTGGGGCTTGTCCCATTGACTGTATTGTTCCCTGGCCAATTCCGGATATATTAGTTTTGAAATTTTTGTTAATATTTGTGTCTATATTATTGTTTTTCAATATTGAGACATTTGCTCCTGTATCTATCAAAAGTGTAAGTGGTTTATTATTATCATGATTTTTTATTTTAATTATACTGCTGAGACTTAGATTTATAGTTAGTATGTTTACTGCTGGTTGCTCAAGGGGGCTTGCTGGTTTTCCGAGTTACTTTGTGTAATTCGGACCAGGTTTTGTTGTTCAGGGCCTCTGTTTTGGTTGCCTCTATACGAGCCGCCTCTGTACGAGCCGCCTCGAGAGTTACCTCTGCTATTGTTGTATCTGTTGCCGTTGTTGTAATTGTACCTGAAACCGCCCCTGTTGTAGGGTTGGCCTCTGTAATTACCTCTACCGCGGTTTCCGCCACGTTGAGAGTAATTTTGGTAAAATAGAACAGTGTTGGTGTTCCCAGTTGCTTCAGTGCAACTGTCGACAAATTTTGAGATAGCATCGTTCATGTTGTTAAATGTGCCTGCCTGCATGATGAGTTTTACTCTATCAATAGCACAATTTTTTGTCATTGCTTTTACAGCTTGGTTTGTGCTGTATTTGGTGGCTAACTCAGAATTTAGGCCATCGTTGATGTACGCGCCAGCTAAAGCTTTTGTTAGTTGCTCTACTTCTTGCGTATAAATGTTTGCTGTCTTATTTTTTTGTTGCAAGTTTAGGAGTTTGGCTGATAGTACTTCAACCGATTCTCCTTTTACTGATCTTGCTAGTTTTGCAATAATTTGAGTGATTGTATTCTCATCGCTAATTAAATTTCTTGCATGACCTTTCAGTTTTGTTTTAATTAAACTGATTGCTGTTGCTTCATGATCACCTTTAAGTGTATCTAGTAGACTTAATGCGTCTATGAAACTTTGCAGATTTTCAGCTTTTCCATCATACTCAGATAATATGGTGGATGCTGTTTTAATGAAATCGATTTTTGTCTGCGTCATTGTTAGGCTTTTTATTTTTGGACTATCTGGTGTATTATTATCAGAATCAGAGCATTCCTGTTCTGAATTTGCAGTGTCAATTACTGGTTTTGACTCATTCAAATCCTGGAGTTGATTTTGGTCAAACTCAACAGGAAAGTATGGGTTTTTTGGAATGGTTAATTTGAAACTACGACGAACGCTTATTGACTCAAGTCTTGAAGCTAATTGTCGCAATACTTTTAGGCAATATTCGTTGTGTGCATTTGTTAGCTTGCTCTTTAATGAAGATGCTAATTCGCTAATAGTGTTATATTCAGTTGTTAACACTGTAATATGATGCACCAACGTTTCGACTTTTATTGTTATGTTCTTGTTTATGCATTTGTACGATTTGTCAAATTTTTGTTTGCTGAGCTCAATTTTTTTCTCGATTTCCTGCCAAGTCATAGCTAGTACATATTTTCATGTCATGCCTATTCGATTAATTGCACATCAGAATCGTCACTTTCTGAACTTGAAAGTTCTATTTTGTCGATCATGTTTGCAAATAATTCATGGTATGCCATTGGCATTCGTACGTTTTTTCTAAGCAAATTGGTATATCTGTATTTCATTATCCTTTCTATTTGTCTATACATGTGCATCCGTATGATTTTGTTATCAATTATCCACTGTAGGATAACTTTTAACTTTGGGTGAGTGGGACCTTGGTCTACCACGAATTTTAAGAACGGAATGTATTTCGCCAAATGCTTTGATTCTACCATTTTTTTTTTTTTTTTTTCGCAAATAATTCTATTTATTTAACATGTGAAATAGACTTGGGTTCACCTATGCAATCGCACCATTATTATTGTAGCTGTGTCTAAGAATAAATTTTCTTCGGTACACATTTTAACTAGAACATAGGGCAGCGTACTCAACACTGCACCTTTTTCTGTTTTACTGCAATGATATAATGGGCTTGTGTTTGTATTATACGTTGTCATATATTCATATTCGAACGTATTTACTGTTATGAAATCTTTATGGTTTCTTAATATATTTATTGATCTGACTAAGAAATTTGGATCTAAATTGTATGTCTGTTCTATCGCTAACTGCATAATTTTTTTTTTTTTTTTTTTTTTTTAAATTTTGTCCAAATCTGTACCCTTACTAATTGAGGTGTATTTTTTCTTAAGGCTTTTTGTGTGGGAGTTATAAACTCGAAGGGCTAAATTTAGGATCATGAGTGCTACTATAATTGCTACCAAAACTAGCATGTACTGCAAATCGGGTGAAGATACGTCGACTTTGTTGATTACATTAGCTGTCGAATCGACAGTCTTAACGTCGACTATACCCATTATTGTTTCTGGAAAGTGATAACTTCTGCTGAATAAGTCTAGCCTGGAATTATTGATAACTTTCATGGAATTTTGTGTTTGATCTTTTTTTTTTTTTTTTAAAATTTCTATCTATCCACATAATATCTGTTTCCTATAAGTATAAAAAGTTTTTCCCTTTTTTTTTTTTTTTGTGTAATTAATTTGTAAATTTTGTGAATTTTCAACAGGGGAACACTTTGTGGTTTACATGCGGCAATGGCAATTTTACAATATTTTACTTATAAGTTAAGTTTACACCACAAAGTGTTTGTTAATAATTAGTGTATTTATTGGGGCGTTTATTCCTATTGAATTGTTAGTGTTTTTTTTTTTTTTTCGTAACTAGCGCATAGCGCAAGATGGTTACTATTAAATTGAAAAAAAATAAGCGAGGTGCTAACGTCTGTTAGCCCGCTTCTTCCTGTTATTTAACAGGGTGTTGATCTGCCGCAACTCCTCCTGTAAGCGGATCCTGCGTGCGTTTTCGTCTATTTTCGCCTTTAGTAAGGCGATGATGAGGTGTCTTCTATTTATCAGCCTTGCCTTTTTCACCTCCGCGGTGTCGTTTGGGCGTCAGCTGGTCGTCGCCGTTGATGGCACGCTGACGCTCCCTCGCAGCTGTCCTCTTTCTGTATTCTTCTAATGTTATAGGCCTTGGCCCGTCGCGTGGTTCAGCCTCTAATGCTTCCTTTAGTGTAGGAGCATCCTTTTGCACGATGGGTTCACCTTCGCTGAACGTTGGTTCGTTATTCATGTGTGTGAATACCGCTGGTGTTGCTGCTTAAATTCACGTCAAGAGTTCAATTCGAGTTTTAATTTTCGCTGTTTCGTTTCAGCTTTTATTGTTTTGTTTGCTTTTGTATCTTTTGCATCTTCTTTCTCTCTTTCTTCCTTCACTTCACATTTAAATGTTCAACATTGCACAAGTTTTGTTTGCTTTTGTATCTTTTGCATTTTCTTTCTCTCTTTCTTCCTTCACTTCACGTTTAAATGTTCAACATTGCACAAGTTTTGTTTGCTTTGTTTTTTATAATACCGATCCGGCACTTATCACGGTCGCCATGTAATATATTTGGAGGATTAAAGCTTATTAAATAGATTCGCCAACATTCGCATCAGCCACGTCGGTTTGGTTAGAAGTGTCTTTATTGAATGAATTCTTTTGATATTCATAATAACTTAAGGCTGGCCACTGCTTCGGCAGAGAAGTCAGCGCGAGAGCCGTACATAGTTTTGTATATAATATAAAGAGAGCGGGAGTATACACATATGTATAGTACTTGGTCAAAGCGTGAGAACGCTGACGCGGCATCGTTGTGCGCGTTGCATTCTTACGCGATCATATTACCAGCACTGGGTGCTTGGCTTATTGTTTATGCAACGACAAAGTGTCGTTGCTCGATTTAATGTTTAGACAACAACAAAGTGTTGCTGTTTATTACATTTGAATATATGTGGTTGTATTCTTACATAATAAGATATAAAAATCAAAAATCATTTATTAATTTTACAGGAAACAATTTTTTTAAAAATTTTATTTTATTTTCTAAATAAAGATAAAAGTTTTCATTTAAGAAAAACTTGAAAATTTACAGCATAAATTTCTGCCTGCTTGAAGCTCACATGCAGTACCATAAGTATATGAATGACAAAGTGCCTCAAAATGTTGCTCCATTTAATGTTCAGACAAGCAAGCAAAGTGTTCCAGTCTATAACTATTATATAATATGCAAAATATAGGTGTATAATAATGTTGCTTCAATTATTAAGTCTAAAATCGACTTATTTTTCTTGTGTTTAAAAAACCACAAAAGAAATTAAAATACGTTGATCGTTAATGTTTTAAATTAAATATTTTTTAAAACTTATCATTAAAATACGTATTTTATATGAATTGTATATAAATAATACGAAAATCAGAAAAATAAATAACTCACTGATCCAAAAAGTAACTTTCGATGTTATCCTTTAATACAAACTATATTTAAAAATGAACTGAAACGAAACGTAACTTTCTATCTTCAAAATAAATATAAACTTAAATGCATAACCAATTCCCTAACCATTGTATGTAAAAACATAAAGTGGGAAAGAGTATTACAGTTATTCCTCTACACAACACACACCGAGATCTTACATACAACGCTTGTACTTAAGAGCTAGGTGTAGGTGGTACAAATTAGGCAATGTCATTCCCTTAAATGCAAACTCTTAGTTATGCTTAACTTAGCTTAGAGAGTGCGGAGAAGGAAGGGATATTAGGATTTATGTTTGACATGCAGAGCGTGCGCACAAAGAGCATTTAAAAACAAACAGCTGATAGAGAAATGATGAAATAACGGAGTCGCGAATTTTTTTTTTCGCAAAGTGTGCGAAGTGCGAGACAAAGATTAGTTGTACCGCACTTTGCATTGCATTCGCTTGCTGCCGTTTATGATGCTTTTGCTCCTGCTGTTGCTGCGGCTGCTTAGTAAAAAAGGGTGGTATAGACTTAATTGACTTATTAATTAATAAATGCAATACATAAAAATGTATTATTCATAATACATATTACCTTTCTTATTGGCATTAAATAATTGATAAAAACAATCTGTATAAAAATAAAATTATTTTGTTAATTAAATACCGAAAACAAATTGTTAGCAATGGCTATTTATGAAATTTTAAAACATAGGGTATTAAAATTTTGTGCTTTGTATTTCGAAGCAAGTGTTTAGCTTGTATTTTCTTTGCATTTGCCTATTCTCGATGTGTACCCAGAACGCTATTGCTTGGCGAATGACCATTTGATCTACAGACCAGAGGGTATATTGCTTTTGAGCAAATGTACGTAACAGGTAGATGGAAGTATTTCTGACCCAATCATATGTATGTATATATTATATGTATATGCGGGAAGTTCAGTCAATCAATTTTGTAAGATTTTATTTGCAATGCATGCTACTGCTGCTGATGTAGATTACATTTTCTTAAGCTTCTATTTGTTAGTGTGTTTGTTTTTGCACGGTATATATTTGGTGAACATTTTTTTGCTTTCTTTTAGCTTGCTTCAGAAGTCAACAATGTATGCATGCATTTACAATGTATGCGCGCGCTCTGCAAGTCTAACAAAGAGCGTAGTAACGCTACCTTCTTCGCACGCACTGAATTAACGCAAAACATATCTAAGAGGCTGCAGCTAAGTGAATTGCATATTGCCTTTAGCTTTAATTTAGTGTGTGCGGAGGAGTTAGGGTTATTAAACTTTATGATTGACATGCAAAGCGCGCACATAAACAAAGAGTGAACGTAAATGAGCAACATCAAAGGAACATGATCGGAGCGAGATTTGTAATTACCTGATTATCTTAAGAGCAACACGCGCACTTATGTGAACACCCTATGCTTGTTCGAAATTGCATATCAATAACATATTAATAATGTTAGTTAGTTTTGTCTAAGTTATATAAGCAGCAAGTAGGCAAATCCACCCCATAAAATATTCTGGTGTGGGTAATTTTTTAGACGCACCAAGTTTTGTTTTTTGTTGTTTGTTGTTTTTTTAAATCAATCACACCAACAAAAAGTAGCAGTGCGGGCCCAACAACAACAACAACAACAAACGCTTCTTGCAAGTGTACGAACCTTTTTTTATGACACTTTGCTTGCGGGACTCAAAGGCGTCATTGCCCATTGTTTTGTTTTTGTATTCTCGCTCGCGATCGAGCTCTCAGCTTGTCCGACAATCTGGCGACAGTAGTGGAATGGGTAATTGTTGTAATTGTAATTTGATTTTTAAAATGGGTAAAAAGTGCTCCAAATCGTATGGGAGGTACTTGAAAGAGTTGTCCAAATAAAAATTCCTTTCTTAGTGCTCACTTTCAACCTGCATAAAATATTGTGTGAAAATTTCAGCCTTGTAGCTCTTTTCGTTTAGGCTGTGGCAATGTCAACAATCACTTAGGACAAACTCTTTTATTAGATAAAGTTCTTGGTGTACAGTGTAAAATGTAAATTTTTCTTTCTAGTTTGTTGGAATCAATTGGGGCAATTTTTATACTCGATACCGAAGGTAAAGAGTATATTGAGTTTGTGCAATGTCCGTCATGGTGTCTGTCCGTCTGTATGAACGCAACTTTTTTCCACACCCTTCAAGCTAGAGACTTGAAACATTCCAAATCTCTTTATCTATGGGATAGTAAATTAAAGTGTCAAGATGGGGGTTCTACGAGAACTGGGGGGCTGGCAAATCGATAAATTCGATAACTCAAAACCGATAAATCCTCAAATTTCGCACATCCTTACAGCTAGAAGTACCAAATTTGGTAAGACGATTGCTTCTAGCAACCCCCAAAAAACTGCATCAAAAATTTTGGAGCCACGCTCCCCATTCCGCCCCCAGCCCCCCCGAATTTTAAAGTCAAAATAGCCTATATCTCCCACAGTTTTTGAGCTATAGCCACCGAATTTGGTGCCAAGATAGGTGATGATGACCCCTCAAAAACTGGATCAAAAGATTGGATGCCACGCCCACCAATACCGCCCTAGCCACCCCCATGAGCCCAACGCTTCGTCAAAAACGGGAATGCATGTATCTTCCAGAGTTGTGGAGCTAGAGCCTCCAAATTTGGTGGGAAGATAGCTGTTAACGACCCCCAAAAACTGCATCAAAGTTTTGGAGCCACTCCTTCCATTTCGCCCCCCTTTCCCCACTTTTTACAATTTTCGAGCTAGAGTCACCAAATTTGGTATGAAGATAGCAATTGACATTTCAGAAAGATCTGCATCAAAATTTTGGATGCCACGCCCACCCTTACCGCCCCCAGCCCCCCTTTCCCCATCTCTTACAAACTTCGAGCTAGAGTCACCAAACTTTGTATATAGATAGCAATTGACATTACGCAAAGATCTGCATCAAAAATTTGGATGCCACGCCCACCCATACCGCCCCCAGCCACCCTTTCCCCACTTATTACAAATTTCGAGCTAGAGTCACCAAATTTGGTATGAAGATAGCAATTGACATTTCAGAAAGATCTGCAACAAAAATTTGGATGCCACGCCCAACCAAACCGCCCCAGCCCCCCCTTTCCAAACCTTTTACAAATTTTTAGCTAGAGTCACCAAATTTGGTATGAAGATAACCATTGACATTCCACAACGATCTGCATCACAAATTTGGATGCCACGCCCACCCAAACCGCCCCCAGCCCCCCCTTTCCCAACCTTTTACAAATTTTGAGCTAGAGTCACCAAATTTGGTATGAAGATAGCAATTGACATTTCAGAAAGATCTGCAACAAAAATTTTGATGCCACAACGACCCATACCGCCCCAGCCCCCCCCTTCCCATTTATTACAAATTTCGAGCTAGAGTCACCAAATTTGGTATGAAGATAGCAATTGACATTCCACAAAGATCTGCATCCAAAATTTGGATGCCACGCCCACCCATACTGCCCTTAGCCCCCCCTTTCCACACATTTTACAAACTTCGAGCTTGAGTCACCAAATTTGGTATGAAGATAGCAATTGACATTTCACAAAGATCTGCATCAAAAATTTTGATGCCACAGCTACCCATACCGCCCCAGCCCCCTCCCCCCTTTCCCTACCTTTTACAAACTTTGAGCTAGTCACCAAATTTGGGAGGAATATAGCTGGTGGCATCCCCATCTGCAGCGGAGAATCTTTAAGACAGCGTAAACCCCTCCCGCATCCGTACCCCTTTGCAAACAGGCCTCTTTTTACCGGTTTTAATACTGGTATCGAGTATGCCGCAGTCGGTTGCGTCCGACTGCAACGTTTCCACTTGTTTAATCTTTGATTGGTGAATTTTTTGTCTTTTATTTTTTTTATACTCGATACCGAAGGTAAAGAGTATATTGAGTTTGTGCAATGTCCGTCATGGTGTCCCTCCGTCTGTCCGTCCGTATATTCGCAACTTTTTTCCACACCCTTCAAGCTAGAGACTTGAAACTTTCCAATTCTCTTTATCTATGGGATAGTAAATTAAAGTGTCAAGATGGGGGTTCTACGATAACTCGGGGACTGGCAAATCGATAAATTCGATAACTCCAAACCGATAAATCCACATATTTCGCACACCCTTACAGCTAGAACTACCAAATTTAGTAAGGAGAAATCTACTAGCAACCCCCAAAGAACTGCATCAAAAACTTTGGAGCCACGCCCACCCATTACGCCCCCAGCCTCCCCGCATATTGAATTTAGAAATGGCTATATCTCCCACAGTTTTGAGCTAGAGCCACCAAATTTGGTGCTAAGATAAGTGACTATGACCCCCTAAAAACTGCATCAAAAGTTTGGATGCCACGCCCACCAATACTGCCCTAGCCGCCCCCATCCACCCCAACACTTCGTCAAAAACGGGAATGCGTGTATCTTCCAGAGTTGTGGAGCTAGAGCCTCCAAATTTGGTGGGAAGATAGCTGGTAACGACATCCAAAAATCTGCATCAAAGTTTTGGAGCCACGCCCTCCATTTCGCCCCCCTGTCCCCACTTTTTACAATTTTCGAGCTAGAGTCACCAAATTTGGTATGAAGATAGCAATTGACATTCCACAAAGATCTGCAACAAAAATTTGGATGCCACGCCCTTCCATAAGGCCCCAGCCGTCCTTTCCCCACCTTTTACAAACTTCGAGCTAGATTCACCAAATTTGGTATGAAGATAGCAATTGACATTCGACAAAGATCTGCAGCAAAAATTTGGATGCCACGCCCACCCATACCGCCCCCAGCCCCCCTTTCTCCACTTATTACAAATTTCGAGCTAGAGTCACCAAATTTGGTATAAAGATAGCAATTGACATTCCACAAAGATCTGCATCACAAATTTGGATGCCACGCCCACCCATACCACCCCCAGCCCTCCCCCTTTCCCCCACATTTCACAAACTTTAAGCTAGAGTCACTAAATTTGGTATGAAGATAGCAATTATTTCACAAAGATCTGCATCAAAAATTTTGATGCCACAACTACCCATACCGCCCCAGCTTCCTCCCCCCTTTCCATACCTTTTGCAAACTTTGAGCTAGTCACCAAATTTGGGAGGAATATAGCTGGTGGCATCCCCATCTGCATCGGAGAATCGTTAAGACAGCGTACACCCCTGCAGCATCCGTACCCCTTTGCAATCAGGCCTCTTTTTACCGGTTTTAATACTGGTATTGAGTATGCCGCAGTCGGTTGCGTCCGACTGCAACGTTTCCACTTGTTTTGGTTGATGCGTGTCAAAAAACTCTTGAAATTCGTGATTCGTGTTTGGCGAAGAATTTTCAGTTTGCGAGTCATCAACATGATCTTTTCTTTCTTCTGTTAAATAACTTAACTCTTTAAACGGAGGGTTTGTACACAAAGTTACAAAAAAAGGAAACTTTTAAGTATTTACCAGAATATTTACCAATATACATATTTACTAACTTTATTACGGGTAAAGCGGGTTGAACGGACTAACCCACACCCGCCCGCACCCAGCCCGAAATATGATTTTTCAGCCCGTACCCACGGTTACCCGTGGGTGCAATGTCGGCCTGGCGTCGTTTTAGCTTACTCAATTTAAATTGTTTAAAATGTTAAGTCATGACTTTTTATAGAAGTTTCCCTCATACTGCTCACTACTTGCTTGATGCATCACCACTTGACCGCGTGTTTGAAATGAAAGATTTAGGCATTATGCTTGATCCTAAATTAAAATTTTACTCCCATATTTCGTCGTTGGTTAATAAGGCCATTAATGTCATTGGTTTCATCAAGCGGTGGTCGAAAGAGTTTAACGATCCTTACACCACTAAAACGATTAACACATCCCTAGTTCGTCCCATCCTGGAGTATGGATCTTGTTTGTGGTCCCCACAATACACGATTCACCAGGATAGAATTGAATCTGTGCAGAAGAAATTTCTTCTATTTGCCCTTAAAAGTTATAACTCGGTTCCAGGATTTGACTTACCCCCGTATTCAAGTAGACTCCTTTTGATTAATCTTCCCTCCCAGTTAAACCGTAGAACCATGAATGGAGTATTATTTATTACTAACCTACTTAATGGTGAAATCGACTCATCAGTTCTTTGAGTCGAATTAAATTTAATGTCCCAATTAGATCTTCACGTAACTTTTTACCCCTTAGCCTTGATCGTTGCTTCAGCAAGAATGTATATCCATATATATAGATCCATTCTTGTTGCTACTAATCTATCGCTGGTCTGATTGGGTTTTTCTGGGTTTTTCCCAATCCAAGCAACAAGTGTTGGACCACTAATTATACTCGTTACCGAAGGTCAAGAGTATATTGGGTTTGTGCAATGTCAGTCATGGTGTCCGTCCGTCTGTCCGTCTGTATGAACGCAACTTTTTTCCACACCCTTCAAGCTAGAGACTTGAAACTTTCCAATTCTCTTTATCTATGGGATAGTAAATTAAAGTGTCAAGATGGGGGTTCTACGATAACTGGGGGGCTGGCAAATCGATAAATTCGATAACTCAAAACCGATAAATCCACATATTTCGCACACCCTTACAGCTAGAACTACCAAATTTAGTAAGGAGAAATCTACTAGCAACCCCCAAAAACTGCATCAAAAGTTTGGATGCCCAGCCTACCAATAATGCCCTAACCGCCAACATCCGCCCAAATGCTTCGTCAAAAACGGCAATGCGTGTATCTTCCAGAGTTGTGGAGCTAGAGCCACCAAATTCGGTAGGAAGATAGCTGGCAACGACCCCCAAAAATCTGCATCAAAGTTTTGGAGCCAAGCCGTCCCATTTCGCCCCCAGCCACCCACATTTTGAAATCAGAAAAGCCTATATCTCCCACAGTTTTTGAGCTATAGCCACCAAATTTGGTGCCAAGATAAGTGACGATGACCCCCTAAAAACTGCATCAGAAGTTTGGATGCCACGCCCACTAATACTGCCCTAGCCGCCCCCATCCACCCCAACACTTCGTCAAAAACGGGAATGCGTGTATCTTCCGGAGTTGTGGAGCTAGAGCCTCCAAATTTGGTGGGAAGATAGCTGGTAACGACCCCCAAAAATCTGCATCAAAGTTTTGGAGCCACGCCCTCCATTTCGCCCCCCTGTCCCCACTTTTTACAATTTTCGAGCTAGAGTCACCAAATTTGGTATGAAGATAGCAATTGACATTTCAGAAAGATCTGCATAAAAAATTTGGATGCCACGCCCTTCCATAAGGCCCCAGCCCCCCTTTCCCCATCTTTTACAAACTTCGAGCTAGATTCACCAAATTTGGTATGAAGATAGCAATTGACATTCGACAAAGATCTGCAGCAAAAATTTGGATGCCACGCCCACCCATACCGCCCCCAGCCCCCCTTTCCCAACTTATTACAAATTTCGAGCTAGAGTCACCACATTTGGTATGAAGATAGCAATTGACATTCCACAAAGATCTGCATCAAAAATTTGGATGCCACGCCCACCCATACCGCCCCCAGCCCCCCCCTTTCCCAACTTATTACAAACTTCGAGCTAGAGTCACCAAATTTGGTACGAAGATAGCAATTGACATTTCACAAAGATCTGCATCAAAAATTTTGATGCCACAGCTACCAATACCGCCCCAGCCCCCTCCCCCCTTTCCCTACCTTTTACAAACTTTGAGCTAGTCACCAAATTTGGGAGGAATATAGCTGGTGGCATCCCCATCTGCATCGGAGAATCTTTAAGGCAGCGTACACCCCTGCCGCATCCGTACCCCTTTGCAATCAAGCCTCTTTTTACCGGTTTTAATACTGGTATCGAGTATGCCGCAGTCGGTTGCGTCCGACTGCAACGCTTCCACTTGTTTATGCAAATCTTTGTGGAATGTCAATTGCCATCTTCATAGTGACTCTAGCTCAAAGTTTGTAAATGATGGGGAAAGGGGGGCTGGAGGCGGTATGGGTGGGCGTGGCATCCAATTTCTTGTATCAGTTTTGGGGGTTTTCATCACCTATCTTGGCACCAAATTATGTCGAAATAGTTCAAAAACTGTGGGAGATATAAGCTTTTTTTTGACTTTAAAATGCAGGGGGGCTGGGGGCAAAATGGGTAGGCGTGGCTCCAAAATTTTGATGCTTTTTTTGGGGGTTGTTTGTATCTATCTTATCACCAAATTTAGTAGTTCTAGCTGTAAGGATGTGCGAAATACGTGGATTTATCGGTCTCAAGTTATCGAATTTAGCGATTTGCCAGCTCCCTAGTTATTGTAGAATTGGAAAGGTTCAAGTCTCTAGCTTGAAGGGTGTGGAAAAAAGTTGCTAACATACAGACGGACTGACAGACTGACGGACAGACGGACGGACACCATGACGGACATTGCACAAACCCAATATACTCTGTACCTTCGGTAACGAGTATAATTAATGCTAATAATTGCTGCATTCATTTACTCCGTAAGTCCCAGCTGGTTCCTTAGGTTGATGAATCTTGCTGCTGGTAACGGCTTTGTTAAGATGTCGGCCAACTGAAAATCTGTGGAAATATAAGGCCTGTACGCATGAGCCCCCGTACAGCTCCCGTACCGTACACATGAGTTTTACGACTGTAACGACAAGTGTTGAAAAATTCACATATTGTGGCGGTAGGCTAATAACTTTCTCTAAATAAATCAGAAATGCAGCTGTGTTTTGTACACTTGAATTCAAAATAATGATTACCAACCAACGCGCGCTTCTTTTGTGTTTGAGTACAGCAATCATCAACTGCAATGTTAACAAGCATATATAGCAGTGGGGAGCAAAAGTGAGTACATGTTTGCATATTAGACATTTTGGAGCGAATGATGAAGAAAACAGTAAGGCAATTGGAAAAAATGTTTATACCCTTTATTCCATATATAATTAACTATACATTAAAAAGAAAAATCAACGAAGAGGTGCACAAAGAAGAAAAGCAAACATGAAAACAAAAACAACTCGTATGTACTCATTTATGCACCTTCGACTTTTCATTTGCTTATCTGCAAACAAGAATGTTAAATTTAATCTATGTATATATATAAAAGAGTTTGTCCTGATGATAATGGAAGAGCCATAGCCTAATCGAAAAGAGCTAGAAGGCTGAAATTTTCACACAATTTTCCATGCAGGTAGGAGGTCAGCACTAAGAAGGGAATTTTTATTTGAACAACTCCTTCAAGTACCTCCCATACGATTTGGAGCACTTTTTACCCATTTTAAAAAACAAATTACAATTACAACAAGTACCAATTCCACTACTGTCGCCTGATTGTCGCACAAGCTGTTTGATCGCGAGCGAGAATACAAAAACAAAACAAATGCGCAGTGACGCCTTCGCGTCGCACAAGCAAAGTCATAAAAAAAGGTTCCTACACTTGCAAAAACGAAACGGATTTCTGCTTCTTAATGAATAAGTGCATACACAATTAAGTGAACAATGCGCTTGAAAATAATTTTCATAATTTTATGTACATGTATCACTTCGCACAGTGCACATTTTTTTTTTTTTTCAAATTTGTGTGCCTTTGACAATTGACTTACGACCCAAGTAGCGTTTGTTGTTGTAAGAGTTGTTGTTGGGCCCGCACTGCTACTTTTTGTTCGCGTCATTGATTTTATAAAAACAACAACAACATAACAAAACTTGGTGCGTCTAGAAAAATTTCCCACACCAGAATATTTTTTGGGGGTGGATTCGCCTACTTGCTGCTTATATAACTTAGACAAAACGTAACACACTAACATTTATTGATATATTATTGGTATACAATTTTGAATAAGCAAAGGGCGTGCACATAAGCGCGTGTGTTGCTCTTATGATAATCAGATAATTTGAAATCTCGCTCCGATCATGCGCCTTTGTTGTTGCTCATTTACGTTCACTTTCTATTTTATGTGCGCGCTTTGCATGTCAATCATAAAGTTTAATAACCCTAGCTCCTCCGCACACACTCTAAATTAAAGCTAAAGGCAATATGCAATTCACTTAACTGCAGCCTCTTAGATATGTTTTGCATTGATTCAGTGCGTGTGAAGAAGGTAGCGATACTACGCTCGTTGTTTGACTTGCAGAGCGCGCGCATAGATAAGAGAATTAGCCGAAATAGCCAACAACGAAGGCGCGATTTAAAAATAATTTGTCATCTAGCGCCGAACATGAAGAGCGATGCGCGAGCGAATCTGAAAACAAGTAAGAAGGTTTTAGTCGAGAAATCCCGACTAAAAGATACCCTGAACCCGTGTAGTAAATGACTTGCAGAAGTGAGTTTTTCTTGACTTTAACTTTAATTTAAAATATCTCCAGTGTTTCTTAACCGATTTGGATCAAATTTTCATGGAAGTTATAAAGTTATCCATAGTTTCTACTTCTTTTTTAAATTTTCTTAATTCGAGATTTTTTCGTTATCGATTCCATATGTATATCGGAAATCAGAATAGTTATCGATAGTTTGAAATAAAGATGATCTGCCAATGGCTTAGGAGAAGTTATGTTCCAAATTTGAAGTCTCTAGGTCGTTTAGTCTTTGAGATTGACGCGTTCATACATACGGACGAACGGACGGACAGACGTACAGAAGGACAGAAGGTCATGGCTATATCGACATGGCTGTTGATGCTGATCAAGAATATAAATATTTTATATGGGGTTTGAGATGCTTCTTTCTGCCTGCTCAAAACAATTATACCCTTTTTTTTATCCATTTCATGGTTCAGGGTATACAAAAATTTAATATTTTACGCATCGATTGCTTTCAAAACAAAGTTTTTTATATTTTGTAGCCACAGTAAGAGAACAGAGAGAAGAACAAAGAAGAAGAAATATGACTGTTTATGGTACTCACTGCAAGCAGCATGCACAGCTGAGGGAATATATGCATGTCTGCATCACAAAGAGCGGCTTAAAGCTTAATCAGCGCGCTCGTCGCTCTTATGACTGCCGCTAGATATAAAATAATTTGAATGCAATCATGCACCTTTGTTGTTGCCCATTTACGCTCACTCTTTTGTTTATGCCCGCGTCAAACATAAATTTTAATATCCCTATCTCCTCCGCACTCACTAAGCTAAGCTTGCCATAGCTCAGAGGCTGCAGTTAAGGGAATGGCGTTGCCTTATTTGCACCACCCATACCTAGCTCTTAAGTGCAAGCGTTGTATGTTAGAGCTCGGTGTCTGTTGCTTAGAGGAATAACTGTAATGTTCTTTCCAACATTATGTTTTTGCATACAATGGTAAGAGAATTGATTTTGCATATTAGTTCATATATAATACATATGAACAAAGAAAGTTAATTTTCGTTTCAGTGAATTTTTTAATATTGTTGATATAAAGGATAATAATAAAATCGAAAGTTACTTTTTGAATCAGTGAGTTTTTCAATATTCTGATTTTCGTATTATATACTATACATATATACATTCCTTTAAAATTACGTATATATATTGTAGTATGCATGACAATCTGTCATAAGCCCACTATATTGCAGGGTATGTAACCTTCAGACATAGCAACACTTTGTTGCTGCGTATATACAAATATAACGCAACTACACAAACGGTCAGCGCACTCGAAATCTGATCAACCACCACGAAGTGTGGGATCCGCAACGTAAGCACTTTAGCTCTTACCAGCTAAGCCAGCGCTTGCCTTATATATGTATATTTAATGTAACATGCATTCTTTGCCTGCTGCTTATACATTCATAAATATACTACAACTCTCTCTCTCTCTTGACCGCTGCAACGGCAGCGGCCGCTCTGCTGCGACAGAGCTTTATACATAAGCAACCCAATTATGTATTTAGGCTAAGAATTCTTTTGATTAAAAATAAAGATTCATTCAGAAAAACATAGTCAAACGGCACAGACGTGCCAGTGCATTATTCCCCTTTTTTTTACAACTACAAAACCCACACAACATGGCGACCGTGACGTGGGTCTTGAGGGACCTAGGACTTCAACAACAACAGCAGCAGCAATAACAACAGCAAAAGCAGCTTCAGCTTCAACAACAACAGCAACAGCAGCAATAACAACAACAAAATCAGCATCAACAACAACAACAGCAAAAGCAGCAATAACAACAACAAAATCAGCTTCAACAACAACAGCAGCAAAAGCAGCAACAACAACAACAAAAGCAGCTTTAACAACAACAAAACAAACGTCAACTACATCAGCAGCAACGGATGGAATCAGCATTATTATGTTCTGAGTGAGTAAGGTGTTATTATTGAGTCGCTTCAATGCCCCTACGCATCACACTTGATGAGTATAGGGCAAGGAAAATAACAGCGAGCCCCTCGGCCGCTACAAACAAAAGCGTGAAAAAAAAAGCCAAGAAATCGTGGAGGCATACAGCTGCGTATCAAACAACGCAAAGCTGAAATATGCAAGCTATATACAATAGCAACAAGCCCCCGACTTGGGAAAACGCAAAGAGACTAACGGATGAGTTATAATTTCTCGACAAAGAGTCAACGCGAATCAAAACTCAAAATAATACACCTTCTCCTCAATATATAAAGAACTTAGCTAATATATCCAAAATTCAACCAACAGAGAAGAAGCTACTGCCGAAACCAATCAAGAACTGCCCTGGAGACTGCCCTGGACCACTATATTCCCCAGCCTGTGTGATGACCTGCACCGGCAACGCTGACCGCACCAAGGCAGCCAAGTGAGACGTGACGAAGCGGTACATCGACGACAGCAGCTGTTAGATTAAATAAAAAAAAAAAATATAGAAATTATTATAACTCGCACTATGTTGTGCGAGTTAAGGAGAGTACGGCATAAAAAACCATACAAAAAATAGACAGGCGATCACTGTTAAGATCAAAATAGGGATACAAATAGGAATAAGTAAAAAAAAAACAAGTGGAAACGTTGCAGTCGGACGCAACCGACTGCGGCATACTCGATACCAGAATTAAAACCGGTAAAAAGAGGCCTGAATGCAAGGGGTACGGATGCGGCAGGGGTTTACGCTGCCTTAAAGATTCTCCGACGCAGAAGGGGATGCCACCGGCTATCTTCATACCAAATTTGGTGACTCTAGCTCAAAGTTTGTAAAAGGTGGGGACAGGGGGGGGGGGCTGGGGGCAGTATGGGTAGTTGAGGCATCAAAATTTTTGTTGCAGATCTTTCTGAAATGTCAATTCCTATCTTCATACCAAAATTGGTGACTCTAGCTCAAAATTTGTAAAAGGTGGGGAAAGGGGGGGCTGGGGGCGGTATGGGTGGGCGTGGCATCCAAATTTTTGATGCAGATCTTTGTGGAATGTCAATTGTTATCTTCATACCAAATTTGGTGACTCTAGATCGAAGTTTGTAAAAGGTGGGGAAAGGGGGGCTGGGGGCGGTATGGGCGGGCGTGGCATCCAAATTTTTGATGCAGATCTTTGTGGAATGTCAATTGTTATCTTCATACCAAATTTGGTGACTCTAGCTCGAAGTTTGTAAAAGGTGGGGAAAGGGGGGAGGGGGCTGGGGCGGTATGTGTGGGCGTGGCATCCAAATTTTTGCTGCAGATCTTTGTGTTATGTCAATTGCTATCTTCATACAAAATTTGGTGACTCTAGCTCGAAATTTGCAATAAGTGGGGAAAGGGGGGCTGGGGGCGGTATGGGTGGGCGTGGCATCCAAATTTGTGATGCAGATCTTTGTGGAATGTCAATTGCTATCTTCATACCAAATTTGGTGACTCTAGCTCGAAGTTTGTAAAAGGTGGGAAAGGGGGGCTGGGGGCGGTATGGGTGGGCGTGGCATCCAAATTTTTGAGGCAGATCTTTGTAAAATGTCAATTGCTATCTTCATACCAAATTTGGTGACTCTAGCTCGAAGTTTGTAAAAGATGCGGACAGGGGGGCTGGGGGCGGTAAGGGTGGGCGTGGCATCCAAATTTGTGATGCAGATCTTTGTGGAATGTCAATTGTTATCTTCATACCAAATTTGGTGACTCTAGCTCGAAAATTGAAAAAAAGGGGGAAAGGGGGGCGAAATGGAGGGCATGGCTCCAAAACTTTGATGCAGATTTTTGGGGGTCGTTGCCAGCTATCTTCTCACCAAATTTGGAGGCTCTAGCTCCACAACTCTGGAAGATACACGCATTCCCGTTTTTGACGAAGAGTTGGGGTGGATGGGGGCGGCTAGGGCAGTATTGGTGGGCGTGGCATCCAAACTTTTGATGCAGTTTTTAGGGGGTCATCATCACCTATCTTGGCACCAAATTTGGTGGCTCTAGCTCAAAAAATGTGGGAGATATAGCCATTTCTGATTTCAAAATGCAGGGGGCTGGGGGCGGAATGGGTGGGCGTGGCTCCAAAACTTTGATGCAGATTTTTGGGGGTCGTTAACAGCTATCTTCCCACCAAATTTGGAGGCTCTAGCTCCACAACTCTGGAAGATACACGCATTCCCGTTTTTGACGAAGCGTTGGGGCACATGGGGGTGGCTAGGGCGGTATTGGTGGGCGTGGCATCCAATCTTTTGATGCAGTTTTTGAGGGGTCATCATCACCTATCTTGGCACCAAATTTGGTGGCTATAGCTCAAAAACTGTGGGAGATATTGGCTTTTTTGACTTTAAAATTCGGGGGGCTGTGGGCGGAATGGGGGGGCGTGGCTCCAAAATTTTTGATGCAGTTTTTTGGGGGTTGCTAGTAGCTATCATCTTACCAAATTTGGTACTTCTAGCTGTAAGGATGAGTGAAATATGTGGATTTATCGGTTTTGAGTTATCGAATTTATCGATTTGCCAGCCCCCCAGTTATCGTAGAACACCCATCTTGACACTTTAATTTACTATCCCATAGATAAAGAGATTTGGAAAGTTTCAAGTCTCTAGCTTGAAGGGTGTGGAAAAAAGTTGCGTTCATACAGACGGACAGACGGACAGACACCATGACGGACATTGCACAAACTCAATATACTCTTTACCTTCGGTATCGAGTATAAAAAATATATATATATATATTAAAAATAAGAGTAATAATAAATGTAAATCTACAAAACATTAAAGATAACGAATTTTCAAAATAGGAAACTTAAATAATAATAAAATATCTAAAATAGAAAACGTTTATGACACAGAATCGGCCAAAATGGGCCTAGTTGACACAAAAACGGTGGATTCCGCCGCTAATGTTATAAATAAAGTAGAATCAAGTAGTGTAGATTTAGGAATAACAAATACCTTGTCAATAATTATCGTTGTTATTCTAAGCGCAAATATGTTCTTCAAATTATACAAGCTACACAATAAGTGCCTCAGGAAAAAATATATCAGCAACGCTAACGATCTAGATAAAATCTAGAATCGAATAAAAAAAAAAAAAATAAATAAAACGATACATACTAATAAAAATTTTTGACTAAATTAAATCTATATATATATATATATATATTATTGTATGATGGATATACCTCAAGTATCAGAATAAAAACTCTCTTACAACGTATGCTTAACAAAGACCCAGATTTCCCAAACAAAGTATGAGCAATATTATATATGGAGCCAATGAGTACCAGACAACTATCTGATAGATACGCAGACATATTGAATGCACAAGAAACATATCACATAATAAGTATTTCAAAATGCATGCGGCAATAGCCGAAGCATTCGAAAGAGACCCAGAGTTCATTATACGAGCAATTTGGGTACTAAATCAATTTCACGAATTAATTTCGATAGCTGATTTTGAGTACGCCTACGTGGACTCGTATAATAGAATTACTAGCCCACTATACCACTGCAGTATAAAAGAAAAAGGTATAGTGCTATCCACTTTGCCATATGTGATGGTAAAAGAACTAACAGAAGATAACGTCTTCTTGGGTCCAGTTACTAAACTAATGGTGCGACTGCATCGATAAATATTAGCAACTCATGGAATGGACAGAATTCAAAGAGCTCATAATACAAAAACGCGTTGAGTTCATTAAATCGTATAAGTGCTTAAATAAGAAAGTTCCCATACGAATTGGAACTATAATCAAGCATACCCAAATACTAGTACAAACGTACAACGAATGTCGGGAACTTATACATTTCCATTATGACAACTTAAAAAGTCCACACAAATTACAAGCAAGGGAAATTATCGACAGATTAAGATCCGCGTTAATTACCTTGGACACAAAACACGACCTACACTTATTTCTTCCTTCGGTACTAAGTGTACCAGTAACATTCGATCCATCCGTATTAGACAACCGGATGCCAGACAAAGAAACTGACATTGATTTTGATTCTGATTCTGAAGAAGAAATCAAACCAATAAAAATGACCCAAACAGTGGTAGATTTTCTGAAAACAGCCTCGTCTCTTCTATTTGAGTAAGATGGCAAAGCAGCAAATCTACAAAGCTTCAAAGACGCTTTAAGTCTATTAGACACCATTAAGGGTGACCACGAAGCAACGGCCATAGAACTTATAAAGACAAAATTAAGAGGCCACGCAAGAAACTTGATTAGCAATGAGCAAACGATCGCTCAAATTATTGCAAAACTATCAAGCACAGTAAAAGGCTAGTCAGTAGAAGTATTGTCAGCCAAATTACTCAACTTGCAACAACGAAGCAAAACTGCCAACCAGTATACACAAGAGGTTAAGCAGTTAGCAAGAGCTTTGGAAGGCGCATATATAAACGATGGTTTAACGCCGGAACTGGCCAATAAATACAGTACAGCCGAAGCAGTTAAGGCAATGACCAAAAACTGTACTAACGATAAGGTAAAACTTATCATGCAGGCTGGCACATTCAATAACATGAATGATGCGATATCCAAATTTGTCAACAGTTGCACAGAGGCAACTGGACAATCCAACGCTGTATTGTTCTACCAAAATTACTCTCAGCGTGGCGGAAACCGCGGACGAGGTAATTATAGGGGCCGACCTTACAACAGAGGCGGTCAAGGACAATACTACAATAATAACAGAGGCAATACTCGAGTCCAAAACTCTAGAGACCTTGGCAAGTCAAACAGAGGTCATAACAATGTCAGAGTAACCCAAGATGTTTCGGGAAACTCCGAGCAACCTTTAGATACCCAACAATAGAAAACACTAAAGTTCATACAATAAATTTTAGTCCCAATATATTTGTTTCATTTGACCACGTGTCAACAGGTAAAAACTTACCTTTTTAATAGATACAGGTGCAGACATCTCAATACTTAAAGAAACTTCTGATGTCTTTCATGACATCCAGCCTAATAATGTAATAAACATTCAAGGCATAAGTAAAGAGATTTTAAAATCCAAAGGTCTAGCATCAATAGAGATTCAGACAGGAAAATATATAATCCCACACAAGTTTCACATAGTTGATTTAGATTTCGCTATACCATGTGATGGAATAATAGGCATTGATTTTATAAAAAAATTCAATTGTCAACTAGATTTCAAACCATCGGAAGATTGGTTTATAATTAGACCCAATAATCTAAAATATCCGATCCATGTCCCATATGACTCTGGTAAAAACTCAATACTGCTGCCAGCAAGATCTCAAGTTGTCCGAAAAGTCACGCTAACTTCAAAAGAAGATGGTGTATTTATTCCAAATCAGGAAATTCAACCTGGTGTATATCAGAGAACTGCAAAACTCACATTTTCCTTGAATCAGCTCAGACGCAAAAGTTTTTGTTCTATTCCAGTCACTGAGCGAAATACAGCATTGAGTGAAAATCAGCTCATGCTACCGAACAGCTCATTCATGTACAATGTGAGCGTTCGGTCCGAAATGCTTTGTTCACGTTCGCTCAGTTTACGAAATGTTTCGCTCACTTCCGCTCATTTTACGAAGCTAAGCATTGAATGAAATCAGCCGTTGCTGACGAACAGCTCATTAACAGTCTGTCAAATAAAAGGCGCTAGCATGTCGTCACTGGTGGTCGATGCTCGAGTTGATCGCATTGCTCGACGCACATGAAGCTCAAAGCAATAAAAAATCTATGCGAGTAGCTGCGCAGACAACAATTTCTAGACTGAATAAAAAATTGGTTGTAGTTAAAATTTGTTGTTTGGCTCTTTCGCTTCTTTTTCGTGCCCATCTAGGAATTGCACAATCAATTTTCTGCAAAATTTATTATTTCTTAGTATGTATTTGTCGTCGCATCGATATGGAGCAATAAAATATATACACTGTATATGTTGCAAACACAATTGCAAAATCTCAAAATACGTTTGTCCGTTTACTAAATACAACTAGTACCGACCAATTAGTTACAATAAATAATTTAAAACATGAATCACTTTCGAGCTACGATGTAGTTCACACAAATCAAGAACATAGAGAAAAAACTGTCATATCTCAGCTAGCAAAAAATTTCCCCCCACAATTCAAGTCGGAATTAACCAATTTATGCACCAAATATAGTGACATTTTCGGTCTTGAAACCGAATCAATCACAACAAATAACTTCTATAAACAACAACTGAGACTAAAAGATAATGAACCAGTGTACATTAAGAACTATCGAAGCCCGCATAGCCAGACAGAAGAAATACAAAAACAAGTTGAAAAATTAATCAGCGACAACATTGTCGAACCGTCTGTGTCAGAATACAACAGCCCACTCTTACTTGTCCCAAAGAAAGCCCTTCCAGGCTCAGAAAATAAAAAATGGCGGTTAGTAATTGACTATCGTCAAATTAATAAAAAACTACTGTCCGATAAATTTCCACTGCCTAGAATTGATGATATATTAGATCAACTAGGTAGAGCAAAATATTTCTCATGCCTTGACTTAATGTCAGGCTTTCATCAAATCGAACTAGAAGAAATTTCAAGAAATATAACTTCATTTTCAACGAGCAATGGCTCATATCGCTTCACGCGATTACCATTCGGTTTAAAAATAGCGCCAAATTCATTTCAGAGAACGATGACTATAGCGTTCTCTGGCCTTGATTCTTCGCAAGCTTTCCTTTATATGGACGATTTAATAGTTATTGGTTGTTCCGAAAAACATATGTTTAAAAACTTAACTGATGTTTTTGACAAATGTAGGAAATACAACCTTAAATTACATCCGCAAAAATGTTCATTTTTTATGCATGAAGTAACCTTCCTCGGTCACAAATGCACGGATAAAGGAATCTTGCCAGACGACAAAAAATACGACGTCATTAAAAACTACCCAGTCCCACATGATGCGGACAGCGCGAGACGATTCGTTGCATTCTGCAACTATTATAGACGATTTATAAACAATTTCGCCGAATATTCACGGCACATAACAAGATTATGTAAAAAGAATGTTCCTTTTGAATGGACAGTTGAATGCCAAAATGCATTCCAATACCTCAAAGACAAGCTAATTCAACCAACATTACTACAATACCCGACTTCAGCAAGCGTGTGGAGCAGTTTTAACTCAAAACTATAATGGACTCCAGCTTCCAGTTGCATACGCATCTCGTTCATTTACAAAGGGTGAACTTAATAAAAGCACAACAGAACAAGAATTAGCAGCAATCCACTGGGCAATAGTACATTTTAGACCATATATTTATGGAAAACACTTCACAGTTAAAAACTGACCACAGACCATTAACTTATTTATTTTCTATGGTCAATCCAAGTTCCAAACTTACACGCATGCGGCTCGAATTAGAAGAATACGACTTTACAGTCGAGTATCTAAAGGGTAAAGACAATTTCGTGGCAGATGCCCTATCACGGATAACAATATCCGAATTAAAAGATTTACAAAATAAAGTCCTGAAAGTCACTACCAGGCAACAAAGTAGACAAAATAAATCCTGCGCAGGAAATGAACAAGAACCTTTGCTTAGGCAAAATCTTGAAAAAGCTTCTAAGCCCAACGTATATGAAGTCATCACAAATGACGATGTAAGAAAAGTAGTGGCCTTGCATATGAAAGGAAAGCTGTGTTATTTCAAACACGGAAATAAAATCGTTGCAAGAATAAATGTTAGCGATCTGTATACTAATGGAGTTATCGACTTAGGTCAATTTTCCAAAGGCTCGAAAAGGAAGCCGGTATGCATGATATACGCCAACTAAAAGTGGCACCGCATGAAATCATCTTTGAACAAGTTTCAATAGATAATTTCATAAATATGGGCAATAATACATTGAGATTATTAAGAGTAGCGCTACTCAAGTCGGTGACCATTGTATCAAGCGATACAGAAAAAGAAGCAATTTTGTTTACATTTCATGATAATCCCATACAAGGAGGACACACGGGCATAACAAAAACTTTGGCCAAAGTAAAAAGACACTACTATTGGAAAAATATGACTCGTCATATAAAAAGTACGTACGTAGATGTCCAAAATGCCAGATGTCAAAAACAACAACGCATACTAAAACTCCTTTAACAATTACCGACACACCAATAAGTGCTTTCGACAGGGTAATAGTTGACACAGTAGGTCCATTACCAAGATCTGAATATGGTAACGAATATGCAGTTACGCTTATTTGCGATTTAACAAAATATCTTGTTGCCATACCGATCCCAAATAAAAATGCAAATACTGTCGCTAAAGCCATATTTGAATCTTTTATATTACAGTTCGGTCCAATGAAGACGTTCATTACGGACATGGGAACTGAATATAAAAATGGATGTATGGCTAAAATATTTCGTATACTGTTTCAACACGACCCCTTCTATGGCACATAATTAGTGTCCATATGAATTAGTTTTTGGTAAGCAAAGTAACTTGCCACAATATTTTAATACAATAGATAATATTAATCCACTGTACAATGTAGAAGATTATGCTAGAGAAAGTAAATTTAGACTAGAACAAGCTTATAAAAGAGCTAGAATTATGTTAGAAAAACATAAAATTAGAAATAAAGAATACTACGATAAAAATATAATAAATTTTGAATTAAAAGTAGGAGATATGGTTTTATTAAGAAATGAAACTGGCCATAAGCTAGAATCAGCATATTTAGGCCCTTACACAGTAGAACAAATAGATGATAGAGAAAATATTTTCATAAAGGATAAAAAGGGTAAGGTACAAAAAGTACATAAAGATAGGCTAAAACTTTTTATTAATTAATCATTCTCATTCAAAATATATATATATATATATATATATATATATATATATATATATATATATATATAAATAAAATGAAAAAAAAAAAAAAAAAAAAAAAAATAATATACAAAAAAAAATTAATTTTTTACTTACACGAAAATAAATAATAATAAATAAAAATTATTAAAAAAAAAAAAAAAAAAAAATTAATAAAAAGAAAAAAAAATTATATAAGAAAAAAATATATAGCTACATAGAAACTAAAATAACTACACAAAGTTACGTTATTTTTCAAAAGGAGGGAGATGTAGTATGCATGACAATCTGTCATAAGCCCACTATATTGCAGGGTATGTAACCTTCAGACATAGCAACACTTTGTTGCTGCGTATATACAAATATAACGCAACTACACAAACGGTCAGCGCACTCGAAATCTGATCAACCACCACGAAGTGTGGGATCCGCAACGTAAGCACTTTAGCTCTTACCTGCTAAGCCAGCGCTTGCCTTATATATGTATATTTAATGTAACATGCATTCTTTGCCTGCTGCTTATACATTCATAAATATACTACAACTCTCTCTCTCTCTTGACCGCTGCAACGGCAGCGGCCGCTCTGCTGCGACAGAGCTTTATACATAAGCAACCCAATTATGTATTTAGGCTAAGAATTCTTTTGATTAAAAATAAAGATTCATTCAGAAAAACATAGTCAAACGGCACAGACGTGCCAGTGCATTATTCCCCTTTTTTTTACAACTACAAAACCCACACAACAATATAAGTTCATTTTAAATACGTATTTTATGATAAGTTATAAAAATATTTAATTGCTATTATTTAATTATTTAAATAACGATCAACGAATTTTAATTTCTGATGTTGTTTTTTAAACACAAGAACATTAAGTCTTCTATTTTGCATATTATATAATAGTTATATGGACGCTGCTTTAGTGCATTTAAAAATCAAATAAAACTAAGCAGTATGAATATTCTATTAAATTAATATAAGTTGGTATATTCAATTTTATTGAATTCTATACTTTGTATAGACGCTGTAACGTTGTACAGTGAAGTCAATTTTTGACTTTTTTTGAAGTATTTATTTATTTATAATACTGTTTGTTGAGCTATTGAGCTTTTTCAATAGCTATCGAATTTCCAAAATGTCACTAAACAAATTATAAATGCTGCGAGATTTGCATTACTGAGTTTAATATGTATATTTTAATTTGCCTTCGTGGCCGAACTTAAAATTATTAACAATTGTTTAAAGTTGTGTATTGCAACTAACCCCGATTTGGGCTGTGCAATAATTGGCGATTTTTTCGTTTGTCGCAAAACAGACAAACGATCGAAGTTGAGCTACCGACGAATTTGATAGAACTGAACTGGCTGCAGAACTGCAGACGCGGCTTGCACTCAGCTGAAGGCCAAGGGCAAACAATAGACAATGTAATAAACGAAATATAAGAGCTTATGCAAAACAATAGTTGGACTTTACGTTAAGTTGCTATTATGCTGCGCAGAGCATGATAGGTTAAAGCGATTAGAGATAAGAGTGTTATGGTTCTGTTGATGCTGGTTTTGGTTTAGTTAACTGCGTAACCAAACATTCTCCCCCCGTTGGAAGACATGGGCTTTCAACAACATCCTGTTTGGGAAGTGCATATAATTTGCGCACAGCTCTCTTGATGATCCCAGTTGATGTCTTGAGAACAGCTACTCGGGAGACGCCGTCAGCACCAGCAACAAGCTCTACCACACGAGCCAGTGGCCATTTAAGGGGCGGCAAGTTTTCGTCCTTTACCAGAACGACATCATTGATAAGAACACCAGGCTGCGATGTCCGCCATTTGGAGCGCTGCTGAAGAAGCGTTAAATATTCCTCACGCCAGCGATTCCAGAAAATTTGTTGGTAATACGCTATACGCTGCCAGCGATCTAGGCGGCTAACGTTCAGCGCCGTGACAGCAGGCTCTGGGTACAGTACGAGTGGCACACTACCAAGGAAGTGCGAAGGGGTTAGTACATCCAGATCTGCAGGGTGCTCTGAAAGTGGAAAAAGAGGTCGTGAGTTTATTATAGCGGCAATGTGGCAAACGAGTGTGCGAAGATCATCCAGGGGCAAAAGCGAGGGTCCGACCGATCGATAAAAATGATATTTTGCTGTCTTCACCGCCGCCTCCCAAAGTCCACCGAAGTGTGGCGAACGAGGTGGGATGAAATCCTATTCAATGTCATCGGAAGTACAAATCTCTCGGACAGCGTCGATGTGCTTCTCGCTGAGGAAGAGCCGCTTGAGATCAGCTAGTTCATTCTTGGCTCCCACGAAATTAGTAGCATTGTCCGACCATATGCGAGTAGGTTTTCATCTAGTTGAATGTAGGTTTTCATCAATGAAACGCTTAAGTGCATTTAGAAAAGCTGCTGTAGACAAATCAGGAACCAGTTCGAGATGCACTGCCTTTGTCGCAAAGCAAATGAACACCGAGATGTAGCATTTTACAGGACCTTTGTTTCGAACTTCACTCTTGAAGTAAAATGGTCCACAGTAGTCCACTCCAGTGACAGCGAAAGGATGCGAACCACTCACACGATCCCGGGGAAGATCCGCCATGATTGTCTCAGCTAGGACCGGTTTAGCTCGAAAGCACATGATGCATTTGCTTGTCACGCTGGAGACAGTCTTGCGACCACCAATAGGCCAATAGTGGAGCCGAATGTGAGCAAGAAGCGAACGAGGTCCAGCATGCAGCTGACGCCAGTGAAAATGCATGATGATGGCGCGTGTGACAGGATGATGGCTTGGAAGAATTACAGGATGCTGCGCATCGAAATCCAGACTCGAGTGCTTTAGACGGCCACCAACACGAAGAAGTCCACACTCATCCATGAACGGGGTAAGCGAGGCAATAGAGCTGGATGATTTGATCATTCGTCTGCTTTGAAGAGCCCTATATTCATCGCTTAGGTTAGCCATCTGGATGCTGCGCAACAGTAATTGGGTGCCTTTGTGTATCCACTCTGCTGTAAGACCGGGATGCCTGATTTGATATCGAAATTTATGTATGAAACCGAACACACGCTGTAGGTGATGAAAGGAGTTTACAAATTTACATCCTATGCTGACATCAGAAGATTTAGAAACACCAATTAGTACTATTTGCCGGAGCTCTGGAAGCGTCTGGGCCGGCAGACATGATGCAGGCCATTCGCACTCTCCCTTGGTTAAGAAATCGGGACCATGAGACCATAACGATGATTCTATAAGCTCGCTGGGAAGTGCTCCTCTAGAAAGAATGTCTGCCGGATTGCATGCCGTTGGTACGTAGCGCCATTCCATTCCTGTCGATAATTCTTGGATTAACGATATGCGATTAGCTGTGAACATTTGGAATCGGGAAGGCTCATCACGTATCCAAGATAAGACAACTGCAGAATCCGACCAGCAATAATACCTACAATTGAACAAATTCATTTGAGCTACCTCTCGAATTAGCTGTGAAAGAAGTGCAGCAGCAGATAACTCCAGCTTTGGTATTGTAAGAGTCCGCAAGGATGCCACTCGAGACTTAGAGCACAAAAGATGAGCTACGCGCCTTCCACCTGTTATAGATACGACGTAAATGCATCCACCGTAGGCTTCAATGCTAGCATCACTAAATCCATGAGCTTCGATGATGCCCTTTGGAACTATAACCAGACGCGGAAGCTTTATTTTCTCCGTATGAGAAATGTCAGCACACAAACTGTTCCAGGAACAATGCAGGGAAGCAGGAAGACTTTCATCCCAATTCAAATGTTCTCTCCAAAGGTGCTGCATAAAGATCTTGGCCTTGGATATCACGGGTCCGATAAGCCCAAGCGGATCATAGAATCGAGCAATGGTAGAAAGTACAGTCCGTTTGCTTGGCTTGCCAGGCGCTTTCATTGGAGAGAAGTTAAACAGAAGGCAGTCTGAAGCTGGATCCCATGCCAATCCAAGCGTCTTAGTGATATCTGTGCCATCATCAAACTTTAGAAAGTTCTCTTTGTCTTCATCAGGCACCTGTTGAAGCACGCTAGGATCATTGGAACACCATTTCCGAAGCTTGAAATTCCCTTTCCGTAAAAGACTGACTGTTTGATGCATGAATTCAACTACTTCTTGGGCAGAGTCGCCTCCAGTGATGAGATCATCTACGTAGAAATCGCTCAAGACCACCTTAGATCCAACAGGAAACGATCTTCTTTCATCAATGGCCAATTGCTGCATGGCCCGAACTGCCAGAAAAGAAGCTGGCTTTGTGCCATAGGTAATGGTATCGAGTTTGAACACTTGAATTTTCTGATGAGGCGCATCACGCCAAAGGATGCATTGCAGGTACGAGTCGGGTTCAGCCATCCTAACGCACCTATACATTTTGCAAATGTCACCAGTCAAGGCTACTGGAAATGTTCTAATAACCAGACGAAGACACAGCTGAACCATCAAACACAACTCTAAGCTTAGTGGTTGAGCTATCCTCTTTCAGCACGCAATGATGAGGTAAATAATACTTGCAGCGACTTAGCATGTGCGACTCAACAATAGACATGTGATTAAGGTCCCCATACTCTTTGATGAACGCGGAATACTGAGACTTCAACTCAGGACGACGCTCCAATTTACGTTCCTGGTTACAAAAACGACGATAAGCTTGCTGATAGGAATCCCCAATCAGATCCGCAGGATGTTTAACTGGAAGGCGAACCGAATATTCGCCAGTGCCTAAACGAGCAAAAGTTTGTTTAAAATGGGCTTCACAGTCAAGTTCCTCCTTAGTAGATTCATTTACTACACTAGAGCAGGATTCTAACTCCCAAAAACGACGTACGATTTCATCAAGCTTATGATCAGGGCTAGTAGTTGGCGTTGAAATCGAGCGAGTGGCCATCAATGAGGCAGGGCTTGTTGACGACGTTCCTCCTGTCACTATCCAACCTAATTGAGTTTTTTGGAGAATGGGTAAGCCAGGAGCGAGTTTAATTTGGCCAACGCATAACAATTCAAAAAACAGAGCAGCTCCAATTAGAAGATCGATTTGTTGCGGCTTAAAGAATTCTGGATCAGCCAAGCGAATATTTGAGGGTATATTCCAACGATCAGTGCTAACACCATAGCTCGGCTGATTTCCAGTAATAGACGGAGCTATTAAAACTGCTAGCAGCGTTGTCAGTTGTTCGCGATTTAAGACTTATATCAGCTGCATAGCCTTCTGAGTCAACACTAGACTCCCCTAGTCCTGAAATCAAAGTAGGTGACCGATGCTTACGTAGCTGGAGGTAGTGAGCTAAACGGGATGTAATAATGTGCACCTGCGAACCAGAATCGAGTGGAGCACGGCAAGGAACAAGAACACCAGTGCGACTCCTAATGCTGATGACAGCAGTTGCCAATAGCACAATGTCTTGACTGAGATTTTGGGCTACAAGTGTTGACGAGGATTTTGCAACCGGCGCGTGCGGAGCAGATATAATTTGAGAGCCCTCAATGTGAGTCTCAAAATGAAGAAGAGTGTGATGCTTGGCCTTACAACGATTGCAGGCGGTCGAACTGCACTCTTTCATTCTATGCCCCTTGCGCAGGCAATAAATGCAAAGAGACAGCTTCTTAACCTCGCGAAGACGCAGTTGCGGAGACAGGTTTCCAAACCGGGAGCAATTGTAAATCAAAAAGCCTGATGATTCACAAAACACGCATTCATTTGTGCTGGAGTTAGCAGCGACAAAGGCTTTTCTACTGGTGTTAAGGGTTTTGCTACTTTTTCCCACCTTGGAGCTAGGCGTATACGTTGCCATAGCGTGTTCCACATTTTCCAACCTTTGACATCGTCTATCCAAAAAAGCCATGAATTGTTCACAGGTCGGGATTATATCCATCGGTGCTGTCTCCTCCCAACTGGTCTGAGTTGCCTTGTCCACTTTCTGTAGCAAGCTGTGCACAATAATAAAGCATGCAATCTGCTCAACGCCGCCCATGCCTTGAAGAGCGCGGATGTTGGCATTTACGGTATCCGAAAGGGTTCGAAGTTTAACCGCTGACGACGACTCGATGCAATCCAAACCCAAAATCTCAGTGACATGTGCCTGAAAAATAAGACGCTTGTTATTAAACCGCTTTTTTAGTAAATCTAACGCAATTGAATTATTAGTACTGCTGATTTCCCACGATGAAACACACTCCAGGGCTGGTCCTTTCAGGCACGATGATTGACGAGAACATTGAAATGAAATCTGCATACTTTGTGTAGCCTCCGCTGAACTCTGGAAGCTTAAGCTCAGGCAATCGAATCCGGCTCTGAGACAATGTGTGATTGTCAGCAGATGTTTCATGCCTCATGGTCGAACACAAAGGCGATGATAACTTTCGCTTATTAAGTTCGCGGCGCAAGCTAGTCTCAACGAGTATTGATAATTCATCAAAAGATTCACGTAATTCACTCCCGATTTCATTATAATCCAGCTCCTCCAATGCGTAATGCATACTGTTGAATTGCTGCTGCGCGCTTTCAAGACCTTTAAGCCGGATCGCCAACTCCTCTTCGCTGAGATGCCCAATATGCTCCGGAGCATTAGCTTTGGCCATCCGCTTCACTTGCTCGTTAATAGCCTTGGCCTTAGCCTTATAAAACGGAGCACCAAGTGACGGAACTGCATTATTATAAACCACCTCAACAGTACTCGGCATGTTGAATATGTTTTTGATGTTATATGTACACGCACGCAAAATAAAGTTTTAGAGCCACTGATGGTAAAACAAAGTTTTAGTGCCACTGAATGTCGGAACTCTTGCACGATATTGTTCAAAACTTAGTGTATGTCAAGCACAATTCAATTTAATGCCTCGAAAACCACTTTCATATATTACAGTTTTATATGCACTGAATTCTTGCGATTTACTTATTTTGGCAAGTGCAGCTGGTAACAACGTAACGATTTAATTGCACCAATATACCAAGGTCAAAAAAGGGCAAACACCTTGAGCACAAGCAAATGCAAAGCGAATCGGGAGCAGCAATAGCAATGCAGAAACGATTGCTGCAGCGGTAAAATGTTTAAACTTTAAAGAGACAAGAGGAGATAATGCGCGGGCGTCAATGCAGGTCAAACACCTTAATGCAAAAGTGAACGCAAAAACGAAGCGACAACAGCGAAAACGATAGAAGAGCGCGGGCGCGCTTTACTAACTCTATAAGTTAAATAATATTTAATTATTTAAACAAATGCAGAGTATCACGTCGGGGTCACCAAATGTTGAGCTATTGAGCTTTTTCAATAGCTATCGAATTTCCAAAATGTCACTAAACAAATTATAAATGCTGCGAGATTTGCATTACTGAGTTTAATATGTATATTTTAATTTGCCTTCGTGGCCGAACTTAAAATTATTAACAATTGTTTAAAGTTGTGTATTGCAACTAACCCCGATTTGGGCTGTGCAATAATTGGCGATTTTTTCGTTTGTCGCAAAACAGACAAACGATCGAAGTTGAGCTACCGACGAATTTGATAGAACTGAACTGGCTGCAGAACTGCAGAAGCGGCTTGCACTCAGCTGAAGGCCAAGGGCAAACAATAGACAATGTAATAAACGAAATATAAGAGCTTATGCAAAACAATAGTTGGACTTTACGTTAAGTTGCTCTTATGCTGCGCAGAGCATGATAGGTTAAAGCGATTAGAGATAAGAGTGTTATGGTTCTGTTGATGCTGGTTTTGGTTTAGTTAACTGCGTAACCAAACACTGTTTTTTAAATTAAGTTGTTAATTTGTTTTATTTTTAAACAAAATTAATAAGTCGATTTTAGACTTAATAATTGAAGCAACATTTTATATAGTTGTCTTCTATTTTGCATATTACATAATAGTTATATAGACGCTGCTTTAGTTCATTTAAAAATCAAATAAAACTTAGCAGTCTGAATATTCTATTAAAAGAATAAGTTGGTATATTGAATTTTATTGAATTTTATAATTACGATTAGACGCTGTATCGTTGTAACAATCGTTTTACAGTGAAGTCAATTGACTCACAGCCAAATTAAAATATGTCTGTTGAAACTTTAGATATAAGTGGTGTTTTGGTGCCGCATTCAGTTGTTGCCATAATTGGTGATGGAGCCTGTCTTTTTAGATCTATTTCCTACCTTTTATTTGGTATGCAAGGCTTCCATGGCACCATACGCCAACATATTGTAGCCCATGTTGTAACCAACTGGGAAATTTTTGCTTGCTTCAGCATACACTTAAATGGAGAGTGTTATAGCTCTTCTGAACAATATGAGTGCGCTATGTCATACTCATATACTTATGGTACTGCATGTGAGCTTCAAGCAGCAGCAGAAATTTTTGCTGTAAATTTCCAAGTTTTTCAAAATGGAAATTTATTACAATCATTCGGAAATAATATGCATCCTGTAAGAAGATTGCGTTTTACCGGTCCATTAATGAATGGACATTTTGATGTTTATATTCCTTTAGAGGAAGTATTAACTCAAGATTCTGATACGTCAAGTGAATGTAAAACTGAAAATTTTAAAAATCCTGTTAAAAGACGTAGTCGGTTCACCGGCAATGCAAGAAAAAAGGTAAAAAAAGTTCATTTGAAAAAATAGTGATATCAATAGGGGTAAGCGCATAGAAGCATCAAAAAGATATCGTGTTAATAATCCTGAAGATCGTAGAGTTGCAGTGAGAAGCCATCAGGCTAATAATCCTGATGCACGTCAAGAAAGGCGTTTGCGTGCATGGAGTGTTAAAGCCATGTTTGAAATAGCTTACAAGTCAGATAAAATTACTCAACTTGGTAGTATGAATTTGATATGCAAACATTGTAATGCTTTAAAATGGAAAAATGAGCCTTTGGGTATCTGTTGCAAGGCAGGAAAAGTTAAACTTTCACAAAATGAAAGTTTGCCTGATCCACTTAAGAGCTTAATAATTGGTGGACATCCAAAGCATGATCATTTCATTGATCGTATAAGAAATAATAACAGCTGCTTTCAAATGACTTCTTTTGGAAGTACAAAAACTATAAATGAAAGTTGGTCAACCTTTAAAGTACAAGGACAAGTGTATCACCAAATTGCTAGTGTCCGACCTTTGCCAAATGAAGAAATGCAGTTTCTTCAAATTTATTTTGTTGGTGATGATGAAAAGGAAGCTCAACTACGTTGCAAAAATATTTCAAATGTTGATTGTAGCGTAGTAAAGGATATTCAATGTATGTTTCATCAGCATAATCGTTATGTTAAAGATCTAAAAATGGCTCTCAATAAAATACCAACAAGTACTAAAGACTATAAATTGATTATACATGCTGATCGAACACCCGCTGGTGCTCACAAAAGGCTTTACAATGTACCTTAATCAAGCGAAGTAGCTTTAATTATTGTTGATCAGCAATTTGAAAAGCGCGATATTATTATTAAAAGCCATAATAATAAATTACATCGTATAAGTGAGGTGCATCGATCATACGATGCCTTACAGTACCCTTTGCTATTTCCTTATGGCGAAGATGGCTATTCAGTGGATATACCACAATGGAATCCATTATTAAAAAAAGAGGAACCAAAAAAAAAAGATATCTGCGTTAAGCTTTTACAGCTATAAAATAATGATTCGTCAATCTGAGATAAATCGCTTAATTTATTGTCGTTCCCTTTTTAGTCAGTTTTTGGTTGATATGTATGCTAAAATTTTAACAGAAAGGTTAAATTATATTCGCTACAATCAAACGAAACTCAGAGCAGATAGCTATATACATCTACAAGATGCAATAGGCCAACAAGATGTTGTCGCAGCTCAACTTGGTCAGACGGTACAAGCTCTGCACGATATATGCATGAAAAGACTCAAGATGCTATGACATATGTTCGCCATTATGGGCGACCAGATCTTTTCATAACATTCACATGCAATCCACAATGGTATGACATAAAAAGTGTTTTATTACCGGGTCAAAAACCGCATGATCGTCACGATATGTCACTATTGACAAAAGGTTCTTTGTTTGGAAGCGTGCAATGTTACATGTACTCTGTGGAATGGCAAAAGCGGGGCTTACCACATATACATATTCTACTTTGGTTAGAAAATAAAATAAGACCAGATAAAATCGATAAAATTATCTGTGCCGTAATACCAAATGCAGATGAGGATCCTTTGTTATTTAACATTGTTAAGTCAAATTTGATTCATGGTCCTTGCGGTGCATTTAATAATAAATCGTAAATAAAATGTACCAAAAGGTTTCCTCGACAATTACTTAAAGAAACTGTGACTGGAAAAGATAGTTACCCTCTATATCGTAGAAGACCGATAGAAGATGGTGGTAATGCAATTAATATAAATGGTAATTGCATAGATAATCGTTGGGTTGTGCCTTATAACTGTGTACTATTGAGAACAACAGAAGACCAACGTAATGAAATTAATATGTACGAAAGTGGCCGTTATATCAGTAGCTAAGAAGCGGTATGGAGAATCCTTGCATTTCTCATACATGAACGTTTTCCGGCTATTACACACTTAGCTGTTCATTTAGAAAATGGTCAACGGATATATTTTAACCCCAATAATCCGCAACAATTACTTGACAGAGTAAGCACTACACCCAAAACCACTTTGCTAGCCTTCTTTGAGCTATGCACACGTGATGAGTTTGCAAGAACGCTTCTATATTGTGAAGTTCCATCGTATTTTACATGGAACAATAAAGAATTTCAAAGAAGAAAACGAGGGCATGATGTACCAAATTTTCCTGGAGTTAAAAGAGATTCAGCTTTGGGAAGAGTTTACACTATTCATCCCAATAATACAGAATGTTTTTATTTAAGACTTTTATTACATTTTGTAAGGGGCCCAACTTCATTTTTAAATTTAAAAACCGTTAATGGTATAGCATACGCATCATTTCAATTGGCGTGTAAAGCTCTAGGATTACTAGAAGATGATAAGCACTGGGATTCAACTATAGCCGATGCTGTCATATGTCAAAATCCTACAAAACTGAGAGAACTTTTTGCAATCATGTTAGTATTTTGTCAAATTTCAGATGCTCTTAACCTTTGGAATACTTATAAAGAGAGTTTCTCAGAAGATATTTAAAGAGCCTTTCATATTTCACAAGACACATTACATTAAAGATATTGTACTGTCTATTGGTGGTCAAAACTTGACTTACTATGGACTTCCACTACCAATTAGATCCGAGGAAATTGTTCCAAATATTGAATATCATAGAGAAACAAATTATGAAAATTGCGATAATTTTGTTGTTTATAATGAGCTACTCCTTACTGCTGAGCAAAAACAAGTATACGAAAAGATACTACATAGCGTTGAAGCAGAAAAGGGAGAAATCTATTTTTTAGATGCACCTGGTGGAACAGGTAAAACGTATCTTTTAAATTTATTACTGGCAAAGGTACGGCAAAGCAAAAAAATTGCATTGGCCGTTGCTTCTTCCGGTATCGCAGCCACTTTACTTAATGGTGGTCGCACAGCGCATTCTACACTTAAGATTCCATTTAATTTGATTCATTTAGAAACACCACATTGCTCAATTTCAAAGCAATCTAATATTGCTGCTGTGCTCAAAGATTGCAAGCTTATTGTTTGGGATGAGTGTACTATGGGCCATAAAGGTGCTTTTGAAGCTGTAGATCGATCTTTGAAAGACATTCGAGACAGTGAATACTTAATGGGTGGCATAACTGTTCTCTTAGCTGGTGATTTTCGACAAACTCTTCCAGTGATCCCCAGAGGAACAAGAGCAGATGAAATAAATGCGTGCTTAAAGTCTTCAATTTTGTGGCCCAAAATACATAAAATTGCATTAACGATGAATATGCGAGTGCACTTAAAAGGTGATAGCATAGCTGGTGAATTTGCAGAAATGCTTCTTCAAATAGGAAATGGATTATTTCCAACCCATGATGGCAAAATAACTTTACCATCAACTTTGTGTCATGTTGTGAAAAGTATTGAAGAGCTAACTCTAAAAATATTTCCGGATATTACAAATATCTCTCAAAAATCACTCGAATGGTTTTCAGGACGTGCTATTTTGACTGCGAGAAATGACAATGCATTGGAAATAAACGAGTTTTTATTAAAATCATTTCAAAGTGAAGAAATGACATATAACTCTATTGATTCTGTGAATGAAATCGAAGATGCAGTTCATTACCCCGGCTGGCCTGCCTCAACATAAATTAACTTTAAAGATTGGTTCACCTGTAATGTTGATTCGCATCTTGAAACCGTCAAAACTGTGCAATGGTACAAGATTGAAAGTTAAAGTCTTTCATAAGAATGTTGTCGAAGCAATTATCTTTACTGGCAATGGTATAGGGGAAACGGTTTTTATACCGAGAATTCCATTAATACCTTCTGATTCTGAATTGCCAATTCAATTTAAAAGATTGCCATTTCCTTTAAAAGTTTGCTTTGCCTTAACAATTAATAAATCACTGGGACAAACTCTTAAATAAGCCGGACTAGACTTAAGACACGATTGTTTCTCTCATGGCCAATTTTATGTAGCCTGCTCAAGAGTCAGTTCACCAAAAAGTTTATTTGTATTAGCACCTGACGTAAAAAAAACCAATGTCGTTTATAAAGAACCTCTTAACAGTTGTTAATAATTGCAAATTAAATTCAACAAGTGGATAAGGCCTACTGGGGAAACCACAATTAAAAAACAAGTGGAAACATTGTAGTCGACTGCGGCATACTCGATACCAGTATTAAAACCGGTAAAAAGAGGGCTGACTGCAGAGGGGTACGGATGCGGCAGTGGTGTACGCTGCCTTAAAGATGCTCCGATGCAGATGGGGATGCCACAAGCTATCTTCCGTTCAAATTTGGTGACGCTAGCTCAAAGTTTGTAAGTTTGTTGAGAAAAGGGGGCTGGGGGCGGTATGGGTGGGCGTGGCATCCAAATTTTTGTTGCAGATCTATGTGGAATGTCAATTGCTATCTTCATACCAAATTTGGTGACTCTAGCTCGAAATTTGTATTAAGTGGGGCAAGGGGGGCTGGGGGCGGTATGGGTAGGCGTGGCATCCAAATTTTTGCTGCAGATCTTTGTGAAATATCAATTGCTATCTTCATACCAAATTTGGTGAATCTAGCTCGAAGTTTGTAAAAGGTGGGGAAATGGGGGCTGGGGCGGTATTTGGGGCGTGGCATCAAAATTTGTGATGCAGATCTTTGTGGAATGTCAATTGCTATCTTCATACCAAATTTGGTGATTCTAGCTCGAAATTTGTAAAAAGTGTGGAAAGGGGGGCTGGGGGCGGTATGGGTGGGCGTGGCATCCAAATTTTTGATGCAGATCTTTGTGGAATGTTAATTGCTATCTTCATACCAAATTTGGTGACTCTAACTCAAAGTTTGTAAAATTTGGGGAAAGGGGGGGGCTGGGCCTTATGGAAGGGCGTGGCATCCAAATTTTTTATGCAGATCCATGTAAAATGTCATTTGCTACCTTCATACCAAATTTGGTGACTCTAGCTCAAAAATTGTAAATGGTGTGGAAAGGGAGGTGGAAGGGGTGGGCGTGGCTCCAAAACTTTGATGCAGATTTTTGGACGTCGTTACCAGCTATCTTCCTACCAAATTTGGTGGCTCTAGCTCCACAACTCTGGAAGATATACGCATTCCCGTTTTTGATGAAGCGTTGGGGCAGCTGGGGGCGGTTAGGGTGGTATTGGTGCAGTTTTTGGGGGGTCATTATCGCCTATCTTGGCACTTAATTTGGTGGCTCTAGCTCAAAAACTGTGGTAGATATAAGCTTTTCTGATTTCAAAATGCGGGGGGCTGGGGGCGGAATGGGTATGCGTGGCTCCAAAACTTTGATGCAGTTCTTTGGGGGTCGTTACCAGCTATCTTCTTACCAAATTTGGTGGCTCTAGCTCTACAACTCTGGAAGATACACGCATTCCCGTTTTTGACGTAGCGTTGGGGCAGCTGGGGGCGGCTAGGGCGGTATTTGTGGGCGTGGCATCCAAACTTTTGATTCAAATTTTGGGGGGCATCATCGCCTATCTTGGCAATAAATTTGGTGGCTCTAGCTCAAAAACTGTGGGAGATATAAGCTTTTTTGACTTTAAATTGCGGGGGGCTGGAGGCGGATTGGGTGGGCGTGGCTCCAAAATTTTTGATGCAGTTTTTTGGGGGTTGCTAGTAGCTTTCTTCTCACCAAATTTGGTAGTTATAGCTGTAAGGATGTGCGAAATATGTGGATTTATCGGTTTTGAGTTATCGAATTTATCGATTTGCCAGCCCCACAGTTATCGTAGAACTTTCATCTTGACACTTTAATTTACTATCTCATAGATAAAGAGAATTGGAAAGTATCAAGTCTCTAGCTTGAAGGGTGTGGAAAAAATTTGCAAACATACAGACGGACAGACGGACGGACGGACGGACACATAACGAGCCTGATTCTCTACCTCAATGGTGGCGTGGAAAAGAGAATATTAAATACTTTGTTTTAATTTGTTGTTAAATTTTTTCTTATTTATTTACTTTATATCGTTCTTCTATTGCTTAAATTTATATAAACTATCCGCGCAGCGAAGTAAGCGGGCCACTTATTAGTTTTATTATGAAATTAGTACTTGGTCCATAAGCCTTTATTTTTAATGACGCTTTCCACAGGTTTTGGCATACTTTCCACAAGATTTTCTAAGATTTCTTTGGGTATAAGGCGCCACTCTTCAACCACCCTTTCCCATAAATTTTCACGGCTTGATGGAGCTGATTGATATTGAGCCAATCGTCTTTTGACTATTGACCACAAATTTTCAATTGGGTTAAGGTCAGGGCTTTGAGCCGGCCACTTCATCAACTGAAAATTTTGATCCGCTAGCACGACTTTTGCAGTGTGCTTCGGGTCTCCATCCTGCTGAAACACGATTTCAGCTTCGTTGTAAGCACAGCGATCAATAAAATCGGAAAGATGTTCCTTGAATATGTCTAGATATTGCTCTTTATTCATTATCCCTTCTATTTTATGCATTGGTCCAATGCTCCACCAGGTGAAACAGCTCCAAACTATTATATTGCCTCCACCATGTTTTACCGTCTGCTTAACGTGGTGTCGTATGATGGATTCACCAAGCCGGTGCCAGAAATATTGTTTGCCATCTGATTGAAATCTATTAAATTTGCTTTCGTCTGACCAGATGACCCGCTTCCAGTCATCAATTGACCAATTTCGGTGCTGTCTGGCAAAGGTTAAGCGTGCCTTCACATTTTTTCCGACAATGCAGGCTAATTTTTTTTTACTGCTGCAACATATCCAGTTTTGTGAAGTGCTCTTCGACTTACATCTTTATTAACGTCTAAAGAAGCCACCTTAGGTGTTAAAAACTTGTTCTTTTTCATGTTAAAAGGCGAGGACGGCCCCTAAGAGGGGCTTCAACCAAAACATTCCGTCATTTTTGCACGCGTATTACCACAGATTGACTTATTCCAAGCTTATTAGCTATAAGCCGGGACGAACAGCCGTGCTTGGTAAGAGCTACTATGGAATTTTCAATATCCTGACTCAATTTTCGCATAATTTTGAAATAAAAATATAAATTGCTTTTAACTTTCAATGTAATCACGTCGACACTTTAAATCATAATAAGCACATTAAAATAAGTCTAAGCAACAAAGCAAAAGCAATAAGATGATAATAAAAGGTAAACTACTGTTACTTTTGCAGATATGCAAATGAAAAGTCAAAGGTGCATAAATGAGCACATACGAGTTGTTTTTGTTTTCACGTTTGCTTTTCTTCTTTGTGCACCTCTTCGTTGATTTTTTCTTGTTAATGTATAGTTAATTATATATGGAATAAAGGGTATAAACATATTTTCCAATTGCCATACTATATATATATATATATATATATATATATATAAAAGATTTTGTCCTGATGAGAATGGACGAGGGATTACAATTACAACAAGTACCCATTCCACTACTGTCGCCTGATTGTCGCACAAGCTGAGAGCGAGAATACAAAAACAAAACAAATGCGCATTGACGCCTTCGCGTCGCACAAGCAAAGTCATAACAAGTGGAAACGTTGCAGTCGGACGCAACCGACTGCGGCATACTCGATACCAGTATTAAAACCGGTAAAAAAAAGGCCTGATTGCAAAGGGGTACGGATGCGGCAGGGGTGTACGCTGCCTTAAAGATTCTCCGATGCAGATGGGGATGCCACCGGCTATCTTCATACCAAATTTGGTGACTCTAGCTCAAAGTTTGTAAAAGGTGGGGAAAGGGGGGGGCTGGGGGCGGTATGGGGGGGCGTGGCATCCAAATTTTTGATGCAGATCTTTGTGGAATGTCAATTGCTATCTTCATACCAAATTTGGTGATCCTAGCTCAAAGTTTGTAAAAAGTGGGGAAAGGGGGGGCTGGGGGTGGTATGGGTGGGCGTGGCATCCAAATTTTTGATGCAGATCTTTGTGGAATGTCAATTGTTATATTCATACCAAATTTGGTGACTCTAGCTCAAAGTTTGAAAAAGGTGGGGAAAGGGGGGCTGGGGGCGGTATGGGTGGGCGTGGCATCCAAACTTTTGATGCAGATCTTTGTGGAATGTCAATTGCTATCTTCATACCAAATTTGGTGACCCTAGCTCAAAGTTTGTAAAAAGTGGGGAAAGGGGGGCTGGGGGCAGTATGGGTGGGCGTGGCATCCAAATTTTTGATGCAGATCTTTGTGGAATGTCAATTGTCATATTCATACCAAATTTGGTGACTCTAGCTCAAAGTTTGTAAAATGTGCGGAAAGGGGGGCTGGGGGCGGTATGGGTGGGCGTGGCATCTCAATTTGTGATGCAGATCTTTGTGGAATGTCAGTTGCTATATTCATACCAAATTTGGTGACTCTAGCTAAAAGTTTGTAAAAAGTGGGGAAAGGGGGGCGAAATGGGTGGGCGTGGCTCCAAAACTTTGATGCAGTTTTTGGAGGGTCGTTACCAGCTATCTTCCTTACAAATTTGGAGGTTCTAGCTCCACAACTCTGGAAGATACACGCATTCCCGTTTTTGACGAAGCGTTGGGGTGGATGGGGGCGGCTAGGGCAGTATCGGTGGGCGTGGTATCCAAACTTTTGATGCAGTTTTTTGGGGGTCATCATCACCTATCTTGGCACCAAATTTGGTGTGTCTAGCTCAAAAACTGAGGGAGATATGGGCTTTTTTGACTTTAAAATACTGGGGGCCTGGGGGCGGAAAGGGGGGGCTTGGCTCCAAAATTTTTGATGCAGTTTTTTGGGGGTTGCTAATAGCTATCTCCTTACCAAATTTGGTAGTTCTAGCTGTAAGGATGTGCGAAATATGTGGATTTAGCGGTTATGAGTTATCGAATTTATCGATTTGCCAGCCCCCCAGTTATCGTAGAACCCCCATCTTGACACTTTAATTTACTATCCCATAGATAAAGAGAATTGGAAAGTTTCAAGTCTCTAGCTTGAAGGGTGTGGAAAAAAGTTGCGAACATACAGACGGACAGACGGACAGACGGACGGACACCATGACGGACATTGCACAAACTCAATATACTCTTTACCTTCGGTATCGAGTATAAAAAAAGGTTCGACTCTTGCAAAAACGAAACGGATTTCTGCTTCTTAATGAATATGTGCATACACAATTAAGTGAACAATGCGCTTGAAAATAATTTTCATAATTTTATGTACATGTATCACTTCGCACCGTGCACATTTTTATACTCGATACCGAAGGTAAAGAATATATTGGTTTTGTGCAATGTCCGTCATGGTGTCTGTCCGTCTGTCCGTCCGTTCGTATGTATGCAAGTTTTTTCCACACCCTTCAAGCTAGAGACTTGAAACCTTCCAATTCTCTTTATCTATGGGATAGTAAATTAAAGTGTCAAGATTGGGGCTCTACGATAACTGGGGGGCTGACAAATCAATAAATTCGATAACTAAAACCGATAAATCCACATATTTCGCACATCGTTACAGCTAGAACTACCAAATTTGGTGAGAAGATAGCTACTAGCAACCCCCAAAAAACTGCATCAAAAATTTTGGAGCCACGCCCCCATTCCGCCCCCAGCCCCCCGCATTTTAAAGCCAAAATAGCCCATATCTCCCACAGTTTTTGAGCTATAGCCACCAAATTTGGTGCCAAGATAGGTGATGATGACCCCCCAAAAATCTGCATCAAAAGTTTGGATGCCACGCTCACCAATACTGCCCTAGCCGCCCCGATCCACCCCAACGCTTCGACAAAAACGGCAATGCGTGTGTCTTCCAGAGTTGCGGAGCTAGAGCCTCCAAATTGGGTGGGAATATAGCTGGCAACGACCCCCAAAAATCTGCATCAAAGTTTTGGAGCCAAGCCCACCCATTCCACCCCTCTTTCCCCACCATATACAAACTTTGAGCTAGAGTCACCCAATATGATAAGAAGATCGCAATTGACATTCCTCAAAGATCTGCATCAAAAATTTGGATGCCACACCCACCCAATCTGCCTACAGCCCCCCATTCCCCACCTTTTAAAAACTTTGATCTAGAGTAACCAAATTTGGTATAAAGATAGCAATTGATATTTCACATAGATCTTCATCAAAAACTTGGATGCCACACCCAACCAATCCGCCCCCAGCCCCCCTTCCCTACTTTTACAAACTTTCAGCTAGGGTCATCAAATTTGGAAGGAAGATAGCTGGTGGCATCCCCGTCTGCATCGGAGAATCTTTAAGGTACAGCGTACACCCCTGCCGCATCCGTACACCTTTGCAAACAGGCCTGTTTTTACCGATTTTAATACTGGTAACGAGTATACCGCAGTCGGTTGCGTCCGACTGCAACGTTTCCACTTGTTTTATTGTTGAATTTCTCAGAGCTAGAACGTTAACTTGATAATTTTTTACCTAAATTTACTTTCAGATTTATATAGAATTTTATTTTAATTAATTTTTAAATTCATTTAAATTTAAATTAATTTGGATTTTATGTCAACTGATCTTAGTTGACAATAATTAAATAAATAAATAATTTACGGGTATAAAAACATAATTTAAAAATTTTGAGTACGTCAAAAAAATAATTAAACAATTTTAATCCAAAACAAGTGGAAACGTTGCAGTCGGACGCAACCGACTGCGGTATACTCGTAACCAGTATTAAAACCGGTAAAAAGAGGCCAGTACGCTGCCTTAAAGATTCTCCCATGCAGATGTCAATTGCTATCTTCATACCAAATTTGGTGACTCTAGCTCGAACTTTGTAAAAAGTTGGGAAAGGGTGGCTGGGGGCAGATTGTGTGGGTGTGGCATCCAAATTTTTGATGCAGATCTTTGTGGCATATCAATTGCTATCTACATACCAAATTTGGTGACTCTACTTCAAAGTTTGTAAGAGTGGTGAAGAGGGGGCTGGGGGCGGTATGGGTGGAACTGCATCCAAATTATTGATGCAGATCTTTGTGGGATGTCAATTGCTATCTTCATACCAAATTTGTTGACTCTAGCGCGAAGTTTAAAATTGTAAGGAAAGGGGGGCTAGGGGCGGTAAGGGAAGGCGTGGCATCTAAATTTTTTATGCAAATCTTTGTGGAATGTCAATTGCCATCTTCATAGTGACTCTAGCTCAAAGTTTGTATATGATGGGGAAAGGGGGGCTGGAGGCGGTATGGGTGGGCGTGCCTCCAAAACTTTGATGCAGTTCTCTGGGGATCGTTGCCAGCTATGTTCCTACCAATTTTGGTGGCTCTAGCTCCACAGCGTTGGGTGGATGGGGGCGGCTAGGCTAGTATTGGTGAACGTGGCATCCAATTTCTTGTATCAGTTTTTGGGGGGTTTTCATCACCTATCTTGGCACCAAATTTGGTCGAAATAGTTCAAAAACTGTGGGAGATATAAGCTTTTTTGACTTTAAAATGCAGGGGGGCTGGGGGCAAAATGGGTAGGCGTGGCTCCAAAATTTTTGATGCTTTTTTTGGGGGTTGCTAGTAGCTATCTTATCACCAAATTTGGTAGTTCTAGCTGTAAGGATGTGCGAAATACGTGGATTTATCGGTCTCGAGTTATCGAATTTAGCGATTTGCCAGCTCCCTAGTTATTGTAGAATTGGAAAGTTTCAAGTCTCTAGCTTGAAGGGTGTGGAAAAAAGTTGCTAACATACAGACGGACAGACGGACGGACACCATGAGGGACATTGCACAAACCCAATATACTCTGTACCTTCGGTAACGAGTATAATTAATGCTAATAATTGCTGCATTCATTTACTCCGTAAGTCCCAGCTGGTTCCTTAGGTTGATGAATCTTGCTGCTGGTAACGGCTTTGTTAAGATGTCGGCCAACTGAAAATCTGTGGAAATATAAGGCCTGTACGCATGAGCCCCCGTACAGCTCCCGTACCGTACACATGAGTTTTACGACTGTAACGACAAGTGTTGAAAAATTCACATATTGTGGCGGTAGGCTAATAACTTTCTCTAAATAAATCAGAAATGCAGCTGTGTTTTGTACACTTGAATTCAAAATAATGATTACCAACCAACGCGCGCTTCTTTTGTGTTTGAGTACAGCAATCATCAACTGCAATGTTAACAAGCATATAGCAGTGGGGAGCAAAAGTGAGTACATGTTTGCATATTAGACATTTTGGAGCGAATGATGAAGAAAACAGTAAGGCAATTGGAAAAAATGTTTATACCCTTTATTCCATATATAATTAACTATACATTAAAAAGAAAAAATCAACGAAGAGGTGCACAAAGAAGAAAAGCAAACATGAAAACAAAAACAACTCGTATGTACTCATTTATGCACCTTCGACTTTTCATTTGCTTATCTGCAAACAAGAATGTTAAATTTAATCTATGTATTTATATAAAAGAGTTTGTCCTGATGATAATGGAAGAGCCATAGCCTAATCGAAAAGAGCTAGAAGGCTAAAATTTTCACACAATTTTCCATGCAGGTAGGAGGTCAGCACTAAGAAGGGAATTTTTATTTGAACAACTCCTTCAAGTACCTCCCATACGATTTGGAGCACTTTTTACCCATTTTAAAAAACAAATTACAATTACAACAAGTACCCATTCCACTACTGTCGCCTGATTGTCGCACAAGCTGAGGGTTTGATCGCGAGCGAGAATACAAAAACAAAACAAATGCGCAGTGACGCCTTCGCGTCGCACAAGCAAAGTCATAAAAAATAGGTTCTTACACTTGCAAAAAGAAAAGGATTTCCGCTTCTTAATGAATAAGTGCATACACAATTAAGTGAACAATGCGCTTGAAAATAATTTTCATAATTTTATGTACATGTATCACTTCGCACAGTGCACATTATTTTTTTTCAAATTTGTGTGCCTTTGACAATTGACTTACGACCCAAGTAGCGTTTGTTGTTGTTGTTAGTTTTGTTGTTGGGCCCGCACTGCTACTTTTTGTTGGTGTCATTGATTTTAAAAAAACAACAACAACATAACAAAACTTGGTGCGTCTAGAAAAATTTCCCACACCAGAATATGTTTTGGTGGTGGATTCGCCTACTTGCTGCTTATATAACTTAGACAAAACTTAGTACACTAACATTATTGATATATTATTGATATACAATTTCGAATAAGCAAAGGGCGTTCACATAAGCGCGCGTGTTGCTCTTATGATAATCAGATAATTTGAAATCTCGCTCCGATCATGCGCCTTTGTTGTTGCTCATTTACGTTCACTGTCTATTTTATGTGCGCGCTTTGCATGTCAATCATAAAGTTTAATAACCCTACCTCCTCCGCACACACACTAAATTAAAGCTAAAGACAATATATTGTGGCGGTCACGATAGTGACCGTTGTGGTTGTTGTTGTTGTCCGGGCTGCTGTGGCGCGCTGCTGTTGCCGGCTGTGGTTGTTGTTGTTGCAGTGGCTGCTGTGGTGCGCTGCTGTGGCAGGCTGCGGTGGCTGCCGTGGTTGCTACTGCTGTTGTTGTTGTTGTTGCTGTGGCTGCGGTGGCACACTGCTATTGCAGGCTTGTTGTTGTTGTTGCGGTGGCTGCGGTGGTTGCTACTGCTGTTGTTGTTGTTACCGTTGTGTACCACTGTCGCGTACCGGTTATAGCAAGCTCGCTCAAAAAACTAATCTTTGCATTAAAATTGCAATATCATTTTCGAGCTTGTTGTCTTCCTCTTCCACAGCTTCCATTCCCCTGGAACGCGCAAAATACCAGCTCGTTCCGCGCGGAGCAACATTTTGCGTTTGCGTTTACGCAAATGTGCGCAGAGCACTAGCTTGCGTTTACATTTACGCAAATGTGAGTGGAGCATGGTATATGCAATCACAAGATAACATAAACGACGTCACGAACGAAAAACATAAATGTGCGCTAGCTGATCGCTACCTCACAACATAAACATCGATATAGGTACTGCCTTACTTGCATCGACCGATTCACTCGCTGGCCGGCCGCGATACCAATAGCTGACATAACAGCCGAAACAATTGCAAAAGCGCTGCTCAACGGCTGGATAATACACTTTGGTATGCCACGCTTAATCACAACCGACCAAGGGAGACAATTTGAGTCCAGACTATTCAAAGAGCTCACAAATCTAACGGGATCTAAACATTTGCGCACAACAGCCTACCACCCGCAAGCAAATGGCCTAGTTGAAAGGATGCACAGGACCTTAAAGAGCGCAATCAAGTGTCACACCGACTCCAATTGGACGGATAGTCTCCCAATCGTACTCCTAGGCATGCGAACAACCGTGAAAGAAAATATCAATACTTCTCCTGCGGAGATGGTATACGGAACCACTCTACGCCTTCCGGGAGAATTTTTCGATAAACCATCAGAGGAATACACCGAAAGCGAGTTTATTGGCCTGCGATCAACCATGGCAAAGTTGAAGCCTGCCGAAACCTCACATCATTCCACTGACAAGGCATTTATCCAAAAGGAGCTAAAGACTTGCTCGCACGTTTTTCTGAGAGACGACACAGTCAAAGCTCCGCTCAAACCTCCATACGACGGGCCATTTCAAGTTCTCGAGCGAAACGGGAAAACCTTTATCATCGACATCAATGGCAAGCGCACTACCGTCACCATAGATCGAGTCAAAGCAGCGTTCTTAGAAACATCAGAAACTTCTCCTGCCGCTAGCCAGCCAATGAGCGAGAACCAAGAGCCACCAAGAGTATCTACAACCCGTAGTGGACGTAAAATCAATCCACCACAGAGAAACGTACATTTTGCTACCTAGCAGCAGCATCGGAGGGGGAGTACATGTGGCTATCACGATAGTTCATAGGCACATACTTATTGTAATCGATACTCTAGTTCGACAACACGAACTGAACTAGCTCAATGACACGAACACACTCTCGAGCATTCAGAAGAGCAAAACGCACCACGCGCCTTTTTCTATTAGAGACTAATTGTACCCTTAGAGTTATTATTATTAATAAATGATTAAAGTGATGAACACTAACTAATCTCACAATACAATTCACTTAACTTAACCTCTTAGATATATTTTGCGTTCGATCAGTGCGTGCTCTTTGTTTGACTTGCATAAGAGAGTTAGCCGAAATAGCCAACAACGAAGGCGCATGATCGGAGCGAGATTTAAAAATAATTTGTCATGTAGCGCCGAACATGAAGAGCGATCCGCAAGCGTGTTCAAGTTTTAAGCTGCCTCTTTGGGTTTTGGACCAACAGCGCTCAATTCATGATGCAGGTGTTGAATTGCCGACTGTTAGTGCAACACGAGAATGAGCAAATCTGATAACAAGTAAGAAGGCTTTAGTCGAGAAATCCCGACTAAAAGATACCCTGAACCCGTGTATTAAAATGACTTGCAGAAGTGATTTTTTCTTGACTTCATTTTAATATAAAATATCTCCTGTGTTTCTTAGCCGATTTGGATTTTTAATTTTCACAGAATTTATAAAGTTATTCATTGTTTTAACTCCTATTTTTACATTTTCTAAATAACAGACATGTGGACTCGGCTGTTGAAGCTGACTTATGTGGTCGGCGATGCTTCTTTCTGCCTGTTACATACTTTTGCACAAATCAATTATACCCTTTTTTACCCATTTTATGGGTTCAGGGTATAAAAATAATGTAATATTTTAGGCATGCTTTCAAAACAAAGTTTTCTTATATTTTGTAGCCACATAACAGAGAGAAGAACAAAGAAGAAGAAATATAACTGTAAATGGTACTCACTGCAAGCAGCATGCACAGCTGAGCGAATATATGCTGCAACACAAAGAGCGGCTTAAAGCTTGATCAGCGCGCGCGTCTCTCTTATGACTGCCACTAGATGTAACATAATTTGAATGCAATCATGCATCTTTGTTGTTGCCCATTTACGCTCACTCTTTTGTTTATGAGCGCTTTGCATGTCAAACATAAATCTTAATCTCCCTATCTCCTCCGCACTCACTAAGCTAAGCTAACCATAACTAAGAGGCTGCAGTTAAGGGAATTGCATTGCCTAATTTACACCACCCATACCTAGCTCTTAAGTGCAAGCGTTGTATGTATGAGCTCGGGATCTGCTGCTTAGAGGAATAACTGTAATGCTCTTTCCAACATTATGTTTTTACATACAATGGTAAGGGAATTGGTTAGTTCATTTTTAATGTGAACAAAGAAAGTTACTTTTCGTTTCAGTGAATTTTTTAATATTGTTTATATTAGGGATAAGGATAATAACAACAAAAGTTTCTATTTGAATCAGTGAGTTTTTCAATATTCTGATTTTCGTATTATATTGTGAGGAGCCATATTCACTTATAGCGCCTCACAAAAAGCGATTGCATTTATAGCCGCAGCCGGACCTGAGCTGCGGCGAATTCGCATGCTGTCTCGCTCTGACACAGGATGTCAGCGCTAAGGTACGTGTTTGGCACATGGGAGCCGCAAAACACGTACCGCAAAAGTCATGGCAAAGTGCCGTTGGTGTGCGAGCGGTGCATCCATAAAATATAGTGATCACCGTCACACCAACGACAGGCGTGATCAGCAATGAGGAACCGTTGTTGCTAGGCAAATGAGCGTTTAGCAGGCGAAACATTGACTCTGAATATTTGGTGCAACGAGAGCGCCAGCATTGCAAATAAAACCACGACACAAGAACCGTACGATTTACTAAACTCTACTAAGAAATATCATTAAGTGCACAGCAATTGTAAAACCCAACGTGACAACTAGCAGAGAGTGCAGTTTAAAATATATGTATTAAAAGTAAAACTAAATTGTGTTCTTATTGCCGCAGCCGCCACAAATATAAATTTGTTGGCACGTACCCTCAGCACCGCGAGAGTTAGCCCAGCTAAAAACCGCGTAACTTTAGGTTCGTTACAACTGGCGCCCAACTGTGGATCTACGGCTAATATCACATAGTTTTTTTTTAAATACATATAAATAATTGACAATATGGTTCGTTCGTGGGTGTACAATCTAAAAAAGGATGCAATAGTGAAATGCGGAGTGGAATTCGGTCTGGAGCTAGAAGGCACTGTCGAAAATATGAGAAGACAATTCGGAGACTGGGTAAGTCAAAATGAAACTACTCTTCCACACAGCGTTCGCATTAGCGAACTGGCGAAAACATATAGCCGACAGTCGCCGAATAAAGAACCCGAATTCATGCGCGAGGAAGGGGAATACGAAGAGGAAAAGGAGTTTGCCGGCATAGACGTAGCAAAGCTGAGCGTCCCATGCACCAGCGCGGCGGCTAGGGCGCGAGATTTACAGGAATCTCGCCGATCGCCCTGGAGTACAACCCAACAGCCAGGAGAACGTAGCCACACCCACACACATGATCAGACCAATGCAAGGGCAAGTGAATACCAAAAAGTAGCCAAACAAGTTCGAGAGTGGAGCTTTCGATTCGATGGACTATCGAAGCCTCTCGAATTCTTGGAGCAAGTGGAATGGTCGGCAGACACATATGGATTTAATTTAAATTTAATTCCAAGAGCGATGCCGGAGTTGCTGAAAGGAATGGCACTTAAGTGGTACATAGCTAACAACAGGCATTGGACTACATGGGTGGATTTTGTCGACAGTTTTCAAGAATACTTCTTACCTCGAGATTATTTTGAAAATCTGTTCGACGAAGTACGCAGACGGCGGTAAGCTCTGGATGAGCCTTTTAAAGTCTATATGGTGGAGATGCAGACTCTGATGAGACCCCTACGACTCTCAACAGAGAAGGAAGTGCGCACCATTTACACCAACAGCCTTCCTGACTTGCGCGGATACGCACGGCCAAACCAGTTCTCAAATTTGACCCAGCTGATGCAACTGGCAGAAGAAAATCCTGCCAGGACACACATAAAAAACCCAGGAAGGGCATGTCGCGTGTGTGGACAGGAGGGACACTGGGTAGATAGAGTGCCGAAACCCAATGCTGGAGCTCTGCTGGGTCTGTGGCAGAATCGGTCAGCGGAGTGCACTATGTTGTCAGTCGGGAAACGGCCAGCGGCGTCCGCCAGCGAGGGGCGAGCGGGAGCCGCCATGGTCCGCCCCGAGACGCTAGTCGGTCACCTGAAGGACGAAGGGACGCAGTTGACTGCCACCGTATGGATCGGTGAGTGTCAGTATAAGGCTACAGTCGATACAGGGGCTACAAGCAGCTTTGTTAGCGTAGAGCTAGCTTGTAGACTGAGCACTGTAGGCCGGAGAAGCGTCGCAAGCAGACAGGTGAAGTTAGCAGACGGACACAACAGCAGGACAACAGAACAAATAACAGTCGAAATAAGACTCGGGCATCGCAGTTTGGAAATAGCGTTGCTAATTATGCCTGGTGTGATAGACGATTTGGTGCTGGGCTGGGATTTTCTGACTGGCATGGGCACAGTCTTGCAGTGTGCGGGATTGGTGGTCACCATCCCAGCACGACGGCACAAGGTTGGAAAGCTGGAAGAGAGACTGTCGGTGGCAGTTGTCCAGAATACAACCGAACAAGACGAAGCAATACACGATGTCAGAAACCCAGCTATTGAAACCAAAAATCTACACGAGGATCAAGAAATTAATGAATTTCTTTTGCGGGAAGTCGCAGCCTTCGAACAACTAAAGGGCACATCACAAATTACGGAACACAAAATTGTGATGAGCGACGACAGGCCTATAAAGCAGCGGTATTTTCCAAAGAATCCAAAAATGCAAGCGGAAATTAACCAGCAAGTAGAGGAACTCCTTGCGAAAGGTTGCATAGAGCCATCCAACAGCCCACACAGCGCACCAATCGTGATGGTGAAAAAGAAGAATGGCAAATGGCGGTTATGTGTGGATTTTAGGCAACTTAACAGCCGATCCGTTAAGGACGCGTATCCATTGCCAAGAGTGCACCACATTTTAGACCAGCTACGTGAAGACCACTTCATCACTAGCTTGGATCTGAAAGATGGGTACTGGCAGATCCCGATGGAGAAAGCGAGCCGACCACTGACAGTTTTTACAGTCCCAGGCAAAGGATTATACCAGTGGAAAATAATGCCATTTGGGTTACACTCGGCACCGGCAACTTTTCAGAGGGCTTTGTATCGCGTTATTGGACCCGAAATGATGCCACACGCGTTTGCATATTTAGATGACATTATAGTCATCGGAAGAACGCGCGAAGCGCATATGGAAAATCTCAGAGAGGTATTTCGGCGGCTGCGGGAAGCAAATCTGCGCATCAACGTGGACAAATGTGATTTCTTTAAAAAGGAATTGAAATATTTGGGCCACAGAGTCACAGAGGAAGGAATTCGCACAGATTCGGAGAAAGTTGCTGCAATCGCAGAATTTAAGCCGCCAAGCAACATAAAAGAGTTACGACAATACCTGGGCGTAGCATCATGGTACAGGATTTTGCGACGAAAGTAGCACCTCTGAACGCATTGATGAAAAAAGGCGCAAAATGGGAGTGGACTGAGGAACGGCAAGTAGCTTTTGACACGGTCAAAGAGAAGCTGACTCAGTCCCCAGTACTAGCATGCCCAGATTTCTCAAAAACATTTTGCTTGCAGACGGATGCAAGTAACTATGGCCTGGGTGCGATATTGACCCAACCTTCGGAGCAAGGTGAAAGGGTAATATCGTACGCCAGTAGGACACTAAACGGTGCCGAACGGAACTATTCGGCAAGTGAAAAAGAGTGTCTAGCCATAGTGTGGGGAATCAGAAAGCTAAGGCCATACCTGGAAGGCTACCATTTTGTGGTCATAACGGACCACATGGCGCTGAAGTGGCTAAACTCAATTGAGAGTCCATCAGGCAGAAAAGCGCGTTGAAGGCTTGAACTGCAACAATTTGACTTTGAAGTCAAATACTGTAAAGGAGTAATTTAGCCAGGGTATAAACTCAGTCTGGCCAGGTCCACCTCACAAGAATATTTATATATTTTTGGTGAGACTTTAACGTGCGCGGTTTTACAAGTTGGAAGGGGAAATGCCAGCGTCGACACCAACGGTGACACACTCAGCGGCCAGGGTATAAAGCGACTCAGCTTGACTCGCGTACGCGCGTGTACAAAAAAACCCAAAGCGAAGGAATAGAAAGAAAGCAAACACACAGCAATTGCACTCCACTGGGTCGCGGACTTACCGGCGACCAATTTATTCAATTTCTATAAAAGGGTTATATACACAAGAAAGCCTAAATCTAACTGCATGTACATATATGCTTATATATATGAAACGTAGCGAATCCTTATCCCCTCTTACCTTATCTTTACTAATCTCTATATCTTTGCTACTGACGCACTATTCCTCTTTTCTACTACTCTTCGTTAACTATTTTTTTCTCAAGCGCGCGCACGTCCGCTTACTTTCATATATAAATCGTAACTCACTCGCCCACGCTTTGACTTCGGCCCAAGTTGCAGATTTTGCTGCTCCCCACGCTTGCTCGTGACCGTGGTGGATTTGGTGATTGCAGCTGGCGCGCTGCATCTTGCGACTCTGCGTTCTGGGGCGGTTATATTTAAATCATCAGTACATTCAATAAATCTAAATCTTTTACGCTCCTTGCGTTTATTAACTATCCATACTGCGCACTCCTTGTGTCTAACAAAACTATACCTACAATTTTAAAAAACGAAGCGCTTCTTGCGACTTAACAATTATAAATCTAAAACAAATATAACTCTTTGTGAAGGGGCCGATGCGGCCTACTTCACAATACCGTAAAGGCAGCCTCAATGTCGTAGCCGATGCACTTTCGAGACAGCCACTTCCGGAGTCATGCTGCCTAAGAAAAATTGCCACAGAAGGGATGGAGGCAGACAACGCAAATTGCAAATGGATTCAGAAATTAAAAAAGGAAATCGCACAAAATCCAAGGAAATATCCGGATTACATGAAGGAAAATGGCAACCTGTACAGACACATCCCACACCGCGCTGGAGGCGGAGATGTGGAAGCTTGGAAGCTTTGTGTACCCAAAGGTAAAAGGAAGGATGTATTATTGGAGAACCACGACGCAGCCACAGCCGGGCATTTGGGAAGCCGGAAAACGATAGCAAGAGTAGCGACACGCTACTACTGGCCAGGCTTATACAGGGACGTACGCACATATGTGCACAACTGCGAAACATGTCAACAATATAAGCCAAGTCAAATGGCAGCAGCAGGAAAGATGTTGACACAAATTCCTGAAGAGCCATGGAGTACCGTGTTTCTCTAAGTGGACTGAGTTAGTTCCGCTGAGGAGCGCAACCACAGCCACTTTGCAAAAGGGATTCAGAGAGAGAATTTTGGCACGATTTGGGGTGCCAAAAGTTCTCATAACGGACAACGGAACACAATTTACGAGTAAAGCCTTCAAACGCTTTCTCGAAGAATTAGGAGTGCGACACCAATTTACGGCACCATACACTCCGCAAGAGAATCCTACAGAACGTGCGAACCGCAAGGTAAAAACGATGATTGCACAATTCACAAAAGATAACCAGCGGTGCTGGGATAAATTTTTGCCAGAATTATCACTAGCCGTTAACACCAGCGTATCGGCGTCTACGGGCTACAGTGCAGCGTTTATCACGCAAGGGCGTGAACCAAAGCTGCCAAATGCGCTTTACGACAACGTTACACTCGGCACAGGGCAACCGACACAAACACCCAGCGACAATGCGAAAAAAACTTAGAGAAGTTTTTGAATTGGTGCGCAGGAGTTTAGAAAAGGCCGCTCAGGACCAAGCAAGACATTGCAACCTACGGAGACGGCAGTGGAAACCATCCGTAGGGGACAAGGTGTGGGTGTCAAATGCAGCGGAAGGCTTCGCTGCGAAGCTTGCTCCCAAATTTGCCGGACCATATACAATAATAAATTTTGTATCACCTGTAATCTGTAAATTACAAGGGAAAGCTGGGGAAAAAGAACGGACCGCGCACATAGGCGACATAAAACCCCACGGAGGTGGAACGGACAACGGGTGAGATAATAAAAAATTATTTTAAGACCCTGGAACAAAAAGTAAATTTTTTTTGTGGTGAAAATCTGGAAAAGAAAAGAGCGGTTAATAACTGGCCTTATTAATGACGTATCTCATGTACTCACCTGAATCTCCATCACCTCCTATAAATAACAAGTGGAAACGTTGCAGTCGGACGCAACCGACTGCGGCATACTCGATACCAGTATTAAAACCGGTAAAAAAAAAGGCCTGATTGCGGAGGGGTACGGATACGGCAGGGGTGTACGCTGTCTTAAAGATTTTCCGAAGCAGATGGGGATGCCACAAGCTATCTTCCTTAAAAATTTGGTGACTCTAGCTCATAGTTTGTTAAAAGTGGGGAAAGGGGGGCTGGGGGCGGTATGGGTGGGCGTGGCATCCAAATTTTTGATGCAGATCTTTGTGGAATGTCAATTGCTATCTTCATACCAAATTTGGTGACCCTAGCTCAAAGTTTGTAAAAAGTGGGGAAAGGGGGGCTGGGGGCGGTATGGGTGGGCGTGGCATCCAAATTTTTGATGCAGATCTTTGTGGAATGTCAATTGTTATATTCATACCAAATTTGGTGACTCTAGCTCAAAGTTTGTAAAAGGTGCGGAAAGGGGGGCTGGGGGCGGTATGGGTGGGCGTGGCATCCAAATTTGTGATGCAGATCTTTGTGGAATGTCAATTGCTATCTTCATACCAAATTTGGTGACCCTAGCTCAATGTTTGTAAAAGGTGTGGAAAGGGGGGGGCTGGGGGCGGTATGGGTGGGCGTGGCATCCAAAATTTTGATGCAGATCTTTGTGGAATGTCAATTGCTATCTTCATACCAAATATGGTGACCCTAGCTCAAAGTTTGTAAAATGTGGGGAAAGGGGGGCTGGGGGCGGTATGGGTGGGCGTGGCATCCAAATTTGTGATGCAGATCTTTGTGGAATGTCAGTTGCTACATTCATACCAAATTTGGTAACTCTAGCTAAAAGTTTGTAAAAAGTGGGGAAAGGGGGGCGAAATTGGTGGGCGTGGCTCCAAAACTTTTATGCAGATTTTTGGGGGTCGTTGCCAGCTATCTTCTTACCAAACTTGGTGGCTCTAGCTCCACAATTCTGGAAGATACACGCATTCCCGTTTTTGACGAAGCGTTGGGGTGGATGGGGGCGGCTAGGGCAGTATTGGTGGGCGTGGCATCCAAACTTTTGATGCAGTTTTGGGGGGTCATCATCACTTATCTTGGCACCAAATTTGGTGGCTCTAGCTCTAAAACTGAGGGAGATACAGCCATTTGTGATTTCAAAATGCTGGGGGGCTGGGGGCGGAATGGGGGGCGTGGCTCCAAAACTTTGATGCAGATTTTTGGGGGTCGTTGCCAGCTATCTTCCTACCAAATTTGGTGGCTCTAGCTCCACAACTCTGGAAGATACACGCATTCCCGTTTTTGACGAAGCGTTGGGGTGGATGGGGGCGGCTAGGGCAGTATTGGTGGGCGTGGTATCCAAACTTTTTATGCAAATTTTGGGGGGTCATCATCACCTATCTTGGCACCAAATTTGGTGGGTCTAGCTCAAAAACTGAGGGAGATATAGGCTTTTTTGACTTTAAAATGCGGGGGGCTGGGGGCGGAATGGGTGGGCGTGGCTCCAAAATTTTTGATGCAAATTTTTGGGGGTTGCTAGTAGCTATCTTCTCACCAAATTTGGTAGTTCTAGCTGTAAGGATGTGCGAAATATGTGGATTTATCGGTTTTGAGTTATCGAATTTATCGATTTGCCAGCCCCCCAGTTATCGTAGAACCCCCATCTTGACACTTTAATTTACTATCCCATAGATAAAGAGAATTGGAAAGTTTCAAGTCTCTAGCTTGAAGGGTGTGGAAAAAATTTGCGAACATACAGACGGACAGACGGACAGACGGTCAGACGGACAGACGGACGGACACCATGACGGACATTGCACAAACTCAATATACTCTTTACCTTCGGTATCGAGTATAAAAATAAAGCATTAGTTGATTTGTTTTTTTTTTTGGAAAAAAAGGGGGGAATAAGTATTAATACATATTAATTATTGTCCCTACTCAACACATTTAACAGATATAAAGAATAAAAATAAATATGTAAGGTATTACATATTATTTAAACCATAACAAAAATAAATATGTAAGGTATTACATATATATACATAATAAAAATAAATATGTAAGGTATTACAAATTTATTAAAGCACTAGGGGGTCCCCCACCTGCTCGCTTCGCTCGCCAACCCCCTCGCGCTTCGCGCTCGATTTTCGAATGCAAGCAATTATAACGTTTGAAAATAACCGTGTGTTGAAGCCCCTGTGTATTCACTTGCACATCTGATGAAATCCTACATTTCCGTTTATACGACAAAGTAAGTGCCCCGCTAACTTCGCTGCGCAGATAGTTTATATTATTTTAGCAATAAAAGATAGATGTAAAATAAATAAATTAGAAAATATTTAACAACAAATTAAAACAAAGTATTTAATATTCTCTTTTCCACGCCACCATTGAGGTAGAGAATCAGGTGCGTAATTTTTTATTGTGGTTTCCCCAGTAGGCCTTATCCACTTGTTGAATTTAATTTGCAATTATTAACAACTGTTAAGAGCTTCTTGATAAACGACATTGGTAGTTTTTCCGTCAAGTGCTAATAGAAATAAACTTTTTGGTGAACTGACTTTTGAGCAGGCTACATAAAATTGGCCATGAGAGAAGCAATCGTGTCTTAAATCAGTCTGGCTAATTTGAGAGTTTGTCCCTGTGATTTATTGATTGTTAGGGCAAAGCAAACTTTTAAAGGAAATTGCAATCTTTTAAATTGAAATGGCAATTCAGAGTCAGAAGGTATTAATGGAATTCTCGGTATAAAACCGTTTCCCCTATACCACTGCCAGTAAAGACCATTGCTTCGACAACATTCTTATGAAGGGCTTTAACTTGCAATCTTGTACCATTGCACAGTTTTGGCGGCTTCAAGTTGCGAATCAACATTACAGGTGAACCAATCTTTAAAGTTAATTTATGTTGATGTTGTTGTTGTTAACAACAAAATTATCGCAATTTTCATAATTTGTTTCTCTATGATATTCATTATTTTGAACAATTTCCTCGGATCTGATTGGTAGTGGAAGTCCATAGTTAGTCAAGTTTTGACCACCAAAAGACAGTACTATATCTTCAATGTACAAAATACATTTATTAAATACATTATTCACAATACTTTCATCAATATTTCTGTCTTGTGAAATATGAAAGACTCTTAAAATATCTTCTGAGAAACTCTCTTTATAAATATTCCAAAGTTTAAGAGCATCCGAAGTTTGACAAAATACTAACATTATTGCAAAAAGTTCCCTCAGTTTTGTAGGATTTTGACATATGACAGCTTCGGCTATAGTTGAATCCCAGTGCTTATCATCTTCTAGTAATCCTATAGCTTTACACGCCAATTGAAATGATGCGTATGCTATACCATTAACGGTTTTTAAATTTGAAAATGAAGTTGGCCCTCTTACAAAATGTAGTAAAAGTCTTAAATAAAAACATTCTGTATTATTGGGATGAATAGTGTAAACTCTTCCCAAAGCTGAATCTCTTTTAACTCCAGGAAAATTTGGCACATCATGCCCTCGTTTTCTTCTTTGAAATTCTTTATTGTTCCATGTAAAATACGATGGAACTTCACAATATAGAAGCGTCCTTGCAAACTCATCACGTGTGCATAGCTCAAAGAAGGCTAGCAAAGTGGTTTTGGGTGTAATGCTTAATCTGTCAAGTAATTGTTGCGTATTATTGGGGTTAAAATATATTCGTTGACCATTTTCTAAATGAACAGCTAAGTGTGTAATAGCCGGAAAACGTTCATGTATGGGAAATGCAAAGATTCTCCATACCGCTTCTGAGCTACTTATATAACGGCCACTTTCGTACATATTAATTTCATTACGTTGGTCTTCAAGAGTAAATGATGCTTGATCACTGCCCTTGTTAACATATTTACAGATGTATTTAATAGACTTTACAGAACTACAATACTCAACATTTATGTGAGCTTCAAATGTTCTCAAAAGTACACAGTTGTAAGCAGGGCATTGGAGCAGGCACTTTTTTCGAATTGCTCCGCTCCAGCTCCGCTCCGGTTGGAAAATTTTGCTCCAGTGCTCCGCTCCGCTCCGAGAATTTTTTTTTTAATTATTTAATTAATTAATATTTTATTAATTAATTAATTAATTTGAAGCCTTGAATTTGTTTTTATTTTATCATTATAATAAATTAAATAATCATTATAATAAATAAAAATGCATAAGTTTAATGAAATGAAATATTTAATTTTCAACATTGTTTCTGTAAAACAATATAGCGCTCAGTAAGTCTTCTTTAATACACTGGCGCAAGTCACTTAATATGATTTTCATAGATGAAAATAACCTCTCTACACTAGCCTGTGAAGTTGGCATACTCGACGCGACTTTACAAGCATGCTTAATTTATTCAGGATAGTGTTCAATAGCATCGTACACATTATCGGCCTTTAGCCTGCCCAAATTCTCAACCGATTCACAATATGTATCAAATTTTTTTTTTTTTCAATATTCGACATTTGTATTTTAAGAATGCGTTTTCTTTTTAAAAAAATTAACCAAAATTCAAAGGAAAATTTTTATTGGAGCGGAGCTCAAAAATACCGACAGTTGCTCCGCTCCGTGCTCCATTAAAAGTGCTCTGCTCCATTGCTCCGCGCTCCGGCGCTCCGCTCCGCTCCAATGCCCTGGTTGTAAGGCACAACCCAACGATTATCTATGCAATTACCATTTATATTAATTGCATTACCTCCATCTTCTATCACTCTTCTACGATATAGAGGGTAACTATCTTTTCCAGTCACAGTTTCTTTAAGTAGTTGTCGAGGAAACCTTTTGGTACACTTTCCATTTTTCATGCATGGCGATTTATTATTAAATGCACCGCAAGGACCATGAATCATATTTGACTTAACAATGTTAAATAACAAAGGGTCCTCATCTGCGTTTGGTATTTCGGCACAGATAATCTTATCGATTTTATCTGTTCTTATTTTATTTTCTAACGAAAGTAAAATATGAATATGTGGTAAGCCCCGCTTTTGCCATTCCACAGAGTACATGAAACGTTGCACGCTTCCAAACAAAGAACCTTTTGTCAATAGTGACATTAAAGCTTTAACTTTTAAATGAAAAACTCGAGCTATAATATCGTGACGATCATGTGGCTTTTGACCCGGTATCAAAACACTTTGATGTCATTCCATTGTGGATTGCAGGTGAATGTTATGAAAAGATCTGGTCGCCCATAATGGCGAACATATATCATAGCATCTTGAGTCTTTTCATGCATATATCGTGCAGAGCTTGTAAAAGAAGATGGTAAAATTACCATCTGACCAAGTTGAGCTGCAACAACATCTTGTTGGCCTATTGCATCTTGTAGATGTATTTAGCTATCTGCTCTGAGTTTCGCTTGATTGTTGCGAATATAATTTAACCTTCCTGTTTCAATTTTAGCATACATATCAACCAAAAATTGACTATAAAGGGAACGACAATAAATTAAATGATTTATCTCGGATTGACGAATCATTATTTTATAGCTGTAAAAGCTTAACGCAGATATCATTTTTTTTGGATCCTCCCTTTTTATACTCGATACCGAAGGTAAAGAGTATATTGAGTTTGTGCAATGTCCGTCATGGTGTCTGTCCGTCTGTCCGTCTGTCCGTCTGTATGAACGCAACTTTTTTCCACACCCTTCAAGCTAGAGACTTGAAACTTTCCAAATCTCTTTATCTATGGGATAGTAAATTAAAGTGTCAAGATGGGTGTTCTACGATAACTGGGGGGCTGGCAAATCGATAAATTCGATAACTCAAAACCGATAAATCCACATATTTCACTCATCCTTACAGCTAGAAGTACCAAATTTGGTAAGATGATAGCTACTAGCAACCTTCAAAAAACTGCATCAAAAATTTTGGAGCCACGCCCCCCCATTCCGCCCACAGCCCCCCCGAATTTTAAAGTCAAAAAAGCCAATATCTCCCACAGTTTTTGAGCTATAGCCACCAAATTTGGTGCCAAGATAGGTGATGATGACCCCTCAAAAACTGCATCATAAGATTGGATGCCACGCCCACCAATACCGCCCTAGCCACCCCCATGTGCCCCAACGCTTAGTCAAAAACGGGAATGCGTGTATCTTCCAGAGTTGTGGAGCTAAAGCCTCCAAATTTGGTGGGAAGATAGCTGTTAACGACCCCCAAAAATCTGCATCAAAGTTTTGGAGCCACGCCCACCCATTCCGCCCCCAGCCCCCCTGCATTTTGAAATCAGAAATGGCTATATCTCCCACATTTTTGAGCTAGAGCCACCAAATTTGGTGCCAAGATAGGTGATGATGACCCCCTAAAAACTGCATCAAAAGTTTGGATGCCACGCCCACCAATACTGCCCTAGCCGCCCCCATCCACCCCAACGCTTCGTCAAAAACGGGAATGCGTGTATCTTCCAGAGTTGTGGAGCTAGAGCCACCAAATTTGGTAGGAAGATAGCTGGCAAAGACCCCCAAAAATCTGCATCAAAGTTTTGGAGACACGCCTTCCATTTCGCCCCCCTTTCCCCACTTTTTACAATTTTCGAGCTACAGTCACCAAATTTGGTATGAAGATAGCAATTGACATTCCACAAAGATCTGCATCACAAATTTGGATGCCACGCCCACCCTTACCGCCCCCAGCCCCCCTGTCCGCATCTTTTACAAACTTCGAGCTAGAGTCACCAAATTTGGTATGAAGATAGCAATTGACATTCCACAAAGATCTGCATCACAAATTTGGATGCCACGCCCACCCATACCGCCCCCAGCCCCCCTTTCCCCACCTTTTACAAATTTTGAGCTAGAGTCACCAATTTTGGTATGAAGATAGCAATTGACATTTCAGAAAGATCTGCAACAAAAATTTTGATGCCTCAACTACCCATACTGCCCCCAGCCCCCCCCTGTCCCTACCTTTTACAAACTTTGAGCTAGAGTCACCAAATTTGGTATGAAGATAGCCGGTGGCATCCCCATCTGCATCGGAGAATCTTTAAGGCAGCGTAAGCCCCTGCCGCATCCGTACCCCTTTGCATTCAGGCCTCTTTTTACCGGTTTTAATTCTGGTATCGAGTATGCCGCAGTCGGTTGCGTCCGACTGCAAAGTTTCCACTTGTTAATAATGGATTCCATTGTGGTATATCCACTGAATAGCCATCTTGGCCATAAGGAAATAGCAAAGGGTACTGTAAGGCATCGTATGATCGATGCACCTCACTAATGCGATGTAATTTATTATTATGGCTTTCAATAATATCGCGCTATGCAAATTGCTGACCAACAATAACTATAGCTACTTCGCTTAATAGAGGTGCATTGCAAAGCCCTTTGTGTGCGCCAGCGGGTGTTCGATCAGCATGTATAACCAATTTATAATCTTTAGTACTTATTGGTATTTTATTGAGAGCCATTTTTAGATCTTTTACATAACGATTATGATGATGAAACATACATTGAAGATCCTTTACTACGCTTAAATCAACATTTGGAATATTTTTGCAACGTAGTTGAGCTTCCTGTTCATCATCACCAACAAAATAAATTTGAAGAAACTTCATTTCTTCATTTGGCAAAGGTCGGACACTACCAATTATGTGATACACTTGTCCTTGTACTTTAAAGGTTGACCAACTTTCATTTATAGTTTTTGTACTTCCAAAAGAAGTCATTTGAAAGCAGCTGTTATACTTTCTTATACGATCAATGAAATGATCATGCTTTGGATGTCCACCAATTATTAAGCTCTTAAGTGGATCAGGCAAACTTTCATTTTGTGAAAGTTTAACTTTTCCTGCCTTGCAACAGATACCCAAAGGCTCATTTTTCCATTTTAAAGCATTACAATGTTTGCATATCAAATTCATACTACCAAGTTGAGTAATTTTATCTGACTTGTAAGCTATTTCAAACATGGCTTTAACACTCCATGCACGCAAACGCCTTTCTTGACGTGCATCAGGATTATTAGCCTGATGGCTTCTCACTGCAACTCTACGATCTTCAGGATTATTAACACGATATCTTTTTGATGCTTCTATGCGCTTACCCCTATTGATATCACTATTTTTTTCAAATGAACTTTTTTTACCTTTTTTCTTGCATTGCCGGTGAACCGACTACGTCTTTTAACAGGATTTTTAAAATTTTCAGTTTTACATTCACTTGACGTATCAGAATCTTGAGTTAATACTTCCTCTAAAGGAATATAAACATCAAAATGTCCATTCATTAATGGACCGGTAAAACGCAATCTTCTTACAGGATGCATATTATTTCCGAATGATTGTAATAAATTTCCATTTTGAAAAACTTGGAAATTTACAGCAAAATTTCTGCTGCTGCTTGAAGCTCACATGCAGTACCATAAGTATATGAGTATGACATAGCGCACTCATATTGTTCAGAAGAGCTATAACACTCTCCATTTAAGTGTATGCTGAAGCAAGCAAAAATTTCCCAGTTGGTTACAACATGGGCTACAATATGTTGGCGTATGGTGCCATGGAAGCCTTGCATACCAAATAAAAGGTAGTAAATAGATCTAAAAAGACAGGCTCCATCACCAATTATGGCAACAACTGAATAATAATATCTAAAGTTTCAACAGACATATTTTAATTTGGCTGTGAGTCAATTGACTTCACTGTAAAACGATTGTTACAACGATACAGCGTCTAATCGTAATTATAAAATTCAATAAAATTCAATATACCAACTTATTCTTTTAATAGAATATTCAGACTGCTAAGTTTTATTTGATTTTTAAATGAACTAAAGCAGCGTCTATATAACTATTATGTAATATGCAAAATAGAAGACAACTATATAAAATGTTGCTTCAATTATTAAGTCTAAAATCGACTTATTAATTTTGTTTAAAAATAAAACAAATTAACAACTTAATTTAAAAAACAGTGTTTGGTTACGCAGTTAACTAAACCAAAACCAGCATCAACAGAACCATAACACTCTTATCTCTAATCGCTTTAACCTATTATGCTCTGCGCAGCATAAGAGCAACTTAACGTAAAGTCCAACTATTGTTTTGCATAAGCTCTTATATTTCGTTTATTACATTGTCTATTGTTTGCCCTTGGCCTTCAGCTGAGTGCAAGCCGCTTCTGCAGTTCTGCAGCCAGTTCAGTTCTATCAAATTCGTCGGTAGCTCAACTTCGATCGTTTGTCTGTTTTGCGACAAACGAAAAAATCGCCAATTATTGCACAGCCCAAATCGGGGTTAGTTGCAATACACAACTTTAAACAATTGTTAATAATTTTAAGTTCGGCCACGAAGGCAAATTAAAATATACATATTAAACTCAGTAATGCAAATCTCGCAGCATTTATAATTTGTTTAGTGACATTTTGGAAATTCGATAGCTATTGAAAAAGCTCAATAGCTCAACATTTGGTGACCCCGACGTGATACTCTGCATTTGTTTAAATAATTAAATATTATTTAACTTATAGAGTTAGTAAAGCGCGCCTGCGCTCTTCTATCGTTTTCGCTGTTGTCGCTTCGTTTTTGCGTTCACTTTTGCATTAAGGTGTTTGACCTGCATTGACGCCCGCGCATTATCTCCTCTTGTCTCTTTAAAGTTTAAACATTTTACCGCTGCAGCAATCGTTTCTGCATTGCTATTGCTGCTCCCGATTCGCTTTGCATTTGCTTGTGCTCAAGGTGTTTGCCCTTTTTTGACCTTGGTATATTGGTGCAATTAAATCGTTACGTTGTTACCAGCTGCACTTGCCAAAATAAGTAAATCGCAAGAATTCAGTGCATATAAAACTGTAATATATGAAAGTGGTTTTCGAGGCATTAAATTGAATTGTGCTTGACATACACTAAGTTTTGAACAATATCGTGCAAGAGTTCCGACATTCAGTGGCACTAAAACTTTGTTTTACCATCAGTGGCTCTAAAACTTTATTTTGCGTGCGTGTACATATAACATCAAAAACATATTCAACATGCCGAGTACTGTTGAGGTGGTTTATAATAATGCAGTTCCGTCACTTGGTGCTCCGTTTTATAAGGCTAAGGCCAAGGCTATTAACGAGCAAGTGAAGCGGATGGCCAAAGCTAATGCTCCGGAGCATATTGGGCATCTCAGCGAAGAGGAGTTGGCGATCCGGCTTAAAGGTCTTGAAAGCGCGCAGCAGCAATTCAACAGTATGCATTACGCATTGGAGGAGCTGGATTATAATGAAATCGGGAGTGAATTACGTGAATCTTTTGATGAATTATCAATACTCGTTGAGACTAGCTTGCGCCGCGAACTTAATAAGCGAAAGTTATCATCGCCTTTGTGTTCGACCATGAGGCATGAAACATCTGCTGACAATCACACATTGTCTCAGAGCCGGATTCGATTGCCTGAGCTTAAGCTTCCAGAGTTCAGCGGAGGCTACACAAAGTATGCAGATTTCATTTCAATGTTCTCGTCAATCATCGTGCCTGAAAGGACCAGCCCTGGAGTGTGTTTCATCGTGGGAAATCAGCAGTACTAATAATTCAATTGCGTTAGATTTACTAAAAAAGCGGTTTAATAACAAGCGTCTTATTTTTCAGGCACATGTCACTGAGATTTTGGGTTTGGATTGCATCGAGTCGTCGTCAGCGGTTAAACTTCGAACCCTTTCGGATACCGTAAATGCCAACATCCGCGCTCTTCAAGGCATGGGCGGCGTTGAGCAGATTGCATGCTTTATTATTGTGCACAGCTTGCTACAGAAAGTGGACAAGGCAACTCAGACCAGTTGGGAGGAGACAGCACCGATGGATATAATCCCGACCTGTGAACAATTCATGGCTTTTTTGGATAGACGATGTCAAAGGTTGGAAAATGTGGAACACGCTATGGCAACGTATACGCCTAGCTCCAAGGTGGGAAAAAGTAGCAAAACCCTTAACACCAGTAGAAAAGCCTTTGTCGCTGCTAACTCCAGCACAAATGAATGCGTGTTTTGTGAATCATCAGGCTTTTTGATTTACAATTGCTCCCGGTTTGGAAACCTGTCTCCGCAACTGCGTCTTCGCGAGGTTAAGAAGCTGTCTCTTTGCATTTATTGCCTGCGCAAGGGGCATAGAGTGAAAGAGTGCAGTTCGACCGCCTGCAATCGTTGTAAGGCCAAGCATCACACTCTTCTTCATTTTGAGACTCACATTGAGGGCTCTCAAATTATATCTGCTCCGCACGCGCCGGTTGCAAAATCCTCGTCAACACTTGTAGCCCAAAATCTCAGTCAAGACATTGTGCTATTGGCAACTGCTGTCATCAGCATTAGGAGTCGCACTGGTGTTCTTGTTCCTTGCCGTGCTCCACTCGATTCTGGTTCGCAGGTGCACATTATTACATCCCGTTTAGCTCACTACCTCCAGCTACGTAAGCATCGGTCGCCTACTTTGATTTCAGGACTAGGGGAGTCTAGTGTTGACTCAGAAGGCTATGCAGCTGATATAAGTCTTAAATCGCGAACAACTGACAACGCTGCTAGCAGTTTTAATAGCTCCGTCTATTACTGGAAATCAGCCGAGCTATGGTGTTAGCACTGATCGTTGGAATATACCCTCAAATATTCGCTTGGCTGATCCAGAATTCTTTAAGCCGCAACAAATCGATCTTCTAATTGGAGCTGCTCTGTTTTTTGAATTGTTATGCGTTGGCCAAATTAAACTCGCTCCTGGCTTACCCATTCTCCAAAAAACTCAATTAGGTTGGATAGTGCCAGGAGGAACGTCGTCAACAAGCCCTGATCATAAGCTTGATGAAATCGTACGTCGTTTTTGGGAGTTAGAATCCTGCTCTAGTGTAGTAAATGAATCTACTAAGGAGGAACTTGACTGTGAAGCCCATTTTAAACAAACTTTTGCTCGTTTAGGCACTGGCGAATATTCGGTTCGCCTTCCAGTTAAACATCCTGCGGATCTGATTGGGGATTCCTATCAGCAAGCTTATCGTCGTTTTTGTAACCAGGAAGTTACATTCATCAGAAAATTCAAGTGTTCAAACTCGATACCATTACCTATGGCACAAAGCCAGCTTCTTTTCTGGCAGTTCGGGCCATGAAGCAATTGGCCATTGATGAAAGAAGATCGTTTCCTGTTGGATCTAAGGTGGTCTTGAGCGATTTCTACGTAGATGATCTCATCACTGGAGGCGACTCTGCCCAAGAAGTAGTTGAATTCATGCATCAAACAGTCAGTCTTTTACGGAAAGGGAATTTCAAGCTTCGGAAATGGTGTTCCAATGATCCTAGCGTGCTTCAACAGGTGCCTGATGAAGACAAAGAGACCTTTCTAAAGTTTGATGATGGCACAGATATCACTAAGACGCTTGGATTGGCATGGGATCCAGCTTCAGACTGCCTTCTGTTTAACTTCTCTCCAATGAAAGCGCCTGGCAAGCCAAGCAAACGGACTGTACTTTCTACCATTGCTCGATTCTATGATCCGCTTGGGCTTATCGGACCCGTGATATCCAAGGCCAAGATCTTTATGCAGCACCTTTGGAGAGAACATTTGAATTGGGATGAAAGTCTTCCTGCTTCCCTGCATTGTTCCTGGAACAGTTTGTGTGCTGACATTTCTCATACGGAGAAAATAAAGCTTCCGCGTCTGGTTATAGTTCCAAAGGGCATCATCGAAGCTCATGGATTTAGTGATGCTAGCATTGAAGCCTACGGTGGATGCATTTACGTCGTATCTATAACAGATGGAAGGCGATGAGCTACGCTTTGTGCTCTAAGTCTCGAGTGGCACCCTTGCGGACTCTTACAATACCAAAGCTGGAGTTATCTGCTGCTGCACTTCTTTCACAGCTAATTCGAGAGGTAGCTCAAATGAATTTGTTCAATTGTAGGTATTATTGCTGGTCGGATTCTGCAGTTGTCTTATCTTGGATACGTGATGAGCCTTCCCGATTCCAAATGTTCACAGCTAATCGCATATCGTTAATCCAAGAATTATCGACAGGAATGGAATGGCGCTACGTACCAACGGCATGCAATCCGGCAGACATTCTTTCTAGAGGAGCACTTCCCAGCGAGCTTATAGAATCATCGTTATGGTCTCATGGTCCCGATTTCTTAACCAAGGGAGAGTGCGAATGGCCTGCATCATGTCTGCCGGCCCAGACGCTTCCAGAGCTCCGGCAAATAGTATTAATTGGTGTTTCTAAATCTTCTGATGTCAGCATAGGATGTAAATTTGTAAACTCCTTTCATCACCTACGGCGTGTGTTTGGTTTCATACATAAATTTCGATATCAAATCAGGCATCCCGGTCTTACAGCAGAGTGGATACACAAAGGCACCCAATTACTGTTGCGCAGCATCCAGATGGCTAACCTAAGCGATGAATATAGGGCTCTTCAAAGCAGACGAATGATCAAATCATCCAGCTCTATTGCCTCGCTTACCCCGTTCATGGATGAGTGTGGACTTCTTCGTGTTGGTGGCCGTCTAAAGCACTCGAGTCTGGATTTCGATGCGCAGCATCCTGTAATTCTTCCAAGCCATCATCCTGTCACACGCGCCATCATCATGCATTTTCACTGGCGTCAGCTGCATGCTGGACCTCGTTCGCTTCTTGCTCACATTCGGCTCCACTATTGGCCTATTGGTGGTCGCAAGACTGTCTCCAGCGTGACAAGCAAATGCATCATGTGCTTTCGAGCTAAACCGGTCCTAGCTGAGACAATCATGGCGGATCTTCCCCGGGATCGTGTGAGTGGTTCGCATCCTTTCGCTGTCACTGGAGTGGACTACTGTGGACCATTTTACTTCAAGAGTGAAGTTCGAAACAAAGGTCCTGTAAAATGCTACATCTCGGTGTTCATTTGCTTTGCGACAAAGGCAGTGCATCTTCTAACTAGATGAAAACCTACTCGCATATGGTCGGACAATGCTACTAATTTCGTGGGAGCCAAGAATGAACTAGCTGATCTCAAGCGGCTCTTCCTCAGCGAGAAGCACATCGACGCTGTCCGAGAGTTTTGTACTTCCGATGACATTGAATAGGATTTCATCCCACCTCGTTCGCCACACTTCGGTGGACTTTGGGAGGCGGCGGTGAAGACAGCAAAATATCATTTTTATCGATCGGTCGGACCCTCGCTTTTGCCCCTGGATGATCTTCGCACACTCGTTTGCCACATTGCCGCTATAATAAACTCACGACCTCTTTTTCCACTTTCAGAGCACCCTGCAGATCTGGATGTACTAACCCCTGCGCACTTCCTTGGTAGTGTGCCACTCGTACTGTACCCAGAGCCTGCTGTCACGGCGCTGAACGTTAGCCGCCTAGATCGCTGGCAGCGTATAGCGTATTACCAACAAATTTTCTGGAATCGCTGGCGTGAGGAATATTTAACGCTTCTTCAGCAGCGCTCCAAATGGCGGACATCGCAGCCTGGTGTTCTTATCAATGATGTCGTTCTGGTAAAGGACGAAAACTTGCCGCCCCCTTAAATGGCCACTGGCTCGTGTGGTAGAGCTTGTTGCTGGTGCTGACGGCGTCTCCCGAGTAGCTGTTCTCAAGACATCAACTGGGATCATCAAGAGAGCTGTGCGCAAATTATGTGCACTTCCCAAACAGGATGTTGTTGAAAGCCCATGTCTTCCAACGGGGGAGAATGTTTGGTTACGCAGTTAACTAAACCAAAACCAGCATCAACAGAACCATAACACTCTTATCTCTAATCGCTTTAACCTATCATGCTCTGCGCAGCATAATAGCAACTTAACGTAAAGTCCAACTATTGTTTTGCATAAGCTCTTATATTTCGTTTATTACATTGTCTATTGTTTGCCCTTGGCCTTCAGCTGAGTGCAAGCCGCTTCTGCAGTTCTGCAGCCAGTTCAGTTCTATCAAATTCGTCGGTAGCTCAACTTCGATCGTTTGTCTGTTTTGCGACAAACGAAAAAATTGCCAATTATTGCACAGCCCAAATCGGGGTTAGTTGCAATACACAACTTTAAACATTGTTAAGTCAAATATGATTCATGGTCCTTGCGGTGCATTTAATAATAAATCGTAAATAAAATGTACCAAAAGGTTTCCTCGACAATTACTTAAAGAAACTGTGACTGGAAAAGATAGTTACCCTCTATATCGTAGAAGACAGATAGAAGATGGTGGTAATGCAATTAATATAAATGGTAATTGCATAGATAATCGTTGGGTTGTGCCTTATTTATTTATTTATTTATTGTCAGCTAAGCTAATAAAATGAAATCAAAATAAATTTAAATTAAAAAATAGTTAAAATAATTTAAAATAAAATTATAGATTAATATATAAATCTGAAAATATAATCAAAAGTTAACGTTAAAGCTCTGGGAAATTCAATAAAAATTGAGTAGTCCAACATTTGTTGCGTTGATTGGGAAAAACCCAGAAAAACCCAATCAGACCAGCATTAGATTAGTAGTTAGTGGTTACGATTAGATAAAGCAAAAAGGATCGATCTTTTTAGTACTGGAGATGAGGCCTCCAAGGAGACAAGAGAATAAAGTTTGTTATAGTCAGAACATATAACACGAAATGGTTCATGAATTAAATAGTTGCTGAAGCAACGATCAAGGCTAAGGGGTAAAAAGTTACGTGAAGATCTAATTGGGACATTAAATTTAATTCGACTCAAAAGAACTGATGAGTCGATTTCACCATTAAGTAGGTTAGTAATAAATAATACTCCATGCATAGTTCTACGGTTTAACAGGGAGGGAAGATTAATCAAAAGGAGTCTACTTGAATACGGGGGTAAGTCTACTCCAGGAACCCAGTTAAAACTTCTAAGGGCAAATAGAAGAAATTTCTTCTGCACAGATTCAATTCTATCCTGGTGAATCGAGTATTGTGGGGACCACACACAAGATCTATACTCCAGGATGGGACGTACTAGGGATGTATAAAGCGTTTTAGTGGTGTAGGGATCATTAAACTCTTTCGACCACCGCTTGATGAAGCCAAGGACATTAATGGCCTTATTGACCATATACGAAATATGAGCGTCAAACTTTAATTTAGGATCAAGAATAATGCCTAAATCTTTAATTTCAAACACGCGGTCAAGTGGTGAAGCATCAAGCAAGTAGTGAGCAGTATGAGGGGTATAACTGTGTACTATTGAGAACAACAGAAGACCAACGTAATGAAATTAATATTTACGAAAGTGGCCGTTATATCAGTAGCTAAGAAGCGGTATGGAGAATCCTTGCATTTCTCATACATGAACGTTTTCCGGCTATTACACACTTAGCTGTTCATTTAGAAAATGGTCAACGGATATATTTTAACCCCAATAATCCGCAACAATTACTTGACAGAGTAAGCACTACACCCAAAACCACTTTGCTAGCCTTCTTTGAGCTATGCACACGTGATGAGTTTGCAAGAACGCTTCTATATTGTGAAGTTCCATCGTATTTTACATGGAACAATAAAGAATTTCAAAGAAGAAAACGAGGGCATGATGTACCAAATTTTCCTGGAGTTAAAAGAGATTCAGCTTTGGGAAGAGTTTACACTATTCATCCCAATAATACAGAATGTTTATACTCGATACCGAAGGTAAAGAGTATATTGAGTTTGTGCAATGTCCGTCATGTTGTCTGTCCGTCTGTCCGTCTGTATGAACGCAACTTTTTTCCACACCCTTCAAGCTAGAGGCTTGAAACTTTCCAAATCTCTTTATCTATGTGATAGTAAATTAAAGTGTCAAGATGGGTGTTCTACGATAACTGGGGGGCTGGCAAATCGATAAATTCGATAACTCAAAACCGATAAATCCACATATTTCACTCATCCTTACAGCTAGAAGTACCAAATTTGGTAAGATGATAGCTACTAGCAACCCCAAAAAACTGCATCAAAAACTTTGGAGCCACGCCCTCCCATTCCGCCCCCAGCCCTCCCGAATTTTAAAGTCAAAAAAGCCTATATCTCCCACAGTTTTTGAGCTATAGCCACCAAATTTGGTGCCAAGATAGGTGATGATGACCCCTCAAAAACTGCATCAAAAGAGTGGATGCCACGCCCACCAATACCGCCCTAGCCACCCCCATGTGCCCCAACGCTTCGTCAAAAACGGGAATGCGTGTATCTTCCAGAGTTGTGGAGCTAGAGCCTCCAAATTTGGTGGGAAGATAGCTGGTAACGACCCCCAAAAAACTGCATCAAAGTTTTGGAGCCACGCCCACCCATTCCGCCCCCAGCCCCCCCCTCATTTTGAAATCAGAAATGGCAATATCTCCCACAGTTTTTGAGCTAGAGCCACCAAATTTGGTGCCAAGATAGGTGATGATAACCCCCTAAAAACTGCATCAAAAGTTTGGATGCCACGCCCACCAATACTGCCCTAGCCGCCCCCATCCACCCCAACGCTTCGTCAAAAACGGGAATGCGTGTATCTTCCAGAGTTGTGGAGCTAGAGCCACCAAATTTGGTAGGAAGATAGCTGGCAACGACCCCCAAAAATCTGCATCAAAGTTTTGGAGCCACGCCCTCTATTTCACCCCCCTTTCCCCACGTTTTTACAATTTTCGAGCTAGAGTCACCAAATTTGGTATGAAGATAGCAATTGACATTTCAGAAAGATCTGCATCAAAAATTTGGATTCCACGCCCACCCATACCGCCCCCAGCCCCCCTTTCCCACTTATTACAAATTTCGAGCTAGAGTCACCAAATTTGGTATGAAGATAGCAATTGACATTTTCAAAGATCTGCATCAAAAATTTGGATGCCACGCCCACCCATACCGCCCCCAGCCCCCCTTTCCCACTTATTACAAATTTCGAGCTAGAGTCACCAAATTTGGTATGAAGATAGCAATTAACATTCCACAAAGATCTGCATCACAAATTTGGATGTCATGCCCACCCTTACCGGCCCCAGCCCCCCTTTCCCCATCTTTTACAAACTTCGAGCTACAGTCACCAAATTTGGTATGAAGATAACAATTGACATTCCACAAAGATCTGCATCAAAAATTTGGATGCCACGCCCACCCAAACCGCCCCCAGCCCCCCCTTTCCCAACCTTTTACAAATTTTTAGCTAGAGTCACCAAATTTGGTATGAAGATAGCAATTGACATTTCAGAAAGATCTGCATCAAAAATTTGGATGCCACGCCCACCCAAACCGCCCCCAGCCCCCCCTTTCCCCACCTTTTACAAATTTTGAGCTAGAGTCACCAAATTTGGTATGAAGATAGCAATTGACATTTCAGAAAGATCTGCAACAAAATTTTTGATGCCACAACTACCCATACCGCCTAGCCCCCCTGTCCCCACCTTTTACAAACTTTCAGCTAGAGTCACCAAATTTGGTTTGATGATAGCCGGTGGCATCCCCATCTGCATCGGAGAATCTTTAAGGCAGCGTAAACCCCTGCCGCATCCGTACCCCTTTGCATTCAGGCCTCTTTTTACCAGTTTTAATTCTGGTATCGAGTATGCCGCAGTCGGTTGCGTCCGACTGCAACGTTTCCATTTGTTTTTTTTTGCAGTGTAATAAAATTTTTCCTGTTAACTGGTAACTGTTTATTGCGGTTATTTTATTTTATTGCGAAAATAAAAAGAATCTTTTTTTCTTTTGGTCCACGGTATCACGAATTTTTTTTTTTTTTTTTGTGTATATTTTTAAAAAAAAATTCTGTCATTATTATATTATATTTTTTTATTTCATTTTATTTTTTTTTCCAAAAAAAAATCTTTTCATTTTTATACTCGATACCGAAGGTAAAAAGTATATTGGTTTTGTGCAATGTCCGTCATGGTGTCTGTCCGTCTGCCGTCTGTCCGTCCGTATGTATGCAAGTTTTTTCCACACCCTTCAAGCTAGAGACTTGAAACTTTCCAATTCTCATTATCTATGGGATAGTAAATTAAAGTGTCAAGATGGGTGTTCTACGATAACTGGGGGCTGGCAAATCGATAAATTCGATAACTCAAAACCGATAAATCCACATATTTCGCACATTCTTACAGCTTTAACTACCAAATTTGGTAAGAAGATAGCTACTAGCAACCCCCAAAAATCTGCATCAAAGTTTTGGAGCCACGCCCTCCATTTCGCCCCCCTTTCCCCACTTTTTACAATTTTCGACTTATAGTCACCAAATTTGGTATGAAGATAACAATTGACATTCCACAAAGATCTGCATCAAAAATTTGGATGCCACGCCCACCCATACCGCCCCCAGCCCCCCTTTTCCACTTTCTACAATTTTCGAGCCAGAGTCACCAAATTTGGTATGAAGATAGCAATTGACATTCCACAAAGATCTGCAGCAAAATTTGGATGCCACGCCCACCCATACCGCCCCCAGCCCCCTTTCCCCACTTATTACAAATTTCGAGCTAGAGTCACCAAATTTGGTATGAAGATAGCAATTGACATTCCACAAAGATCTGCAGCAAAAATTTGGATGCCACGCCCACCAATACCGCCCCCAGCCCCCCTTTCCCCATATATTACAAACTTTGAGCTAGAGTCACCAAATTTGGTATGAAGATAGCAATTGACATTTCACAAAGATCTGCATCAAAAATTTTGATGCCACAACTACCCATACCGCCCCAGCCCCCTACCCCCTTTCCCTACCTTTTACAAACTTTGAGCTAGAGTCACCAAATTTGGGAGGAATATAGCTGGTGGCATCCCCATCTGCATCGGAGAATCTTTAAGGCAATCAGGCCTCTTTTTACCGGTTTTAGTACTGGTATCGAGTATGCCGCAGTCGGTTGCGTCCGACTGCAACGTTTCCACTTGTTTTTGTTTTGTTTTCTTCATTGAATTTGTGGTTGTTGTAACTTAAGATTACCCGATACCAAAAACCAAGTACACTCATTACGTGTTTGACACTTTTTTGTGGGTCTATTTAATTATGTAGGTCGTTCTCTTGATGCACTAAACCCCCCTTTTACATTACCTTTGTACATACATACATATGTACTCATGTAAGTGCCAGCGACCAAGTTTGGCACTGATTTTGGGTGATCGCTAGTATAAATTAAATTATAACTAAATATGTACATACATACATATGTAGTGTATCTATTTCATCAAGTTTTGTGACGAATATTATATTTTATGTACAATAGTGGAAAAAAGTAATTTGACATTAAAAAAACGCATATTTTGTACTTACATGTATTAACTACTTACTTATGTATGTACATACATATGTATGAACATAATTTATTTATGAGCAATAAGGCCCAAGTATAACCTTTTTTGCGTTCCGTTTTTCTATATTAGCTCTCTTGCGTCAATTTTAAATTTTTTTTTTTTGATTTTCGCGGTCGAAGCCCACTGTGCGAAGCGACCGCGACTTTGCAGCTGCCTGTACCAGCTACTGTCACGCCGTTCGTTGACCGCTCACGCACTTTGCCGACTTTTTCGTTGCGCCGCAGGTGTTCACTTATGCACAGCCTCGAACGCGAACAGTTATTCTTATCGGCGCTTGCCTTACGCCGTCACTTTCGTTGTGCCGCGACGTTTGCACAAAACCACGCTCGAAAACCGTTCTCGCTGGCCACTTGTAAAGCAGGGTATCGTCGGGTATACCCGCACTTCACTTTACGCACTTTTCCTTCCACACTTGTTGGTGATATTTCTGGGGCTTCAATTCCAGCTTATACCACACCTTTGCACTTTAACGTCCCTGCTCGGGCGCCACTTGTAAAGGAGTAATTTAGCCAGGGTATAAACTCAGTCTGACCAGGTACACCTCACAAGAAAATTTATATATTTTTGGTGAGACTTTACTGTGCGCGGTTTTACAAGTTGGAAGGGGAAATGCCAGCGTCGACACCAACGGTGACACACTCAGCGGCCAGGGTATAAAGCGACTCAGCTTGACTCGCGTACGCGCGTGTACAAAAAAAACCCAAAGCGAAGAAATAGAAAGAAAGCAAACACACAGCAATTGCACTCCACTGGGTCGCGGACTTACCGGCGACCAATTTATTCAATTTCTATAAAAGGGTTATATACACAAGAAAGCCTAAATCTAACTGCATGTACATATATGCTTATATATATGAAACGTAGCGAACTATCCCCTCTTACCTTATCTTTACTAATCTCTATATCTTTGCTACTGACGCACTATTCCTCTTTTCTACTACTCTTCGTTAACTATTTTTTTCTCAAGCGCGCGCACGTCCGCTTACTTTCATATATAAATCGTAACTCCCTCGCCCACGCTTTGACTTCGGCCCAAGTTGCAGATTTTGCTGCTCCCCACGCTTGCTCGTGACCGTGGTGGATTTGGTGATTGCAGCTGGCGCGCTGCATCTTGCGACTCTGCGTTCTGGGGCGGTTATATTTAAATCATCAGTACATTCAATAAATCTAAATCTTTTACGCTCCTTGCGTTTATTAACTATCCATACTGCGCACTCCTTGTGTCTAACAAAACTATACCTACAATTTTATAAAACGAAGCGCTTCTTGCGACTTAACAATTATAAATCTAAAACAAATATAACTCTTTGTGAAGGGGCCGATGCGGCCTACTTCACAATACCGTAAAGGCAACCTCAATGTCGTAGCCGATGCACTTTCGAACAACAACTCCGGAAGTGGCCGGAGTCATGCTGCCTAAGAAAAATTGCCACAGAAGAGATGGAGGCAGACAACGCAAATTGCAAATGGATTCAGAAATTAAAAAGGAAATCGCACAAAATCCAAGGAAATATCCGGATTACATGAAGGAAAATGGCAACCTGTACAGACACATCCCACACCGCGCTGGAGGCGGAGATGTGGAAGCTTGGAAGCTTTGTGTACCCAAAGGTAAAAGGAAGGATGTATTATTGGAGAACCACGACGCAGCCACAGCCGGGCATTTGGGAAGCCGGAAAACGATAGCAAGAGTAGCGACACGCTACTACTGGCCAGGCTTATACAGGGACGTACGCACATATGTGCACAACTGCGAAACATGTCAACAATATAAGCCAAGTCAAATGGCAGCAGCAGGAAAGATGTTGACACAAATTCCTGAAGAGCCATGGAGTACCGTGTTTCTCTAAGTGGACTGAGTTAGTTCCGCTGAGGAGCGCAACCACAGCCACTTTGCAAAAGGGATTCAGAGAGAGAATTTGGGCATGATTTGGGGTGCCAAAAGTTCTCCTAACGGACAACGGAACACAATTTACGAGTAAAGCCTTCAAACGCTTTCTCGAAGAATTAGGAGTGCGACACCAATTTACGGCACCATACACTCCGCAAGAGAATCCTACAGAACGTGCGAACCGCACGGTAAAAACGATGATTGCACAATTCACAGAAGATAACCAGCGGTGCTGGGATAAATTTTTGCCAGAATTATCACTAGCCGTTAACACCAACGTATCGGCGTCTACGGGCTACAGTGCAGCGTTTATCACGCAAGGGCGTGAACCAAGGCTGCAAAATGCGCTGTACGACAACGTTACACTCGGCACAGGGCAACCGACACAAACACCCAGCGACAATGCGAAAAAACTTAGAGAAGTTTTTGAATTGGTGCGCAGGAGTTTAGAAAAGGCCGCTCAGGACCAAGCAAGACATTGCAACCTACGGAGACGGCAGTGGAAACCATCCGTAGGGGACAAGGTGTGGGTGAAACAACACCACCTGTCAAATGCAGCGGAAGGCTTCGCTGCGAAGCTTGCTCCCAAATTTGCCGGACCATATACAATAATAAATTTTGTATCACCTGTAATCTGTAAATTACAAGGGAAAGCTGGGGAAAAAGAACGGACCGCGCACATAGGCGACATAAAACCCCACGGAGGTGGAACGGACAACGGGTGAGATAATAATAAAAAAAAATTTTTTTGGGGGCACAAATTATTTTAAGACCCTGGAACAAAAAGTAAATTTTTTTTTGTGGTGAAAATCTGGAAAAGAAAAGAGCGGTTAATAATTGGCCTTATTAATGACGTATCTCATGTACTCACCTGAATCTCCATCACCTCCTATAAATAAAAAAAAAAGCATTAGTTGATTTGTTTTTTTTTTTTGGAAAAAAAAAGGGGTGAATAAGTATTAATACATATTAATTATTGTCCCTACTGAACACATTTAACAGATATAAAGAATAAAAATAAATATGTAAGGTATTACATATTATTTAAACCATAACAAAAATAAATATGTAAGGTATTACATATATATACATAATAAAAATAAATATGTAAGGTATTACATATATATTAAAGCATAACAAAAATAAATATGTAAGGTATTACATATTATATAAATAATAAAAATAAATATTTTTGGTATTACACATTTATTAAAAATAACAGACAACAATGAATGTGTGGGCGGGGAGAATGGATGGCAGAGGAAAAAAAAAAGCTACGGCCCAACCAAGAGCATTACAAAAACCGGACCTGAACGCGGCGAAAAGGTGTGCGAAGCAAACGCTGCTAGGAAAACGGTTAATGGAAAAGGTTAGCGATATCGCAAAGAGAGCGCTGACAAAACATGGCGGTCGCAGGCGGGAAGGATATCGTAACATGCACACCTACACTGTTGCACATGCGTACGGAGTAGGGGTACAAAAGGTGCCGACTACCATGCAGTCGGTCACTTTGCGATATTTTTTGTGAAACAAGTACTTACCAAGAGAATGGAGAATGACAGCCAGAAGAACGAGGGAAGGAGGGCAGCCCATGCGTCGGGCCTTGACCCACGTGCGCACTCTCGCGCACCAGCGGGGGATGTGTGCGTGGTCGATGCAGCGGCCATGGGTGCCAGCGCCAGAGGGCGCAGAAACGTGGCTCGACGAGGGCGTTGGGCCGGACAGCCCTATGCGCGTGTCGGTCCGCAGCGGGAGGCGTCGCCAGACGTGTTGGAGCTGCGGGCGTCGCCCATTTCGGAATCGCCTGAGGAGCGGGAGGCAGCCGAGCGCGAGCGTTGTCGGCGCCAGGAGCTGGAGGAAGAGCGAGAGTGGGTGCGCCGGGCATATGGCGATGAATGGGACAGTAGCGACTGGGAGATGGACTACAGCGCTGGTCTAGTGGGTGAAGTTCACGAGGAGTCGCCGCCGCCAAGGGACTTCGTGGAGATAAACCCAGAATGGGTACGCATGTGCCACCCCGAGGCACCACCAACACCAGAGGATGAGCATGTGGGCCCAGCCAGCCCGGAGCGGTTCGCCACACCACCGCTGCCGGAGACTCCACCGCCAGACTGGCGCCCAGCTAGGCCACCGTCGCCATTCCCACGTGGGGTGGGCGCCTCGGAGGATGAGGAGGATGAGGATGACGATATCATCTGCATATCGTCCGACGAGGAGGAGGCAGCACCGCAGGCCGAGGAGCAGATGCCGCAGACCGATCCGGGTGAGTCGACACCACCGACGGCAACCATCACACGCGAGAAACGGTTCGTGGATGGGCGGTGGCACCACATCGCGACGGTTGTCCTCGAGTGGACAGAGGAGGTAGCACCGCCCCGCGAGGGCTTCATTAGAGAGATGACGCCACCACGACCACGTACGCCACCGCCACCCCGACAGCGTACACCGACGCCACCGCGATCACGACCGCTGACGCCGTCACCACCACGCGCACTACAGGCACCAGTCAACACGGCCACCAGTCCGACAACACGGACATTGCCGTGGGAATGGCCGACACCGCTGCAGGTGGGCACGCCGCCTCGCCCCGGGACACCGCCTCCGCCACACGCTTGGGCAACCAATCCGGTGCGCCCAGCGTTCGGTCGGCAGGCTTCGTGCCCGTATGGGGAGCGGCCGGCTCGCCCGGTGCTACAGCGGCAGTCATCCGCACCGCTGGCGACTCCAGGATGGAGAGAGTGGCCACCCGAGGTGATAGCTGCCGCAGCTGGAGGCAGCGACCGACGCACGTCGCGCATTGTTTGGGCGCATGGCCAGAGGTACCGCGTGCGGATATCGGTCAGAGGCACGCGGGCCTTTATGGCGGTTTAAAACACAAACACAAAACACGAAAAAAAAATAATAAAAAAAAAAAATAATATATTCGCATATTTATTTCGTTTAACCTGAAAAAAAATATAAAGAAAACAGGTGGATTAAACTGCAGGAGGGGGTGAAATTTGCTGGAAGCATACTCACATAAAATGTGTGTGTGATCCAGCGCGAGCGGCAAAACGGCATGGCCTGGAAAAAAGAGAACATGATTTAGGATATGGTGGAAATGGCGCAAAGCGCAAAAATATGTTACTTACTTTTGCTTTTTAGATTCTTTTCAGCAACAACAAAACAATTGCAAACTGCAAATTGTGTGTCATGGCCGATTAGTGTTGGATAGTTGCGTGTGGCCATATCGATCTGGCCACATCGCAAATATCGATCAGTCCGTATTGAGTAACACCGGGCGATGCAAAGCTGGCTTCTGATCGCTACAGCGACACTGTTAACGGACGCCAAGGTTCAAAACGGAGGCGATCGATTTGAAAGCCGCAAAATTAAGTGGAAGGCTTCCACTTCCGGAGAAAGAGGGGAGTGTGAGGAGCCATATTCACTTATAGCGCCTCACAAAAAGCGATTGCATTTATAGCCGCAGCCGGACCTGAGCTGCGGCGAATTCGCATGCTGTCTCGCTCTGACACAGGATGTCAGCGCTAAGGTACGTGTTTGGCACATGGGAGCCGCAAAACACGTACCGCAAAACACGTGTGCGAGCGGTGCATCCACAAAATATAGTGATCACCGTCACACCAACGACAGGCGTGATCAGCAACGAGGAACCGTTGTTGCTAGGCAAATCTCACTGGAACGATCACGCCACCTTTGCCCTTGGCGCGACATTGGCAGCGCTGACAGGCCCCGGTCCAGCGAGACAGCAGAAGAGTATAAAAAGAGCCGCCTTGGACAGAGCGGCAAGTTAGTTGAGTACAACTTAGTTGAGTACAAGTTAGTTGAGTACAAGTGAGTTGAGTACAAAGAGTGCGAAGTCAGCCAAGCGAAACGTCAGTACGGAGTCAATACGAAATAAGTGAAAATCAGTGCGAAACATAAAGAAATCCTACGCGAAAGGATAAGTTAAGAATTTAAAAGGATTCATATCGCAATAAGGACAAAGCAGATAGTGTCCTTAGCGATTAACAAACATTTTACTGAGAAATCGATACGCGAAATTTAGCCAGCCTTGGGGTGCGTGGCATTTGCAAAGCAACCTCGAATTAAAACCAAATATCAGACAAGTGAGCCTGGCGAAGGACAGGTGAAGCTAAAGCCAGAGCCTGAGAGTAGGCGACACTATTGGCAAAATCCTTGTGGTAACAAGGAGGCCATAGTAGAGCGAATTCGGGCGTTGCTAGCTAAAACTTCGTTTAGCAGGCGAAACATTGACTCTGAATATTTGGTGCAACGAGAGCGCCAGCATTGCAAATAAAACCACAACACAAGAACCGTACGATTTACTAAACTCTACTAAGAAATATCATTAAGTGAACAGCATTTGTAAAACCCAACGTGAAAACTAGCAGAGAGTGCAGTTTAAAATATATGTATTAAAAGTAAAACTAAATTGTGTTCTTATTGCCGCAGCCGCCACAAATATAAATTTGTTGGCACGTACCCTCAGCACAGCGAGAGTTAGCCCAGCTAAAAACCGCGTAACTTTAGGTTCGTTACAATATAAATAATACATTCATTTAAAATACGTATGTAATGATAAGTTACAAAAAATATTTAATTGCTATTATTTAAATATTTAAATAACGATCAAAGTATTTTAATTTCTTGTGTTGTGTTTTAAAACCAAGAATATTAAGTAGATTTTCGACTTAATAATTGATGCAACCTTATTTATAGTTGTCTTCTATTTTGCATATTATATAATACTTATATAGACTCTGCTTAAGTGCATTTAAAAATCAAATAAAACTTAGCAGTCTGAATATTCTATTAAGAGTATAAGTTGGTATATTCAATTTTATTGAATTTTATACTTATGATTAGACGCTGTATCGTTGTAACAATCGTTTTACAGTGAAGTCAATTGACTCACAGCCAAATTAAAATATGTCTATTGAAACTTTAAATATTAGTGGTGTTTTGGTGCCGCATTCAGTTGTTGCCATAATTGGTGATGAAGCCTGTCTTTTTAGATCTGTTTCCTACCTTTTATTTGGTAGGCAAGGCTTCCATGGCACCATACGCCAACATATTGTTGAACATGTTGTAATCAACTGGCAAATTTTTGCTTGCTTCAGCATAAACTTAAATGGAGAGTGTTATAGCTCTTTTGAACAATATGAGTGCGATATGTCAAATTCAAATACTTATGGTACTGCATGCGGGCTTCAAGCAGCAGCAGAAATTTATGCTGTAAATTTTCAAGTTTTTCAAAATGGAAATTTATTACAAGCATTTGCAAATAATATGCATCCTGTTAAAAGATTGCGTTTTACCGGTCCATTAATGAATGGACATTTTGCTGTTTATATTCCTTTAGAGGAAGTCTTAACTCAAGAATCTGATACGTCAAGTGAATGTATAACTGAAAATGTTAAAAATCCCGTTAAAAGACGTAGTCGATTCACCGGCAAAACAGAAAAAAGGTAAAAAAAACGTTAATTTGAAAAAAATATTGATATCAATAGGGGTAAGCACATAGAAGCATCAAAAAGATATCTTGTTAATTATCCTGATGTTATTAGAGTTGTAGTGAGAAGACATCAGGCTAATAATTCTGAAGCTCATAGAGTTGCAGTAAGAAGACATCAGGCTAATAATCCTGATGCACGTCAAGAAAGGCGTTTGCGTGCATGGAGTGTTAAAGCCATGTCTGGCCTAAACTATGATTTTGAAATAGCTTACAAGTCAGATAAAATTACTCAACTTGGTAGTAGGAATTTGATATGCAAAGATTGTAATGATTTAAAATGGAAAAATGAGCCTTTGGGTTTCTGTTGCAAGGCAGGAAAAGTTAAACTTTCACAAAATGAAAGTTTGCCTGATCCACTTAAAAGCTTAATAATTGGTTGTGAAAACGTCGGGGGGTGGAGTCTTTAATTATTAACGCACACACGACGAGAAAAAAATAATTGCAAACGCAAATGAGTTAAATAAAATGACTTAAACTTATTCGGTATGTTTGCGCGGGGGCGTAGAACTTCTTTATTACGTTGTAAAATCAGAACTAACTTAACAGCCTGCTGAGCATGCTCAGCAAGCTAATAACATTATGTTAACATTAAAAAGCATGTTATGAACGGAGAGACTGCGAGCTTTTATGCAAGCTTAAGGTGGGGAGCTGCAGATGCCGCTGCCTTCTTTCCGGCTTGAACATTCCGCCCCCCTTGCAATATAGTTGCAAATGAATGGGATAGGACTTGGGGAGCGGACCTTATTGGCTGCAGACTCCAGACAGGATCCACCCAAACGTTGTATTCTGAGCCACTGGCCCATGTTCGCTCGGAAGCAATCCTGGCTGAATAATGTAGACGTATACATCGGCACCCAACACCAAACTCACTGTAGACGGCAGGAACCATCTTGAGTCTGCCAACACAATGTTAGGAACGCTTTCCCTGAAACGTTCCTCAACCGGCACTTTTGGCGTTTGAAAGTTGAGGTTCTGGATAGCCTCCATGTGGCAGTCCCTGTCGAAAATGCCGTTTTTGGATTTGATGCGAGCACTGACCCTGTCATCGAGCCTGGTGATGGAGAGGCTTAGAGCCTTTGCCCAGGAGGCATCGGGTCGATCAGTGCGCGCATCTCGAATGTTTTCTCACCGACAGTGACAAGGACTATCACTGTCGGCAAGACTGCAAGCTCCAGCGTGGGTGGTGGTGTTGGGTGTCGTTGCGCTCGGACCGGAGAGCGTCTCCTCGAGTGACGCGGTGAGTCCTGAGACCGGCTCCTTGGTCGAGCACTTTGTGGGGAGGCCGGAGAGTCATCCTCATTGAGGTGGAGCAAAGTGTGGTGCTCACCATCGCAGGCGCGGCACCTCGCTCCACTGCGACACGTTCGCCCGGAGTGCTGATGCGCCAGGCAGTTGGGGCAGTACTTGTTGATAAGTACTGACCGCAGACGCTTCTCAGCGTCGAGGTGCATAAAGCGCCGGCACTTCTTAAGGGCATGGACACCCCGGCAGACTCGGCAGCGGAAAGACGCGACACCGCGTGGGCGACTAGCCTGTTTTTGCGTCCTGGATGTGGGTGCCATGGCTCTTCGAATGTTGTCTGAGAAAATATAAACAAAACTGGAATTAGACAACAAACTCTTATTGAAATAAATAGTTAGTCACGACATTGGAGGTTTGGGTTCGGGATGGATTGGAAGGAGGATAAGCTTGGCTACTGGCCTTTTTATAATCCCTCGGGTTGTGAGTACATCGACTACTCGGACCCGGTCATCCTGCCCCGCATGAGTTTCTTGGACGCGACCCAAACGCCATTCGTTGGATAGAAGGTTATCCTCCTTGACAACTACCATGTCGCCTTGTTGCAGGTTCCTCTCGGGTAGTTGCCACTTTGTCCTTTTGTGGAGCTCCTTCAGGTACTCTTCTTTCCAACGGAAACAAAAGTGTTGGTTAAGAGCCTTGAGCCTTTGCCACCTATTTAGGATTGACGCAGCATTTCCCTCGATTTCTGGCTCACTAACGGCGAGGAAAGGGCCTCCTACCAGGAAGTGCCCTGGTGTTAGCGCCAGCAAGTCTGTCACATCCTCGGATAATGGGGAAATTGCTCTTAAATTCAGGCAGGCTTCGATCTTTGAAAGGAGGGTGGAGAGCTCTTCAAAAGTATATTTAAAGGTTGCGGTCGACTTTCAAAATAGCGCTTTGAAGCTTTTTACACCAGCCTCCCACAAGCCGCCCATATGTGGCGCACTTGGTGGATTGAAGTGCCACGAAAGACAATGGTGACTGTATGACGTCTCGACGCGCGCTTTTGTAGCCGCCAAGAAGTCACGAGTGATTACTCTGGAGGCTCCAACAAACGTTTTCCCATTATCAGAGTACCCCTTAGACGGACACCCGCGTCTTGCTATGAAGCGAGCAAACGCTGCCAGGAATTTGTCCGTAGTCAAGTCGGAAGTGGCTTCAAGATGGATTGCCTTCGTGCTGAAGCACACAAAGACACACACACATAGCCTTTGGTTATGAGGCCAGCACGACCAGTGTAGTTCTTTATTTCGAACGGTCCAGCAAAGTCGATGCCAGTGTGTGTAAAAGGACGTGAAAATGTCGATCTTTCCTCTGGTAGGCTACCCATAAGCTGAGTCTGGAGTTTTTTCTTGAACACTACACAGGCTTGACAGGAGTTGGTCACGGATGTGATCAGAGTCTTGAGCTTAGGGATCCAGAACCTAGAACGAATGAGACGCATAATTAATTGATTTCCACCATGCAGCGAAATCTGATGCGTGAACTTGACAAGGAGACGGCTGAACGAACACGAGTATGGGAGTATCACAGGGTGCCGCTCGTCATAGTTCAGGTTGCTGGATTTTCAGATGCGACCGGATGCTCGCATGATGCCCTTTGGATCAAGAAACGGATTGAAGTTTAGAATGTTGCTAGATGCTGGCAAGCTGCGCTTGTCACGAAGGCAATCAAATTCCTTTGGAAAGGAATTCCGTTGAGTAATGAGAACGAGTCGCTCTTGAGCTTCTAGAAGCTCACTATTTTGAAGTTGCTGTGTTGGAAACAACAGCGAGGATTGGCGACATTGCTTAGCGAATCTGATCACGTACGCGGTTACTCTTAAAGCCTGGCCAAAATTGGAGAAACGTTCTAGTGGATCGAACGACGGAACTAGTTCCGCTATGTGGGCCTTAACTGGACGCTGCTCTAATTCAGTTTCAAGATTGGAATTCGATAGAATTGGCCATTGTTCTCGAGGGAGACGTAACCAGTCAGGACCGTTCCACCACAGATGGCTATCCTTTAGCTCTTGTGGTGACACCCCACGACTAGCTAAGTCTGCAGGATTGTCCAGCTTACTGACAGGCCAAAACGATTGTTGAGTCTGTCCAGTAGGAGGTTTCGGGCTTCGCTATGGGCATCTGAGGAATGATAGCTGAAGATAACTCAGCTAGAAGGACAGCCCCACATAGTTCGAGTCTCGGCAGCGACACTGTCTTGACTGGAGTCAGTAGGTGGACTGAAACCTCGCAGCCTACTTCTACGCGAACATACAACGCTGCTCCGTACGCCTTTTGGGAGGCATCGCAGAAGCCATGGATCTGAATGGACGCTTTCGGCTGAAAAGAAATCCACCTAGGAACTCGAATGTCTCCAAGACGGGAATGAATGGCAGTAAAATCTTCCCAACGCTGAACAAGTTGGACAGGACTTCACGTTTGGTGACTGTCTCCTTTATAGGAATCTCGGAAGGTGCGAAGAAGAACTCGTCTGTATCAGCTTGCCATCGGATCCCCAAGATTTTGGCAACGCTAGTTTCTTCGAATTTCAGGAAATCCTCGCGTAAAAGGTGGTCCTTAGGAATACCGCGGAGGACTTCCTTCTCATTTATTATTATTGGACGTAGATGTACTAACGAACAGTACAGTCAAGTGGCCCAACGATACCAAGCACCGGCTTGTTAACGCGCGGACCCACGCACAAAGCGACCCACCTCCCGCCCATCCGACCGAGGGGCGCTCCACTTATCGTGCGGTTACGATGATCGCGAACATGTAGACAAATGACACAAAACTAACTTTTTAATAGAGCAAGTAGGAGTGGCACTGTGTATAAAGTGGGAAAGATCGTTATAAATAGAACACAGAATACGAAAAGGGTTATGAAGGGCATAATTAGAATTACAAGTTTGAAGAGATATAGGTACAAAATTTCTAGTATTTCTAATAGGAACAGCAAAGTTAATTTGGTTAATTAATTCAGAAGAATCAATTTCACCATTAATTAATTTGTGAAAAAAGGAAAATGATAGCATTATTCTACGATCACTCAGAGAAGGAAGATCTATTAGTAAAAGTCTACTACGATAAGACGGCAAATTATTGTTAGTGTCCCAGTTGAGACCTCTAAGTGCGAAGAGCAGAAATTGTTTTTGTACCGATTCTATTTTATTCTGATGAATTTCGTATTTCGGAAACCATATACAAGATCCATATTCCAGAATCGGTCGAACAAGAGAAGTATACAGAGTTTTTGTTAAGTAGGGATCGTTAAACTCCTTCGACCAGCGCTTAATGAACCCCAAGACACCAGATGCTCGATTGGAAATTGAAGAAATATGCTTGTCAAACTTAAGCTTTGGGTCCATAACGATGCCCAAATCGTCAACCCATTCAATTCTATCTAGTGGTTTGTTGTCAAGAAAATATATATTAAAAAAGGGCAAATATCTAAAAAATGACATTACTTTACATTTACTGCAATTAAGATTTAAAAAATTTACTTTACACCACATTTGAAAGTTGTCTAAATCTCTTTGAAGCTGTTGAGCAGCAAGGGGAGTTGCAGCCGACGTGCATAATTTTACATCATCAGCGTACATCAAAACCCGAGAGAACTTTATAACTGATGGAAGATCGTTTATAAACAAAATAAATAACAAAGGACCAAGATGACTACCCTGTGGAACGCCTGAAGTGACCTGAACCGTCTTGGAAACGGACCCTTTAAATAAAACCCTCTGAGTTCTAAGAGTTAGGTAGTCTTTAATCCAAAGAACTAGAATATTTGAAAAGCCCAAGAGTTCTAGTTTATGTATAAGAAGACGATGATCTACAGAGTCGAAAGCCTTACTAAAATCAGTATAAATAACATCAGTCTGCAATTTGTCCTGAAAACCCTTGATAACAAATGAAGTAAATTCTAACAAGTTAGTGGTAGTAGATCTTTGTTTCATAAATCCGTGCTGGCACGGTGAAATAATAGATTTGCAAAGGTGTTGAAGATGGGAGGTTATTAATTTTTCAAAAATCTTAGGAATAGCAGACAACTTGGAGATACCCCTATAATTTTGAACATTAGATTTGTTTCCTTTTTTATGGAGAGGAATAATAAATGACTCTTTCCAAATTTTTGGAAAGGAGCCTAACTCCAGGGACAAGTTAAACATTTTAAGCAACGGCTTTAAAAGACCATGAGCACAGTGTCTAAGCACGCAGCTTGGCACTCCGTCAGGTCCTGGGGAAAATATAGGTTTCAAACCATGTAGATTATTTAAAAGTGAGTTTTCAGTGATTTTCAGTCCAAAGATGCGATTCGAGCCATTAACCCGATAAGGGTAAGGCAAATCGACTTGAGATTGAAATGAGCTATAAGTCGTTTGAAAAAATTGGGCAAATATATTTGCAATCTCCTGATCAGAATTGGCCTTCGTTTCCTCAAAGAATACTTCCGTTGGGAGTGTCGATGACCTACGTTTCGCATTAACAAAATCAAAAAACCGCTTTGGATCCTGCTGAAACTGTAATCTACACCGAGTCAGGTAATTCTTATAACATTGGTTATTTAAGATATCAAAACTGGCACGAGCAATCAAGTATGCAGAATAGGCTACCGATGAGCCGTTTTTTCTAAATCTCTTGTAGAGTTTAGATTTACGATTTTTGAGAATTGTCAACTCTCGGGTAAACCACACAGGTTTGTTAGACCTGTTTAGCTTACCAACCGGGACACATAAATCAAATAAAGAATGTAAGGTATTATAAAAAATACTGATTGCCACGTCCAAGTCGTCAGACTCGTAGAGGGGAGACCAGTCAGTTTGGGATAAAAGCAGAGCGAGTCCCTCAAAATCAGTATTCCGAAATTGACGAACTCGACTCAAAGGCATCTTGATATTGCAACGCGTCCGGGAAGGTAAGTTAATCAATAGCTCCAACGTAGGATGGTCTTCGGGATAAGATATAGGCCGGGAACGGGAAACGGATGAAGATGATGAATCCAAAACAAAAATCAGATCAAGCATTTTATTAAGAGAATTTGGGATTGCATTAATTTGACTCAATGACATCCCAAGTAGGTCGATTAAAAAATTCATTCGGGGCCGCGGGAGTCAGGGCACCAGAGTCAGGAGAAGAAATCCAAGTAGCTTCAGCAATGTTGAAATCACCAAGAACTACAAGAAAATCGCAATCAGAAAGCAAGGCAGAGACAGAATGGATAGCAGATAGATGTGTCTCATAGATAGAGAGATCAGAGGAAGGAGGTATATACGAACAAGTGATAAAAATGTTAATACCGTAAATATTACGCTTTACAGCAATAAACTCTATATCAAAAGAACTATCTAATTCGACAGTTTCAGAAGGAAAGTCTACATTCACAGCAATAAGCACTCCACCACCACGCCGAAGAGTACGGTCTTTTCTGTAAATAGAATATGTACTACATAGAATTTCGGAATTGAGAATGTCTTGCCTTAACCACGTTTCAGTAAAGGCAATGACATGGAAAGCGAAAGAAAGACTATTAAGGTATAAACTAGTGAGTTTACTACAAAGACCTCTTACATTCTGATAGCCAAGTAAGAAGGAGGATGTTAGTTTTTTGAACTATCAGTAATTGGCAGAGTTACCTTAGATCCAACCACCGGAAGGGTAGATACAATCGGGGGCCGATTTTTTTCTTCCTTGCAGTATACTCTTTCACAATTATGTGTTCTGGCCAAAATTCTTTGCAGCATATAGTGCAAAAATCTTGATTCGAAACACTGATTTTAAAAGACGAAATGTTCCGATCATAAGCAAATTTGAATTTCTCCACCGTTAAATTGGCATTCGATTTGGCCTTTATATAGACCTTGACATCATCTGATGTTAAATCAGGGGGAAGCCTTGAAACAAATATTTGTTTTTTAGGTGGAACAGCAATAAATTTTTAATTATATCCTCCACTGAGGCTGGTTTGGAAGACTCAGTCTCGGATAATTGAATATTTGGCTCTTTCAGTTTGATAGAGTTTTTTTGTTGATTAACATCAACACTACTAACCACCAAAGGAACCGAAGGATCGGGATCAGATAACACAATATCCATGGGAGTTATTGGTATATCATCTAAGTTCTCGATAATTTTAGTAGGAGGGACGTGAAGATTTTTATTTACTTTATTTACTTTACACTGTGGTATCGGAGCGTTTGGAGTATTTTCGGACATCACAGAGCCCGATAACTGCCCAACGTTGGCCTTTTTACGCTTTGGAGAATCCATTACGAGATTTTTCTCGTTAAGGTTTCTTTGAACCGATGAGAATTTTTCACACAGTTTATTCAACTGGCAGAAAACGCCCTCTAAGCCAAGTTGAGTTTCTATAAAGCTTGCAATGTCTTTTTTTTCTCCAAACATGACCAACACGGGCACTCTAAATTAGTAACCTTCATGAGGTCGGAGATACGGCCATTAATGCCAGCACATTGCTCATGAGCAACATTTGTGCACATCCAGCAGCAGACAAAACCCATTTTAGAGTTTGCGCGGACTTGACAATTCGCATAGCAGCAGACAGACATTTTTATTTAATTTATTAAAAGAAAAGAAAAATACAAATAAAAAATAAAAAAAATATCGCTGCAGAAAATTGTTATGATTAAAATACAGGTCCACCCTAATGTGCAAATAGTAAAGCTACAAACAAAACTTACTTCACAGCTTCACAAACAACAAGTGGAAACGTTGCAGTCGGACGCAACCGACTGCGGCATACTCGATACCAGTATTAAAACCGGTAAAAAAAAGGCCTGATTGCGGAGGGGTACGGATACGGCAGGGGTGTACGCTGTCTTAAAGATTTTCCGAAGCAGATGGGGATGCCACAAGCTATCTTCCTTAAAAATTTGGTGACTCTAGCTCATAGTTTGTTAAAAGTGGGGAAAGGGGGGGCTGGGGGCGGTATGGGTGGGCGTGGCATCCAAATTTTTGATGCAGATCTTTGTGGAATGTCAATTGCTATCTTCATACCAAATTTGGTGACCCTAGCTCAAAGTTTGTAAAAAGTGGGGAAAGGGGGGCTGGGGGCGGTATGGGTGGGCGTGGCATCCAAATTTTTGATGCAGATCTTTGTGGAATGTCAATTGTTATATTCATACCAAATTTGGTGACTCTAGCTCAAAGTTTGTAAAAGGTGCGGAAAGGGGGGCTGGGGGCGGTATGGGTGGGCGTGGCATCCAAATTTGTGATGCAGATCTTTGTGGAATGTCAATTGCTATCTTCATACCAAATTTGGTGACCCTAGCTCAATGTTTGTAAAAGGTGTGGAAAGGGGGGGGCTGGGGGCGGTATGGGTGGGCGTGGCATCCAAAATTTTGATGCAGATCTTTGTGGAATGTCAATTGCTATCTTCATACCAAATTTGGTGACCCTAGCTCAAAGTTTGTAAAATGTGGGGAAAGGGGGGCTGGGGGCGGTATGGGTGGGCGTGGCATCCAAATTTGTGATGCAGATATTTGTGGAATGTCAGTTGCTACATTCATACCAAATTTGATGACTCTAGCTAAAAGTTTGTTAAAAGTGGGGAAAGGGGGGCGAAATTGGTGGGCGTGGCTCCAAAACTTTTATGCAGATTTTTGGGGGTCGTTGCCAGCTATCTTCTTACCAAACTTGGTGGCTCTAGCTCCACAATTCTGGAAGATACACGCATTCCCGTTTTTGACGAAGCGTTGGGGTGGATGGGGGCGGCTAGGGCAGTATTGGTGGGCGTGGCATCCAAACTTTTGATGCAGTTTTTGGGGGGTCATCATCACTTATCTTGGCACCAAATTTGGTGGCTCTAGCTCTAAAACTGAGGGAGATACAGCCATTTGTGATTTCAAAATGCTGGGGGCTGGGGGCGGAATGGGGGGCGTGGCTCCAAAACTTTGATGCAGATTTTTGGGGGTCGTTGCCAGCTATCTTCCTACCAAATTTGGTGGCTCTAGCTCCACAACTCTGGAAGATACACGCATTCCCGTTTTTGACGAAGCGTTGGGGTGGATGGGGGCGGCTAGGGCAGTATTGGTGGGCGTGGTATCCAAACTTTTTATGCAAATTTTGGGGGGTCATCATCACCTATCTTGGCACCAAATTTGGTGGGTCTAGCTCAAAAACTGAGGGAGATATAGGCTTTTTTGACTTTAAAATGCGGGGGGGCTGGGGGCGGAATGGGTGGGCGTGGCTCCAAAATTTTTGATGCAAATTTTTGGGGGTTGCTAGTAGCTATCTTCTCACCAAATTTGGTAGTTCTAGCTGTAAGGATGTGCGAAATATGTGGATTTATCGGTTTTGAGTTATCGAATTTATCGATTTGCCAGCCCCCCAGTTATCGTAGAACCCCCATCTTGACACTTTAATTTACTATCCCATAGATAAAGAGAATTGGAAAGTTTCAAGTCTCTAGCTTGAAGGGTGTGGAAAAAATTTGCGAACATACAGACGGACAGACGGACAGACGGTCAGACGGACAGACGGACGGACACCATGACGGACATTGCACAAACTCAATATACTCTTTACCTTCGGTATCGAGTATAAAAAGGCGCGAGCGCGACCACCGAAAGCAACAAGCAACGGAGAAAAGTTTGACCGCGACCAACACCAACACAAAAGAGCGCGTTAGAGTAAACGATCAAGAAACGGTTTAATGCACCGGGAGCGAAGCGCTTGAAAAAAAAGAGAGAGAGAGAGTGAGCGTAAAAACACAAAAAACAAAACAAACGCAGGCGGCAGCAAGTTGAGCAAATTTTTCAGTATGCTGGACTGCAGTTTGTTGTTGTGTTTGGAATCACTTTAAAACAAATGCAAATTAAATTGTTAATTTACTGTCCACTTTGGGTTTAGGCAAACCGACAAAACACAAAGTCACAAAACTATTAGTTTACACAAAGACGCGAAATTAATAGCAGAAATAAAACGCACAATAGTACAAAAAGCGAAGCGCATAAAAAAAACACGTCCGTTGCGATGCAAAGCGAATGAGCATCTGTGATTTAAGGTCCACTTCCGTAGCGGAAAGCCTGCTGATCCATAGCTCCTTGAAGCTCCTTGATGCTAGCGATTGCACACTGCTTCGTATGAGCTCCAGCTAACACATCGTCGACGTACATGTAGTTGGAAATTATGTCACTAGCACTTGGAAATTGAGCTAGCACATCTTGAGCGAGCTGTTGCAAAACTCGAATCGCCAGGAACGGTGCGCAATTGACCCCAAACGTGACAGTGTTGAGCTCATAGTCACAGAGCTCTTGATCCTTGTTCCGATAGAGGATCCTTTGGAAAGGAGTGTGATCTGGCCTTACAAGGATTTGCCGATACATCTTGGTGATGTCAGCGTTGAAACCATAACGGAAAAAACGCCACTTCAAAATCTGAATAGTCAGATCAGATTGGAGAACTGGGCCTGTATGAAGGACATCATTCAAGCTCTTGCCGTTAGTGGATTGACTGGAAGCGTTAAAAACTATGCGAACTTTTGTTGTAGTGCTGTCAGGTTTAAAAACAGCATGATGTGGAAGATAAAAGTTCAAAGTACTGGAAGAAGGGGGGACTTGTCGCATATGACCTAAGTCGTACTGCTCTTTTAGAGGAAAGTTTCTATTTAAACGAATCTCGTTTTTAAGAAACTGAGCGAGCGCGATTGACCTTGAATGTCCTAAGTTGATGTGATCAGGATGTTTGAATGGAAGAGTGACAGTATATTTGCCACTTTTATCCCTAGACGTGGTGCGGATAAAGTTGTCTTCGCATATGGCATCAGACTCCTTCACCGGCTTTACCGGAAGATCCTCCACCTCCCAAAACTTTGTGAGGAGGTTTTCTAACCTTTGGTCAGCCGTGACCGTGACACGAGTGGAAAATGCCGAGATAGAGGATGCAGCGCATGTAGTTATTGGGCCGGTAAGGATATAACCGAAAATGGTTTCTTGACCCAATAACGCGCCACAGATGTTTGTAATGGAGCCACCAAGAAGAATGGATGGAAGGATATCTGCGCCTAACAGCACATCTATCTGCGAACTCCTATAGAAAGAAGGGTCAGCCAGTGGAATATTTGGCAGGTCTCTCAAGGAACTCTCGGGTATCGGATGTAGAGATGGGCGCGGGCCGTATTTTATTTCGTGGCTTGCACGAAAACGACGTGACACGTCGTGTTCGTTTTTAAAAACAAATTTCGTGCGTGTTCCGTTCGTGTTCGTGTTAACTTAAAATAACCTTAGATCTTTTTTCAGAATGTTGCGCTCGCTTAGTTGTCAAACAGCATATTGTCCCATCACTATTGACAACTAATCGATAAATTATGTTCACTCACTGCCCCACAACTAACGGAAAGCAATCTGCCTTTGACTTGAGTGCAATAATAAAAACGCAAGAAGTGTAACATGTCGCGGCAAATAATCGAAAACGCTGTTCGCAGTAATAGTGCCAAAATTGAACTTATTAAAAAATAAAAATGAAATGCGGACTAGATTGCTAAGTTCAAATTTAGACAAAATTTTATTTCTATATATAAATATGTAAGACTACAACATTTCATTTGAATAAAAATAAATATACGTACACGAAATATAAATAAAATTTTTAATTGGAGTTTAAATTAATACTAGTTGTTACCCAAGCGACTTTGCTCTCGGCCGCCCGTTAGTTGCTACACATTAAAATTTTTTTTAATTGCTCTACACTTTCTTTCTATCCCAACCTCTCCCACAATTACATAAATATTCTGAGGTGCCCAGTGTCCCCTGTTCTGTCAAAAAGTGTTTCTACATAGTTTAGGCAAAACGGGTACCCACACTTTGATATATTTTGGTACAATTTTTTTTGGGTAAAACTTCGCGGTGTATGCAAAACAACAATGTCCACTAGCCTCAAATAAATCCACAAGCTGATATACAGACTTTAACTTTTGTACAGGGTGCCTCGCTTCTCGCTAACCGTGTCTTTAGATTATGAAAAGAAAAAATCAAATGGCAGGAAGGAATTCCGCCCCCTCTCGAGTGAATGCAAAAGTCGTACAAGAATCAAAAGAATGCTTTTTATTCAGAAACGGTTTAGTCTAGATAATTAATGAAACTATTAACTAACTATTTTAAGCTTGCCCTTAACGGAAAACAGTTGCGGTAATTTAATTTAAAATAATATGAGAAGATTCGAAAATTTTCATCATTGATCAAAGTACTTCGAGTTTATCTTGTATAATCTTGAATTTTGCAAATCCGACCTCGGATTCGCGCAACGTAGTGAGCTTTTGACCACCATATTGCAGCCACAATACTCACACCCGGCTGGTAATTTTCCAGCGGCAGTCTTACTATAAGACAACTAAAAAACCGAAAAAATTCGACACGTGCCCATCCGATTCGGATGTGATGGTAGAGTCCCTGCCACACTTGGAAGTACAAACGCCGACGCTTCAATGCCAACTCGCGGTCTTGTAGGGGATCCTATATTGAATTGACATAACTTCTCAGGATTGGCTGCCACTGCTTGATTTAGTCCGGCCACTTGGGCTGTCACACGTTTATAAGGAAGCTTGATGATTCTAAACATTCGCTCTGAAATGAATGTTGCTTCGGAACCAGAATCAATCAACGCACGAGCCTTATAACACGTGCCTAGGTGGCATATGTTAATTATGGCCGTGCCGAGCAAAACACCTTGCGTGTTGGACGTGAAATAATTGTGGATATTAGCCGGACTTTGATTTGAAGTGGACTGTATATTTGTAGTTAGAATGTATGGAGTAGCAGCCGAGCTTAAGGCTGCTCCGGAAACAACTTGGGAAGGAGGGTCGCCACGATGCAACAGAGTGTTGTGGCGACCTTTGCATGTGTAACAGTTAAAGCTACTTGTGCAGTCTTTAAGCTGCCCTCTGGCGAAACAATTTAAACAAAGTTGAAGCTGCCTTATGTAGGAGGCCCTATCGTTAACTGCCATTTGCAGAAACTTTGGACATGAACGGATGGGGTGGTTCTCTTTGGAACACAGTTTGCAGGTCAAAGTTTGCTTGGAAGTTTGCGCATTCACTTTGACCTTTGCTTCGAAAGAGTTAATTTTTTTCTGGGCTGCCTTTTTACGATGGAATTGAGCTTGGACTCCCGTGTTAGGCCTTATGTCCTCTATCGCCTCCAGCGTGCGATGACGCTCGCTAAGGAAACTGTCGAATTCGACCCAAGTCGGGATATGGGATTTATTGTGGAGTGACTGTTCCCATAAGGATAGGGTAAGTTTTGGCAGTCTGGACGAGCAGAGGAAAACGAGTAAATAATACCAGTTTTCAATGCTGACCTTGGCCAACTTGAAAGCTGTCAAACATCCCTGGATTGTACTCTGGAGCTCTTTAAAAGCACTCCCGAACTCTTGGGAAACTGACGGCAGATTAAATAGAATTTTAAGCTGGCTGTTCACCAACAGCCGCTTATTTTCGAATCTTTCTGAAAGATTCTGCCACGCAGACTGAAAACCGTCATGTGTCAGTGGGGATTTCGAAACGATACCCTTTGCCTCGCCGCTTGTTTTAGCGTTGAGGTGGAACAGTTTCTCGACTTGGGTCAATCGCGGATTATCGATATAAATTGCAGTGAAAAGATCACGGAAGGTCGGCCAGCGCAGATAGTCTCCATCGAAAACCTCAGTGTCAATTGGGGGGAGACTATAACCCCTGGATAGAGACTGGACCATGGGCTGTGCTTGCTTTTTGGTCGAAGCAGCGTCAATACTTTCACTCAATTGAGCGACACAGCGTTCATAAACGGAATAGCAATGCTCATACTTCGCTTGCATGATTTCAAAATCATCACTGGAACCGGCGCCTTGGGACCCTTGTTCGAAAGCTAACTCTACTTTCTCCCATATGGATCAGATCTGGTCCCGACGCACTTGAAGTGTAAACAGGGATGCGCCTTCCGAGCCTGCAAATCTTGCCTCAAATTGGCTAAGCCTGTCCGACACAGCGATAAAATCCTTGAGGGCCATGTTTGATTCGTTTACAACTTTTTGGGATGTTTGTCTGGTTACGCGTGCGGTTTCTTGCGGAATTTCCAAACTCTCGGATTTGGGATCGGATATGGTAACAGACGATTTTTGTCTGGACACGGATGACGCGGATAAGCTGCGAACACTTGACAAGGATGAACGACGAACGTTAGACAATGAAGGACGTGGTTTCGGTTTTTCCTTATTTGCCTTTGACATAATAAGCTCTCTATGGAGCTGGAGACTTATGCAGTGAGAAGCAACAAAAAAAAACTATTACCTTGACAACAGGAAGAACTGCCAAAGACAATGTATAATTTGGAAGGAATATGTCTTTACAGAGTATTTATTTTTACGAAGAAAAATTTAAAACATCTTTTTGTGTATTAAATTTAATTGATTTTTACATATATTATATAATATGATGGAATAGGAAAAATAAATACCAACAAAATAATAAAAAAATTTTTTTTTTTTTATTATAATTTTATTTTATTTTTTTTATATTTTTTTGTATCAATGGTTTTTTTTTTGTGTGTACAAATAATTTATGAACATAAATAATTATAATTTTAAAAAATAAATTTTTTTTTTTTTTAGTGTAAAAATGTAAAAAAGGGTAAAAAGTTTTTTTTTGTGTATAAAGGGTTTTTATTGCGTATGGGAAAAATATTCAAAACATTTTATATTTTGAATTTTATTTTAAATTTATTATATTTTTTGTAGTGTATAAATGACACAAAAGGGTTTTTTTTTGTATATTTTATGTATAGTATAATGTAAAGCAAATTTTTTTGCCAGTTATTATTTTGGTTTTTTTTTTTTTTATAAACCAAAAAAAAAGGGTACAATAATATTTAGGTAGCTTATGCTTAGTCGGATATGCCCCCTTGCGGAAAGGGTATTTTTAAGAATTATGTCGCAAGCTTATTCGAAAAAAGTATATACCCCACTTGGTGGAAAAAAGCAGTGTATGTCAAACCGTTGGTTACTGGCATATGCTGCGGAATGAGCAGAATCGGAACGGCTTGGAGTCAGTGACCAACATATATACGTATGTTTGTGAGTGCGGAGTGTCACCGTTGATTTATGTCTGTATGTATTCACTTATTTGGTGGATGATTTTTTTCCAACCAATTATTCTTTTATATGCACGTATGGAAAACAACAAGTGGTGGCGGATAGAGGAAAAAGAAAACACGGCAGATGCGGCAGGGGTGTACGCTGCCTTAAAGATTCTCCGATGCAGATGGGGATGCCACCAGCTATCTTCTTTACAAATTTGGTGACTCTAGCTCAAAGTTTGTAAAAGTTGGGAAAGGGGGGGCTGGGGGCGGTATGGTTGGGCGTGGCATCCAAATTTTTGATGCAGATCTTTGTGAAATATCAATTGCTATCTTCATACCAAATTTGGTAACTCTAGCTAGAAAAAGGTAAAAAGTGGGGTGAAATGGAGGGCGTGGCTTTATAACTTTGATGCAGATTTTTTGGGGTCGTTGCCAGCTATCTTTCTACCAAATTTGGTGGCTCTAGCTCCACAACTCTGGAAGATACACGCATTCCCGTTTTTGACGAAGCGTTGGGGTGGATGGGGGTGGCTTGGGCAGTATCGGTGGGCGTGGCATCCAAACTTTTGATGCAGTTTTTGGGGGTCATCATCATCTTTCTTGGCATCAAATTTGGTGGCTCTAGCTAAAAAACTGTGGGAGATATAGCCATTTCTGATTTCAAAATGCGGGGGGGGAGGGGGCGTAATGGGTGCGCTTGGCTCCAAAACTTTGATGCAGTTTTTTGGGAGTCGTTAACAGCTATCTTCCCACCAAATTTGGAGGATCTAGCTCCTCAACTCTGGAAGATACACGCATTCCCGTTTTTGACGAAGCGTTGGGGTGGATGGGAGCGGCTAGGGCAGTATCGGTGAGCGTGGCCTCCAAACTTTTGATGCAGTTTTAAGGGGGTTGCTAGTAGCTATCTTGGCACCAAATTTGGTGGCTATAGCTCAAAAACTGTGGGAGATATAGGCTTTTTTGACTTTAAAATGCGGGGGGGCTGGGGGCGGAATGGGCGGGCGTGGCTCCAAAATTTTTGATGTAGTTTTTTGGGGGTTGCTAGTAGCTATCTTCTTACCAAATTTGGTACTTATAGCTGTAAGGATGTGCGAAATATGTGGATTTATCGGTTTTGAGTTATCGAATTTATCGATTTGCCAGCCCCCCAGTTATCGTAGAACCCCCATCTTGACACTTTAATTTACTATCCCATAGATAAAGAGAATTGGAAAGTTTCAAGTCTCTAGCTTGATAGGTATGGAAAAAATTTGCAACCATACGGACGGACAGACGGACAGACGGACAGACACCATGACGGACATTGCACAAAACCAATATACTCTTTACCTGCGGTATCGAGTATAAAAATGTATGTAAAATATACATACATACATATATAGAGGCAACGGACGAAAGGAAAATGCGCAAGAATTATGTTTATTAGGAAAGCTTAAACGGGCTGCGTTTAAGACTTAATAAACAAGTGGAAACGTTGCAGTCGGACGCAACCGACTGCGGCATACTCGATACCAGTATTAAAACCGGTAAAAAAAAGGCCTGATTGCGGAGGGGTACGGATACGGCAGGGGTGTACGCTGTCTTAAAGATTTTCCGAAGCAGATGGGGATGCCACAAGCTATCTTCCTTAAAAATTTGGTGACTCTAGCTCATAGTTTGTTAAAAGTGGGGAAAGGGGGGCTGGGGGCGGTATGGGTGGGCGTGGCATCCAAATTTTTGATGCAGATCTTTGTGGAATGTCAATTGCTATCTTCATACCAAATTTGGTGACCCTAGCTCAATGTTTGTAAAAGGTGGGGAAAGGGGGGCTGGGGGCGGTATGGGTGGGCGTGGCATCCAAATTTTTGATGCAGATCTTTGTGGAATGTCAATTGTTATATTCATACCAAATTTGGTGACTCTAGCTCAAAGTTTGTAAAAGGTGCGGAAAGGGGGCTGGGGGCGGTATGGGTGGGCGTGGCATCCAAATTTGTGATGCAGATCTTTGTGGAATGTCAATTGCTATCTTCATACCAAATTTGGTGACCCTAGCTCAATGTTTGTAAAAGGTGTGGAAAGGGGGGGGGCTGGGGGCGGTATGGGTGGGCGTGGCATCCAAAATTTTGATGCAGATCTTTGTGGAATGTCAATTGCTATCTTCATACCAAATATGGTGACCCTAGCTCAAAGTTTGTAAAATGTGGGGAAAGGGGGGCTGGGGGCGGTATGGGTGGGCGTGGCATCCAAATTTGTGATGCAGATCTTTGTGGAATGTCAGTTGCTACATTCATACCAAATTTGGTAACTCTAGCTAAAAGTTTGTAAAAAGTGGGGAAAGGGGGGCGAAATTGGTGGGCGTGGCTCCAAAACTTTTATGCAGATTTTTGGGGGTCGTTGCCAGCTATCTTCTTACCAAATTTGGTGGCTCTAGCTCCACAATTCTGGAAGATACACGCATTCCCGTTTTTGACGAAGCGTTGGGGTGGATGGGGGCGGCTAGGGCAGTATTGGTGGGCGTGGCATCCAAACTTTTGATGCAGTTTTGGGGGGTCATCATCACCTATCTTGGCACCAAATTTGGTGGCTCTAGCTCTAAAACTGAGGGAGATACAGCCATTTGTGATTTCAAAATGCTGGGGGCTGGGGGCGGAATGGGTGGGCGTGGCTCCAAAACTTTGATGCAGATTTTGGGGGTCGTTGCCAGCTATCTTCCTACCAAATTTGGTGGCTCTAGCTCCACAATTCTGGAAGATACACGCATTCCCGTTTTTGACGAAGCGTTGGGGTGGATGGGGGCGGCTAGGGCAGTATTGGTGGGCGTGGCATCCAAACTTTTGATGCAGTTTTTGGGGGGTCATCATCACCTATCTTGGCACCAAATTTGGTGGGTCTAGCTCAAAAACTGAGGGAGATATAGGCTTTTTGACTTTAAAATGCGGGGGGCTGGGGGCGGAATGGGTGGGCGTGGCTCCAAAATTTTTGATGCAAATTTTTGGGGGTTGCTAGTAGCTATCTTCTCACCAAATTTGGTAGTTCTAGCTGTAAGGATGTGCGAAATATGTGGATTTATCGGTTTTGAGTTATCGAATTTATCGATTTGCCAGCCCCCCAGTTATCGTAGAACCCCCATCTTGACACTTTAATTTACTATCCCATAGATAAAGAGAATTGGAAAGTTTCAAGTCTCTAGCTTGAAGGGTGTGGAAAAAATTTGCGAACATACAGACGGACAGACGGACAGACGGTCAGACGGACAGACGGACGGACACCATGACGGACATTGCACAAACTCAATATACTCTTTACCTTCGGTATCGAGTATAAAAATACTTGCACATATATATAAATAATATAAAATAGGAATTTATATTACTTATCTGGTTTAAAAAAAGTGGACAAAATGCTTGTAGATGTGTAGTGTGTGTGTCGATGAAAGTCCACCGTAGCTTGCTGGGGCGAGCGATAATTATTAATCCTTTATTATCCGGCTCGAAGGACCATGAAAACGTCGGGGGTGGAGTCTTTAATTATTAACGCACACACGACGAGGAAAAAGTAATTGCAAACGCAAATGAGTTAAATAAAATGACTTAAACTTTTTCGGTATGTTTGCGCGGGGGCGTAGAACTTCTTTATTACGTTGTAAAATCAGAACTAACTTACAAGCCTACTGAGCATGCTCAGCAAGCTAATAACATTTAGGGTATTCAGGTCCGTATCCAGTACAGCGAAAAAAAAAATTTTCATACAAAATCGTCGCAGCAGGAATTGTTTTTATACTCGATACCGAAGGTAAAGAGTATATTGAGTTTGTGCAATGTCCGTCATGGTGTCTGTCCGTCTGTCCGTCTGTCCGTCTGTATGAACGCTACTTTTTTCCACACCCTTCAAGCTAGAGACTTGAAACTTTCCAAATCTCTTTATCTATGGGATAGTAAATTAAAGTGTCAAGATGGGTGTTCTACGATAACTGGGGGGCTGGCAAATCGATAAATTCGATAACTCAAAACCGATAAATCCACATATTTCACTCATCCTTACAGCTAGAAGTACCAAATGTGGTAAGATGATAGCTACTAGCAACCCCCAAAAAACTGCATCAATAATTTTGGAGCCACGCCCCCCATTCCGCCCCAGCCCCCCCGAATTTTAAAGTCAAAAAAGCCTATATCTCCCACAGTTTTTGAGCTATAGCCACCAAATTTGGTGCCAGGATAGGTGATGATGACCCCTCAAAAACTGCATCAAAAGATGGATGCCACGCCCACCAATACCGCCCTAGCCACCCCCATGTGCCCCAACGCTTCGTCAAAAACGGGAATGCGTGTATCTTCCAGAGTTGTGGAGCTAGAGCCTCCAAATTTGGTGGGAAGATAGCTGTTAACGACCCCCGAAAATCTGCATCAAAGTTTTGGAGCCACGCCCACCCATTCCGCCCCCAGCCCCCCTCCATTTTGAAATCAGAAATGGCTATATCTCCCACATTTTTTGAGCTAGAGCCACCAAATTTGGTGCCAAGATAGGTGATGATGACCCCCTAAAAACTGCATCAAAAGTTTGGATGCCACGCCCACCAATACTGCCCTAGCCGCCCCCATCCACCCCAACGCTTCGTCAAAAACGGGAATGCGTGTATCTTCCAGAGTTGTGGAGCTAGAGCCACCAAATTTGGTAGGAAGATAGCTGGCAACGACCCCCAAAAATCTGCATCAAAGTTTTGGAGCCACGCCCTCCATTTCGCCCCCCTTTCCCCACTTTTTACAATTTTCGAGCTAGAGTCACCAAATTTGGTATCAAGATAACAATTGACATTCCACAAAGATCTGCATCACAAATTTGGATGTCATGCCCACCCTTACCGCCCCCAGCCCCCCTGTCCGCATCTTTTACAAACTTCGAGCTAGAGTCACCAAATTTGGTATGAAGATAGCAATTGACATTTTACAAAGATCTGCATCAAAAATTTGGATGCCACGCCCACCCTTACCGCCCCCAGCCCCCCTTTCCCCATCTTTTACAAACTTCGAGCTAGAGTCACCAAATTTGGTATATAGATAGCAATTGACATTCCACAAAGATCTGCATCAAAAATTTGGATGCCACGCCCACTCATACCGCCCCCGGCCCCCCCTTTCCCCACCTTTTACAAATGTTGAGCTAGAGTCACCAATTTTGGTATGAAGATAGCAATTGACATTTCAGAAAGATCTGCAACAAAAATTTTGATGCCTCAACTACCCATACTGCCCCCAGCCCCCCCCCTGTCCCCACCTTTTACAAACTTTGAGCTAGAGTCACCAAATTTGGTATGAAGATAGCCGGTGGCATCCCCATCTGCATCGGAGAATCTTTAAGGCAGCGTAAGCCCCTGCCGCATCCGTACCCCTTTGCATTCAGGCCTCTTTTTACCGGTTTTAATTCTGGTATCGAGTATGCCGCAGTCGGTTGCGTCCGACTGCAACGTTTCCACTTGTTTTTTGGCTGCGTGTGTTCTCGGTACCCAGTAACGTAGCCAAAATACTAAACTGCTTATCGATTGTATCGATGTATTTTATATGTACACACTGGCGCTGGGCGCAGGAAATACCAAATCATATATCTTTTTGTGCCCAGGCCAGCAACCAACATTTATAAATCGACAAGTTATAAATAATAATGGAAAGGAAAACTGAAAAACGGGTTTAAAAGTATTGGTACTGCAACAACATATGATACCAACAACGGAATAAGCATATTCGCACTATTCATCTTTTCTTTTTAATTTTGTGTTTGTGGGTTTGTTTACTTTTTAAATTTGATGCCTCAGTGTGACCATGTATCTCTTAAGCTATATAAGGCAAAATGCCATATTTTTACCACAAATTAGTGGAATATGGTCACACTATAAAATCTTGTGCCCACGCTTCCAAAATATATCACAAATTCCTGCCAGGAATTTTTTATTGTACTGGAACCGGGCCTTTCAGTAGCTATGCTATGTGCGTAAAGTGCTAAAGTGTTATATGAAAGCTTTACAACAAACACACAAATGCATTTTTAACACAGCAAACATGCCCCTGGGTATGTTTGCTACTATTGTACTATATGTGTTATTGAGTGGTTGCCAGACTATTTATAAAAGCAGCTGCTTTCGAGATTATTGAATTAGTGAAATTAGGTCACACTAGCCGAGTTTTGGTTGTAAAAGTAAGTAAATTTTATTATTAATTAATTTAAAAGACTAAACTGATGTTTTTAACAGTGGAAAGGAAGAAAAAATACGAAATGATTTTCAATTCAAAAATTTGCAGCTGGGAAAAGAGGATAGAATGCAAAAATTAGAGCTAGAAGTAAAATATAAGAATGCTTAAGTGTTGATATACATAAATAAAAAAACATTTATTTTCTGAATTATAAAGAAAGTTTTTCAATTATTATTTATGAAAACAACAACTTTTTTCAGCTTATCAATTGCTCAATTCAATTTAACTTTCGATTGTATTGTCATCGAACTGGCAAACAGCTGACTTAGCACAAATACGACAAAAGAAACGTAAAAAGTGCACTCACTAGCTACACTGTATTATATATAACACCTTACGCACATAGCATAGCTACTGAATACCCTAATTATGTTAACATTAAAAAGCATGTAATGAACGGAGAGAGTGCGAGCTTTTATGCAAGCTTCAGGTGGGGAGCTGCAGATGCCGCTGTTTACTTTCCGGCTTGAACAGGTGGACATCCCAAGCATGATCATTTCATTGATCGTATAAGAAAGTATAACAGCTGCTTTCAAATGACTTTTTTTGGAAGTACAAAAACTATAAATGAAAGTTGGTCAACCTTTAAAGTCCAAGGACAAGTGTATCACTTAATTGGTAGTGTCCGACCTTTGTCAAATTAAGAAATGCAGTTTCTTCAAATTTATTTTGTTGGTGATGATGAAAAGGAAGCTCAACTACGTTGTAAAAATATTTCAAATGTTGATTGTAGCGTAGTAAAGGATTTTCAATGTATGTTTCATCAGCATAATCGTTATGTTAAAGATCTAAAAATGGCTCTCAATAAAATACCAACAAGTACTAAAGACTATAAATTGATTATACATGCTGATCGAACACCCGCTGGTGCTCACAAAGGGCTTTACAATGTACCTCAATCAAGCGAAGTAGCTTTAGATATTGTTGGTCAGCAATTTGAAAAGCGCGATATTATTATTGAAAGCCATAATAATAAATTACATCGTATAAGTGAGGTGCATCGGTCATACGATGCCTTACAGTACCCTTTGCTATTTCCTTATGGCGAAGGTGGCTATTCAGTGGATATACCACAACGGAATCCATTATTAAAAAAGGAGGAACCAAAAAAAATGATATCTGCGTTAAGCTTTTACAGCTATTAAATAATGATTCGTCAATCAGAGATAAATCATTTAATTGATTGTCGTTCCCTTTTTAGTCAGTTTTTGGTTGATATGTATGCTAAAATTTTAACAGAAAGTTTAAATTATATTCGCTACAATCAAACGAAACTCAGAGCAGATAGCTATATACATCTACAAGATGCAATAGGCCAACAAGATGTTGTCGCAGCTCAACTTGGTCAGATGGTAATTTTACCATCTTCTTTTACAAGCTCTGCACGATATATGCATGAAAAGACCCAAGATGCTATTTTATTACCGGGTCAAAAACCGCATGATCGTCACGATATTATAGCTCGAGTTTTTCATTTAAAAGTTAAAGCTTTAATGTCACTATTGACAAAAGGTTCTTTGTTTGGAAGCGTGCAATATTCATGTACTCTGTGGAATGGCAAAAGCGGGGCTTACCACATATTCATATTTTACTTTCGTTAGAAAATAATATAAGAACAGATAAAGTCGATAAGATTATCTGTGCGGAAATACCAAACGCAGATGAGGATCCTTTGTTATTTAACATTGTTAAGTCAAATATGATTCATGGTCCTTGCGGTGCATTTAATAATAAATCGCCATGCAAAAAAATGGAAAATGTACCAAAATGTTTCCTCGACAATTAATTAAAAAACTGTGACTGGAAAATATAGTTACCCTCTATATCGTAGAAGACCGATAGAAGATGGTGGTACAGTAGACGCTCACAAATTAGAACCTTCGGAAATTGGAATTGTCCAGAAATTAGAATCAGTTTTTTCAATACATTACACGCTCTAAAATTAGAATTGAAAATTCAAATTTCAGAGCGTAAATTGTTTTTCCTTTTATTTTTAGCACAGAAACTCTGCAATTTCGTTTGATTTTGCTAAAGCAAAATAAAAATAAAAAGGGGAGTCCCTATTTTATGTATGTTATTCGTTCTATGTTGTTGTTTTGTCGCAATTATTCATTCATTTTTGGCTTATTTCTGGGTGAAATTTGATACAAGTGCACGTACTTAAGCAGTGTTTGCTTAAAAGTAAAAATATGTCCCGAAAAATGTTAAATAAACGAAAGAAAAATACTTTATCGGTGGAAACTAAAATTTAAACTTTTAGAAAAGGTTGAGGAAAGCGTGCAAGGGAAGCTGCTAGCCCAAGACTTTAATGTGACACCATCTTCAATCACCTATATAAAATCAAAGAGAAAACCTATCATCAGTCAAAGAAAAAATCATCAAGAAAAAATCAAAGTGATGGATGGTTTACTAAATTTAAATTGCGACACGGTATCCGTTTTTTAAAAATTTGTGGCGAGATTCTCTCTAGTAATGTATGTAGCTTCAATCACACCATTCATTCATATATTTATGGAATTGCAGTGAACATTTATGTTCCATCTATTTTTGATTTAATGTACATACATATATTTTTAATAAAAAAACATCTTATAACTTTTGTTTTCTTGTTATAATTAATAGAATTGATAAATGCACTACAATTTTGTACACTTTTGTATGCAAAACAAGTGGAAACGTTGCAGTCGGACGCAACCGACTGCGGCATACTCGATACCAGAATTAAAACCGGTAAAAAGAGGCCTGAATGCAAAGGGGTACGGATGCGGCAGGGGTTTACGCTGCCTTAAAGATTCTCCGATGCAGATGGGGGATGCCACCGGCTATCTTCATACCAAATTTGGTGACTCTAGCTCAAAGTATGTAAAATGTTGGGAAAGGGGGGGGAGCTGGGGCGGTATGGGTAGTTGTGGCATCAAAATTTTTGTTGCAGATCTTTCTGAAATGTCAATTGCTATCTTCATACCAAATTTGGTGACTCTAGTTCAAAATTTGTAAAAGGTTGGGAAAGGGGGGCTGGGGGCGGTTTGGGTGGGCGTGGCATCCAAATTTTGATGCAGGTCTTTGTGGAATATCAATTGTTATCTTCATACCAAATTTGGTGACTCTAGCTCGAAGTTTGTAAAAGGTGGGGACAGGGGGGCTGGGGGCGGTAAGGGTGGGCGTGGCATCCAAATTTTTATACTCGATACCGAAGGTAAAGAGTATATTGAGTTTGTGCAATGTCCGTCATGGTGTCTGTCCGTCTGTCCGTCTGTATGAACGCAACTTTTTTCCACACCCTTCAAGCTAGAGACTTGAAACTTTCCAAGTCTCTTAATCTATGGGATTGTATATTAAAGTGTCAAGATGGGGGTTCTACGATAACTCGGGGGCTGGCAAATCGATAAATTTGATAACTCGAAACCGATAAATCCACATATTTCGCACATCCTTACGGCTAGAAGTACCAAATTTGGTAAGAAGATAGCAACTAGCAACCCCCAAAAAACTGCATCAAAAATTTTGGAGCCACGCCCCCCCCCCACTGCCCTAGCCACCCCGATGTGCCCCAACGCTTCGTCAAAAACGGGAATAAGTGTATCTTCCAGATTTGTGGAGCTAGAGCCTCCATATTTGGTGAGAAGATAGCTGGTAACGACCCCCTAAAATCTGCATCAAAGGTTTGGAGCCACACCCACCCATTCCGCCTCCAGCCCCCCGCATTTTGAAATCAGAAATGGCTATATCTCCCACAGTTTTTGAGCTAGATCCACCAAATTTGGTGCCAAGATAGGTGATGATTACCTTCCAAAAACTGCATCAAAAGGTTGGATGCCACGCCCACCAATACTGCCCTAGCCACCCCCATCTACCCCAACGCTTCGTCAAAAACGAGAATGCGTGTATCTTCCAGAGTTGTGGAGCTAGAGCCACCAAATTTGGTAGGAAGATAGCTGGCAACGACCCCCAAAAATCTGCATCAAAGTTTTGGAGCCACGCCCACCCATTTCGCCCCCCTTTCCCCAATTTTTACAATTTTCGAGCTAGAGTCACCAAATTTGGTATGAAGATAGCAATTGAAATTCCACAAAGATCTACAGAAAAAATTTGGATGCCACACCCACCCATACCACCCCCAGCCCCCCATTCCCCATCTTTTACAAACTTTGAGCTAGAGTCACCAAATTTGGTATGAAGATAGCAATTGACATTTTACAAAGATCTGCATCAAAAATTTGGATTCCACGCCCACCCATACCGCTCCCAGCCCCCCTTTCCCCATCTTTTACAAACTTCGAGCTAGAGTCACCAAATTTGGTATAAATATAGCAATTGAAATTCCAAAAAGATCTGCATCACAAATTTGGATGTCACGCCCACCCCTACCGGCCCCAGCCCCCTTTCCACACCTTTTACAAACTTTGAGCTAGAGTCACCAAATTTGGTATGAAGATATTAATTGACATTCCACATAGATCTGCAACAAAAATTTTGATGCCACACCTACCCAAACCGCCTACAGCCCCCCTTTCCCCACTTTTTACAAATTTTGAGCTAGAGTCACCAAATTGGGTATGAAGATAGCAATTGACATTTCACAAAGATCTGCAAGAAAAATGTTGATGCCACGCCCACCCATACCGCCCCAGCCCCCCCCCCCCTTCACCACCTTTTACAAACTTTGAGCTAGAGTCATCAAATTTGGTATGAAGATAGCCGGTGGCATCCCCATCTGCATCGGATAATCTTTAAGGCAGCGTACACCCCTGCCGCATCCGTACCCCTTTGCGTTCAGGCCTCTTCTTACCGGTTTTAATTCTGGTATCGAGTAAGCCGCAGTCGGTTGCGTCCGACTGCAACGTTTCCACTAGTTTATGCAGATCTTTGTAAAATGTCAATTGCTATCTTCATACCAAATTTTGTGACTCTAGCTCGAAAATTGTAAAAAGTGGGGAAAGGGGGGCGAAATGGAGGGCGTGGCTCCAAATCTTTAATGCAAATTTTTGGGGGTCGTTGCCAGCTATCTTCCTACCAAATTTGGTGGTTCTAGCTCCACTACTCTCGAAGATACACGCATTCCCGTTTTTGACGAAGCGTTGGGGTGGATGGGGGTTGCTAGGGCAGTATCGGTGGGTGTGGCATCCAAACTTTGATGCAGTTTTTGGGGGTCATCATCACCTATCTTGGCACCAAATTTGGTGGCTATAGCTCAAAAACTGTGGGAGATATAGCCATTTCTGATTTCAAAATGCGGGGGGGCTGGGGGTGGAATGGGTGGGCGTGGCTCCAAAACTTTGATGCAGATTTTTGGGGGTCGTTGCCAGCTATCTTCCTTCCAAATTTGGTGGCTTTAGCATCACAACTCTGGAAGATACACGCATTCCCGTTTTTGACGAAGCGTTGGGGTGGATGGGGGCGGCTAGGGCGGTATTGGTGGGCGTGGCATCCAAACTTTTGATGCAGTTTTTAGGGGGTCATCATCACCTATCTTGGCACCAAATTTGGTGGCTCTAGCTCAAAAACTGTGGGAGATATAGCCATTTCTGATTTCAAAATGCGGGGGGGCTGGGGGCGGAATGGGTGGGCGTGGCTCCAAAACTTTGATGCAGAGTTTTGGGGGTCGTTACCAGCTATCTTCCCACCAAATTTGGAGGCTCTAGCTCCACAACTCTGGAAGATACACGCATTCCCGTTTTTGACGAAGCGTTGGGGCACATGGGGGTGGCTAGGGCGGTATTGGTAGGCGTGGCATCCAATCTCTTGACGCAGTTTTTGAGGGGTCATCATCACCTATCTTGGCACCAAATTTGGTGGCTATAGCTCAAAAACTGTGGGAGATATAAGCTTTTTTGACTTTAAAATGCGGAGGGGCTGGGGGCGGAATGGGGGGGCGTGGCTCCAAAATTTTTGATGCAGTTTTTTGGGGGTTGCTAGTAGCTATCTTCTTACCAAATTTGGTACTTCTAGCTGTAAGGATGTGCGAAATTTGTGGATTTATCGGTTTTGAGTTATCGAATTTATCGATTTGCCAGCCCCCCAGTTATCGTAGAACCCCCATCTTGACACTTTAATTTACTATCCCATAGATAAAGAGATTTGGAAAGTTTCAAGTCTCTAGCTTGAAGGGTGTGGAAAAAAGTTGCGTTCATACAGACGGACAGACGGACAGACACCATGACGGACATTGCACAAACTCAATATACTCTTTACCTTCGGTATCGAGTATAAAAAACGCCCAGAAATTAGAATAATTCAGAAATTAGAATTGCCCCAGGAACCAACTGGTTCTAATTTCCGAGCGTTTACTGTAATGCAATTAATATAAATGGTAATTGCATAGATATCATTATCTCCAACTCCAAGCGATTGTCCGAATATATCTCCTGCAGTATCCCCTGGTATTAGTAATATGGTTCCCGTCTTGGATCCTGCCGATATTAACGCGGTAAATAATGATATATCTGTCCCCATACCACAACCACCTCCTATTTTAACAGTAGTGGCTCCTCGCAAGCAAGTTTTTGTGTCGCGACTTGCGATTCTGTTGCTGCCTATATTGCTAGCAAAACTAAAGCTAGCGTCTCTATTACGAAATTTAACTTTTCTTCGCCTCGCGAAATATCATCTTTTAAAATTAATGTCTCTCTAGAATCGTTTTCAATCATATGTGATCCCAAATTTTGGCCCCCTCATACGGTTGTTCATGAGTTTTTGCAAAAAAAAGAACTCTGCCGTTAACTGTCAACCTTCCTGCTGCAACCTTTTCAAATAATAACTCTGCCGTTTCAAAAAACTAAATTCTGATGAAATATCTATTATTTATCAGAATGTTAGGGGTCTGGTCTCAAAACTTAAAAAATTGTTTTTGAATAGCTTTTCGTTCCATTCTGATATAATTTCTATTACTGAAACTTGGTTAAATCCAAGTATATCTAATTGTGAACTTTTTATACTCGATACCGAAGGTAAAGAGTATATTGGTTTTGTGCAATGTCCGTCATGGTGTCTGTCCGTCTGTCCGTCTGTCCGTCTGTCCGTCTGTCCGTCCGTATGTATGCAAGTTTTTTCCACACCCTTCAAGCTAGAGACTTGAAACTTTCCAATTCTCTTTATCTATGGGATAGTAAATTAAAGTGTCAAGATGGGGGTTCTACGATAACTGGGGGGCTGGCAAATCGATAAATTCGATAACCCAAAACCGATAAATCCACATATTTCGCACATCCTTACAGCTAGAAGTACCAAATTTGGTAAGAAGATAGCTATTAGCAACCTCCAAAAAACTGCATCAAAAATTTTGGAGCCACGCCCCCCCATTCCGCCCCCAGCCCCCCCGCATTTTAAAGTCAAAAAAGACTATATCTCCCACAGTTTTTGAGCTATAGCCACCAAATTTGGTGCCAAGATAGGTGATGATGACCCCCTAAAAACTGCACCAAAAGTTTGGATGCCACGCCCACCGATACTGCCCTAGCCGCCCCCATCCACCCCAACGCTTCGTCAAAAACGGGAATGCGTGTATCTTCCAGAGTTGTGGAGCTAGAGCCTCCAAATTTGGAGAGAAGATAGCTGCTAACGACCCCCAAAAAACTGCATCAAAGTTTTGGAGCCACGCCCACCCATTACGCCCCCAGCCCCCCCGCATTTTGAAATCAGAAATGGCTATATCTCCCACAGTTTTTGAGCTATAGCCACCAAATTTGGTGCCAAGATAGGTGATGATGACCCTCTAAAAACTGCACCAAAAGTTTGGATGCCACGCCCACCAATACTGCCCTAGCCGCCCCCATCCGCCCCAACGCTTCGTCAAAAACGGGAATGCGTGTATCTTCCAGAGTTGTGGAGCTAGAGCCTCCAAATTTGGTGGGAAGATAGCTGTTAACGACCCCCAAAAAACTGCATCAAAGTTTTGGAGCCACGCCCCCATTTCGCCCCCCCTTCCCCACTTTTTACAATTTTCGAGCTAGAGTCACCAAATTTGGTATGAAGATAGCAATTGACATTCCACATAGATCTGCATCAAAAATTTGGATACCTCGCCCACCCATACCGCCCCCAGCCCACCTTTCCCCACTTTTTACAAACTTCGAGCTAGATTCACCAAATTTGGTATGTAGATAGCAATTGACATTCCACATAGATCTGCATCAAAAATTTGGATGCCTCGCCCACCCATACCGCCCCCAGCCCCCCTTTCCCCACTTTTTACAAACTTCGAGCTAGAGTCACCAAATTTGGTATCTTGATAGCAATTGACATTCCACATAGATCTGCATCAAAAATTTGGATGCCTCGCCCACCTATACCGCCCCCAGCCCCCCTTTCCCCACTTTTTACAAACTTCGAGCTAGAGTCACCAAATTTGGTATGAAGATAGCAATTGACATTTAACAAAGATCTGCAACAAAAATTTTGATGCCACGCCCACCCATACCGCCCCCAGCCCCCCTTTCCCTACATTTTACAAACTTTGAGCTAGAGTCACCAAATTCGGAAGGAATATAGCTGGTGGCATCCCCATCTGCATCGGAGAATCTTTAAGGCAGCTTACACCCCTGCCGCATCCGTACCCCTTGCAATCAGGCCTCTTTTTACCGGTTTTAATACTGGTATCGAGTATGCCGCAGTCGGTTGCGTCCGACTGCAACGTTTCCACTTGTTTCAAATAATTTTATCGTCTATAGAGCTGATCGACCGACTCGCCGAGGTGGTGGGGTATTAATTGCTGTTAAAGCTACTCTCCAGTCGGAACCTTTCAGTTTTTCTACCGTTAATGATGCTGAGATTATTTCTGTTAAAATAACTTTCCCTTCACATGTTTTTTATATCACTTGCTCTTATATCCCTCCTTCTTCTGACATTCAAGTTTATCTTCAACACCTAACTTGTATTAAAGAAGTTTCTGCTCATATACGTGATATTGATATTTTTATCGTACTGGGTGACTTTAATTTACCAACCATCCTCTGGTCTTCATCCGACACCATAAATTATCTTGTACCGTCTGCCCAGCATGACTTCTTAGAAGAAATGCTTGATCTTCCATTGTTTCAGATCAATTCAATTTCTAATCATTTGATTAGAACACTCTACCTTGTATTTATCAACAACTACAGTATTGCCAATGTCTCTAGGTCATCCCCTCTGTCTGTCCCTGAGGATTCATATCATCCTACTTTAGAAGTTACATTGTCTGTCAGCAATCCTGTTATGTCTTCTCCTGCAGTGTTTAACTTGCCTCGCCCTTGCTTTCGCAAAGGAAATTACTCATTATTAAATCAACGTATTCTGGCAACTGATTGGTCTTTTATATATGATTCGGTTGATATAAATATTGCCTTAAAATCTTTTTATAGCACCTTAAATTCTCTATTGGACGAATGTATCCCTTACTCTGCTCCATTGTCCGTTTCTTCTAAGCCCCCTTGGTTCACTCCAAGACTATCAACTTTACAAAATAATAAATCTAAATATTATAAAAAATTTAGCAGGTCTGGATTGAGTGCTGACTTGTCTTAATACATTATAGCCAAATCAAACTTTCTTCTCCTGAATTCTCAGTGCTATGAGAATTACCTTATTTGTTGCAAGCGGCAATTTACGTAAAATCCCACACAATTTTATAGTTTTATCAATTCTAAGCGTAAATCGTACACTTTGCCGTCATCTTTCATGTTTGGGATGGATAAATCAAGCAACGATAGCGAATCCGCTAATATTTTTGCTACTGTTTTCCAATCAACTTACTTTTCTGCATCCCCTATTAACATACCTTACCCTTATAACATTGCTTCTACAAATTATGTTCCTGTTCCTACCATCTCTCAGTCAACTCTGCTATCAGCTTTAAATTCGTTAAAGTCAACTTTAGTAAATGATGCTTTCCTCTCGAAAATGCAAACTGACGTCATTTATACAGACTTCAGTAAAGCTTTCGACACTGTATACCATGACCTATTACTTCTCAAGCTTGTACGTATTGATTTCCCTCCCTCACTTATATCTTGGATTTCTTCTTATTTAAAGGGTAGGACACAAAGAGTACTTCTAAGATTGGCTACCTCGAAACAAGTTCATGTTACTTCTGGAGTACCTCAGGGTAGTCATCTTGGTCCTTTACTCTTCACTCTTTTTATAAATGATCTTCCCTCTGTTTTATCACATTCTCGCATTCTCATGTACGCAGACGATGTGAAATTTATCTTCTCCTACTGTAGTTTTCTAAATCATACTTGCTTACAAGATGATTTAAATTCAATGTATCTTTGGTGTAAGACTAATCAGTTGCTTCTCAATTGTTCTAAATGTATGTTTATGACTTTCAGCCGAAATAACCCCTTCATTACCAACTACTTAATTGACAGTACCCCGTTGCAACGTATTTTTACAGTCAAGGACCTTGGTGTTCTTTTTGACTCCAAACTCTCATTCAGCCTTCATATTTCTACTATTGTTAATGAGGCCAAAGGTGTTCTTGGTTTCATTAAACGTTGGTCTAAAGAGTTTAACGATCCTTACGTTACGAAAACTCTGTACACTTCCCTTGTCCGCCCTATCCTAGAGTACTGCTCTTGTATATGGAGCCCACAGTATAGAAATAACCAGGATCGTATCGAATCTATTCAGAAGCAGTTTCTGCTTTTTGCCTTACGAGGCTTAAATTGGGATAGTAATCTTCGCTTGCCTTCATATTCCAGTAGACTTCTTCTCCTTAACCTCCCGTCGTTGAACAATTTTAAGATAGTCCTTGGTGTTGCCTTCCTGCACAAGTTGATTACTGGTGATATAGATTCTTCTTTTCTGTTTGGTCATCTCCATTTCTCTATTCCTTCCAGACCTACTAGAAACTTTCGCCCGTTATTTTTGAAAACGTGCACAACAGATTACGCTATGCACAGTCAATTTCGTGTTTTATGCGTCCAATTTAAGAATCTATACCACGTGTTCTCTAATGAGACCTCTCTCTCCTTAATCAAACCATTGTTTTCAGTTTATCTTCGCGAAGTTAATGACCGCTCTCAGCTATGAAACGGGGCTGAGCTTGCTGGACTGGCTAAATTTCTTTTACTCCATTGGTTCATATACATATATATATAAATACTAGGGGGTCCCCCCTGCTCGCTTCGCTCGCCAACCCCCTCGCGCTGCGCGCTCGATTTTCGAATGCAAGCAATTATAACGTTTGAAAATAACCGTGTGTTGAAGCCCCTGTGTATTCACTTGCACATCTGATGAAATCCTACATTTCCGTTTATACGACATAGTAAGTGCCCCGCTAACTTCGCTGGGCAGATAGTTTATATTATTTTAGCAATAAAAGATAGATGTAAAATAAATAAATTAGAAAATATTAAACAACAAATTAAAGCAAAGTATTTAATATTCTCTTTTCCACGCCACCATTGAAGTAGATAATCAGGTGCGTAATTATACTCAATACCGAAGGTAAAGAGTATATTGGGTTTGTGCAATGTCCGTCCGTCTGTCCGTCCGTATGTTCGCTACTTTTTTTCACACCCTTCAAGCTAGAGACTTGAAACTTTCCAATTCTCTTTATCTATGGGATAGTAAATTAAAGTGTCAAGATGGGGGTTCTACGATAACTGGGGGGCTGGCAAATCGATAAATTCGATAACTCAAAACCGATAAATCCACATATTTAACACATCCTTACAGCTACAACTACCAAATTCGGTAAGAAGATAGCTTCTAGCAACTTACAAAAAACTGCATCAAAAATTTTGGAGCCACAACCCCCATTCCGCCCCCAGCCCCACCGCAATTTGAAATCAGAAATGGCTATATCTCCCACAGTTTTTGAGCTAGAGCCACCAAATTTAATGCCAAGATAGGTGATGATGACCCCCCAAAAACTGCATCAAAAGTTTGGATGCTACGCCCACCAATACTGCCCGAGCCGCCCCCATCCATCCCAACGCTTCGTCAAAAACGGGTATGCGTGTATCTTCCAGAGTTGTGGAGCTAGAGCCACCAAATTTGGTAGGAAGATAGCTGGGATTGACCCCCAAAAATCTGGATCAAAGTTTTGGAGCTACGCCCACCCCTTTCGCCCCCCTTTCCCCATCTTTTACGATTTTTTAGCTAGAGTCACAAAATTTGGTATGAAGATAGCAATTGACATCCCACATAGATCTGCAGCAAAAATTTGGATGCCTTACCACCCATACCTCCCCCAGCCCCCCTTTTCCCACTTTCTACAATTTCGAGCCAGAGTCACCAAATTTGGTATGAAGATAACAATTGACATTCCACAAAGATCTGCATCACAAATTTGGATGCCACGCCCACCCATACCACCCCCAGCCCCCAGCCACCATCTCCCCTCTTTTAACAAACTTCGAGCTAGAGTCACCAAATTTGGTATGAAGATAGCAATTGACATTTTACAAAGATCTGCATCAAAAATTTGGATGCCACGCCCAACCATAAGGCCCCAGCCCCCCTTTCCCCACATTTTACTAACTTTGAGCTAGAGTCACCAAATTTGGTATGAAGATAGCTGGCAACGACCCCAAAAATCTGCATCAAAGATTTGGAGCCATGCCCACCCATTTCACCCCCCTTTCCCCTTATTTTACAAGTTTTTAGCTAGAGTCACCAAATTTGGTATGAAGATAGCAATTGACATTCCACAAAGATCTGCATCACAAATCTGGATACCACGCCGACCCATACCGCCCCAAGCCCCCCTTTCCCCACAAACTTACAAACTTTGAGCTAGAGTCATCAAATTTGTAAGGAAGATAGCTTGTGGCATCCCCATCTGCATCGGAAATCTTTTAGGCAGTGTACACCTCTGCCGCATCCGTACCCCTCTGCAGTCAGGCCTCTTTTTACCGGTTTTAATACTGGTATCGAGTATGGCGCAGTCGGTTGCGTCCGACTGCAACGTTTCCACTTGTTTTTAATTGTGGTTTCCCCAGTATCAACTTGTTGAATTTAATTTGCAATTATTAACAACTGTTAAGAGCTTCTTGATAAACGACATTGGTTGTTTTTCTGTCAGGTGCTAATACAACTAAACTTTTTGGTGAACTGACTCTTGAGCAGGCTACATAAAATTGGCCATGAGAGAAGCAATCGTGTCTTAAGTCTAGTCCGGCTAATTTGAGAGTTTGTCCCTGTGATTTATTGATTGTTAGGGCAAAGCAAACTTTTGAAGGAAATTGCAATCTTTTAAATTGAAATGGCAATTCAGAGTCAGAAGGTATTAATGGAATTCTCGGTATAAAAACCGTTTCCCCTATACCACTGCCAGTAAAGACCATTTCTTCGACAACATTCTTATGAAGGGCTTTAACTTGCAATCTTGTACCATTGCACAGTTTTGGCGGCTTCAAGTTGCGAATCAACATTACAGGTGAACCAATCTTTAAAGTTAATTTATGTTGAGGCAGGCCAGCCGGATTTAATGAATTAAGAAACTCGACGGGGTAATGAACTGCATCTTCGACTTCAGTCACAGAATCAATAGAGCTATATGTCATTTCTTCACTTTGAAATGATTTTAATAAAAACTCGTTTATTTCCAATGCATTGTCATTTCTCGCAGTCAAAATAGCACGTTCTGAAAACCATTCGAGTGATTTTTCAGAGATATTTGTAATATCCGGAAATATTTTGAGAGTTAGCTCTTCAATACTTTTCACAACATGACACAAAGTTGATGGTAAAGCTATTTTGCCATCATGGGTTGGAAATAATCCATTTCCTATTTGAAGAAGCATTTCTGCAAATTCACCAGCTATGCTATCACCTTTTAAGTGCACTCGCATATTTTTTGTTAATTCAATTTTCTGTATTTTGGGCCACAAAATTGAAGACTTTAAGCACGCATTTATTTCATCTGCTCTTGTTCCTCTGGGGATCACTGGAAGAGTTTGTCGAAAATCATCAGCTAAGAGAACAGTTATGCCACCCATTAGGTATTCACTATCTCGAATGTCTTTCAAAGATCGATCTACAGCTTCAAAAGCACTCTCTGAGCACAGCAGCAATATTAGATTGTTTTGAAATTGAGCATTGTGGTGTTTCTAAATGAATCAAATTAAATGGAATCTTAAGTGTAGAATGCGCTGTGCGACCACCATTTAGTAAAGTGGCTGCAATACCGGAAGAGGCAACGGCCAATGCAATGTTTTTACTTTGCCGTACCTTTGCCAATAATAAATTTAATGATACGTTTTACCTGTTCCACCAGGTGCATCTAAAAAATAGATTTCTCCCTTTTCTGCTTCAACGCTATATAGTATCTTTTCGTATACTTGTTTTTGCTCAGCAGTAAGGAGTAGATCATTATTAACAACAAAATTATCGCAATTTTCATAATTTGTTTCTCTATGATATTCAATATTTGGAACAATTTCCTCGGATCTGATTGGTAGTGGAAGTCCATAGTTATTCAAGTTTTGACCACCAATAGACAGTACAATATCTTCAATGTACAAAAGACATTTATTAAATACATTATTCAGAATACTTTGATCAATATTGTCTTGTGAAAAATGAAAGGCTCTTAAAATATCTTCTGAGAAACTCTCTTTATAAGTATTCGAAAGTTTAAGAGCATCTGAAATTTGACAAAATACTAACATTATTGCAAAAAGTTCTCTCAGTTTTGTAGGATTTTGACATATGACAGCTTCGGCTATAGTTGAATCCCAGTGCTTATCATCTTCTAGTAATCCTAGAGCTTTACACGCCAATTGAAATGATGCGTATGCTATACCATTAACGGTTTTTAAATTTGAAAATGAAGTTGGCCCTCTTACAAAATGTAGTAAAAGTCTTAAATAAAAACATTCTGTATTATCGGGATGAATAGTGTAAACTCTTCCCAAAGCTGAATCTCTTTTAACTCCAGGAAAATTTGGTACATCATGCCCTCGTTTTCTTCTTTGAAATTCGCTTCTTTTCTTCACAATATAGAAGCGTTCTTGCAAACTCATCACGTGTGCATAGCTCAAAGAAGGCTAGCAAAGTGGTTTTGGGTGTAGTGATTAATCTGTCAAGTAATTGTTGCGGATTATTGGGGTTAAAATATATCCGTTGACCATTTTCTAAATGAACAGCTAAGTGTGTAATAGCCGGAAAACGTTCATGTATGGGAAATGCAAGGATTCTCCATACCGCTTCTGAGCTACTTATATAACGGCCACTTTCGTACATATTAATTTCATTACGTTGGTCTTCAAGAGTAAATGATGCTTGATCACTGCTCTGTTAACATATTTACAAATGTATTTAATAGACTTTACAGAACTACAATACTCAACATTTATGTGAGCTTCAAATGTTCTCAATAGTACACAGTTATAAGGCACAACAAAACGATTTTTATTTTTTTTTTATTTTATTGATAGTTGTTGACAATTCTAGAGTCAACTTATAAAAAATAAGTTACAATAAAAAAGTAGAAGTAAAAAATCTAGGCAGAGAACAAAAATGTCTAATAACATCACCGACCGATGGGGGTGTTTTATTTGCCAGTCCGGCCAGCTATGCCCCTTTCCACAGCCAAAACTGTCAGTGATATTATAGACTCTATACTTAAAACAGAGATGTTATTTGAAAATAGAAAAGAAAAACTTATATGTGAAAACTAAAAATAAATGTTTAAAAAAAATAATAATAATAAAAATAAATAAAATATAATAAAAAATCTATATATATAAAAGAGTTTGTCCTAAGTGATTGTTGACATTGCCACAGCCTAAACGAAAAGAGCTAGAAGGCTGAAATTTTCACACAATATTTTATGCAGGTTGAAAGTGAGCACTAAGAAAGGAATTTTTATTTGGACAACTCCTTCAAGTACCTCCCATACGATTTGGAGCACTTTTTACCCATTTTAAAAATCAAATTACAATTACAACAATTACCCATTCCACTACTGTCGCCAGATTGTCGGACAAGCTGAGAGCTCGATCGCGAGCGAGAATACAAAAACAAAACAATGGGCAATGACGCCTTTGAGTCCCGCAAGCAAAGTGTCATAAAAAAGGTTCGTACACTTGCAAGAAGCGTTTGTTGTTGTTGTTGTTGGGCCCGCACTGCTACTTTTTGTTGGTGTGATTGATTTAAAAAAACAACAAACAACAAAACAAAACTTGGTGCGTCTAAAAAATTACCCACACCAGAATATTTTATGGGGGTGGATTTGCCTACTTGCTGCTTATATAACTTAGACAAAACTAACTAACATTATTTATATGTTATTGATATGCAATTGCGAACAAGCATAGGGCGTTGACATAAGTGCGCGTGTTGCTCTTAAGATAATCAGGTACATAATTACAAATCTCGCTCCGATCATGTTCCTTTGATGTTGCTCATTTACGTTCACTCTCTATTTTATGTGCGCGCTTTGCATGTCAATCATAAAGTTTAATAACCCTAACTCCTCCGCACACACTAAATTAAAGCTAAAGGCAATATGCAATTCACTTAACTGCAGCCTCATAGATATGTTTTGCATTGATTCAGTGCGTGTGAAGAAGGTAGCGATACTACGCTCGTTGTTAGACTTGCAGAGCGCGCGCATACATTGTAAATGCATGCATACATTGTTGACTTCTGAAGCAAGCTAAAAGAAAGCAAAAAAATGTTCACCAAATATATACCGTGCAAAAACAAACACACTAACAAATAGAAACTTAAGAAAATGTAATCTACATCAGCAGCAGTAGCATGCATTGCAAATAAAATCTTACAAAATTGATTGACTGAACTTCCCGCATATACATATAATATATACATACATATAATTGGGCCAGAAATACTTCCATCTACCTGTTACATACATTTGCACAAAAGCAATATACCCTCTGGTCTGTAGATCAAATGGTCATTCGCCAAGCAATAGCGTTCTGTGTACACATCGAGAATAGGCAAATGCAAAGAAAATACAAGCTATATATATGGGATATATATATATATATATGGGATAATACAGAATGTTTTTATTTCAGACTTTTACTACATTTTGTAAGAGGGCCAACTTCATTTTCAAATTTAAAAACCGTTAATGGTATAGCATACGCATCATTTCAATTGGCGTGTAAAGCTCTAGGATTACTAGAAGATGATAAGCACTGGGATTCAACTATAGCCGAAGCTGTCATATGTCAAAATCCTAAAAAACTGAGAGAACTTTTTGCAATAATGTTAGTGTTTTGTCAAATTTCAGATTCTCTTAAACTTTGGAATACTTATAAAGAGAGTTTCTCAGAAGATATTTTAAGAGCCTTTCATTTTTCACAAGCCAGAAATATTGATCAAAGTATTGTGAATAATGTATTAAATAAATGTCTTATTTACATTGAAGATATTGTACTGTCTATTGGTGGTCAAAACTTGACTTACTATGGACTTCCACTACCAATTAGATCCGAGGAAATTGTTCCAAATATTGAATATCATAGAGAAACAAATTATGAAAATTGCGATAATTTTGTTGTTTATAATGAGTTACTCCTTACTGCTGAGCAAAAACAAGTATACGAAAAGATACTACATAGCGTTGAAGCAGAAAAGGGAGAAATCTATTTTTTAGATGCACCTGGTGGAACAGGTAAAACATATCATTTAAATTTATTATTGGCAAAGGTACGGCAAAGTAAAAAAATTGCATTGGCCGTTGCTTCTTCCGGTATCGCAGCCACTTTACTTAATGGTGGTCGCACAGCGCATTCTACACTTAAGATTCCATTTAATTTGATTCATTTAGAAACACCACATTGCTCAATGTCAAAGCAATCTAATATTGCTGCTGTGCTCAAAGATTGCAAGCTTATTGTTTGGGATGAGTGTACTATGGGCCATAAAGGTGCTTTTGAAGCTGTAGATCGATCTTTGAAAGACATTCGAGTTAGTGAATACTTAATGGGTGGCATAACTGTTCTCTTAGCTGGTGATTTTCGACAAACTCTCCCAGTGATCCCCAGAGGAACAAGAGCAGATGAAATAAATGCGTGCTTAAAGTCTTCAATTTTGTGGCCCAAAATTTGCAGAAATGCTTCTTCAAATAGGAAATGGATTATTTCCAACCCATGATGGCAAAATAACTTTACCATCAACTTTGTGTCATGTTGTGAAAAGTATTGAAGAGCTAACTCTAAAAATATTTCCGGATATTACAAATATCTCTCAAAAATCACTCGAATGGTTTTCAGAACGTGCTATTTTGACTGCGAGAAATTACAATGCATTGGAAATAAACGAGTTTTTATTAAAATCATTTCAAAGTGAAGAAATGACATATAACTCTATTGATTCTGTGAATGAAATCGAAGATGCAGTTCTTTACCCCGGCTGGCCTGCCTCAACATAAATTAACTTTAAAGATTGGTTCACCTGTAATGTTGATTTGCAACTTGAAACCGCCAAAACTGTGCAATGGTACAAGATTGCAAGTTAAAGTCCTTCATAAGAATGTTGTCGAAGCAATTATCTTTACTGGCAATGGTATAGGGGAAACGGTTTTTATACCGAGAAGTCCATTAATACCTTCTGATTCTGAATTGCCAATTCAATTTAAAAGATTGCAATTTCCTTTAAAAGTTTGCTTTGCCTTAACAATTAATAAATCACAGGGACAAACTCTTAAATTAGCCGGACTAGACTTAAGACACGATTGTTTTTCTGATATCCAATTTCACGTAGCCTGCTCAAGAGTCAGTTCACCAAAAAGTTTAATTGTATTAGCACCTGACGTAAAAACAACCAATGTCGTTTATAAAGAAGCTCTTAAAGTTATTAATAGTTGCAAATTAAATTCAATAAGTGGGTAAGGCCTACTGGGGAAACCACAATAAAAAACAAGTGGAAACGTTGCAGTCGGACGCAACCGACTGCGGCATACTCGATACCAGAATTAAAACTGGTAAAAAGAGGCCTGAATGCAAGGGGTACGGATGCGGCAGGGGTTTACGCTGCCTTAAAGATTCTCCGATGCAGATGGGGATGCCACCGGCTATCATCATACCAAATTTGGTCACTAGCTCAAAGTTTTTAAAAGGTGGGGAAAGGGGGGGGGGCTGGGGCGGTATGGGTAGTTGTGGCATCAAAAATTTTGTTGCAGATCTTTCTGAAATGTCAATTGCTATCTTCATACCAAATTTGGTGACTCTAGCTCAAAATTTGTAATAAGTGGGGAAAGGGGGGCTGGGGGCGGTTTGGGTGGGCGTGGCATCCAAATTTTTGATGCAGATCTTTGTGAAATGTCAATTGCTATCTTCATACCAAATTTGGTGACTCTAGCTCAAAATTTGTAAAAGGTTGGGAAAGGGGGGCTGGGGGCGGTTTGGGTGGGCGTGGCATCCAAATTTTTGATGCAGATCTTTGTGGAATGTCAATTGTTATCTTCATACCAAATTTGGTGACTCTAGCTCGAAGTTTGTAAAAGATGGGGAAAGGGGGGCTGGGGCCGGTAAGGGTGGGCATGACATCCAAATTTGTGATGCAGATCTTTGTGGAATGTTAATTGCTATCTTCATACCAAATTTGGTGATTCTAGCTCGAAATTTGTAATAAGTGGGAAAGGGGGGCTGGGGGCGGTATGGGTGGGCGTGGCATCCAAATTTTTGATGCAGATCTTTGTAAAATGTCAATTGCTATCTTCATACCAAATTTGGTGACTCTAGCTCGAAGTTTGTAAAAGATGCGGACAGGGTGGCTGGGGGCGGTATGGGTGGGCGTGGAATCCAAATTTTTGATGCAGATCTTTCTGAAATGTCAATTGCTATCTTCATACCAAATTTGGTGACTCTAGCTCGAAAATTGTAAAAAGTGGGGAAGTGGGGCGAAATAGAGGGCGTGGCTCCAAAACTTTGATGCAGATTTTTGGGGGTCGTTGCCAGCTATCTTCCTACCAAATTTGGTGGCTCTAGCTCCACAACTCTGGAAGATACACGCATTCCCGTTTTTGACGAAGCGTTGGGGTACATGGGGGTGGCTAGGGCGGTATTGGTGGGCGTGGCATCCAATCTTTTGATGCAGTTTTTGAGGGGTCATCATCACCTATCTTGGCACCAAATTTGGTGGCTATAGCTCAAAAACTGTGGGAGATATAGGCTTTTTGACTTTAAAATTCGGGAGGGCTGGGGGCGGAATGGGGGCGTGGCTCCAAAATTTTTGATGCAGTTTTTTGGGGGTTGCTAGTAGCTATCTTCTTACCAAATTTGGTACTTCTAGCTGTAAGGATGTGCGAAATATGTGGATTTATCAGTTTTGAGTTATCGAATTTATCGATTTGCCAGCCCCCCAGTTATCGTAGAACCCCCATCTTGACACTTTAATTTACTATCCCATAGATAAAGAGATTTGGAAAGTTTCAAGTCTCTAGCTTGAAGGGTGTGGAAAAAAGTTGCGTTCATACAGACGGACAGACGGACAGACACCATGACGGACATTGCACAAACTCAATATACTCTTTACCTTCGGTATCGAGTATAATTACGCACCTGATTCTCTACCTCAATGGTGGCGTGGAAAGAGAATATTAAATACTTTGCTTAAATATTTTGTGAAATATTTTCTAATTTATTTATTTTGTATCTATCTTCATTGCTAAAATTTATAAAAACTATCCGCGCAGCGAAGTAAGCGGGCCACTTACTAGTAATATATAATTATGTTGGTTATTTTGTTCAAGCTGTTTACCATCTTTTGCCAATTCGGCGCCAATTTCCTCCCAAGCGTTTTTTATATATACAATATTAGAATGCAGCTTGCTAGTTATGTCCCACAAAACTGGCCGACGCTCAATTGCCTGAATTAGTGCTGATTTGTCACCATATTCCTCAAAATTTTTGTACCTACTCTTGCATGCCGACATGTTGTTATACTCGATACCGAAGGTAAAGAGTATATTGAGTTTGTGCAATGTCCGTCATGGTGTCTGTCCGTCTGTCCGTCTGTCCGTCTGTATGAACGCAACTTTTTTCCACACCCTTCAAGCTAGAGACTTGAAACTTTCCAAATCTCTTTATCTATGGGATAGTAAATTAAAGTGTCAAGATGGGTGTTCTACGATAACTGGGGGCTGGCAAATCGATAAATTCGATAACTCAAAACCGATAAATCCACATATTTCACTCATCCTTACAGCTAGAAGTACCAAATTTGGTAAGATGATAGCTACTAGCAACCCCCAAAAAACTGCATCAATAATTTTGGAGCCACGCCCCCATTCCGCCCCCAGCCCCCCGTCTTTTTAAGTCAAAAAAGCCTATATCTCCCAAAGTTTTTGAGCTATAGCCACCAAATTTGGTGCCAAGATAGGTGATGATGACCCCCTAAAAACCGCACCAAAAGTTTGGATGCCACGCCCACCGATACTGCCCTAGCCGCCCCCATCCACCCCAACGCTTCGTCAAAAACGGGAATGCGTGTATCTTCCAGAGTTGTGGAGCTAGAGCCTCAAAATTTGGTGGGAAGATAGCTGTTAACGACCCCCAAAAATCTGCATCAAAGTTTTGGAGCCATGCCCCCCATTCCGCCCACAGCCCCCCCCGAATTTTAAAGTCAAAAAAGCCAATATCTCCCACAGTTTTTTAGCTATAGCCACCAAATTTGGTGCCAAGATAGGTGATGATGACCCCTCAAAAACTGCATCATAAGATTGGATGCCACGCCCACCAATACCGCCCTAGCCACCCCCATGTGCCCCAACGCTTAGTCAAAAACGGGAATGCGTGTATCTTTCAGAGTTGTGGAGCTAGAGCCTCCAAATTTGGTGGGAAGATAGCTGTTAACGACCCCCAAAAATCTGCATCAAAGTTTTGGAGCCACGCCCACCCATTCCGCCCCCAGCCCCCCTGCATTTTGAAATCAGAAATGGCTATATCTCCCACATTTTTTGAGCTAGAGCCACCAAATTTGGTGCCAAGATAGGTGATGATGACCCCCTAAAAACTGCATCAAAGGGGGGGGGCTGGGGCGGTATGGGTAGTTGTGGCATCAAAAATTTTGTTGCAGATCTTTCTGAAATGTCAATTGCTATCTTCATACCAAATTTGGTGACTCTAGCTCAAAATTTGTAATAAGTGGGGAAAGGGGGGCTGGGGGCGGTTTGGGTGGGCGTGGCATCCAAATTTTTGATGCAGATCTTTCTGAAATGTCAATTGCTATCTTCATACCAAATTTGGTGACTCTAGCTCAAAATTTGTAAAAGGTGGGGAAAGGGGGGCTGGGGGCGGTTTGGGTGGGCGTGGCATCCAAATTTTTGATGCAGATCTTTGTGGAATGTCAATTGTTATCTTCATACCAAATTTGGTGACTCTAGCTCGAAGTTTGTAAAAGATGGGGAAAGGGGGGCTGGGGCCGGTAAGGGTGGGCATGACATCCAAATTTGTGATGCAGATCTTTGTGGAATGTTAATTGCTATCTTCATACCAAATTTGGTGATTCTAGCTCGAAATTTGTAATAAGTGGGAAAGGGGGCTGGGGGCGGTATGGGTGGGCGTGGCATCCAAATTTTTGATGCAGATCTTTGTAAAATGTCAATTGCTATCTTCATACCAAATTTGGTGACTCTAGCTCGAAGTTTGTAAAAGATGCGGACAGGGTGGCTGGGGGCGGTATGGGTGGGCGTGGAATCCAAATTTTTGATGCAGATCTTTCTGAAATGTCAATTGCTATCTTCATACCAAATTTGGTGACTCTAGCTCGAAAAATTGTAAAAAGTGGGGAAGTGGGGCGAAATAGAGGGCGTGGCTCCAAAACTATGATGCAGATTTTTGGGGTCGTTGCCAGCTATCTTCCTACCAAATTTGGTGGCTCTAGCTCCACAACTCTGGAAGATACACGCATTCCCGTTTTTGACGAAGCGTTGGGGTGGATGGGGGCGGCTAGGGCAGTATTGGTGGGCGTGGCATCCAAACTTTTGATGCAGTTTTTAGGGGGTCATCATCACCTATCTTGGCACCAAATTTGGTGGCACTAGCTCAAAAACTGTGGGAGATATTGCCATTTCTGATTTCAAAATGAGGGGGGGCTGGGGGCGGAATGGGTGGGCGTGGCTCCAAAACTTTGATGCAGTTTTTTGGGAGTCGTTACCAGCTATCTTCCCACCAAATTTGGAGGCTCTAGCTCCACAACTCTGGAAGATACACGCATTCCCGTTTTTGACGAAGCGTTGGGGCACATGGGGGTGGCTAGGGCGGTATTGGTGGGCGTGGCATCCAATCTTTTGATGCAGTTTTTGAGGGGTCATCATCACCTATCTTGGCACCAAATTTGGTGGCTATAGCTCAAAAACTGTGGGAGATATAGGCTTTTTTGACTTTAAAATTCGGGAGGGCTGGGGGCGGAATGGGGGCGTGGCTCCAAAATTTTTGATGCAGTTTTTTGGGGGTTGCTAGTAGCTATCTTCTTACCAAATTTGGTACTTCTAGCTGTAAGGATGTGCGAAATATGTGGATTTATCAGTTTTGAGTTATCGAATTTATCGATTTGCCAGCCCCCCAGTTATCGTAGAACCCCCATCTTGACACTTTAATTTACTATCCCATAGATAAAGAGATTTGGAAAGTTTCAAGTCTCTAGCTTGAAGGGTGTGGAAAAAGTTGCGTTCATACAGACGGACAGACGGACAGACACCATGACGGACATTGCACAAACTCAATATACTCTTTACCTTCGGTATCGAGTATAATTACGCACCTGATTCTCTACCTCAATGGTGGCGTGGAAAAGAGAATATTAAATACTTTGCTTAAATATTTTGTGAAATATTTTCTAATTTATTTATTTTGTATCTATCTTCATTGCTAAAATTTATATAAACTATCCGCGCAGCGAAGTAAGCGGGCCACTTACTAGTAATATATAATTATGTTGGTTATTTTGTTCAAGCTGTTTACCATCTTTTGCCAATTCGGCGCCAATTTCCTCCCAAGCGTTTTTTATATATACAATATTAGAATGCAGCTTGCTAGTTATGTCCCACAAAACTGGCCGACGCTCAATTGCCTGAATTAGTGCTGATTTGTCACCATATTCCTCAAAATTTTTGTACCTACTCTTGCATGCCGACATGTTGTTATACTCGATACCGAAGGTAAAGAGTATATTGAGTTTGTGCAATGTCCGTCATGGTGTCTGTCCGTCTGTCCGTCTGTATGAACGCAACTTTTTCCACACCCTTCAAGCTAGAGACTTGAAACTTTCCAAATCTCTTTATCTATGGGATAGTAAATTAAAGTGTCAAGATGGGTGTTCTACGATAACTGGGGGGCTGGCAAATCGATAAATTCGATAACTCAAAACCGATAAATCCACATATTTCACTCATCCTTACAGCTAGAAGTACCAAATTTGGTAAGATGATAGCTACTAGCAACCCCCAAAAAACTGCATCAATAATTTTGGAGCCACGCCCCCCATTCCGCCCCCAGCCCCCCGTCTTTTTTAAGTCAAAAAAGCCTATATCTCCCAAAGTTTTTGAGCTATAGCCACCAAATTTGGTGCCAAGATAGGTGATGATGACCCCCTAAAAACCGCACCAAAAGTTTGGATGCCACGCCCACCGATACTGCCCTAGCCGCCCCCATCCACCCCAACGCTTCGTCAAAAACGGGAATGCGTGTATCTTCCAGAGTTGTGGAGCTAGAGCCTCCAAATTTGGTGGGAAGATAGCTGTTAACGACCCCCAAAAATCTGCATCAAAGTTTTGGAGCCACGCCCCCATTCCGCCCCCAGCCCCCCCGAATTTTAAAGTCAAAAAAAGCCAATATCTCCCACAGTTTTTTAGCTATAGCCACCAAATTTGGTGCCAAGATAGGTGATGATGACCCCTCAAAAACTGCATCATAAGATTGGATGCCACGCCCACCAATACCGCCCTAGCCACCCCCATGTGCCCCAACGCTTCGTCAAAAACGGGAATGCGTGTATCTTCCAGAGTTGTGGAGCTAGAGCCTCCAAATTTGGTGGGAAGATAGCTGTTAACGACCCCCAAAAATCTGCATCAAAGTTTTGGAGCCACGCCCACCCATTCCGCCCCCAGCCCCCTGCATTTTGAAATCAGAAATGGCTATATCTCCCACATTTTTTGAGCTAGAGCCACCAAATTTGGTGCCAAGATAGGTGATGATGACCCCCTAAAAACTGCATCAAAAGTTTGGATGCCACGCCCACCAATACTGCCCTAGCCTTCCCCATCCACCCCAACGCTTCGTCAAAAACGGGAATGCGTGTATCTTCCAGAGTTGTGGAGCTAGAGCCACCAAATTTGGTAGGAAGATAGCTGGCAACGACCCCCAAAAATCTGCATCAAAGTTTTGGAGCCACGCCCTCCATTTCGCCTTCCTTTCCCACCTTTTTTCGATTTTCGAGCTAGAGTCACCAAACTTGGTATCAAGATAACAATTGACATTCCACAAAGATCTGCATCACAAATTTGGATGCCACGCCCACCCTTACCGCCCCCAGCCCCCCTGTCCGCATCTTTTACAAACTTCGAGCTAGAGTCACCAAATTTGGTATGAAGATAGCAATTGACATTTTACAAAGATCTGCATCAAAAATTTGGATGCCACGCCCACCCTTACCGCCCCCAGCCCCCCTTTCCCCATCTTTTACAAACTTCGAGCTAGAGTCACCAAATTTGGTATATAGAAAGCAATTGACATTCCACAAAGATCTGCATCAAAAATTTGGATGCCACGCCCACCCATACCGCCCCCAGCCCCCCCTTTCCCCACCTTTTACAAATTTTGAGCTAGAGTCACCAATTTTGGTATGAAGATAGCAATTGACATTTCAGAAAGATCTGCAACAAAAATTTTGATGCCTCAACTACCCATACTGCCCCCAGCCCCCCCCTGTCCCCACCTTTTACAAACTTTGAGCTAGAGTCACCAAATTTGGTATGAAGATAGCCGGTGGCATCCCCATCTGCATCGGAGAATCTTTAAGGCAGCGTAAGCCCCTGCCGCATCCGTACCCCTTTGCATTCAGGCCTCTTTTTACCGGTTTTAATTCTGGTATCGAGTATGCCGCAGTCGGTTGCGTCCGACTGCAACGTTTCCACTTGTTTGTTTTTTACGACTGAAAATAGCTGCTGAATGCTATTTACTGCCCGTAACATTTTAACATAACATTTTCATTGTTCAACACTACCGTACCACCAGTAGCCAACAGAACTGCAGACCGAAAATGTAGGTACGGTACTGAAGCTGTACAAGACAATTTTATACTCGATACCGAAGGTAAAGAGTATATTGAGTTTGTGCAATGTCCGTCATGGTGTCCGTCCGTCTGTATGTTCGCAACTTTTTTCCACACCCTTCAAGCTAGAGACTTGAAACTCCAATTCTCTTTATCTATGGTATAGTAAATTAAAGTGTCAAGATGGGGGTTCTACGATAACTAGGGGGCTGGCAAATCGATAAATTCAAAAACTCGAGACCGATAAATCCACGTATTTCGCACATCCTTACAGCTAGAAGTACCAATTTTGGTGAGAAGATAGCTACTAGCAACCCCCAAAAACTGCATGAAAAAAAAACAATTTGTTGTCTGTAAAGTTGGTTTACGGACGATAGTTGAACGTGACAACGTCTTTAGAAAAATACAACAAAATACTTGAATAAAATTTTTATTTTAAATTTCTACTCAATCGTTAAAATTTAAATTTTGATTTTCTAATTTTAATAATATAATTACATTTTTTCAATTCTTTATCTATGGGAGAGTAAAGTGTCAAGATGGGGGCTATACGATATTTGGGGGGCTGGCAAATCGATATATATTTGATAACTCAAAGCCGTTAAATCTACAAATTTTGCACATCCTTACTGCTTGAACTACCAAATTTGATGAGAAGATAGCTACTAGCAACCCCCAAAAAACGGCATCAAAAATTTTGGAGCCACGCCCACCCATTCCGCCCAGTAGTAGGGAACTGGCGGTTCTGGAACAGGAAGTAGCTGTCACTTTAATTACCCCACTTGAGAATCAGCGATCCCTTTTTACACTTTTATAACCCACTTGAGAATCAGTGATCATAGGATCTGGTTTCAAGTGTGTTCCTGTTTTAAGTGCACTGCCTTGCACACATACAAGCAGGCAACAGCATGCATTGTTTTTTGTCAAAAGCAGCAACATAAAAACATTCAAGTGGGTTATATGATCATAGGATCTGGTGTCAAGGATGCGCCTGTTAAACGAGCAAGCCATAAACATGGATAATAATTATTGGGAAAATCAGTTTTGGCTATTTAACCAATTATTGTTAGAGTCAAGTGTGCTCCTGTTTTTAAATACGTTGCTCTGCACACGTGCATTGTTATTGTCAACAACTACAACCTTCGTGGGGGGTTATGTAAGCAAGGGATGGAAATTTTCCTACGCAGCAACAGCAGCAGCAGCAAGATCAACACATTGTTTTTAAACAAGAGTATTGATACTTGTAGATTAAGATTAAAATATGTTAGAGGAGGAAAGGATAGAGGGAGAAGGTGTTAGAGGAAGAAAGTGTTAGAGGCGGAAAGTGTTAGAGGCGGAAAGTGTTAGAGGTGGAAAGTGTTAGAAGACTTAGAGACAAGTTTGTGCATGCTTGAAGTGCGCTAGTCAAAGGTCAAGTACATTAGTTGACTAATGTGTTATAGATATCACCGTCCGAAAGGATCAGTGAGCCAAGTACATTGCCTTTGAAACTATTAAGGTTTCTTAGCTACAGTTAGTAGATAAGAGAGAGAGAGAGTCAACTGTGCGCAGGTTTCTTAGCTACGAATAAGTAGATATGAGAGAGTCGAGAGGGCGCCTGTTTGACGTGCGTTGCCTTGCACACCTGTAGGAAAACATAAACAACTAATGCTTATGGTTATGAGGAGCAGTGTGCAAAAAAGAAAGGATAGAGAATAAAGAAAAGCGAGCGCTTGTTCGATGTACGTTGCATTGTTATGGTCAACAGCAACAACAAGAACAAAATTCGTGGGGGATTATGTAAGCAAGGGATGGAAATTTTCCTACGCAGCAACAGCAGCAGCAGCAAGATCAACATATTGTTTTTAAACAAGAGTATTGATACTTGTAGATTAAGATTAAAATATGTTAGAGGAGGAAAGAGTTAGAGGGGGAAAGTGTTAGAAGGAGTATGTGTGTAAGAGGGGGAAAGAGTTGGAGGGGGAAAGTGTTAGAGGGAGGAAGACTTAGAGACAAGCTTGTGCATGCTTGAAGTGCACTAGTCAAAGGTCAAGTACATTAGTTGGCTAATATGTTATAGATATCACCGTCCGTGAGGATCAGTGAGCCAAGTACATTGCCTTTGAAACTATAAAGGTTTTTTAGCTACAAGTTAGTAGATAAGAGAGAGAGAGTCAACTGTGCGCAGGTTTCTTAACTACGAATAAGTAGATAAGAGAGAGTCGAGAGGGCGCCTGTTTGAGGTGCGTTGCCTTGCACACCTGCAGGCAAAACATAAACAATGAATGTTTATGGTTGTGAAAACCAGTGATCCAAATAATAAAAGGGTTGAGACAAGATTGTGCTTGTTTGAAGTACGCTTGTCAAAGGGCAGTACATTCGTAGGCCGCATTCTTATGATCAAAAGCATTAACAACATTCGTGAGGGTTATGTAAGCAAGGGATGGGAATTTTCCTACGCAGCAGCAGCAAGATCAAAACATTGCTTTTAAACAAGAGTATTGAGACTTGCAGATTTAGATTGGAATGTTATAGGGGGAAGGTGTAATAGGGGGAAAGTGTTAGAGGGAGAAAGAGAAATTTAGGGTTAGAGGGAGTAAGTGTTAGAGGGTGAAAGTTCTATAGGGGGAAAGCGATCCTGCTTATATTATTATATTAAAACACGCTCCTTTATGCGATTCTATACACGAGCGTCTATGAAATGCAGGTGGTATGTTAATTGAATGTCCCTCTTTCTAACGCACACCCAACTTGTTCGCTACTTACGTTGCTAACCTTTATTTGCATACAGCTGTTTTGATTATTTCATTGACTTCTGTTACTTGTATAGAGCTAATTAGTATAACTTTTTAATTTTTTTTACTTTGTTAGTAAACTATCAAATTATGTTTTTCTTATTGATATGTTTTAATTTAATTTATTTAGTTTTTTCATAGATTTTTACAGTATGTTAAATATGAGAATTATATTAAGCTTGTTCCGTTGAGGGATTAAGCAAACACAAACACCGAACATTTATATTAATGACATATAGTTATAGCCGGTAGAACACACAAGTCATACTCTATGATTTTGTTTCGGCTTGATAAAAAGCTTTTTTAAGTCTATATTATAAGTCTAAGTTCTAGTACTCACGATATACATATCTAAGAATGCTTTTATGTATGTCACTATTTTGAAAGCATAAAGAAGTTTATGTAGCTGGTATAATAAATCATGTTTCAACAAAATTATTTAGATCTTAATATTTATACTTCATCGTTTATTGAATTTATTATTATTTATTTATTTTTTTTTTTTTTTAATACCCATATATTCGATTCTGTTCTATCTCAGTAATAATTTATTTTGCTTTTACATTCTTTAAGGTAATCTTTTAGGCTTAACAAATAATCTTTTCCTTAACTTTCCGTCTGCTCGCTAAAAGATTTTCGTCAAATGACACTTTTCATATTTAAGATATCCGTCAAACTATTTTTTATACTCGACTTAAATTATTTCATCAAACTCACATATCAATTAAATTTCTAAAATAAAGAAAATGAAAACAGTAAGATGTTCTAAGCAGCTGGATTGTTTTTTTTTTATACAAACGGTTTTTACTATTCTCTTTCCCAGTATGCTACTTACGATAAAAATGTATAAAGAATGTGTTTTGTACTCATTTACTGACTTCAAAAATTCTTCTATTGATGTTGTCTGATACCCTATCTTAATTTGTGTAATACTTAATCGTTTTCATCAACTTAGTATTCTTTTGATTTTTAAAAATTTTATGTTATGTTGTTAGCTATTTTGACTAGACTTTACGCTTAAAACGAGATAGATTGTATTATTACCCTTAATACGTTAGCTTAATTTTAACAGGGAAATCGATCGGACATTGATTTTTCACTTTATAATTGATTGCTTTAATATATTTTAACTGTCAACCTATATCTTTCTACTTTTTTAGTGATTATGTAAGATTTTTATATTTCCAAACTCATTGCTTAAACTAAGAAAATTTCGTTATTAATTTCTTTTAATTGATGGATGGGAATATTTTCTTTCATTATTCTCATTTTTATTACATTTAATAAGGAAGTGCATTGAACTAGCTTAACAGTTCGAGATATGAGTCTTACACTGTTTCGAAAAGTATGACTTCGTTAGCTGTTTTAATTTAAGGGTTAAGTATCTACTACTACTGTTACTTAACTGTGATAGTTGCAGTTTTGTTACATCTCACATCCATTTTTATACCCTTCACATGTGAATCAGGGTATATTGACTTTGTCATAAATCTGTAACGCCTTAAAGGAATGATGGGAGACCCCATAAACTATATATCAAAATGATCAGGACGAGCTCAGGAATTGATTTCCGGTGTCCGTCCGTCCGTCTGTCCGTCTGTCTGTTTCAACACGATTTCCGGCCAAACTGCTGAACCGATCTTGATGAAACTTTCACAGATTGCTTAGATCATGTCGGGTTTGTTCACTATGAAATTTCATCCCGATCGGAGCATTCTACGATATAGCCACCATATAAATTTACCATATCAACACGATTTCCGGCCAAACTGCTGAACCGATCTTGGTGAAACTTTAACAGATTGCTTAGATCATGTCGGGTTTGTTCACTATGAAATTTCATCCCGATCGGAGCATTCTACGACATAGCCACCATACAAATTTACAATATCAACACGATTTCCGGCCAAACTGCTGAACCGATCTTGATGAAACTTTAACAGATTGCTTAGATCATGTCGGGTTTGTTCACTATGAAATTTCATTTCGATCGGAGCATTCTACGACATAGCCACCATACAAATTTACCATATCGTACTATCAATTGTTGTCTCTGTCGTGCACTTTCAAGTACCTACATGTCAAATTGTTGTTGTTGCACACGAACAAGTAAATGACGCTCAAGAGTAAAAATATTAGCGAAAAATTACCAACAACTGCACAGAAACATAAGAGGGGGAGCATTGATTTGGCTGTGTGAAGGGTATCATAGTCTTGGCATAGCCAAAATTAACTATGCGCCACTATGTTTTTCTTTCTTTTATTTATTTATTTATTTATTTTTTTTTTTTTGTAGGTGCTTTATTAATTTTAATAAGAACAAAACCTTTTTGTTCTAGATGCCATGTTTTTAGGTCTTATTTTTTCATTTAATTATTATAATTATTTCTTAAAGAGATTCATTTTCTTTATTGCTCAAAACTTATTGTCGCTAAAGGATTTGTAATTCATTGATCTGAGATATTTCGTAAATTCATGAAACCATTGAAATGTGCTCTATTATTCTTGAACCTTGCATTAATCTTGAATTTGGATGGCAAAATAAGGTTGTGATGTACTAAAGCTCGAGATGACGTAAAAGTCGGTATTTAACATAACGGGCATAAAATAATGTACGTTTACTATCACCGGATTGGTTTATACCCACTAAATATTGGTATTTTCAGTTTTTTTTTTTTTCTTTCTTTGGTTTAATCGTTTTATACACCCTAACTCTTGATCTTGTGTTTTGATTTTAGATTAGGGTCTGATTTTATTGTATAATGTTTGTGGAGGAGGCTCCAAAGAATAAGATTTGATGTGGTAATTGTATGGTATGATTTGTTCTTCTTTTTTTTTGTGGTTGTATTGTAGATCACTTCTTGTGTTTATGTTAAACTAATAAAAAGAGCGCAATCAAGTCATTTACAATAATTTTCACTAGCTTAGGATTCATGGTCTTAAGACCGTTTAGACTTCATGGTAAATAGTTTTTGCAAGGCTATTTTCTATTATGATTCTTGTGGGTTATAATTCGTACATTAAAAGAACGATATAAAGTTGTTCTTGTTTAGGTCCACAATCTATTTTCTTGGTCCATTTTCCTTGTCATAGAATACAGCAGGGAGTAAGATTTAAAAGTAGTATGTCATTCCATTCTGGTAATATTATTATTATACTCGATACCGAAGGTAAAGAGTATATTGGTTTTGTGCAATGTCCGTCATGGTGTCTGTCCGTCTGTCCGTCTGTCCGTCCGTATGGTTGCAAGTTTTTTCCTTCAAGCTAGAGACTTGAAACTTTCCAATTCTCTTTATCTATGGGATAGTAAATGAAAGTGTCAAGATGGGGGTTCTACGATTACTGGGGGGCTGGCAAATCGATAAATTCGATAACTCAAAACTGATAAATCCACATATTTCGCACATCCTTACAGCTATAAGTACCAAATTTGGTAAGAAGATAGCTATTAGCAACCCCCAAAAAAAACAGCATCAAAAATTTTGGAGCCACGCCCTCCCATTCCGCCCCCAGCCCACCCCCCGCATTTTAAAGTCAAAATAGCCCATATCTCCCACAGTTTTTGAGCTATAGCCACCAAATTTGGTGCCAAGATAGGTGATGATGACCCCCTAAAAACCGCACCAAAAGTTTGGATGCCACGCCCACCGATACTGCCCTAGCCGCCCCCATCCACCCCAACGCTTCGTCAAAAACGGGAATGCGTGTATCTTCCAGAGTTGTGGAGCTAGAGCCTCCAAATTTGATGGGAAGATAGCTGTTAACGACCTCCAAAAAACTGCATCAAAGTTATGGAGCCACGCCCTCCATTTCGCCCCCCTTACACCACTTTTTACAATTTTCGAGCTAGAGTCACCAAATTTGGTATATAGATAGCAATTGACATTCCACAAATATTTGCATCAAAAATTTGGATGCCACGCCCACCCATACCACCCCCAACCCCCCTTTCCACAATTTTAACAAATTTCGAGCTAGAGTCACCAAATTTGGTATGAAGATAGCAATTGATATTTCACAAAGATCTGCATCAAAAATTTGGATACCACGCCCACCCATACCGCCCCCAGCCCCCCTTTCCACACTTATTACAAATTTCGAGCTAGAGTTACCAAATTTGTAATGAAGATAGCAATTGACATTTCACAAAGATCTGCAACAAACATTATGATGCCTCAACTACCCATACTGCCCCCAGCCCCCCCACCCTGTCCCTACATTATACAAACTTTGAGCTAGAGTCACCAAATTTGGAAGGAATATAGCTGGTGGCATCCCCATCTGCATCGGAGAATCTTTACGGTTGCGTACACCCCTGCCGCATTCGTTCCCCTTTGCAATCGGGCCTCTTTTTACCGGTTTTAATACTGGTATCGAGTATGCCGCAGTCGGTTGCGTCCGACTGCAACGTTTCTACTTGTTTATTTTATTCTTTTATGTTATTTGACTTTATATATTGCCTTTAAATTTAAGGGTTTTGCCTCTCAATTTTTGAACCGAGACATAGTATTTTTATTATTAACGTAAGCATCCTTGATCCCAGATAGTATGTTTATTCTTGATCAATATTTAGATCAGCACCGTAGGCTTCCTAGATCTGTGTGTCTGTATCTATGCAAACTATTTTATCAGCTTTTAGGTATCGAGATTAAATTTTGCTCAGAATCTAATCGCTGCCTTAAACACATGAGTGTTACAACTTTCACACTTAAGGAGCATTAGATCTTTTCGTTTTAAAGAGTTTACTATTTGACGCTTTTAAGAACAATTTGCTTGCCTGAGCTGGGTAGGCTATACAGTTAAAACATTTAGTGGAAAGATGGAACTGTCTTATAGAATTTCTTATACATTATTCGTTGCTTCTTTCCCTATCGCTTATTCTCACGCACTTTGAGATTATAACATTACTTAATGGAATGTGCTGTATGTTCCTGATTGTTTGCTGATTATTGTTGTTAATTATTATTTTGTTTATTTATTTCTTTTACTTCCATATAGTATTTTTCTCTTATGTTTCTTTTTTCGCTTCACTTCTATACTTACTTTAATAATTTATCATATGTTTCCTCTAATTTATATTCAATCGCCCTTTAATTGACAAAAACTGGGTGGCGGTAAGCTGTTAAAAACGGAAGGCAATTAATCTATAAAACTGATGGAACGGAACAGTTGTGATTATTTTTCATTTAAAAATAAAAGTAGGCTGTTAAAATAAATATTTACTTATATTAAATTAAAATTTGAATTGATTTTTAGTAAACCGGCTTTTTTTCGAAAATGTAGCTTTTAAAAGAATATATTAAGCTCATATCATATTTATTTAGATTTTCACATTGAGGTAACATCAGCCCAAGTCCCTCGATAGTGAGCTGCCGTTTACAGACGGTGAAGAGTCAAACACTCATCATCATCATTTGCCCCCTACGGCGAAGCGATCCTCACCTGAACCATCACTCGTACACACATAAATAACTTTTACCTAGATAAGGTACGGTTTGCGTCTAGCCGTCTTATTTGAATAGTTCTGTTCTACTCTGCACCGATTTTGGATCCCCTGATTTCTATTATTCCCAGCTACTTTCCTAGGCTCACACCTTTAAATTCTAACACACCAGCCCACATAACATATTATTTGGATATAAAAACATTAGACAATGACTATCAAGTACCAAGAGCTATTTAAACAAGTGGAAACGTTGCAGTCGGACGCAACCGACTGCGGCATACTCGATACCAGTATTAAAACCGGTAAAAAGAGGCCTGATTGCAAAGGGGTACGGATGCGGCAGGGGTGTAAGCTGCCTTAAAGATTCTCCGATGCAGATGGGGATGCCACCAGCTATATTCCTTCCGAATTTCGTGACTCTAGCTCAAAGTTTGTAAAATGTAGGGAAAGGGGGGCTGGGGGCGGTATGGGTGGGCGTGGCATCAAAATTTTTGTTGCAGATCTTTGTTAAATGTCAATTGCTATCTTCATACCAAATTTGGTGACTCTAGCTCGAAGTTTGTAAAAAGTGGGGAAAGGGGGGCTGGGGGCGGTATAGGTGGGCGAGGCATCCAAATTTTTGATGCAGATCTATGTGGAATGTCAATTGCTATCTACATACCAAATTTGGTGAATCTAGCTCGAAGTTTGTAAAAAGTGGGGAAAGGTGGGCTGGGGGCGGTATGGGTGGGCGAGGTATCCAAATTTTTGATGCAGATCTATGTGGAATGTCAATTGCTATCTTCATACCAAATTTGGTGACTCTAGCTCGAAAATTGTAAAAAGTGGGGAAGGGGGGGCGAAATGGGGGGCGTGGCTCCAAAACTTTGATGCAGTTTTTTGGGGGTCGTTAGCAGCTATCTTCCCTCCAAATTTGGAGGCTCTAGCTCCACAACTCTGGAAGATACACGCATTCCCGTTTTTGACGAAGCGTTGGGGTGGATGGGGACGGCTAGGGCAGTATTGGTGGGCGTGGCATCCAAACTTTTGATGCAGTTTTTAGGGGGTCATCATCACCTATCTTGGCACCAAATTTGGTGGCTATAGCTCAAAAACTGTGGGAGATATAGTCTTTTTTGACTTTAAAATGCGGGGGGGCTGGGGGCGGAATGGGGGGCGTGGCTCCAAAATTTTTGATGCAGTTTTTTGGAGGTTGCTAATAGCTATCTTCTAACCAAATTTGGTACTTCTAGCTGTAAGGATGTGCGAAATATGTGGATTTATCGGTTTTGGGTTATCGAATTTATCGATTTGCCAGCCCCCCAGTTATCGTAGAACCCCCATCTTGACACTTTAATTTACTATCCCATAGATAAAGAGAATTGGAAAGTTTCAAGTCTCTAGCTTGAAGGGTGTGGAAAAAACTTGCATGCATACGGACGGACAGACGGACAGACGGACAGACACCATGACGGACATTGCACAAAACCAATATACTCTTTACCTTCGGTATCGAGTATAAAAATTTATAAAGTATTCGGAGGAAATTTGATCGAACAATGCAACACCCAAAATTGTTATTATGGCTTACATTAATCGTGAAGTCATAGTCGAGTCTACTACGTACTACACATTTTTCCATGAGTTGTTCCCATTTAAAGCCCCTATCAATTTATCCGTTTTTTCTTATAATTATTTTTTCAACCAAGTGTGTGCGTACCTTTTTTTTTCCATTTTCTCTTTTTAGAAAATGTCTTTAAGTTCGGCACCCTCATCGTCATTCAATATGTATGTTATAGGGATTTTATTTTGTATTTCTATTATTGAAAAGTTTAAGTTTTCCGGTTTGGTGAGCAGCCCTTCTCATTAAAATATTATGTTTACTTATACACACATAATCATTTGCAAAGATTTTTATATGACTAAAGACAATGTCTTCAAACATTTTAACAATTATAAGATTTACTTTTATGTATGTAATTTTAGCTGTCCTATTATATTGCTGATTGTTCTAACTAAACAATTGATTGAACATTACCTCCATAATGTCTTTTAAACGTATATTTGATTGAGTTTTCGATAATCACTACTTATTCAATTTTTTAGATCGTACCCGACTCACGTTAATATAGCAGGGTACGACAAAATAAGCACGCAAGCAAGGTTGAGGGCAGTGACACTCCTAAAAGGGTTTGAGCCGAAGTGTGACGTAGAAAAAGGTACAAAAAAGGCAGGAGCTAACGAAAAGCGAGAGTCTTTAGCGGGAAGCGAGCTGAACGAAGACATCTGATCTCAGGCAAAACAAATGTTTATCGGGAGAGAGAATCCTCCTTTCACATTATAGCAGTATGCGTAGCCTTTACAAGGAAACGAAGTTTCTTTTCTTAGAACAACATATCAACCGTATTAGAGGCTAAGAAACCCTCAACTCATCAAAAAATACTTGCTCTCGAACAGTGTCCATGTCCGATGGAAGAGTTATAGAACTAGAAGGGGGCACAACAGACCTCTCAGGTACCAAATCATTCATCGACGATGAAAGCCAACGAATGTACTGACGCAATACTGCTGCGTTTCGTACTATAACTTTAATTTAACATCCAAATGAAAGAACAAGTTCACAGTCGTGTTGATAAAAAACCGGGACTTAAAAGTACGCTATTGAATAGAGTTTAAATCTGTCAGCAATATCAATTCGTGATTTTTCGGTAGCCAACTGGCGTTCCCCAGGCAAATATTTTCTCTTTCAACTCCAATTCTAGAACCCATCCAATAATATTGAAAAGAGGTAAGCCAAGAAAACATAGAACAGGTGGCAGAACCCTGCGCGCGTTGCTACGCCACCGACTAAACTTAATCTGAAGAAAAGACACTTCACTTTGTAGAGTTACTATTTTGTTTTTTTTTCAATTGTGACTTTGCAGCGTTTCGCTTCAATTCGATATTTGCTGTGGTATACACAAATATTTCTTCTCGTCGTTCGGTTTCAGTCTGCAGCCTTCTTTCCCGGTGTTCAGTTGTCAGTTGTCAGCCGAACAGGCCTGAGTAGTACGTGCATTCATTCGATCAGTTTCTAATCTCACTTTCGCTATTCAGATGATTCTGGTGAATTCCTGCGGCATATACTCAGGAGATTTTCCACCATTAATGCTCGTTGCTTGTCTGATTCCGAGGCAAGCAGTGCTCTTACGGCAATGTTAAAGGTGTAGATCTGCCAATTGCTTTTCGCTTTGGAGGTGAAAATCAAAATTCGAGAGCCGACTCTCAAATAACTGGCAGGACTGAATGTGAGAATTTTAGCTACAAAACTAATGTCCAGCGGCAGAGCCAACGAATAGCTCGCGGGCAGAGGCAGAACCTTCGACAGAACTTTGACCTAACATTGAGTCTGCACAGCGTTGGCCGGCGAGTGTCAGGTGCAGCCGCATCCGATCGAATATCCGAGTCGACATTCTTTCCCTTGCATGCAATGTCTGCATGCACTGCAAGATAAGCATTCGAGCATTTTTGAAATTATTTCGACTTCTCGCGAATTACTGGCTAGACTGCCTGTGAGAATTTCTAGCTTCACTTTCCATAGCAAGTAGATTTTTTAAATTGGCTACTGTCATATAGAAAATTAATAAACGCGAGTTTCGGAACGCGACATTAAACTCCACCAACTATGTATTCTGTGCTCCAACGCACACACGCACATTGTTTTGATAGATATGATCTATGACGTTAGGAACACACCTACATTGCTTAGACAACAGTGAGTTCTTGTAATTTAATATGATCTTTATACCATTGCAATAAAGCTCAAATTGACTACGTTTTAGTTATAAATCATTTGTATGGGAAAAAGAAATGGGCTATTTTTAGGAGTGTCACTGCCCTCAACCTTGCTTGCGTGCTTATTTTGTCGTACCCTGCTATATTAACGTGAGTCGGGTACGATCTAAAAAATTGAATAAGTAGTGATTATCGAAAACTCAATCAAATATACGTTTAAAAGACATTATGGAGGTAATGTTCAATCAATTGTTTAGTTAGAACAATCAGCAATATAATAGGACAGCTAAAATTACATACATAAAAGTAAATCTTATAATTGTTAAAATGTTTGAAGACATTGTCTTTAGTCATATAAAAATCTTTGCAAATGATTATGTGTGTATAAGTAAACATAATATTTTAATGAGAAGGGCTGCTCACCAAACCGGAAAACTTAAACTTTTCAATAATAGAAATACAAAATAAAATCCCTATAACATACATATTGAATGACGATGAGGGTGCCGAACTTAAAGACATTTTCTAAAAAGAGAAAATGGAAAAAAAAGGTACGCACACACTTGGTTGAAAAAAATAATTATAAGAAAAAACGGATAAATTGATAGGGGCTTTAAATGGGAACAACTCATGGAAAAATGTGTAGTACGTAGTAGACTCGACTTCACGATTTAATGTAAGCCATAATAACAGTTTTTGGTGTTGCATTGTTCGATCAAATTTCCCCCGAATACTTTATAAATTTTTTAAATAGCTCTTGGTACTTGATAGTCATTGTCTAATGTTTTTATATCCAAATAATATGCTATGTGGGCTGGTGTGTTAGAAGTTAAAGGTGTGAGCCTAGGAAAGTAGCTGGGAATGTATTTTAATCATAACAATTTTCTGCAGCGATATTTTTTTATTTTTTTTTTATTTGTATTTTTCTTTTCTTTTAATAAATTAAATAAAAATGTCGGTCTGCTGCTATGCGAATTGTCAAGTCCGCGCAAACTCTAAAATGGGTTTTGTCTGCTGCTGGATGTGCACAAATGTTGCTCATGAGCAATGTGCTGGCATTAATGGCCGTATCTCCGACATCATGAAGGTTACTAATTTAGAGTGGTCATGTTTGGAGAAAAAAAAAGACATTGCAAGCTTTATAGAAACTCAACTTGGCTTAGAGGGCGTTTTCTGCCAGTTGAATAAACTGTGTGAAAAATTCTCATCGGTTCAAAGAAACCTTAACGAGAAAAATCTCGTAATGGATTCTCCAAAGCGTAAAAAGGCCAACGTTGGGCAGTTATCGGGCTCTGTGATGTCCGAAAATACTCCAAACGCTCCGATACCACAGCGTAAAATAAATAAAGTAAATTAAAATCTTCACGTCCCTCCTACTAAAATTATCGAGAACTTAGATGATATACCAATAACTCCCATGGATATTGTGTTATCTGATCCCGATCCTTCGGTTCCTTTGGTGGTTAGTAGTGTTGATGTTAATCAACAAAAAAACTCTATCAAACTTAAAGAGCCAAATATTCAATTATCCGAGACTGAGTCTTCCAAACCAGCCTCAGTGGAGGATATAATTAAAAAATTTATTGCTGTTCCACCTAAAAAACAAATATTTGTTTCAAGGCTTCCCCCCTGATTTAACATCAGATGATGTCAAGTTCTATATAAAGGCCAAATCGAATGCCAATTTAACGGTGGAGAAATTCAAATTTGCTTATGATCGGAACATTTCGTCGTTTAAAATCAGTGTTTCGAATCAAGATTTTTGCACTATATGCTGGAAAGAATTTTGGCCAGAACACATAATTGTGAAAGAGTATACTGCAAGGAAGAAAAAAATCGGCCCCCGATTGTATCTACCCTTCCGGTGGTTGGTTCTAAGGTAACTCTGCCAATTACTGATAGTTCAAAAAACTAACATCCTCCTTCTTACTTGGCTATCAGAATGTAAGAGGTCTTTGTAGTAAACTCACTAGTTTATACCTTAATAGTCTTTCTTTCGCTTTCCATGTCATTGCCTTTACTGAAACGTGGTTAAGGCAAGACATTCTCAATTCCGAAATTCTATGTAGTACATATTCTATTTACAGAAAAGACCGTACTCTTCGGCGTGGTGGTGGAGTACTTATTGCTGTGAATGTAGACTTTCCTTCTGAAACAGTCGAATTAGATAGTTCTTTTGATATAGAGTTTATTGCTGTAAAGCTTAATATTTACGGTATTAACATTTTTATCACTTGTTCGTATATACCTCCTTCCTCTGATCTCTCTATCTATAAGACACATCTATCTGCTATCCATTCTGTCTGTGCCTTGCTTTCTGATCGCGATTTTCTTGTAGTTCTTGGTGATTTGAACATTGCTGAAGCTACTTGGATTTCTTCTCCTGACTCTGGTGCCCTGACTCCCGCGGCCCCGAATGAATTTTTAATCGAACTACTTGGGATGTCATTGAGTCAAATTAATGCTATCCCAAATTCTCTTAATAAAATGCTTGATCTGATTTTTGTTTTGGATTCATCATCTTCATCCGTTTCCCGTTCCCGGCCTATACCTTATCCCGAAGACTTATACCATCCTATGTTGGAGCTATTGATTAATTTACCTTCCCGGACGCGTTGCAATATCAAGATGCCTTTGAGTCGAGTTCGTCAATTTCGGAAAACTGATTTTGAGGGACTCGCTCTGCTTTTATCCCAAACTGACTGGTCTCCCCTCTACGAGTCTGACGACTTGGACGTGGCAATCAGTATTTTTTATAATACCTTACATTCTTTATTTGATTTATGTGTCCCGGTTGGTAAGCTAAACAGGTCTAACAAACCTGTGTGGTTTACCCGAGAGTTGACAATTCTCAAAAATCGTAAATCTAAACTATACAAGAGATTTAGAAAAAACGGCTCATCGGTAGCCTATTCTGCATACTTGATTGCTCGTGCCAGTTTTGATATCTTAAATAACCAATGTTATAAGAATTTCAGCAGGATCCAAAGCGGTTTTTTGATTTTGTTAATGCGAAACGTAGGTCATCGACACTCCCAACGGAAGTATTCTTTGAGGAAACGAAGGCCAATTCTGATCAGGAGATTGCAAATATATTTGCCCAATTTTTTCAAACGACTTATAGCTCTTTTCAATCTCAAGTCGATTTGCCTTACCCTTATCGGGTAAATAGCTCGAATCGCATCTTTGGACTGAAAATCACTGAAAACTCACTTTTAAATAATCTACATGGTTTGAAACCTATATTTTCCCCAGGACCTGACGGAGTGCCAAGCTGCGTGCTTAGACACTGTGCTCATGGTCTTTTAAAGCCGTTGCTTAAAATGTTTAACTTGTCCCTGGAGTTAGGCTCCTTTCCAAAAATTTGGAAAGAGTCATTTATTATTCCTCTCCATAAAAAAGGAAACAAATCTAATGTTCAAAATTATAGGGGTATCTCCAAGTTGTCTGCTATTCCTAAGATTTTTGAAAAATTAATAACCTCCCATCTTCAACACCTTTGCAAATCTATTATTTCACCGTGCCAGCACGGATTTATGAAACAAAGATCTACTACCACTAACTTGATAGAATTTACTTCATTTGTTATCAAGGTTTTTCAGGACAAATTGCAGACTGATGTTATTTATACTGATTTTAGTAAGGCTTTCGACTCTGTAGATCATCGTCTTCTTATACATAAACTAGAACTCTTGGGCTTTTCAAATATTCTAGTTCTTTGGATTAAAGACTACCTAACTCTTAGAACTCAGAGGATTTTATTTAAAGGGTCCGTTTCCAAGACGGTTCAGGTCACTTCAGGCGTTCCACAGGGTAGTCATCTTGGTCCTTTGTTATTTATTTTGTTTAAAAACGATCTTCCATCAGTTATAAAGTTCTCTCGGGTTTTGATGTACGCTGATGAGGTAAAATTATGCACGTCGGCTGCAACTCCCCTTGCTGCTCAACAGCTTCAAAGAGATTTAGACAACTTTCAAATGTGGTGTAAAGTAAATTTTTTAAATCTTAATTGCAGTAAATGTAAAGTAATGTCATTTTTTAGATATTTGCCCTTTTTATACTCGATACCGAAGGTCTTTATATTGAGTATATTGAGTTTGTGCAATGTCCGTCATGGTGTCCGTCCGTCTGTCCGTCTGTATGTGTCCAACTTTTTTCCACACCCTTCAAGCTAGAGACTTGAAACTTTCCAATTCTCTTTATCTATGGGATAGTAAATTAAAGTGTCAAGATGGGGGTTCTACGATAACTGGGGGGCTGGCAAATCGATAAATTCGATAACTCAAAACCGATAAATCCACATATTTCACACATCCTTACAGCTAGAACTATCAAATTTGGTAAGAAGGTAGCTACTAGCAACCCCCAAAAAACTGCATCAAAAATTTTGGAGCCACGACCCTCTATTCCGCCCCCAGCCCCCCCGCGTTTTAAAGTCAAAAAAGCCTATATCTCCCAAAGTTTTTGAGCTATAGCCACCAAATTTGGTGCCAAGATAGGTGATGATGACCCCCCAAAAACTGCATCAAAAGTTTGGATGCCACGCCCACCAATACTGCCTTAGCCGCCCCCATCCGCCCCAGAGCTTCGTCAAAAACGGGAAAGCGTGTATCTTCTAGAGTTGTGATGCTAGAGCCACCAAATTTGGAAAGAAGATAGCTGGCAACGACCCCCAAAAATCTGCATCAAAGTTTTGGAGCCACGCCCACACATTTCGCCCCCAGCCCCCCCGCATTTTGAAATCAGAAATGGCTATATCTCCCACAGTTTTTGAGCTAGAGCCACCAAATTTGGTGCCAAGATAGGTGATGATGACCCCCAAAAACTGCATCAAAAGTTTGGATGCCACGCCCACCGATTTTGACCTAGCCGCCCCCCATCCGCCCCAACGCTTCGTCAAAAACGGCAATGCGTGTATCTTCCAGAGTTGTGGAAGTAGAGCCACCAAATTTGGTAGGAAGACAGCTGGCAACGACCCCCAAAAATCTGCATCAAAGTTTTGAAGCCACGCCCACCCATTTCGCCCCTCTTTCCATACCTTTTACAACATTTTAGCTAGAGTCACCAAATTTGGTATGAAGATAGCAATTGACATTCCAGATAGATCTGCATCAAAAGTTTGGATGCCACGCCCACCGATTTTGCCCTAGCCGCCCCCCATCCGCCCCAACGCTTCGTCAAAAACGGCAATGCGTGTATCTTCCAGAGTTGTGGAAGTAGAGCCACCAAATTTGGTAGGAAGACAGCTGGCAACGACCCCCAAAAATCTGCATCAAAGTTTTGAAGCCACGCCCACCCATTTCGCCCCTCTTTCCATACCTTTTACAACATTTTAGCTAGAGTCACCAAATTTGGTATGAAGATAGCAATTGACATTCCAGATAGATCTGCATCAAAAATTTGGATGCCACGTCCACCCATACCACCCCCAGCCCCCCTTTCCGCACCTTTTACAATATTTCGAGCTAAAGTCACCAAATTTGGTTTGAAGATAGCAATTGACATTCCAGATAGATCTGCATCAAAAATTTGGATGCCACGCCCACCCATACCGCCCCCAGCCCCCCCTACCACACTTTTTACAAACTTCGAGCTGGAGTCACCAAATTTGGTATGTAGATAGCAATTGACATTCCACATAGATCTGCATCAAAAATTTGGATGCCTCGCCTACCCATACCGCCCCCAGCCCCCCTTTCCGCACTTATTACAAATTTCGAGCTAGAGTCACCAAATTTGGTATGAAGATAGCAATTGACATTTCACAAAGATCTGCAACAAAAATTTTGATGCTACAACTATCCATACCGCCCCCAGCCCCCCCCCTTTCCCTACATTTTACAAACTTTGAGCTAGAGTCACCAAATTTGGAAGGAATATAGCTGGTGGCATCCCCATCTGCATCGGAGAATCTTTAAGGCAGCGTACACCCCTGCCGCATCCGTACCCCTTTGCAATAAGGCTTCTTTTTACCGGGTTTAATACTGGTTACGAGTATACCGCAGTTGGTTGCGTCCGACTGCAACGTTTCCACTTGTTTTCCTTGTATTCTTTATATGCACGTATTTAATTGCTTATCTATCCTATGGCCTCGACCTTGCAGCAAAGCAAATGAGCGAATTAATACCAACATACATACAGTACGACCTCGGTTAAAATTTGGCCAGTTGCGAAAACTGAGGTGAAATTTTCTGGTGGCCAAACGACCTTTTTTAATAAAAAGAGGCCTTCGCTTACCTTTAAATTAAATTAAATCGAATAAGACTATGTTTAAAGCAAGAATTTCATATTGTTTTATTTATTTTTTGAAAAATTGAGAAATTGGCAAATTACGCTCTCTTTGTTTTAGAAACCACGCGTACAATGATTTCTCCATATTATCATTTTCGCAAGCATGTAAAAAAAAAAAAAAGAGAACGAAAGAAAAGTGATTAAAACGAACTTAAACAAACGATTTCCTTAGCAAGTTGCGTAATGAGGTAATTTTTTTTTAAAGTGCGTTAACAGAGTCAACAGTGTTGCAATAATCGAGGAGTTGCGTGTAACGAGGGTTGCGTTAACCGAGGTCGTACTGTATATATATATATATATATATATATATATATGCCGTTTTTGTGGTATCTAGGCATTGAATTGATTTTTGATTTTTGTTTCAGCTACCATAAGCATCAATTCAAATTTTAATTTAATATAAGTAAATATTTATTTTAACAGCCTACTTTTATTTTTAAATGAAAAAATAATCACAACTGTTCCGTTCCATCAGTTTTATAGATTAATTGCCTTCCGTTTTTAACAGCTTACCGCCACCCAGTTTTTGTCAATTAAAGGGCGATTGAATATAAATTAGAGGAAACATATGATAAATTATTAAAGTAAGTATAGAAGTGAAGCGAAAAAAGAAACATAAGAGAAAAATACTATATGAGATGTAAAAGAAATAAATAAACAAAATAATAATTAACAACAATAATCAGCAAACAATCAGGAACATACAGCAAATTCCATTAAGTAATGTTATAATCTCAAAGTGCGTGAGAATAAGCGATAGGGAAAGAAGCAACGAATAATGTATAAGAAATTCTATAAGACAGTTCCATCTTTCCACTAAATGTTTTAACTGTATAACCTACCCAGCTCAGGCAAGCAAATTGTTCTTAAAAGCGTCAAATAGTAAACTCTTTAAAACGAAAAGATCTAATGCTCCTTAAGTGTGAAAGTTGTAACACTCATGTGTTTAAGGCAGCGATTAGATTCTGAGCAAAATTTAATCTCGATACCTAAAAGCTGATAAAATAGTTTGCATAGATACAGACACACAGATCTAGGAAGCCTACGGTGCTGATCTAAATATTGATCAAGAATAAACATACTATCTGGGATCAAGGATGCTTACGTTAATAATAAAAATACAATGTCTCGGTTCAAAAATTGAGAGGCAAAACCCTTAAATTTAAAGGAAATATATAAAGTCAAATAACATAAAAGAATTAAATAAAAAATGAAATAACAACATAATAAAAACAAAATAATAATATTACCAGAATGGAATGACATACTACTTTTAAATCTTACTCCCTGCTGTATTCTATGACAAGGAAAATGGACCAAGAAAATAGATTGTGGACCTAAACAAGAACAACTTTATATCGTTCTTTTAATGTACGAATTATAACCCACAAGAATCATAATAGAAAATAGCCTTGCAAAAACTATTTACCATGAAGTCTAAACGGTCTTAAGACCATGAATCCTAAGCTAGTGAAAATTATTGTAAATGACTTGATTGCGCTCTTTTTATTAGTTTAACATACACACAAGAAGTGATCTACAATACAACCACAAAAAAAAAGAAGAACAAATCATACCATACAATTACCAAATCAAATCTTATTACTTGGAGCCTCCTCCACAAACAGTATACAATAAAATCAGACCCTAATCTAAAATCAAAACACAAGATCAAGAGCTAGGGTGTATAAAACGATTAAAACAAAGAAAGAAAAAAAAAAAAACTGAAAATACCAATATTTAGTGGGTATAAACCAATCCGGTGATAGTAAACGTACATTATTTTATGCCCGTTATGTTAAATACCGACTTTTACGTCATCTCGAGCTTTAGTACATCACAACCTTATTTTGCCATCCAAATTCAAGATTAATGCAAGGTTCAAGAAGAATAGAGCACATTTCAATGGTTTCATGAATTTACGAAATATCTCAGATCAATGAATTACAAATCCTTTAGCGACAATAAGTTTTGAGCACTAAAGAAAATGAATCTCTTTAAGAAATAATTATAATAATTAAATGAAAAAATAAGACTAATAACATGGCATCTATAACAAAAAGGCTTTGTTCTTATTAAAATTAATAAAGCACCTACAAAAAAAAAAAAAAAATAAATAAATGAAAGAAAAAAATGGATGTGAGATGTAACAAAACTGCAACTATCACAGTTAAGTAACAGTAGTAGTAGATACTTAACCCTTAAATTAAAACAGCTAACGAAGTCATACTTTTCGAAACAGTGTAAGACTCATATCTCGAACTGTTAAGCTAGTTCAATGCACTTCCTTATTAAATGTAATAAAAATGAGAATAATGAAAGAAAATATTCCCATCCATCAATTAAAAGAAATTAATAACGAAATTTTCTTAGTTTAAGCAATGAGTTTGGAAATATAAAAATCTTACATAATCACTAAAAAAGTAGAAAGATATAGGTTGACAGTTAAAATATATTAAAGCAATCAATTATAAAGTGAAAAATCAATGTCCGATCGATTTCCCTGTTAAAATTAAGCTAACGTATTAAGGGTAATAATACAATCTATCTCGTTTTAAGCGTAAAGTCTAGTCAAAATAGCTAACAACATAACATAAAATTTTTAAAAATCAAAAGAATACTTAGTTGATGAAAACGATTAAGTATTACACAAATTAAGATAGGGTATCAGACAACATCAATAGAAGAATTTTTGAAGTCAGTAAATGAGTACAAAACACATTCTTTATACATTTTTATCGTAAGTAGCATACTGGGAAAGAGAATAGTAAAAACCGTTTGTATAAAAAACAAGTAGAAACGTTGCAGTCGGACGCAACCGACTGCGACATACTCGATACCAGTATTAAAACCGGTAAAAATAGGCCTGAATGCAAAGGGGTACGGATGCGGCAGGGGTGTACGCTGCCTTAAAGATTCTCCGATGCAGATGGGGATGCCACCAACTATTAGCCTTCCAAATTTGGTGACTCTAGCTCAAAGTTTGTAAAATGTAGGGAAAGGGGGGGCTGGGGGCGGTATGGGTAGTTGTGGCATCAAAATTTTTTTGCAGATCTTTGTGAAATGTCAATTGCTATCTTCATACCAAATTTGGTGACTCTAGCTCGAAATTTGTAAAAAGTTGGGAAAGGGGGGTTGGGGGTGGTATGGGAGGGCGTGGCATCCATATTTTTGATGCAGATCTTTGTGAAATATCAATTGCTATCTTCATACCAAATTTGGTGAATCTAGCTCAAAATTTGTAAAAATTGGGGAAAGGGGGGTTGGGGGTGGTATGGGTGGGCGTGGCATCCAAATTTTTGATGCAGATCTTTGTGAAATATCAATTGCTATCTACATACAAAATTTGGTGACTCTAGCTCGAAGTTTGTAAAAAGTGGGAAAAGGGGGGTTGGGGGTGGTATGGGTGGGCGAGGTATCCAAATTTTTGATGCAGATCTATGTGGAATGTCAATTGCTATCTTCATACCAAATTTGGTGACTCTAGCTCGAAAATTGTAAAAAGTGGAGAAAGGGGGGCGAATTGGAGGGCGTGGCCCCAAAACTTTGATGCAGATTTTTGGGGGTCGTTGCCAGCTATCTTCTTACCAAATTTGGTGGCTTTAGCTCCACAACTCTGGAAGATACATTCATTCCCGTTTTTGACGAAGCGTTGGGGTGGATGGGGGAGACTAGGGCAGTATCGGTGGGCGTGGTATCCAAACTTTTGGTGCAGTTTTTAGGGGGTCATCATCACCTATCTTGGCACCAAATTTGGTGGCTATAGCTCAAAAACTGTGGGAGATATAGCCATATCTGATTTCAAAATGCGGGGGGCTGGGGGCGTAATGGGTGGGCGTGGCTCCAAAACTTTGATGCAGATTTTTGGGGGTCGTTAACAGCTATCTTCCCACAAAATTGGTGGCGGGGGGCTGGGGGCGTAATGGGTGGGCGTGGCTCCAAAACTTTGATGCAGATTTTTGGGGGTCGTTAACAGCTATCTTCCCACCAATGGTGGCTATAGCTCAAAAACTGTGGGAGATATAGGCTTTTTGACTTAAAAAAGACGGGGGCTGGGGGCGGAATGGGGGGCGTGGCTCCAAAATTTTTGATGCAGTTTTTTGGGGGTTGCTAATAGCTATCTTCTTACCAAATTTGGTACTTATAGCTGTAAGGATGTGCGAAATATGTGGATTTATCGGTTTTGAGTTATCGAATTTATCGATTTGCCAGCCCCCCAGTTATCGTAGAACCCCCATCTTGACATTTTAATTTACTATCCCATAGATAAAGAGAATTGGAAAGTTTCAAGTCTCTAGCTTGAAGGGTGTCGAAAAAACTTGCAACCATACGGACGGACAGACGGACAGACGGACAGACACCATGACGGACATTGCACAAAACCAATATACTCTTTACCTTCGGTATCGAGTATAAAAACAATCCAGCTTCTTAGAACATCTTACTGTTTTCATTTTCTTTATTTTAGAAATTTAATTGATATGTGAGTTTGATGAAATAATTTAAGTCGAGTATAAAAAATAGTTTGACGGATATCTTAAATATGAAAAGTGTCATTTGACGAAAATCTTTTAGCGAGCAGACGGAAAGTTAAGGAAAAGATTATTTGTTAAGCCTAAAAGATTACCTTAAAGAATGTAAAAGCAAAATAAATTATTACTGAGATAGAACAGAATCGAATATATGGGTATTAAAAAAAAAAATAAATAAATATATAATAATAAATTCAATAAACGATGAAGTATAAATATTAAGATCTAAATAATTTTGTTGAAACATGATTTATTATACCAGCTACATGAACTTCTTTAAGCTTTCAAATAGTGACATACATAAAAGCATTCTTTGATATGTATATAGTGAGTACTAGAACTTAGACTTATAATATAGACTTAAAAAAGCTTTTTATCCAGCCGAAACAAAATCATGGAGTATGACTTGTGTGTTCTACCGGCTATAACTATATGTCATTAATATAAATGTTCGGTGTTTGTGTTTGCTTAATCCCTCAACGGAACAAGCTTAATATAATTCTCATATTTAACATACTGTAAAAATCTATGAAAAAACTAAATAAATTAAATTAAAACATACCTATAAGAAAAACATAATTTGATAGTTTCCTAACAAAGTAAAAAAAATTAAAAAGTTATACTAATTAGCTCTATACAAGTAACAGAAGTCAATGAAATAATCAAAACAGCTGTATGCAAATAAAGTTTAGCAACGTAAGTAGCGAACAAGTTGGGTGTGCGTTAGAAAGAGGGACATTTAATTAACATACCACCTGCATTTCATAGACGCTCGTGTATAGAATCGCATAAAGGAGCGTGTAATTTAATATAATAATATAAGAGGGTTCCCTTCCCCTATAGCACTTTCCCCCCCTCTAACACTTACTCCCTCTAACCCTAAATTTCTCTTTCTCCCTCTAACACTTTCCCCCTATTACACCTTCCCCCTATAACATTCCAATCTAAATCTGCAAGTCTCAATACTCTTGTTTAAAAGCAATGTTTTGATCTTGCTGCTGCTGCGTATAGGAAAATTCCCATCCCTTGCTTACAAAACCCTCACTTATTTTTTTTTTTTGTTTTTTTAGTACTATATTTTTTTGTGTTTTTTTTTTCCAAAATGAAAACCAATAAACAGAATTACAAATTAGACCGATGCTTTATTTGCAATTGTCACAAATCTTTGACCTGCTCACACCGAATGTGTTTGAACAACTAACAGAATGATATGCAAGCGGCGACATACAAAGCGGGCCGATGGTTAACGAATTAAGGTGTAAAGTAGACATCATAAAGGTGTAGAGTGAACATAACAGAATAACGTTAGATACTCTATAATGAGATAAGCATAGGGTATGCCGCACAGGGCAATTAATATGTACAAATGTTATTGTTGATCACGCGGCTGTTGCTGTTGCTGCTGCGAACATCCTCCCCCCGTTGAATGCACGCGTTCAACAGAGTCATTTAAGGGCAGCAAACATAGCTTCGCTGTTGCCCTTCGAAGCTGTCCAGTAGCGGTTTTTAGCTCTGCAACTCTTGGAACTCCGTCACGTCCAGGTAGAAGCTGAAGAACTCGAGCAAGTGGCCAGCGCATGGGTGGAAGATTCTCATCCTTGATGAGGACTAAGTCGCCGACACATAGTGGTTCAACGCGAGCTCTCCACTTAGTCCGTTCCTGAAGCAACGTCAGATATTCTTTTTGCCAACGATCCCAGAAGATCTGTTGCAAACGTGCCACCTGCTGCCAGCCATTCAAACGATTGAAGTTGATGCTGGACAAATCTGGCTCGATTATGTTTGTTGGTGGCCCACCAAGCAAAAAATGATTTGGTGTTAACACGTCTAGGTCCTCAGGATTCTCTGTAATGGGAACTAAGGGTCTAGAATTAATGATTGCGGTGATTTGATAAACAAGCGTTTGTAGTTCATCAAGATGGAGCGTGTTTCGACCAATAGAACGATGCAGGTGATACTTTGCACTCTTGACTGCGGCCTCCCAAAGTCCACCAAAGTGAGGAGAGCGAGGAGGAATGAAACGCCAGTCGATGTTGTCGGATAAGCAAAATCTTTGCACTGCATCCTGATGAGGGTCGCTTAGGAGAAGCTTTTTTAAATCCAGCAGCTCATTTTTGGCTCCAACGAAATTTGTAGCGTTATCTGACCAAATTTGACTTGGCATCCCACGAAGAGATATAAACCGCTTTAACGCGCCGATAAAGGTTGGTGTTGACAAATCCTTGGCAAGCTCCAGGTGTACGGCCTTGGTCTTGAAACAAATAAAGACGCTGATGTATGCCTTTATCGGAAGTCTACTACGAACTCCCGATTTGTAGAAGAAAGGTCCACAGTAGTCCACACCGGTAACATCAAAGGCTCGAGATCCTGTACACCGTTCTTTAGGAAGATCAGCCATGATATGCGTTAAAAGCCGGGGCCTTGCCCGAAAGCATCGAACGCATTTGTTGATGACTTTGGCTACTGTCTTCAAACCACCGATTGGCCAATACTGAAGCCGGATGTTAGCTAGAAGTGCACGAGGCCCAGCATGCAAGTCGCGTTCATGAAAATGTGTAATAACGGAGACAGTAACTGGATGTCCTTTGGGTAAGATGATTGGATGGCGAGACTCGAACGGCAAGTTTGAGTTTTTTAGACGACCGCAAACACGAACAAGTCCAAATTCATCGATGAACGGGCATAAGGATGCAATCGAACTGGAACCTTGCACTACTCCTTTTTCCTTCAGTTCCTTAAGGGTTTTGGCTTAGGCTTCGACATTGAATAAGCCTAATAAGCAATTGAGTGCCACTATGAACGTCACTCACGTAAAGCCCAGGATGTCGTATTCCTTTGACGAATTTGTATATGTAAGCGAATACACGTTGCAATCTGGAGAAGGAATTTACAAACTTGCAATCAGAGACGATATCTGATGATGGTGTGCTGACGACAAAGACCTTCTTTCGAACTTCCAGGCTTGGCTCAACGACAGCATGTACAAGAGGCCAGGAATCCTCATCCAAGGTCACGAATTGAGGACCATACAACCATAGATCCAATTGAGCAAGTTGACTCGGAAGCAATCCACGAGAAAGTATGTCTGCCGGGTTGACATTTGTGGGAACGTGACGCCATTGCATGTTGGCCGTCAACTCCTGAATAGCAGCTACTCGATTTGCGACGAATACATTAAATCGGGCAGGCTCATTGTGAATCCACGACAGAGCTATGGAAGAGTCTGACCAGCAGTAGAAAGAGCCATTGAAAAGTCCGGATTGGGCTATTTCAAACATTAGCTGAGCAAGCAGCCTGGCTCCAGATAGTTCCAACTTCGGTACGGTAAGTGTCTTCAGAGGCGCGACACGAGACTTCGAACAAAGTAGGTAGCTCGAAGGTTGCTCACCCTTTGATACGACATAAATGCAAGCTCCAAATGCGTCGATGCTGGCATCACAGAATCCGTGTACTTCTATAGAACAGTGCTGGGCGATAACGCAACGAGGAAACGATAGACGTGGAAAATTGTTGAAGCCATTGTATATCTCCATCCAAGCTGTGCTGAGGTCCAGTGGCAAGCTCTCGTCCCAATCAAGCTTCGCCTTCCACAAATGCTGCAAAAACACCTTTGCCTTCACAATAGCCGGTCCTATAAGGCCAAGAGGGTCGTAGAAGTGTGCTATCGCCGATAAAATAGAGCGTTTGCAAGGCTTTGCAACATGCTGCGCTGGAGCCGATGAAAACAGAAGCTGATCAGATCCAGGATCCCACAATAGGCCGAGCGTTTTAATGATGTTGCTGTCATCATCAAATTTGAGACAAGTTTCTCGTTCGGACTCAGGAACTCCTTCCAAAACTGTCGAATGGCTCGAGCAAAACTTTCGAAGCTGAAAGTTGCCTCGGGCAAGGAGCTTCGTTGTCTGTTGCATCTTCTCAATAGCCTCATCCACAGAATTCCCACCAGTTATCAAGTCATCGACGTAGAAATCATGCAAGACAGCTGACGCACCAAGGGGAAACAAATGTCCATCATCATGGGCTAATTGATGCATCGTCCGAACTGATAGGAATGATGCAGGCTTCGTTCCATATGTGACAGTGTCAAGCTTGTACACTTTGATGTTTTCCCTTGGAGAGTTCCGCCATAAAATGCACTGGAAATATGTGTCAGGGCAGCTCACTCGAACGCATCTATACATCTTGCAGATGTCTCCAGTGAGAGCGACAACATACGTGCGAAATTGAATCAGCAATTTGAAAAGTTTGGCTTGTATGACAGGTCCAGCCATGAGAACATCGTTGAGAGACGCACCCGAAGAAGTTGCTGCGGAACCATCGAAAACGACACGTAGTTTGGTTGTTGTGCTATCTTCCTTCAATACGCAATGGTGTGGCAGAAAATAGCGACAGGAACCTGCTAATTCCGGTTGGACGAGCGACATATGTTTCAAATCGAGGTACTCCTTAACAAATGCCGAATATCGTTGTTTTGTATTAGGCTTCCGTTCCAGTTTACGCTCCAAGCTTAAAAAACGCTGGTAGGCTTGTCTATACGAATCGCCTAAGTTTCCAGAGTTTGGTTTGAATGGCAGCATAACTGAGTATTCACCAGACGGCAAGCGAGAAACAGTTTTTGTAAAATGTTCTTCACATTCCACTTCCTCCTTGGTAGCTGGTGCGTTGCTTTCACCACAGCCTTCAACTTCCCAAAACCGCCTGACAATATGCTCAAGCCTATCGTCCAAAGTGCGATCATCAATTGGCTCGCAAACAGCCAATAGAGAGCCGATACCGTTTGTTTTACATCCTCCAGTAACGACCCAGCCAAGTCGAGTTTTTTGCAATAGAGGCAAACCTGGCAGAAGTTTAATTTGGCCGACGCAGAGAAGATCGTAAAACATGCTTGCTCCAATGAGTAGATCGACGTGCTGTCGCTTGTGGAACGCTGGGTCTGCCAAATGAATGTTTGAAGGAATGCTCCACGTTGAGATGTCGATCGACTTGCTGGGTTGACAGTCTGTAATGGTAGGAACAATTAATGCATTGATTGATGTAAAATAATCAGAATGCTGAGCCTGCAGTCCAATGTCGACGGTAGATCCTGAAGTGGGTACGCTAGCATCACCTAGACCAGAGATAACTGTTGAAGAGCGACTTCTCTTCAAACGCAGCTGCTGGGCCAAGCGAGAAGTGATCAGGTGAAGCTGCGAACCCGAGTCTAGCAACGCACGTGCCGGAATTAAGGAGCCAGAGCGATCTCTAATTAGCACAATTGCTGTGGCTAACAGAGCACCATTTCCAGAGGCAGCAAGCGAGGTCGACACGTGAAGCGAAGAAGCCGTAGTCAACGACTGCGATGACGTTTCCGGGGTTGCCTCAAAATGTAGCAGCGTATGATGCCGAGCATTGCAAGTCAAACAATTTCGACTTGAGCATGACTGTGCTTGATGTCCTTTCTTTAGACAGTTTATGCATAGTCCAAGTTTCTTTGCCTCCTTGAAACGTAACGATGGAGACAAATTTCCAAATTTGTTGCACGCATATATGGCATGCCCTGGGGTGCCACAACAACAGCATGCGTTGTTGGTTTGTGTCGCTACAAACGCCTTTTTGCATGGACTAGTAGCTGGATTGCCTTTTATCACCGGTGAATTCAGCATAGCGTGCTGCATGGTTTCCATTCTTTGACAGCGCCCTTCCAGAAAAGTAAAAAACTCCTCCGATGAGGGAATTTTATTTAAGGCGATGCTCTCTTCCCAGCTGGTCTGCGTTGCGACGTCCACTTTGGCGAGCAGTAGATTGATGATCATACATCCAGCAATCTCCTCTGAACTGCCAAGCGTTTCCAAGGCACGGTTGTGACCAGTAATCTGGTCCGAAAGCTCACGAAGTTTGCCAGCCGACGCCGTCTCTACCTTCTTGAGTCCAAGAATACCCTTAATGTGGGACTGAAAAACAAGGCGTTTATTATTAAAGCGTTTATGCAGAATGCTGAGAGCAACTTGATAGTTGGCCTCAGAGAGTTCCAGAGATGATACGGCATCAAGCGCTGAGCCCGACAGACAAGAGCGTAAGTGTTGAAAACGCTCAATGTTTGTTAAATCCACATCCTTGTCTATGACCGATTCAAACATGGAGATGAAATTGGCGAACTCAGTGTAGCCTCCAGAAAACTGCGGAATCTTGAGCTCTGGCAGACGAGCTCGACGAGGACGATTGACAGACGCATTGAAGCTTGGCTCCTGAGTTGCATCCAAATTGCCTTGCGAGATTGACGATGCTGCTAGTTGCGCTTGCGAAGGGCAGAGGCGAGATCGGACACGGGTAATTACGTCTACAAGCATGACGTCAAAGTTTTCGCGCAGCTCACTCCCAATTTCTTCAAAATCAAGTTCTTCTAGCTGGTCGTGAGCTGAGTTGAAATTAAGCTCAAGTTTCTTCAGCAGCTCTAAACGAACAATGAGTTCTATGTTCGAGAGTGCCTCCAAAAGATCGGGCGTTGATGAATCTTTGAGACGCTGCAATTGCACCAAAAACGATTCTGCCCTTCGCTTGTAAAGTTGCGTTTTATGCGCAAAGGCAGGATCTTTAGAAGGCTCAGTCAACATTGCGGAGGTTTAAATTTAACGAATTTGCAAAGGATGTATGATATAAAGAAAAACTGAAGCACACCGTCAGCAAATATAAATGCAATAGTTTTACACCTTTCACTATTTAATTTGTTTTATTTATGTTTATGTTTTTACATGTGGTGAACATGTACGAAAACTGCGCACCGACACTGTTCAACAACGTTCTCACGCGAGTACAAATTCACTAATTTGTACAATTAACAAATGCGTTTATTTTTCATGCACACCAGAATGCGAAGATGACCGACAATTGCTCGCAGACACTGTTCAAAAACATGTGTGAAAACACAATCGCGAAGTGTAAAGCGCACCAACAATATTAACCAAGTCCGTATAAAAGGTTATTAACCTGCGTACAGTTTCTTATATACAACAGATAGTCACCAAAGGGCAATAGGCAAAATGTTCACTTGTCTTGTGCCGGTTATTCGTTTTACTCAAGTTTGCGTCTGTATGCAGGTGCCAAATTTTTACCGATTGCAGAAGACAAAGCACTGCACAAAGCGAAAGAGATTAGTAAATTTGCGGTTAAAAAACACTGTGCGAACCGCGCACTTAATTGTGGATTAATATATATATATGCATATGCCGGTATATATATGTATGTAATCGCAACTGCACAATGCACTTATTAGTTTTTCGAATGTTTAATTGTTTTTTTTGCGTGACGTATTATTTGTTTAAGTTGCACAAAAAACCGACTTGCTGTTATGCAGACAAAACAGAATAATAAACGAAAAATCACGTCCGGGGTCACCAATGTTTTGAGCACTAATATTTTTTAGTGCTTTATTTTCCGAAATGAAAACCAATAGACAGAATTACAAATTAGACCGATGCTTTATTTGCAATTGTCACAAATCTTTGACCTGCTCACACCGAATGTGTTTGAACAACTAACAGAATGATATGCAAGCGGCGACATACAAAGCGGGCCGATGGTTAACGAATTAAGGTGTAAAGTAGACATCATAAAGGTGTAGAGTGAACATAACAGAATAACGTTAGATACTCTATAATGAGATAAGCATAGGGTATGCCGCACAGGGCAATTAATATGTACAAATGTTATTGTTGATCACGCGGCTGTTGCTGTTGCTGCTGCGAACATCCTCCCCCGTTGAATGCACGCGTTCAACAGAGTCATTTAAGGGCAGCAAACATAGCTTCGCTGTTGCCCTTCGAAGCTGTCCAGTAGCGGTTTTTAGCTCTGCAACTCTTGGAACTCCGTCACGTCCAGGTAGAAGCTGAAGAACTCGAGCAAGTGGCCAGCGCATGGGTGGAAGATTCTCATCCTTGATGAGGACTAAGTCGCCGACACATAGTGGTTCAACGCGAGCTCTCCACTTAGTCCGTTCCTGAAGCAACGTCAGATATTCTTTTTGCCAACGATCCCAGAAGATCTGTTGCAAACGTGCCACCTGCTGCCAGCCATTCAAACGATTGAAGTTGATGCTGGACAAATCTGGCTCGATTATGTTTGTTGGTGGCCCACCAAGCAAAAAATGATTTGGTGTTAACACGTCTAGGTCCTCAGGATTCTCTGTAATGGGAACTAAGGGTCTAGAATTAATGATTGCGGTGATTTGATAAACAAGCGTTTGTAGTTCATCAAGATGGAGCGTGTTTCGACCAATAGAACGATGCAGGTGATACTTTGCACTCTTGACTGCGGCCTCCCAAAGTCCACCAAAGTGAGGAGAGCGAGGAGGAATGAAACGCCAGTCGATGTTGTCGGATAAGCAAAATCTTTGCACTGCATCCTGATGAGGGTCGCTTAGGAGAAGCTTTTTTAAATCCAGCAGCTCATTTTTGGCTCCAACGAAATTTGTAGCGTTATCTGACCAAATTTGACTTGGCATCCCACGAAGAGATATAAACCGCTTTAACGCGCCGATAAAAGTTGGTGTTGACAAATCCTTGGCAAGCTCCAGGTGTACGGCCTTGGTCTTGAAACAAATAAAGACGCTGATGTATGCCTTTATCGGAGGTCTACTACGAACTCCCGATTTGTAGAAGAAAGGTCCACAGTAGTCCACACCGGTAACATCAAAGGCTCGAGATCCTGTACACCGTTCTTTAGGAAGATCAGCCATGATATGCGTTAAAAGCCGGGGCCTTGCCCGAAAGCATCGAACGCATTTGTTGATGACTTTGGCTACTGTCTTCAAACCACCGATTGGCCAATACTGAAGCCGGATGTTAGCTAGAAGTGCACGAGGCCCAGCATGCAAGTCGCGTTCATGAAAATGTGTAATAACGGAGACAGTAACTGGATGTCCTTTGGGTAAGATGATTGGATGGCGAGACTCGAACGGCAAGTTTGAGTTTTTTAGACGACCGCCCACACGAACAAGTCCAAATTCATCGATGAACGGGCATAAGGATGCAATCGAACTGGAACCTTGCACTACTCCTTTTTCCTTCAGTTCCTTAAGGGTTTGGCTTAGGCTTCGACATTGAATAAGCCTAATAAGCAATTGAGTGCCACTATGAACGTCACTCACGTAAAGCCCAGGATGTCGTATTCCTTTGACGAATTTGTATATGTAAGCGAATACACGTTGCAATCTGGAGAAGGAATTTACAAACTTGCAATCAGAGACGATATCTGATGATGGTGTGCTGACGACAAAGACCTTCTTTCGAACTTCCAGGCTTGGCTCAACGACAGCATGTACAAGAGGCCAGGAATCCTCATCCAAGGTCACGAATTGAGGACCATACAACCATAGATCCAATTGAGCAAGTTGACTCGGAAGCAATCCACGAGAAAGTATGTCTGCCGGGTTGACATTTGTGGGAACGTGACGCCATTGCATGTTGGCCGTCAACTCCTGAATAGCAGCTACTCGATTTGCGACGAATACATTAAATCGGGCAGGCTCATTGTGAATCCACGACAGAGCTATGGAAGAGTCTGACCAGCAGTAGAAAGAGCCATTGAAAAGTCCGGATTGGGCTATTTCAAACATTAGCTGAGCAAGCAGCCTGGCTCCAGATAGTTCCAACTTCGGTACGGTAAGTGTCTTCAGAGGCGCGACACGAGACTTCGAACAAAGTAGGTAGCTCGAAGGTTGCTCACCCTTTGATACGACATAAATGCAAGCTCCAAATGCGTCGATGCTGGCATCACAGAATCCGTGTACTTCTATAGAACAGTGCTGGGCGATAACGCAACGAGGAAACGATAGACGTGGAAAATTGTTGAAGCCATTGTATATCTCCATCCAAGCTGTGCTGAGGTCCAGTGGCAAGCTCTCGTCCCAATCAAGCTTCGCCTTCCACAAATGCTGCAAAAACACCTTTGCCTTCACAATAGCCGGTCCTATAAGGCCAAGAGGGTCGTAGAAGTGTGCTATCGCCGATAAAATAGAGCGTTTGCAAGGCTTTGCAACATGCTGCGCTGGAGCCGATGAAAACAGAAGCTGATCAGATCCAGGATCCCACAATAGGCCGAGCGTTTTAATGATGTTGCTGTCATCATCAAATTTGAGACAAGTTTCTCGTTCGGACTCAGGAACTCCTTCCAAAACTGTCGAATGGCTCGAGCAAAACTTTCGAAGCTGAAAGTTGCCTCGGGCAAGGAGCTTCGTTGTCTGTTGCATCTTCTCAATAGCCTCATCCACAGAATTCCCACCAGTTATCAAGTCATCGACGTAGAAATCATGCAAGACAGCTGACGCACCAAGGGGAAACAAATGTCCATCATCATGGGCTAATTGATGCATCGTCCGAACTGATAGGAATGATGCAGGCTTCGTTCCATATGTGACAGTGTCAAGCTTGTACACTTTGATGTTTTCCCTTGGAGAGTTCCGCCATAAAATGCACTGGAAATATGTGTCAGGGCAGCTCACTCGAACGCATCTATACATCTTGCAGATGTCTCCAGTGAGAGCGACAACATACGTGCGAAATTGAATCAGCAATTTGAAAAGTTTGGCTTGTATGACAGGTCCAGCCATGAGAACATCGTTGAGAGACGCACCCGAAGAAGTTGCTGCGGAACCATCGAAAACGACACGTAGTTTGGTTGTTGTGCTATCTTCCTTCAATACGCAATGGTGTGGCAGAAAATAGCGACAGGAACCTGCTAATTCCGGTTGGACGAGCGACATATGTTTCAAATCGAGGTACTCCTTAACAAATGCCGAATATCGTTGTTTTGTATTAGGCTTCCGTTCCAGTTTACGCTCCAAGCTTAAAAAACGCTGGTAGGCTTGTCTATACGAATCGCCTAAGTTTCCAGAGTTTGGTTTGAATGGCAGCATAACTGAGTATTCACCAGACGGCAAGCGAGAAACAGTTTTTGTAAAATGTTCTTCACATTCCACTTCCTCCTTGGTAGCTGGTGCGTTGCTTTCACCACAGCCTTCAACTTCCCAAAACCGCCTGACAATATGCTCAAGCCTATCGTCCAAAGTGCGATCATCAATTGGCTCGCAAACAGCCAATAGAGAGCCGATACCGTTTGTTTTACATCCTCCAGTAACGACCCAGCCAAGTCGAGTTTTTTGCAATAGAGGCAAACCTGGCAGAAGTTTAATTTGGCCGACGCAGAGAAGATCGTAAAACATGCTTGCTCCAATGAGTAGATCGACGTGCTGTCGCTTGTGGAACGCTGGGTCTGCCAAATGAATGTTTGAAGGAATGCTCCACGTTGAGATGTCGATCGACTTGCTGGGTTGACAGTCTGTAATGGTAGGAACAATTAATGCATTGATTGATGTAAAATAATCAGAATGCTGAGCCTGCAGTCCAATGTCGACGGTAGATCCTGAAGTGGGTACGCTAGCATCACCTAGACCAGAGATAACTGTTGAAGAGCGACTTCTCTTCAAACGCAGCTGCTGGGCCAAGCGAGAAGTGATCAGGTGAAGCTGCGAACCCGAGTCTAGCAACGCACGTGCCGGAATTAAGGAGCCAGAGCGATCTCTAATTAGCACAATTGCTGTGGCTAACAGAGCACCATTTCCAGAGGCAGCAAGCGAGGTCGACACGTGAAGCGAAGAAGCCGTAGTCAACGACTGCGATGACGTTTCCGGGGTTGCCTCAAAATGTAGCAGCGTATGATGCCGAGCATTGCAAGTCAAACAATTTCGACTTGAGCATGACTGTGCTTGATGTCCTTTCTTTAGACAGTTTATGCATAGTCCAAGTTTCTTTGCCTCCTTGAAACGTAACGATGGAGACAAATTTCCAAATTTGTTGCACGCATATATGGCATGCCCTGGGGTGCCACAACAACAGCATGCGTTGTTGGTTTGTGTCGCTACAAACGCCTTTTTGCATGGACTAGTAGCTGGATTGCCTTTTATCACCGGCGAATTCAGCATAGCGTGCTGCATGGTTTCCATTCTTTGACAGCGCCCTTCCAGAAAAGTAAAAAACTCCTCCGATGAGGGAATTTTATTTAAGGCGATGCTCTCTTCCCAGCTGGTCTGCGTTGCGACGTCCACTTTGGCGAGCAGTAGATTGATGATCATACATCCAGCAATCTCCTCTGAACTGCCAAGCGTTTCCAAGGCACGCATGTGACCAGTAATCTGGTCCGAAAGCTCACGAAGTTTGCCAGCCGACGCCGTCTCTACCTTCTTGAGTCCAAGAATACCCTTAATGTGGGACTGAAAAACAAGGCGTTTATTATTAAAGCGTTTATGCAGAATGCTGAGAGCAACTTGATAGTTGGCCTCAGAGAGTTCCAGAGATGATACGGCATCAAGCGCTGAGCCCGACAGACAAGAGCGTAAGTGTTGAAAACGCTCAATGTTTGTTAAATCCACATCCTTGTCTATGACCGATTCAAACATGGAGATGAAATTGGCGAACTCAGTGTAGCCTCCAGAAAACTGCGGAATCTTGAGCTCTGGCAGACGAGCTCGACGAGGACGATTGACAGACGCATTGAAGCTTGGCTCCTGAGTTGCATCCAAATTGCCTTGCGAGATTGACGATGCTGCTAGTTGCGCTTGCGAAGGGCAGAGGCGAGATCGGACACGGGTAATTACGTCTACAAGCATGACGTCAAAGTTTTCGCGCAGCTCACTCCCAATTTCTTCAAAATCAAGTTCTTCTAGCTGGTCGTGAGCTGAGTTGAAATTAAGCTCAAGTTTCTTCAGCAGCTCTAAACGAACAATGAGTTCTATGTTCGAGAGTGCCTCCAAAAGATCGGGCGTTGATGAATCTTTGAGACGCTGCAATTGCACCAAAAACGATTCTGCCCTTCGCTTGTAAAGTTGCGTTTTATGCGCAAAGGCAGGATCTTTAGAAGGCTCAGTCAACATTGCGGAGGTTTAAATTTAACGAATTTGCAAAGGATGTATGATATAAAGAAAAACTGAAGCACACCGTCAGCAAATATAAATGCAATAGTTTTACACCTTTCACTATTTAATTTGTTTTATTTATGTTTATGTTTTTACATGTGGTGAACATGTACGAAAACTGCGCACCGACACTGTTCAACAACGTTCTCACGCGAGTACAAATTCACTAATTTGTACAATTAACAAATGCGTTTATTTTTCATGCACACCAGAATGCGAAGATGACCGACAATTGCTCGCAGACACTGTTCAAAAACATGTGTGAAAACACAATCGCGAAGTGTAAAGCGCACCAACAATATTAACCAAGTCCGTATAAAAGGTTATTAACCTGCGTACAGTTTCTTATATACAACAGATAGTCACCAAAGGGCAATAGGCAAAATGTTCACTTGTCTTGTGCCGGTTATTCGTTTTACTCAAGTTTGCGTCTGTATGCAGGTGCCAAATTTTTACCGATTGCAGAAGACAAAGCACTGCACAAAGCGAAAGAGATTAGTAAATTTGCGGTTAAAAAACACTGTGCGAACCGCGCACTTAATTGTGGATTAATATATATATATGCATATGCCGGTATATATATGTATGTAATCGCAACTGCACAATGCACTTATTAGTTTTTCGAATGTTTAATTGTTTTTTTTGCGTGACGTATTATTTGTTTAAGTTGCACAAAAAACCGACTTGCTGTTATGCAGACAAAACAGAATAATAAACGAAAAAATCACGTCGGGGTCACCAATGTTTTGAGCACTAATATTTTTTAGTGCTTTATTTTCCGAAATGAAAACCAATAGACAGAATTACAAATTAGACCGATGCTTTATTTGCAATTGTCACAAATCTTTGACCTGCTCACACCGAATGTGTTTGAACAACTAACAGAATGATATGCAAGCGGCGACATACAAAGCGGGCCGATGGTTAACGAATTAAGGTGTAAAGTAGACATCATAAAGGTGTAGAGTGAACATAACAGAATAACGTTAGATACTCTATAATGAGATAAGCATAGGGTATGCCGCACAGGGCAATTAATATGTACAAATGTTATTGTTGATCACGCGGCTGTTGCTGTTGCTGCTGCGAACAATGCTTTTGATCATAAGAATGCGGCCTACGAATGTGTTTTGCTTTTTTTTTTAAATATATAAAAATAATATAAAATTTTTTATATTTTTTTTTTTTTTGTTTTATTAATATAAAAAATAATTTTTTTTTTTTTTTTTTGTTTTTTGTGGGGAGGTAAACAACACAAAACAACCACCCCGCCCTCTCTTTTCTCTTTTTTTTTTTTTTATAAATTAAGTAAACATAGGTGTTTTTTTTTTTTTTTTTTTTTTTATTTATTATTTAAAAAAATAAAATATTTTTAATGGAAAGGGATTTGGTGTTGTTTTCTTATTGTGGGGGGAGGTTTTTAATAAAAAATTAATAGAAAATTATTGTTTTTTCTAGTAGTGTGCACTTATAGCATGCAAAAGCTTTTCTTAAAGTTTCCCCCCCTCAAACTTTTCCCCTCCAACTCTTTCCCCCTCTTACACACATACTCCTTCTAACACTTTCCCCCTCTAACTCTTTCCTCCTCTAACATATTTTAATCTTAATCTACAAGTATCAATACTCTTGTTTAAAAACAATATGTTGATCTTGCTGCTGCTGCTGTTGCTGCGTAGGAAAATTTCCATCCCTTGCTTACATAATCCCCCACGAATTTTGTTCTTGTTGTTGCTGTTGACCATAACAATGCAACGTACATCGAACAAGCGCTCGCTTTTCTTTATTCTCTATCCTTTCTTTTTTTGCACACTGCTCCTCATAACCATAAGCATTAGTTGTTTATGTTTTTCCTACAGGTGTGCAAGGCAACGCACGTCAAACAGGCGCCCTCTCGACTCTCTCATATCTACTTATTCGTAGCTAAGAAACCTGCGCACAGTTGACTCTCTCTCTCTCTCTTATCTACTTACTTGTAGCTAAGAAACCTTAATAGTTTCAAAGGCAATGTACTTGGCTCACTGATCCTTTCGGACGGTGATATCTATAACACATTAGTCAACTAATGTACTTGACCTTTGACTAGCGCACTTCAAGCATGCACAAACTTATCTCTAAGTCTTCTAACACTTTCCCCCTCTAACACTTTCCGCCTCTAACACTTTCCGCCTCTAACACTTTCTCCCTCTAACACCTTCTCCCTCTATCCTTTCCTCCTCTAACATATTTTAATCTTAATCTACAAGTATCAATACTCTTGTTTAAAAACAATGTGTTGATCTTGCTGCTGCTGCTGTTGCTGCGTAGGAAAATTTCCATCCCTTGCTTACATAACCCCCCACGAAGGTTGTAGTTGTTGACAATAACAATGCACGTGTGCAGAGCAACGTATTTAAAAACAGGAGCACACTTGACTCTAACAATAATTGGTTAAATAGCCAAAACTGATTTTCCCAATAATTATTATCCATGTTTATGGCTTGCTCGTTTAACAGGCGCATCCTTGACACCAGATCCTATGATCATATAACCCACTTGAATGTTTTTATGTTGCTGCTTTTGACAAAAAACAATGCATGCTGTTGCCTGCTTGTGCAAGGCAGTGCACTTAAAACAGGAACACACTTGAAACCAGATCCTATGATCCTATGATAAAAGTGTAAAAAGGGATCGCTGATTCTCAAGTGGGGTAATTAAAGTGACAGCTACTTCCTGTTCCAGAACCGCCAGTTCCCTACTACTTCGCCCCCAGCCCGCCCGCATTTTAAAGTCAGAAAAGCCTATATCTCCCACAGTTTTTGAGCTATAACCACCAAATTGGTGCCAAGATAGGTGCTGATGACCCCCAAAAAACTGCATCAAAAGTTTGGATGACACGCACACCGATACTGCCCTAGCCGCCCCCTGCTGCCCCAACGCTACGTCAAAAACGGGAATGCGTGTATTTTCCAGAATTTTGGAGCTAGAGCCACCAAATTTGTTCGGAAGATAGCTGGCAACGACCCCAAAAATCTGCATCAAAGTTTTGGAGCCATGCCCACCCATTTCACCCCCCTTTCCCCTTATTTTACAAGTTTTTAGCTAGAGTCACCAAATTTGGTATGAAGATAGCAATTGACATTCCACAAAGATCTGCATCAAAAATTTAGAAGCCACAACTACCCATACCGCCCCCAGCCTCCCTTTCCAAACCTTTTCTATACTTTGAGCTAGAGTCACCAAATTTGTAAGGAAGATAGCTTGTGGCATCCCCATCTGCATCCGTACCCCTCTGCAATCAGGCCTCATTTTACAGGTTTTAATACTGGTATCGAGCATGCCGTAGTCGGTTGCGTCCAACTTCAACGTTTCCAATTGTCTCAATTAGTTACTTAATTATTTTTGCAAATTTTATTGTAATTTGTTATAAAAAAGTAATCATTTTAAATAATTCATTATAAGAATAAACAATGATTAAATTCATGTTTATAAATCTTACATTTAAAATTTTGAATTATTAAAATTTTCGTAAATCTAGTTGACACCACATTCACTTTTCACTGCACTTGATACTCGATCAAAACATGTAAATGTACTTTAGTATAGCAGCTGTCCACGCAGACGCATCGCTCACTCAAGTAGGCGAGAGACAGATATCGAACACTGCCGAACGCAAAGGCCGATTGTGCTTCTTTGTCGCTCGTTCCGCGCTCTCTCATTTCTGACACTTAATTTTGTCAATTATAGCATAACCTACAATCGCTACACTAGCGGACCGATGCTATTCATTTTAATGATGAAAGCACGAATATTCGACAATATATCACTTTATATATAATTAATATCGAAAGAATCATTACCTTTATCGCTGTAATTATCGTTGCTATGAACAATTGACACCACATTCACTTTTCACTGCACTTGATACTCGATCAAAATATGTAAATGTTCTATAGTATAGCAGCTGTCCACGCAGCATTGTTGCCAATTCCGCTTTTTTCCCGTCAGATCTGGCTTTTTTCAAAACGCGATTGCGGGAAAAATTTTCAAATATTGTATGGGACAGCTTTTTTCTGTATGAGTCATTTGGTATCATTTGTATGTAAACAGCTTTTTTGCTTTATTTTTTCGCCTTTCTAGCTTTTTTGCTAAACAAAAGTTGGCATCACTACATCGCCTCCAGCCCCCCTTTCCACACTTTTACAAACTTTGAGCTAGAGTCACCAAATTTGGAAGGAAGATAGCTGGTGGCATACCCATCTGCATCGGAGAATCTTTAAGGCAGCGTACACCCCTGCCGCATCCGTACCCCTTTGCAATAAGGCTTATTTTTACCGGGTTTAATACTGGTTACGAGTATACCGCAGTTGGTTGCGTCCGACTGCAACGTTTCCACTTGTTTTCCTTGTATTCTTTATATGCACGTATTTAATTGCTTATCTATCCTATGGCCTCGACCTTGCAGCAAAGCAAATGAGCGAATTAATACCAACATACATACAGTACGACCTCGGTTAAAATTTGGCCAGTTGCGAAAACTGAGGTGAAATTTTCTGGTGGCCAAACGACCTTTTTTAATAAAAAGAGGCCTTCGCTTACCTTTAAATTAAATTAAATCGAATAAGACTATGTTTAAAGCAAGAATTTCATATTGTTTTATTTATTTTTTTGAAAAATTGAGAAATTGGGGTCTGTACTTTTTTTACAATTTCTTTAGAAATTGGCAAATTACGCTCTCTTTGTTTTAGAAACCACGCGTACAATGATTTCTCCATATTATCATTTTCGCAAGCATGTAAAAAAAAAAACAAAAAGAGAACGAAAGAAAAGTGATTAAAACGAACTTAAACAAACGATTTCCTTAGCAAGTTGCGTAATGAGGTAATTTTTTTTTAAAGTGCGTTAACAGAGTCAACAGTGTTGCAATAATCGAGGAGTTGCGTGTAACGAGGGTTGCGTTAACCGAGGTCGTACTGTATATATATATATATATATATATGCCGTTTTTGTGGTATCTAGGCATTGAATTGATTTTTGATTTTTGTTTCAGCCAGCTACCATAAGCATGTGTGTGTGTCCCTGTCTCTATGCATGTCCATATTTCAATGTATGCGTACCACTTGCCAGGCCATTCATTAACCTTTCTCAACAAATATGAATTTCGGCAAACGCAAAAAAGCCAATTTTTGACTAATTTTGTATTATTTGCCTACAAAAACCTAAGAAAAACCAGGCAAACAATACTTCCAAGACAGTTTTGGTGCTCATCGAACATTTGCTGACCAGGCACACAGCACAAAAAACAAGCGTCTAGCAAAATAGGCAATTGTCAGTTTTGCATTGCTAAAGCAGAAACAACGCAAGAAAACGCTCTGCATAGCCAAATTTAACAAGTGCAAAACAGACATAAGTATACGGCCACACACTGCACGCATACATGTAAATATTGCAATGCGTGTGTAACATCGCTACACCAGCAAAACATATGAGCGAACCAACAATCTATATATATAAAAGAGTTCGTCCGCGTTAAAATGGATCAGCCACAGCCTAAACGAAAAGAGCTAGAAGGCTGAAATTTTCACACAATTTTTTATGCAGGTAGTAAGTGAGCACTAAGAAGGGAATTTTTATTTGGACAACTCCTTCAAGTACCTCCCATACGATTTGGAGCACTTTTTACCCATTTTAAAAAACAAATTACAATTACAACAAGTACCCATTCCACTACTGTCGCCTGATTGTCGCACAAGCTGAGGGTTTGATCGCGAGCGAGAATACAAAAACAAAACAAATGCGCAGTGACGCCTTCGCGTCGCACAAGCAAAGTCATAAAACAAGTGGAAACGTTGCAGTCGGACGCAACCGACTGCGGCATACTCGATACCAGAATTAAAACTGGTAAAAAGAGGCCTGAATGCAAAGGGGTACGGATGCGAAAGGGGTTTACGCTGCCTTAAAGATTCTCCGATGCAGATGGGGATGCCACCGGCTATCATCATACCAAATTTGGTGACTAGCTCAAAGTTTGTAAAAGGTGGGGAAAGGGGGGGATGGGGGCGGTTTGGGTGGGCGTGGCATCCAAATTTTGTTGCAGATCTTTCTGAAATGTCAATTGCTATCTTCATACCAAATTTGGTGACTCTAGCTCAAAATTTGTAAAAGGTGGGGAAAGGGGGGGCTGGGGGCGGTTTGGGTGGGCGTGGCATCCAAATTTTTGATGCAAATCTTTGTGGAATGTCAATTGTTATCTTCATACCAAATTTGGTGACTCTAGCTCGAAGTTTGTAAAAGATGGGGAAAGGGGGCTGGGGCCGGTAAGGGTGGGCATGACATCCAAATTTGTGATGCAGATCTTTGTGGAATGTTAATTGCTATCTTCATACCAAATTTGGTGACTCTAGCTCGAAATTTGTAATAAGTGGGAAAGGGGGGCTGGGGGCGGTATGGGTGGGCGTGGCATCCAATTTTTGATGCAGATCTTTGTAAAATGTCAATTGCTATCTTCATACCAAATTTGGTGACTCTAGCTCGAAATTTGTAATAAGTGGGAAAGGGGGGCTGGGGGCGGTATGGGTGGGCGTGGAATCCAAATTTTTGATGCAGATCTTTCTGAAATGTCAATTGCTATCTTCATACCAAATTTGGTGACTCTAGCTCGAAAATTGTAAAAAGTGGGGAAGGGGGGCGAAATAGAGGGCGTGGCTCCAAAACTTTGATGCAGATTTTTGGGGGTCGTTGCCAGCTATCTTCCTACCAAATTTGGTGGCTCTAGCTCCACAACTCTGGAAGATACACGCATTCCCGTTTTTGACGAAGCGTTGGGGTGGATGGGGGCGGCTAGGGCAGTATTGGTGGGCGTGGCATCCAAACTTTTGATGCAGTTTTTAGGGGGTCATCATCACCTATCTTGGCACCAAATTTGGTGGCTCTAGCTCAAAAACTGTGGGAGATATTGCCATTTCTGATTTCAAAATGAGGGGGGCTGGGGGCGGAATGGGTGGGCGTGGCTCCAAAACTTTGATGCAGTTTTTGGGGGTCGTTACCAGCTATCTTCCCACCAAATTTGGAGGCTCTAGCTCCACAACTCTGGAAGATACACGCATTCCCGTTTTTGACGAAGCGTTGGGGCACATGGGGGTGGCTAGGGCGGTATTGGTGGGCGTGGCATCCAATCTTTTGATGCAGTTTTTGAGGGGTCATCATCACCTATTTTGGCACCAAATTTGGTGGCTATAGCTCAAAAACTGTGGGAGATATAGGCTTTTTTGACTTTAAAATTCGGGAGGGCTGGGGGCGGAATGGGGGGGCGTGGCTCCAAAATTTTTGATGCAGTTTTTTGGGGGTTGCTAGTAGCTATCTTCTTACCAATTTTGGTACTTCTAGCTGTAAGGATGTGCGAAATATGTGGATTTATCGGTTTTGAGTTATCGAATTTATCGATTTGCCAGCCCCCCAGTTATCGTAGAACCCCCATCTTGACACTTTAATTTACTATCCCATAGATAAAGAGATTTGGAAAGTTTCAAGTCTCTAGCTTGAAGGGTGTGGAAAAAAGTTGCGTTCATACAGACGGACAGACGGACAGACGGACAGACACCATGACGGACATTGCACAAACTCAATATACTCTTTACCTTCGGTATCGAGTATAAAAATGTTCGACACTTGCAAAAACGAAACGGATTTCTGCTTCTTAATGAATATGTGCATACACAATTAAGTGAACAATGCGCTTGAAAATAATTTTCATAATTTTATGTACATGTATCACTTCGCACAGTGCATATTCTTTTTTTTCTCAAATTTGTGTGCCTTTGACAATTGATTTACGACCCAAGTAGCGTTTGTTGTTGTTGTAAGTGTTGTTGTTGGGCCCGCACTGCTACTTTTTGTTGGTGTCGTTGATTAAAAAAAAAAAACAACAACAACAAAACATAACTTGGTCCGTGTAGAAAAATTATGCACACCAGAATATGTTTTGGGGGTGAATTCGCCTACTTGCTGCTTATATAACTTAGACAAAACGTATCACACTAACATTATTGATATGCAATTTCGAACAAGCAAAGGGCGTTCACATAATGATAATCAAATAATTTGAAATCTCGCTCCGATCATGCTCCTTTGTTGTTGCTCATTTACGTTCACTCTCTATCTTATGTGCGCGCTTTGCATGTCAATCATAAAGTTTAATAACCCTACCTCCTCCGCACACACTAAATTAAAGCTAAAGGCAATATGCAATTCACTTAGCTGCAGCCTCTTAGATATGTTTTGCGTTGATTCAGTTTGTGCGAAGAAGGTAGCGATACTACGCTCTTTGTCTAACTTGCAGAGCGCGCGCATACACAAGAGAATTAGCCGAAATAGCCAACAACGAAGGCGCATGATCGGAGCGAGATTTAAAAATAATTTGTCATCTAGCGCCGAACATGAAGAGCGATGCGTGAGCGTTTTCAAGTTTTAAGCTGCCTCTTTGGGTTTGGGACCAGCAGCGCTCAATTCATGATGCAGGTGTTGAATTGCCGACTGTTAGCACAACACGAGAATGAGCGAATCTGAAAACAAGTAAGAAGGCTTTAGTCGAGAAATCCCGACCAAAAGATACCCTGAACCCGTGTATTAAAATGACTTGCAGAAGTGAGTTTTTCTTGACTTTATTTTAATATATCAATAGGGGTAAGCGCATAGAAGCATCAAAAAGATTTCAGGTTAATAATTCTGAAGCTCATAGAGTTGCAGTGAGAAGACATCAGGCTAATAATCCTAATGCACGTCAAGAAAGGCGTTTGCGTGCATGGAGTGTTAAAGCCATGTCTGGCTTAAGCTAAGATTTTGAAATAACTTACAAGTCAGATAAAGTTACTCAACTTGGTAGTATGAATTTGATATGCAAAGATTGTAATGATTTAAAATGGAAAAGTGAGCCCCTGGGTATCTGTTAACGTCCAAGGACAAGTGTATCACTTAATTGGTAGTGTCCGACCTTTGCCAAATGAAGAAATGCAGTTTCTTCAAATTTATTTTGTTGGTGATGATGAAAAGGAAGCTCAACTACGTTGCATATATATTACAAATGTTTATTGTAGCGTAGTAAAGGATCTTCAATGTATGTTTCATCATCATAATTGTTATGTAAAAGATCTAGAAATGGCTCTCAATAAAATACAAACAAGTACCAAAGACTATAAATTGGTTATACATGCTGATCAAACACCCGCTGGTGCACATAAAGGGCTTTACAATGCACCTCTATCAAGCGAAGTAGCTATAGTTATTGTTGGTCAGCAATTTGAAAAGCGCAATATTATTATTGAAAGCCATAATTATAAATTACATCGTATAAGTGAGGTGCATCGATCATACGATGCCTTACAGAACCCTTTGCTATTTCCTTAAGGCGAAGATGGCAAATCAGTGTATATAAGAATGGAATTCATTATTAAAAAAGGAGGAACCAAAAAAATATATATCTGCGTTAAGCTTTTACAGTTATAAAATAATGATTCGTCAATCTGAGTTAAATCATTTAATTTATTGTCGTTCCCTTTATAGTCAACTTTTAGTTGATATGAATGCTAAAATTGAAACAGAAAGGTTAAATTATATTCGCTACAATCAAGCGAAACTCAGAGCAGATAGCTACATATATACATCTACAAGATGAAATAGGCCAACAAGATGTTTTCGCAGCTCAACTTGGTCAGATGGTAATTTTACCGTCTTCTTTTACAAGCTCTGCACGATATATGCATGAAAAGACTCAAGATGCTATGACATATGTTCGCCATTATGAGCGACCAGATCTTTTCATAACATTCACATGAAATCCACAATGGAATGAAATCAAAAGTGTTTTATTACCGGGTCAAAAACCGCATGATCGTCACGATATTAAAGCTCGAGCTTTTCATTTAAAAGTTAAAGATTTAATGTCACTATTGACAAAATGTTCTTTGTTTGGAAGCGTGCAATATTCATGTACTCTGTGGAATGGCAAAAGCGGGGTTTCCCACATATACATATTCTACTTTGGTTAGAAAATAAAATAAGACCAGACAAAATCGATAAAATTATCTGTGCCGAAATACCAAACGCAGATGAGGATCCTTTGTTATGACTCATGGTCCTTGCGGTGCATTTAATAATAAATCGCCATGCATGAAAAATGGAAAATGTACCAAAAGGTTTCCTCGACAATTACTTAAAGAAACTGTGACGGGAAAAGATAGTTACCCGCTATATCGTAGAAGATCGATAGAAGATGGTGGTAATGCAATTAATATAAATGGTAATTGCATAGATAATCGTTGGGTTGTGCCTTATAACTGTGTACTATTGAGAACATTTGAAGCTCACATAAATGTTGAGTAAAGCAGTTCTGTAAAGTCTATTAAATACATTTGTAAATATGTTAACAAGGGCAGTGATCAAGCATCATTTACTCTTGAAGACCAACGTAATGAAATTAATATGTACGAAAGTGGCCGTTAAATAAGTAGCTCAGAAGCGGTATGGAGAATCCTTGCATTTCCCATACATGAACGTTTTCCGGCTATTACACACTTAGCTGTTCATTAAGAAAATGGTCAACGGATATATTTTAACCCCAATAATCCGCAACAATTACTTGACAGATTAAGCACTACACCCAAAACCACTTTGCTAGCCTTCCTTGAGCTATGCACACGTGATGAGTTTGCAAGACCGCTTCTATATTGTGAAGTTCCATCGTATTTTACATGGAACAATAAAGAATTTCAAAGAAGAAAACGAGGGCATGATGTACCAAATTTTCCTGGAGTTAAAAGAGATTCAGCTTTGGGAATAGTGTAAACTCTCTATTCATCCCAATAATACAGAATGTTTTTATTTAAGACTTTTATTACATTTTGTAAGGAGCCCAACTTCATTTTTAAATTTAAAAACCGTTAATGGTATAACATACGCATCATTTCAATTGGCGTGTAAAGCTCTAGGATTACTAGAAGATGATAAGCACTGGGATTCAACTCTAGCCGAAGCTGTCATATGTCAAAATCCTACAAAACTGAGAGAACTTTTTGCAATAATGTTAGTGTTTTGTCAAATTTCAGATGCTCTTAAACTTTGGAATACTTATAAAGAGAGTTTCTCAGAAGATATTTTAAGAGCCTTTCATTTTTCACAAGACAGAAATATTGATCAAAGTATTGTGAATAATGTATTAAATAAATGTCTTATTTACATTGAAGATATTGTACTGTCTATTGGTGGTCAAAACATGACTTAATATGTACTTCCACTACCAATTAGATCCACGGAAATTGTTCAAAATAATGAATATCATAGAGAAACAAATTATGAAAGTTGCGATAATTTTGTTGTTAATAATGAGCTACTCCTTACTGCTGAGCAAAAACAAGTATACGAAAAGATACTACATAGCGTTGAAGCAGAAAAAGGAGAAATATATTTTTTAGATGCACCTGGTGGAACAGGTAAACCGTTTCTTTTAAATTTATTAATGGCAAAGATACGGCAAATTAAAACAATTGCATTGGCCGTTGCTTTACTTAATGGTGGTCGCACAGCGCATTCTACACTTTAGATTCCATTTAATTTGATTCATTTAGAAACACCACATTGCTCAATTTCAAAGCAATCTAATATTGCTGCTGTGCTCAAAGATTGCAAGCTTATTGTTTGGGATGAGCCATAATATGGGCCATAATGGTGCTTTTGAAGCTGTAGATCGATCTTTGAAAGATATTCGAGATAGATTCTTAGCTGGTGATTTTCGACAAACTCTCCCAGTGATCCCCAAAGGAACAAGAGCAGATGAAATAAATGCGTGCTCAAAGTCTTCAATTTTGTGGCCCAAAATACAGAAAATTGCATTAACGAAGAATATGCGAGTGCACTTAAAAGGTGATAGCATAGCTGGTGAATTTGCAGAAATGCTTCTTCAAATAGGAAATGGATTATTTCCAACCCATGATGGCAAAATAGCTTTACCATCAACTTTGTGTCATGTTGTGAAAAGTATTGAAGAGCTAACTCTAAAAATATTTCCGGATATTACAAATATCTCTCAAAAATCACTCGAATGGTTTTCAGAACGTGCTATTTTGACTGCGAGAAATGACAATGCATTGGAAATAAACGAGTTTTTATTAAAATCATTTCAAAGTGAAGAAATGACATATAACTCTATTGATTCTGTGGCTGAAATCGAAGATGCAGTTCATTACCCCGTCGATTTTCTTAATTCATTAAATCCGGCTGGCCTGCCTCAACATAAATTAACTTTAAAGATTGGTTCACCTGTAATGTTGATTCGCAACTTGAAACCGCCATAACTGTGCAATGGTACAAGATTGCAAGTTAAAGTCCTTCATAAGAATGTTTTCGAAGCAATTATCTTTACTGGCAATGGTATAGGGGAAACGATTTTTATACCGAGAATTCCATTAATACCTTCTGATTCTGAATTGCCAATTCAATTTAAAAGATTGCAATTTCTTTCAAAAGTTTGCTTTGCCTTAACAATTAATAAATCACAGGGACAAACTCTTAAATTAGCCGGACTAGACTTAAGACACGATTGTTTTTCTCATGGCCAATTTTATGTAGCCTGCTCAAGAGTCAGTTCACCTGACGGAAAAACAACCAATGTCGTTTATAAAGAAGCTCTTAAAGTTGTTAATAATTGCAAATTAAATTCAATAAGTGGATAAGGCCTACTGGGGAAACCACAATATTCTCTACCTCAATGGTGGCGTGGAAAAAAGAATATTAAATACTTTGCTTAAATATTTTGTGAAATATTTTCTAATTTATTTATTTTGTATCTTTCTTCTATTGCTAAAATTTATATAAACTATCCGCGCAGCGAAGTAAGCGGGCCACTTACTAGTAACAACATATATATATGCATATGATTTATACAATTTTAAAAAACATTATTAATTATAATAAACAACTTTATTGTGTATACTTTACTTTTTAATATATTTATTACTTATTATGACATTTTATGATAAATATTATGCACGCTTAAAACTAACTAATACAAGCGACATAGGAAAATGAAGTAGACACTATGTCTACGTTTTTGCTTCGCCCAGCACCAAAATGACATGTGTGTGTGTGTGTGTTACATTATATTATTAAGTCATCATCTTTCGCTACACCAGCAAGGTCGAAGCCATAGGATAGATAAGCAAAAAAATACGAGCATATAAAGAATACAAGGAAAACAAGTGGAAACGTTGCACTCGGACACAACCAACTGCGGCATACTCGATACCAGTATTATAACCGGTAAAAAGAGGCCTGATTGCAAAGGGGTATGGATGCGGCAGGGGTGTACGCTGCCTTAAAGATTCTCCGATGCAGATGGGTATGCCACCAGCTATCTTCCTTCCAAATTTGGTGACTCTAGCTCAAAGTTTGTAAAAGTGTGGAAAGGGGGGCTGGAGGCGATGTAGGTGGGAGTGGCATCGAAATTTTTGATGCAGATCTTTGTGAAATGTCAATTGCTATCTTCATACCAAATTTTTGTGACTCTAGCTCAAAGTTTGTAAAAGGTGGGGAAAGGGGGGCGAAATGGGTGGGCGTGGCTCCAAAACTTTGCTGCAGTTTTTTGGGGGCGTTGTAATAAGTGGAGTCTTTATTTGTAATAAGTGGAGTCTTTATTAGGAACTGGAGCAGCAATGGTGCCGCTTCCAACGTTCAGTTGTTTCTGATCTTAAACATTTTACTTAGGTTCTAAGGAAGCCTAAATCTCATTGCTGCGCTGCCCTCAGTTGGACAGCAGAGAGAGAGAGTTATGTATATTCTATGTATTATTACATATGTATGTAGAGTATATATGTATCTATGCCCACTTAAGCTGGAGCGCAAGGGTATATGCATACACTTGAGTTTGGGCACGCGGTCGTCGAGTGCAGGCAGAATGCTGACACTTGCACATTCTGTGCGGCCGCCGATCGACTCATATTTCGTCCATGGGTTGAAGACCGGGACTATGTTTATGTAAACATTGCAACAAAGTGTTACAGTGTGTATTCTTTAAGTACTCTTGGTACAGTTGATATTCAATATGTATGCATACTACATCTCCCTCCTTTTGAAAAATGACGTTATATTATGAAGTTATTTTATAAGATATAAGTATTTAAAGGATTAATTTTTAATTAACAAATTTATTTAATTGTTTTTTTTTTTTTTTTTTTTTTTATATATACATATATATAATATTCAAGTTTAAAGAAAAATTTATTTTATTTTTCTTAGCTAGGCCATACTAAATACAATTACGAAATAAACATTTTTAACCTATCCTTATGTACTGTTTGTTTTTTATTTTTCATATATGTTATTATTATGTTATTTCTATCTTTTATTTCCGTTACTTTATACGGACCAGTATACTTATAATCTAGCTTATGACCTGTTTCATTTTTTAGTAGGACCTTATCGCCTACTGTTATATTCATATTATTTACTGTTTGGTCATATAATTCTTTATTTTTATTCTTATTTTCTTCGAGCATTATTCTTGCTCTTTTATATGCTAATTCTAATCTATACTTGCATTCTTTAGCATAGTCATCTATATTATAGAAAGGTTCTATATTTGTTATACTATTGAACTGTTGTGGTAAGTTGTTTGTTTTACCAAAGATTAACTCATATGGACAGTAATTATGTGCCATTGAGGGGGTCGTGTTGAAACAGAAAACGAAGTATTGAAGCCATACGTCCCAATCAGTTTTATCAACCGATATATATGAGCGTATGTATTCATTGAATGTTCTATGACTACGTTCTATTGTTCCAACTGTTTGGTGGTGGTGTGCTGTTAATGTTATATTTTCAATTTTTAAATATTTGCACAGATCATTTATAATTGAATTCTTATATTCTGTTCCCATGTCCGTAATGAACGTCTTCATTGGACCGTACTTCAGAATAAATGATTCAAAAATTGCTTTAGCGACAGTGTTCGCGTTTTTATTTGGAACTGGTATGGCAACTAAATATTTAGTTAGGTCACATATTAGAGTGACTGCATATTCGTTACCATTTTCTTATTTTGGTAGTGGACCAATAGTGTCTACTATCACCCTGTCGAAAGCATTTAATGGTGTATCGGTTATAATCATAGGAGTCTTATTGTGCTTGGTTGTTTTAGCTTTTTGACATTTTTGACATTTTCGTATGTACTCAGTAATATCCCGAGTCATACCTTTCCAAAAATAATGTCTTTTGACCTTGGCCAAGGTTTTTGCAATGCCAATATGACCTCCTTGCATTGGATCGTTATGGTATTTAGACAGTATTGCTTCTTTTTCTTTTTCTATAAAGGTCACCGGGTTGAGTAGCGCTACTCTTAATGTATTCAATATTTTATTGCCCATTTGTTTAAAATTATCTATTGAAACATGTTCAAAGATATTTTCCCACGGTGCCATTTTGAGTTGGCTGATTTTGTTTAAAACGGCTTGCATTTCAAGCCTTTGGAAAAATTGACTTAGGTCTAAGATCCCATTGGTATATAAATCGCTAACATCATATCTTGCAGTAATTTCTTTACCATGCTTAAATAAACATAGCATATCTTTTACATGCAAGGTGTTATGTGCAGGTTGAGTCGGTTTGATATTAGTACCAACTTGTATGACGAGATTGTTGCCTAGGGTGCACCTCTTGCTATGCTCTTAGCTTGCTCGTCGGATTGGTCGGGGTTCTTGCTACACTCTCATAGGTCATACGGACACACTCGCATAATAATTTAGGTGCACATGTACCGAAAGGGCATACTAAACAAAAATAAGGAAATGTACATGTAAAAATAATCAAAAAGGAACATTAAATCCCCGCAAACCGATCGCCAATCCTGATCCAACAAACTATTGGTGTGGGGTTCTCGGATCTTATTGAGTCCCCTTTAACTTCTCTACCCACCCTACCTATGCGGCACCACGATGGAGTTTGTGTCGCCCTTATCGAGAAAACTCTCTAATTATCGTATGCCATCATTTCGACCATGCTGTACTCCGGACTGAATAAATAACTAAACAATCATTTCAAATCAATTAAATTCAACAATATATTTCATTATTCAAAACTCCCTGTATTCTTGTATAACTTTCTTTCATTATAATCTTCATATGTACTAAAGTCTAAAAATATATATATATAGATAAATATAAAAATATTCCTAACCAAGAATGGACTGTATAGCGGTTTGGTTTTAGAAAATTCTTAAATTGCAAAATTATTAAGGGCTAGGTATGTAAATAATCATAATATAGAAACAAGCATTTTTCTTGTTATTAAAACTCACGAAACTCCAAATTCGTTGACATGACTTACTCCTTGCACGATCGTTGAGCTCAAGATGGTGTGTAGGTAGTTCTGTATAGGAATAAATTGAATAAGTAACTATTTACATACATAAACCAAAATTTATAGCAACCATCCGATATATATGTTCATTTCTGAATTAGTTCACAAACATCATTATTTTTACTTATAATTTATAAATACTTCATTTAACGATTCATCTTGGAATTTACTCATAATTTACAATTAATACATCTAATAATTCACTACCAATTTAACTTTTAATCGTACATTTAATTTTAACAATTTTTAGAAGTTTAATTGAAAATCAAAACAAAGACAGTTTGAAAGGAACTGTACTATTATTACATATATGCGAAGGCCATGCACAAAAGCTTTCAAAACTATCCGCAAATCCACTCAAAAGCGCGAGTGATATGCATGTGTAAAACATTCACACTGTTACATGCGCTCTCGCTATACTCTTTCTTTTCAACGATCGGGCTTATACGACTTTATATGTCACGGGTAACACGGAACATATTGAGGTTAAATTTGAACTTATATAAGCCCCGATCGATTGGATTATTAAAGAACCACTAACTTTATATTCTTTCACTAAGTCGTGGTGAACACTGTATCGGTGGTCGTTGAGTTACACTTTTGTACTTTTGACCTCTACGGCCACCTGTTAAATAACCCCAAAGTTATCCGACTTCGTTTCTGCGGAAACTGTTGCTCCATATGTAGAAGTTTGCCTTGTTTTACTTCTGGACTTCAAACAAAAAGACTTATTTCCAGGTGGAGAAGGTGTTGCGGGTCGAACCCCTGCCCGAAAAGCCAGTGAATTTTCCCCCGCGAGACTTCTGTTTCACACCAGGCACTATATTTATTTAAATATATTTGTCACTTGCAACACTTTTTATTCAAATAAATACTTATTTACCTGGCTTTCCTTATTATTTTAAGACGAAAAGACTTAATCGCAAATTTTATCTTTATAAATTATTATTATGCGCATAACCTCTCAATATATGTAGTTAGTTTAACCGCGTGTTAAATTCGCTTCTTGAACGATGCGATCTCCATGAGGTTTCTTTGGTACTAATCCCTAACCTCGAGGTTCAATGCCTCTAAAGCTAAGTACTTGCTGCCAAATATTCTGCATAAAGCAGACGAACCAACAAACCTAGCACCTTATTGTTCTCTCGGTAGCTCACTAAGCTTTACTGTTACTGAGAGAGATTATCCGGGACATCAATGTGACCCATTTTTAGCGGAGACACCCACCTTTGTTTTTAAATAGATCCAAACTACAGTGGTGTCCAAAATATTGTAACTTCTGCCACTACAGCACAGTTGAAGGAGAATAGGTATGCTATGATGACTTCGACTGAAAAAAAGGCAGACATTATGTTTGGATTTGAATGTCCTTGAGATGGTAAACTCCTAAGTTTTTCCCTTTTTCATCTGCTAATTGATAATAAGATGAACCTACTCGGTTAGTAACTATGGCCGGTTGAAATGTTGGTGCCAATTTTGCACTAAACTTTTTGGTTGCGTTACTCTGACAGAATTTACGTGCATAGACCCTATCATTTACTTTAAGTTGGATACTACGTGTACGCAAATTATATGTTCTAGCACTTCTTTCATGTGACTCTTTGATTTTCTGCTTGGCCACTTGTCGTATGACTTGTATGGCGTTGGGATCACCAATTCTGGTGTCATCTGATAACAAATTTAACCGCCGCAATAATTTATAGTCCTGGCCATTTAAAATCATGTTTTGACCAAAGGCCAGAAAATAAGGTGAAAATCCAGTACTTTGGTGAACACTCGTTCTTAACGCCGCGCTAATATCTGGTAACTTAACATCCCAGTTGGTATGGTCCTTTCCTATGTACGCTCTTATAGCGGCTAATAAGGATCTGTTTAATCGCTCGCTAGCATTAGCCTGCGGTGAGTAAATAGCTGTGCACACATGAGATACTCCAAACTTCGTTAGGAATGCTTTAAACGCACCGCACACGAATTGGGAACCATTATCGGTTAGAATGGTTTCGGGTACCCCAAACGTACAAAATAAATTGTTTTCCAGATACATACTGGCAAATTTTATTTGAAGTAAAACGCTTTAGCGGACATAGGAAATGAAATTTAGTATTGTGGTCTACTACCACTATCAGTCCTATGTTTCCAATTTTGGAGCGAGGGTATGGCCCCAAAAGATCCATGTAAAGCTTTTGAAACGGCCGTTCTGAAACCATTGGTCTACCCATAGGCGGTTACAACACTACATTCGGACTTTTAGTCTGCCGACAAATTACACATTGGGAAACTAACTCCCTTATCTGCTTCGTCATCTGTGGCCAGAACAAATATCGCTTAATCTTTTCTAAGGTTTTAGCTATGCCACTGTGCGCAGCATTTGGCGGATCGTGAGCTCTTGCGATCACGTCTGCTGTGAGTCCCGAAGGTACCCAAAGTTTCCAAGACGGTGCATCTTCAATTTCACCATTTGAAGATGGAATTAGCCGTTTATAGACTAGATTATCTCTTATATGTAAATCAGGTAGCTTTTCTTTGTTAGACCGTATTTGTTCTAACAAGTCCACATACTCGTGTGATTTAAACTCTGGAGACGAAAGATCAATAATGGGACCGTGTTCATTAAGTTCTGAGACACTTGGATCATTTTGACGTGATAATGCATCAGCCACCACATTTTCTGAACCTTTACGGTGTTTAATCTCAAAATCAAATCCTTGCAATTTGATCGCCCAACGAGCCAATCGCCCTGCTAAGTCTTTTTGCCTCATAAGCCACTGTAGTGAGGCATGATCAGTCACAACAGCAAATTCTTGCCCTTCTATATAGGGTCTAAATTTTTTAATGCCCCTTATTACCGCTAAACACTCTAATTCCGTAGTTGAATAGTTTCTCTGAGCCTTTGAGAGTTTTTCGGACATAAAGGCTATGGGTAACTCGTCTCCTTCGTCGTTTATTTGTGATAAGACACATCCTAAACCAAATGTGCTCGCGTCACAGACTAAAAGAAACGGTCTGGTAAAATCTGGTGTGGAAAGAATCTGTGTAGACGTTAGGTAAGATTTAAGTTGCTGAAATGCTTTTTCAGCGGATTCATTCCAAGTAAGTGGTTGATGTTTCTTCAACAGATCAGTCAAAGGAATACATACTGTGGCATAATTAGTGATAAATCGACGATACCACCCTGCTAGTCCTAAAAATCGTCTCACCTGTTTCACTGTCTTTGGTACAGGAAAATCGACGATCGCTTGTATCTTATAGGGGTCTGTTTTTAACTGACCGTATCCAATTATATAACCTAAATACTTTATTTCCTGCATGCAAAAGTTTGATTTGGCAATGTTGATAGTCAAGTTAGCTTTTCTCAAATGAACAGACACTTCTTGCAGCAGCAACATGTGAGACTCGAAATCTTCTGACAAGATCAGCAGATCATCTAAGTAGACAAATACTCGAGTTCTAAGGCTGGCTGGTATTACCTGGTCCATGAGCCTACAAAGCGTTTGTGCTGCGTTCGTTAGACCGAACGGCATTACTTTATACTGGTACAGAGGTCTATTTGGAACAGTGAAGGATGTATACTGACGTGAACTTTCTTCTAATGGTATCTGCCAATAAGCATGCTTCATGTCTAGCCCTGTTATGTACTTAGCTGGTGGAAGTCGACTAAGGATACCGTCGATATGAGGTAAGGGGTAGGCATCTTTACGTGTGTGTTTATTTATTTCCCTTGAATCCAGACAAAGTCGATTTTTGGTTCCCTTCTTAACCAACACGCAATTACTGCTCCAAGCACTTTTAGATTCTTCTATTACATCTAACGCTAACATCTTTTCAACCTCTTCAAACATTACTTTCTCTTTAGCTGGCGAGATAGGCCAGTAGCGTTGCTTAATCGGTTTAACGTTTTCCATCTCTATTGAATGCTGGATAACTTTAGTCCGTCCCAGCCCTTCAAGTTCAAAAGACGCAAACATTTTAATAACTGCATCTAATCTCATTTTCTCTACTTCGTTTAGAATATGAATTTTTGGGGATTCTTTAGATTTTTCAGTATGGCCCACATCCAACTCATTAACTATTGGCTCATTAAAATTTAGCACTCCTTTTAAAAGGCCGAATATTTTCCAGAAATCAATACCTAGGTATACATCTTGTTTGAGGTCTGGAATTACGAAGAATTCGATGTCGTGTACCATCTTACGGAACTGAATAGGAACTATTAACTTCGCTACCACTGAACAAGCCCCATGGTTAGCAGTTCTTATTCTCCCTGAGCATTTGTGCCCATTTGGATGCGAAGCAAGAGACTTAGCCGCTTCGCCTCCAATACAGCTGACCGTAGCTCCCGAGTCTAACAATGCTCTGAAGTTTTGACCTTCGATGCTTACATCTGTGTATATATATATGTGATTCCTCAAAATTAAGTTTCAAATCAGAATTATCTGTTTGACATTGAACATCTGTTTTAATTTTATTTATAGCCGTGTTATAATTTGGGAAGTCTGAGTGTAAGTCGTTCTCGGTATCTCGAGTCGACTCGTTGTTATTTACAGATTTTAGTGGGAGATCGGATTCGGATGCGTCAAGACGGGATTGGCCTGCGCATCACTAATAATTTCAGAAACGTTTTGCCTACTGAATTTTGACTTCGCCTGATATGTACTAGATAAAAAGCTTTCGTGTTTTCTTACTTCATCTCTTAATTCACTCATGTTTTGAATTTTTAAATGAAGAAGTTCATACCGAAGCGCATTTTTGGCGTTTCGCTTCAAAAGCCCAACTAATTTAGCTTCACTAATCTGATGTGACAATCTTGATACAATTTCTTCAACTGCCGTCTGATAATCGTCAAAGGATTCGTTGTCTCTTTGGTGGCGCTTCCTTATCAATTCCCATATATCAAAATCATCTTTGTAGTCATCAAAGCGTTGCCGAAAATCAACACAAAATGATTGCCAAGAGAATTGGGGAATTTTCCTGTGAAAGTTCCAAAACCAATCCGAAGCTTTGCCTACAAACAGCAAATGTAGATTGTCACACAGTAATTGATAATCGCTATTTAGCGTTTGTGTTGTAAGTGAGCGAATCCGATACAAAAACGATTCTACCGACATTGAGTCTTTGGAACCATCGAATTTGATTCGCCAGCTTAACAAGATATTAGCAGCTTTCTCTGGAGCGACTATGCCGGACGAAAGGTTGCTCCTTGGACTTGTTACTACAGGATTATGGAGATTTACTGGTGGCTCTATAAACCGTTCATTTGAACTACTTGGTCTATTTGAATTAATCTGTAGCTGAGTAAATTGTGATTGCATAGTTTGCTCAATGGACGACTTGATGAAGTCTCTGAGAGTATTCATCATGTCTTTCTGTTGTTGTTGAACGACAGTTTGAATGTAGCTGGCTACTTCCACACTGTGTTCGTTGTTCAGAGACGTATTTCCCTGACTCCCGAATGATAAAAGACTATGGGACTGATTTCGATTTAAATTACTTTGAAATCTAGTTTGCATACCTCGCTTAGGCGTTGCTCCCCTTCCTCTGGTTGGTTTCTTTACTCTGCGGCTAGTTCCTTGATTGTTATTGGGAACTTCTAGGTCTTGTGGTCTTAAGGTTTCTGCAATTGCACTGGTGCTTGTTCCTATCAGCATTTCAGCTGCTACAGTGTTCCCCTCATTACTCAATTCACCTACCTCACAGTCAGCTTTGCAAACTGGACAGACGCGAATGGTTCTTAATTGTTCTCGGATACAAATATCGTGGAACTTATGTGCACAACGCGTTGTTGCAGAAAGTTGATCCCGTCTAATATCCTGATGACAGATGCCACAAAAGGCATTTTCCTTATCTATAGCTCTGACTTTATTTTCGGTGCTGCGGTGCACTGACATGTTGTACAAAATTTATTTTAACTCTTGTTAACTAAATAAATAAATGTTTAATAATTCTCTAATAATATTAATTCTTGAAAACTGATAATAAAAAAAACTAAATAATTAATAAATCTTTCTTAATATTACTGTCCTTTTCCAGCATGATCTCAAATGGCGTACTTTCCAATAGTTTCTAGTCGGATTGGCAAATCTCTGAGCTTTATTTATTCTATTGTCAGTTTACAGAAGAATCGATTCCGAGTTTGGACATTCTTTACCTAATTAAGTACAAGACTGTAATTCCAAACTACGAATATCACCCTTTATGAACTAAGTCTGGCGCAAAAATTCTCTAAATAAATTTCAAAGAATATTTCGTGAATATATTTTGGTCGGTTCAACCGAACTACGAATTGATAACCGCTATTCCAAACTAACATCACCTGTTTTCCTTGTTTATTGAGTATTGTTCCTGAGGTTATTAGAATATACTGCTTGACTGCTTCCTTTATCCCTAAGAGTCGAAGGATTATAAGTAGGTCGATCTATGCAATGTTGTGCATAATAATCGCATAATCCAGACGTAACTTCCTCTGTTCTCCTAACTATAAAAGGCATTCAAGACAATATATATTTTAAATACTATATTTTTGGATGGAATGATAAGCTGTGGTGGAAACTAGATCAGAAGTGAGATAGTAAATTCTTCTGTCTGGCCCCACACGTTCGGGCGCCAATTATGTTATGTGCAGGTTGAGTCGGTTTGATATTAGTACCAACTTGTATGACGAGATTGTTGCCTAGGGTGCACCTCTTGCTATGCTCTTAGCTTGCTCGTCGGATTGGTCGGAGTTCTTGCTACACTCTCATAGGTCATACGGACACACTCGCATAATAATTTAGGTGCACATGTACCGAAAGGGCATACTAAACAAAAATAAGGAAATGTACATGTAAAAATAATCAAAAAGGAACATTAAATCCCCGCAAACCGATCGCCAATCCTGATCCAACAAACTATTGGTGTGGGGTTCTCGGATCTTATTGAGTCCCCTTTAACTTCTCTACCCACCCTACCTATGCGGCACCACGATGGAGTTTGTGTCGCCCTTATCGAGAAAACTCTCTAATTATCGTATGCCATCATTTCGACCATGCTGTACTCCGGACTGAATAAATAACTAAACAATCATTTCAAATCAATTAAATTCAACAATATATTTCATTATTCAAAACTCCCTGTATTCTTGTATAACTTTCTTTCATTATAATCTTCATATGTACTAAAGTCTAAAAATATATATATATAGATAAATATAAAAATATTCCTAACCAAGAATGGACTGTATAGCGGTTTGGTTTTAGAAAATTCTTAAATTGCAAAATTATTAAGGGCTAGGTATGTAAATAATCATAATATAGAAACAAGCATTTTTCTTGTTATTAAAACTCACGAAACTCCAAATTCGTTGACATGACTTACTCCTTGCACGATCGTTGAGCTCAAGATGGTGTGTAGGTAGTTCTGTATAGGAATAAATTGAATAAGTAACTATTTACATACATTAACCAAAAATTATAGCAACCATCCGATATATATGTTCATTTCTGAATTAGTTCACAAACATCATTATTTTTACTTATAATTTATAAATACTTCATTTAACGATTCATCTTGGAATTTACTCATAACTTACAATTAATACATCTAATAATTCACTACCAATTTAACTTTTAATCGTACATTTAATTTTAACAATTTTTAGAAGTTTAATTGAAAATCAAAACAAAGACAGTTTGAAAGGAACTGTACTATTATTACATATATGCGAAGGCCATGCACAAAAGCTTTCAAAACTATCCGCAA